>VDFB02281492.1:356348567-357083490 GCA_007258455.2 Sequoia sempervirens
TCAAATACTGATGCAAACAAGGTGGAGCAACACAACAACCAACCCAATTTGATGAAATGCATGCAAAGAAACATCCTTCAAAACTTCATTCTCCCAAACTACCCAAAACAATATCCTTTTCTTTCTAGGTCTCAAAATTCATCCAATGGACCTATCTTTTAGAGAAGGCCATAAAAGGTCCAAAACATCATCCATTTAGCATCCACTCAAACCCCAAGTATAATTCCCAACAAATCACATAAGGTTCCCTTGCAACAGTATGGAGTTTCAATAGGTTACCCTGCCCAAAGGCTACTAGATTAGCCCCATTTTACAAAGGAGGTCCCTCTTAAAGACTCTATTTTTACTCCAAACCAATGGACAGTCATTTGATATGTTCTAAAACAACAAAACCCATGGTTAGTTCCCAGACACAAACATTCTAAAGTGTTGTCTCAGCAAACCCTCCTTTTACATGTTAAAACCCAAGGGTTTATTGAAATTCATATGCCCAAGCCTTTCCAAACCCCCAAAAATCATCAAACACCTTCCAAATACCCTGCACAAACTTAAAATTTCATTAGATCAACAAGTTCATCATTTTGACAAACCCCACCATCTAGCCTTCAAATTCACAAGGAAAATTGACTTTTCCAGCCCTAGGAATCACTCCTACTCACTCAAATGAACACACCTACACAAAATATACCCCAAAACATTTAACCCTACCTATTATGATCCATTCCACTGAGTTACAATACCTACAGAAGGTGGAATGGATCAAGCTTGCATTCTTTGTACTCTCAAACCCTTAATTTCAGAGTTACACAGGCAGTCTTTGAAAATCTACTCTAAAACCCACAAAACTAAATGGTTAAGCCTCCAATCTAATGGAAATCATAGTAGACTCACTCCACTATCATTCCCAATTCATTTCATGCCACAATATTCATTGTACGGACTGTTTATTGCCAACAAAGTTTAGAAAAACAGGGAAAAACGTGGAAACAACAAAAGATTTCATTCAAATTTTCAAATAAAGTCATGCCAACCTCCCTCCAACATTTACATGGCCTTTTTTAAAGGAACTCCAACCCCTACAACCACCTAAAACCACCTTACAACTCCCTTTACCAACTTGACCTTTCAATTCCCTTTTTAGTGCAACTTTGCATTTTTTCTTTTTTTGCATTTTTTTCACTTTTTGACACTAAAACTAACTTTCAACCTATTCGAATGGCCTTATGATGGCCCCATCACACTAATTTTACCTTTAAATTTTCATCTTATAGGTATTTTCATGTTTATGCCATTGAAGGCTTCATTCCATCATATTGACAACATTTTCCAAGACATGGCAACTTCATAAACCTATCAACCTAACATGACTCAAAACACTTCCTAATGATCTTTTGAGACCTTATTACATCACACTCATGATTACAAAGAAAAAATTAATCACTTGACCACCTAATGGTCCTAGTTGTCCTTGGTGCTCCTGCACCATACATCCAGCCATGAAAGCTTTCCAAGTCTTGGAATTTTGCAACACCTTGACCTACAACAAATCTCTAATGATCCTCCTTGTTCCTACCATTTCTCCCTCTTGCCTTCATCTTCACCTTAGGCTTGGCCTTTTCCTTGAAAAACAATTCCTCTCTTGATTGATCGCCTTGAACCTACACCTTCCTACTATGTCCTATCATCCATGGTTTCATCCAATTGCTCCTAACTTGTTCCATGGTGTCACTTACTTCCAAACAGTCCATTCCCTGTCCTTCTTTTATTTTTCACCCTTGGCTTCACCTCCATCAACATGATCATCAAAACAAGGAAGTAATAAAGCACTCCCTTCACTCTTTTCCTCTTATCCATCCTCTTCACCATCTGCTTCAGGTTCTCCCATCTAGGAACCATTTCCACAACTACATACAATTTCCACATCAGTACTCTTACCCATCTAGGACCATCCACTGTCCTAGCCTCATCTTTTGCTTTCTTCTCCATTTCATTTGGAGATCCCACTCTTACCTTTCCTCTAGCCTTCACTTGGCCAACCTTTATCAACATCTCTTCCTTAGTCTCTTCCATCTTTGAGTCATTCAAACACTTTGTATTTTCAATTTCACCTTTTATGGTGACTGCACCTTCTACAAACTCTGTCTCAGACCTTTCCTTTTCTTTTTTCCATTCAACTTTATGCATCACATCCTCTAATCTCTTATCCTCCACTGAACTCTTTTCCAACACTATATTTTTAGGCTCTTTATCTTCTTGTCCCTTTAGTGGACCACTTACTGCATCTACCATTCTTTCCACGCACTTATCTTTATCCTCAACTATCATACATTCTTCCACTGGCCTTTTATCTAGGCTCTTTCCAACCTCCATTTTTATGACCTGCATCAAAAAAATTTTCTTGTCTTCTTTTTCTTTCCCCCTACATGGGTGCTTTGCATCTAGACTTTGAATAAAATCTCCCTTTACCTCTGTATCTTCTAATTTAAATGTCATTGTTTCTACAATGCTTGTCTGCTCCTTGTCTCTCTTTATCTGCAGGGGACACAACACTGCCCCTATCATAATTTCTTTATTCTTGACAAGCCCTTCATGGCTTTCCTCAATCCATCCACACTATTTTACCTCTGCCTTCTTTCCTTTTGCCTCTAAGACCTTCTCATCATGTGCTCTTCCATCTTCTTTGTCATCAGTCTGTTGCTTTCCATCTTGCCCTTTCATTGGACAATCCATCTCTTCCACCATGACCTTACTAGGCCATTCTCGCCTCTTCTCCATCTTGTCTCCACTTATCTTCCTTTTCCTTGCATTAGGGTCTCTGCCCCAAGGTTCTTCACCTCACATTTATTTTCATCAGGTCTGCATACCTCTGTTTTGATAGTATTAGACTGTCCTACACCTGTTCCTGCCTTTTCTTGACTAAAATCAGTCCTTTTCTTGTCTCCAACCTGCTTTGCAAACATGTCTAGATCCTGTATAAAGGATTCCCTTTCTCTTATCACTATTTCTCCATCCTTTTTCCTTTCTAACATTACTCCTTTGTCTACTTTTTCTACCTCAACTCTTTTCTTTGTGTAAGTATCTACACCTTCACCATGTTTATCTTCCTCATGCTTGAGGAACTCCTTCCTTCCCATCATCACTATCCTTGCCATATTGTCTTGTTCCCTATCATCTCCCTACAACGGGGTTAGCTTGAACTTTATTCCATCTTTCACAATATCATACTCAAAAACTAACATTTGAAAGAGGTGACCATTGGTCTACCTCTTTAATAGACTTTTACAACCCTTCATTATTAGTTAATTTTACTTGAGTTAGCACTTTTTGCACAGGTAAAATTATTCGTCATGCCGAAGAAACAAATTGTTAAAAGGAAAAAACTAACAGATGATCAGCTCCAAGCCTTCAGAGATAAAGAGAAAAAATTGATGAGGGAATATTGTGAAAAATAGAAATTGGGAACAATTGATGAAAACAAGCCAGTTGAAGAGAAACCTCAACCATCAAAAAGAGAAAAGAAATTGGTAGCACAAAGGGCTTGAATGCGAAAGAGTCATGCTAGGGGAGATGCAGATACCATAGTTGGAGACACACCCTCTACTGTAAGTTAATACGAAGGGACATCATTAAGGACAAGTAAATATGGAGGGACACCATTTACCACAAGTGAGTATGGTTGGACACCATCCACCACATCTAAAGTTGAGAGTACATCATCACTCAGATTTGATGAACAAGGTATGCCATCATCCCCACATGAACCTCAAGGTATGTATTATATTCCACCCTCAGTCGAAGGTACGCAATCTAGCCCACCTCAATTAAATATTGATGAAATTGCTAATGTGGAGATGTATGTACCTAAGAGAACACCACCTAGAATTTTGTGTAGAAAGCCAAAATTTTTGATTAATATTGATTAGGATATTTTGCAGCACATGGAAGGTAAGATTCTAGAATGCACTTGTAGAAGATATGTTGGTAAGATTTGGAAAATTTTCTTTGAAAGGCTAAATGAGACCGAAAGATGGCAACTATTTTTTCAAATGATGTGGGATTTAAAGTACAGAAACATCATGAAGACTCTTGGGTTGAGAACATCGAATGCATCAAGTGAAAACACTATTGTGAAGAATCTAATGGATGCTTATGAGAGTGTGGGTAAGACCTCATGCTCAAAGGATAGTAACGTCACCCAACGTTTCATTACATCGAATTTGGTAAGCTATCAAACAAAGAGACCTCATCTCATTAAAAAGACAAGTGAGCAAATGGGAATTAGTAGAAAAACTTTATCAAGAGCCATTCAAAGGAGGCAAAGAATTGAGGGCACCGATTCAAATGAATTATGGGCATTCTCAGGAAGACTGCCACATAAAGATAGAAAAGTTGTTGAAGCATTGAGAACACTAATTGAAGATTATTGGAAGAATAATACAAGGCCATCTCTAAGTCAAACGGATGTGGTAAGAAGGAGAATCGGTAGTCGGAACTATGAGCCACATCCAAAGCATTTTTTGGATACGACTCAAACCCAATTTTTTCATAAATTTCAAAATGCTTATCCTCAAATTAGTATTTCTCAAAGATATTTTGAAATGCTTAAACCTTTTTATGTCAAGAAAATCACACACGCACTACTTGTTGTTGTAGACTAAATATTGAATTCGCTAACCATTATGATGTTTATCGTTCTATATGTTTAGATTTTCATACTAATGATGTTCTGTAGGATTGTGGCATAGAAGCCCCACCAAAATCTTCAAGAGAGTTCTTATCAAAAAATTTATGTCAAATAGAGGATGGCCAAATATTCTACAGCAGAACATGCTTGGATGGTTCATGCGAGCGTTGCAGTGGCTTGCAACGAATGCGAGTATGTCAACATATGGAAAGCACATATGAGGTGGGGCATAAACTAGTAGATTTTAGAAAGTATAAAACAGTGGCATACGCTACAAAAGATGGGTCTCAAGCAAAAAGGTGTGATTTGGTTATTGAGAAGATTCTAGTGAATCAGTTTATGTCCATGTTTCATGAGAATCTAGTGTATGAGTATGCAAGGAATACCCATAGAGCCCAATGGTTGGACACGCAATTCAAGCTATGCAAGGACACCTTTCTAATTTGCAGCATATTATTAGTGGTTGACTTTGTATAGAACTAAACTCTACAACCACAGTGTGAGGTGCAGTCATAGTATTACAACTCCACACAGGTTTCGATATTTGTGCACATAGCATTCATTCATGCAGCTGACAGTACAGAGGACCAAAGGAAGGTATTGAGGGAGTATCGCTTTTATATTAGTGATAATCACACACATTCTCCAGAGCTCGTGCAAGGTTGCTTCCAGATGTTATATAGTGATTTGGCTCGGAGGGGCATAGTATACAGTCGACATATAATATGGTCGGATAAATGTGCAGCATAGTTCAAGAATGTGTGCATGTTCTACTAGTTGTGTAGGACGCATATCACTACAGGTGTTCAACATATGTGGAACTTTTGTGAGGTCAGGCATGGAAAGGGGGAGCATGATGGTGTAGGAGCATGCATGAAAACATCATTAGTGCGAGAAAAGTTAAAGTATAAAGACAGTGCAAAGTTGACAAATGCAAGTTCAATCGCTGAGTGGTGTAATGCTTCGATGGGTCTAGGTAATGAAGGTACATCTTTAGTTCATAGATTTTTTTGGTTGATGGATGATACTAACATTGCACCATATGAGGATTGTTGTACACTAACAGGATCGAGTGAGCTACACTCTTTCCGTAGCTTAAATGTAGGTTCATGGAGTATCGATACACATGAGATGGCATGCTTTTGTTCTTCATGTACAATGCAAGCCTGGAATCATTGTGAGTCAAGGGAGTGGGTTGACAAATGGTTGAAAATTTATCTTAACCCACTTCACACATATCTCCCTCTAATGGCATTGGAACTAACACAAATGGAATCATCGATCAACTTTGACCACGTATCAGATCTAGTTCAACAAGGTAATATATCTACTTAGTTTTTCAAATTCCATATTTTTCTCTTACTTCGTACTGTATTCATAATGTTGACTAATTTCGAGTGATTTTATGCACATATCAATGCAGGGCATGTTTATGCAGTTATTGCAGATGAAGAAAATGAAGAGGGAAAAAACTATTACTTGTGTCGTGTTGAGGCTAAAAAGAAATTGGAAGCCCCAGTTATAGATGGAGAAAACATCGAATACCCTACAAGCTCAGTTGTTGTTACTGGAATGTGGCTTAGAAGGTACCCACATGAGAGTGTTAAAAATTGGTTGTTTGAGGACTTTGACACGCATTGTATGATTCTTCATTACTCGAACCTTGTTGTGGCATCCAATGTTTGTTTGATCAAATATGGGCGTAGACCTTTGAACAAGACCTTGTGGAAGGTCTGTGAGTTTGACCATGAGGCAATACTTGACACAATAAAGAGTAGAGCAGATCCAGAAGGTTCACTAGATTAATTTGTAAGTATATGCACAATGGTTCTTATTAATTTATACTTGTATCAATGTTAATTTGTTTGATGCCAATGCTATCATGTCTTATTTTACTTTGTGTATCTATAAGTAACCCAGTAAACATTGAATGGTGTCCCCTTGTAGAAAATGCAGATTTATGAGCCATCTAGGAGAATCTCAGGAATAAAAGCAATGCAACATCCCTATTTTGATTATGAAGCCAAATCTCAATTATGATTTTCAGCCATTACAAAAGTTGAAAATTGGTGCACCTATTTTAGGCTTTTAGCCATAACAGTAAGGCAATGAACTCTTTGATAAAATGCTTTGATAGACATGTATGAAAAATGTGTTAGCATAGACAAGGCAGTGAACTCTTTGAAAAAATGCCTCAAAGAAATGAGGTCTCATGGTGATGGAATTCCATGACAATGAAAAGCATTTGATTGTCATGGCATTCCATCACCATGAATCATTTTCTGAGGCATTTCAAAGACTCACTTCCTTGTCTATGATATTGCTTACTATTATGCTTTTGATAGATTTTTTCGAAGCATCCATAGCTTGTTCGAAAGCACTTGTTTTAGGCTTTCAGCCATAGCAACAAGGCAGTGAACTATTTGACAAAAATATTTGGTAGACATGTATCAAAAATGTGGTAGTATAGACAAGGCAGTGAATTGTTTGAAAAAATGCCTCAAAGAAATGTGGTCTCATAGAATGTCATGACAAGCAAATGCAATTGCGAACTACTCCTAGTTATTAGTTATGCAATGTGAAGTAATTGCATAACTACTTAGGTTTACTTTATAAAAACTATATTTTAATTGAAATTTTGTCATCTATCAGCATCTAGCTATTAGTTATGCAATGTGAAGCAATGCTTTGAGTTTGAAAAATGTGCAATGCAATGTTATCAATGATATGAATATAAACTACAAAAATATATTTTTTACAATTTATTAGTTAAACTCTTTATTTTATTTTCTCTCTATATCTCTATGCTATGGAAATTCCTTTAAAAAAAATTTAAAAATTTTTTATCTCTTGTTCTACTTTTTCTTACCCTTTTTTTTTAAATCTAATTTTTTTCCAATTTTTCTAGACTTTTCCCAATTTTTTCATAAAATCTTATACTTTTGGTTTGCCGATTTTTTCCCAAAAACATTTTTGCTGCTATAGTATAAACACATATCTTTTTGTAATATCAAGGATAGTTTTTTAAACTTCCATGCATTGCTAATCTAAAAGGAAAAGTCTTTTGCCTAATCTGTATGCAACCATGCTTTTGACATTGTCAAAAAGAGCAAATATGGACACCATCGATAAAAAAGATTTGTATTAACCAAATAGCCATGTACACATACATCAATATATGTTGATATAAGTACAAAATATTGTTACCAAATAGCCATATACGCTTATGATCGAATGCCATATAGGCATACAATGTCAAATATATCCAACATAAGATACGTACAAAATTGCCATGTATAGGCATACAACAAAGGGCTTTAGAATCAAAATTCATTTCTATCCATGCTCTGGAAATAAATTATTTCCCTTTGTTTGGCAATCTTATGGCGATAAGTTTGTCACTGGTTTCTATTGTGCTCGAGGAGTGATCTTGCTACTCCTCCTACAGTTTAGCTCCTGGTGAAGTTTTAATTGTTACAATAAGAAATAAAGACATTAATATATAGAAATTACCTTATAATAAATGATATATTTAATAAAATAATCACTTATGGCCATCTCATGATCACTCTCCATGATGGAAATATTTGCATGTTGATGCTCAAGCATGCTCAAGCCCTGTATAAACCATCCAAATAGGAATTAAACTGTGAATCAATAATGGTTTGATTTTTCACTAGAACTAACATCTATAACAACAAATGTAAATTGAAATTTAGTAATTTTCCTCATACCTCCTCTATCAGATCCATGGAGGATTGTATATTGGATGAAACACCGATATCCATTGCCCTTGTAACATTTGGAGGTGTTCCCACAACCAACATCTGAAAATAAAACAACAAATTATTCAATCACAAAAATGTTACAATAGCGAGATCCACGTCATGACTTATAATGTATGAGATCTAATGAACAAAATTTTGAGTACAAGTATTAAACTATATATTTCTAGTAGGCCTTGGCAGTTTGATAGGAAGAATAAGCATGATGGGGAGAAGAACACATACTCCATTGTGAAGGATGGGAAGACATACAACCTTTCACCTCTCCTAGAAGAAGACAAGGAAAAGCATGAAGGGCCTAGTGTTTTGAGGGTGGGTGAGAAGGAGTTCATGAAGACCTTGAAGGAAGGAGGAGGAAGAGGATTCTTCCTAATTATGAAGCCAAAAAGTGAAGCAGATCTTCCCACAAAGAAGAAGGAAGATGCACCAAAGGAAGTCCAAGAGTTGTTGAAAAGGTACAAGGACATAATAGTGAATGAATTACCTAGTTCCCTACCTCCCATTAGGGATATAAGCCACCATATTGAGCTGATTCCAAGGGCTACATTTCCCAATAAGGCTGCATACAAGATGACCCCTGTTCAAAATGAGGAGATTGCAAGACAAGTGCAAGAGTCTATGGATAAAGAGCTAGTGAGGAAGAGTTTGAGCCCATGTGTTGTTCCTACTATCCTAGCACCAAGGACGGATGGGAATTGGATGCTTTGCACTGATTCAACAGCCATTAATAGGATCACAATCAGATATAGGTTCGTGATGCCAAGAATGGAGGACCTCATGGATTGTCTATTAGGAGCATCTTACTTTTCCAAGATTGATCTAAAGAGCGGGTACCATCAGATAAGGATCAGAGAGGGGGATGAATGGAAGACAACTTTTAAGACTAATGAAGGGCTCTATGATTGGTTGATGATACCCTTTGGGTTATCAAATTCCCCTAGTACATTTATGCGCCTTATGAATAAGGTATTGAGGCCTTTCATTGGAAAGTTTGTTGTAGTTTATTTAGATGACATCCTTGTGTTTAGCAGGTCTAAAGAAGAACATATGAAGCACCTTCACATGGTACTAAGGAGGTTACAAGAGGAGAAGTTTTTGATCAACATGGAAAAGTGTGAATTCATGAAGGAAGAACTAGTCTATCTTGGTTTTTTCATCTCCAAGGGAAGTTTGAAGATGGATCCTTCAAAGGTGGATGCTATTCTTACTTGGCCAACACCAAAATCCATGGGAGATGTTGAAATTTTCCATGGCCTTGCAAGCTTTTATAGAAATTTCATCAAGAACTTTAGCCAAATTTGTGCACCAATCTTGGACACCATCAAAGGAGGTACCAAAGGTAAGTTTTCTTGGACCAATGAGGCTGATAAAGGGTTTGAATATCTGAAAATGAGAGTAGTGCAACATCCTATACTTCTGCTCACTAATTTTGATAAAGTTTTGACCATTAAGTGTGATGCTAGCAATCAAGCAATAGGGGCTATTTTGAGCCAAGAAGGCAGACCGGTTGCATTTTACAGTGAGAGGTTGAATGAAGCAAAGAGGAAGTATTCTTCCTATGATTTGGAATTTTATTTTATGGCTCAAGCCCTCAAAAAGTGGAGGCACTACTTGTTACCTAAATAATTCGTTGTTTATATTGATAATCATGCCTTGAGTTTTTTGAATGCATAGGACAAACTCAGTCATAGGCACATGAAGTGGGTAGAGTCTTTGCAAGACTATACTTTCACAATAAAGCATAAGAAGGGCCAAGAAAATAAGGTGGAAGATGCTCTCAGTAGAAGGGCACTTGTAGTGCAAGAGATCCAACTCCAAAACATGGGGGTTGAAGCATTGAAGGATATGTATCATGAAGATTCAGATTTCAAGGAGGTATACAATGTTTGTGAGCAACATTTGAATTATTTTCATGGTGAATTCTCTGAATTTTTATTGCAGAATGGTTTTCTCTTCAAAGGAAGCTAATTGTGTGTGCGTAAATGCTCAATGAGGGAGAATATCATAAAGGAGAAACACAGTGGGAGTCTTGGAGGTCACTTTGGCCTTGACAAGACCTTAGAACAAGTTAGGAGATTTTACTATTGGCCAAAGTTGCAGGTGGATGTGAGAAGGTATGTGGAAGGCTGCACAATATGTCAAAGGGCAAAGGGAACTTCATCAAATGCAGAACTCTATCAACCACTACCCATTCCCAGTAGGCCTTGGGAGTGTGTAAGTATCAACTTTGTCTTGGGGTTGCCTAGAACCCAAAAATTTGATAGTATCTTTGTGGCAGTTGATAGATTTAGTAAGATGGCACATTTTCTTCCTTGCAAATGCACCAATGATGCATCTCATATAGAAAGTCTCTTCTTTAAGGAGGTTGTTAGGATACATGGACTGCCTTTAAGCAATGTTTCTAATAGGGATTCTAAATTCATTGGTCACTTCTGGAGGAACTTGGGAAGAAACTCAAGGAAAAACTTTGTCCTTTAGTTCAACATACCATCCACAAACGGATGGACAAACTGAAGTGGTGAATAGATCATTGGGAAACCTCTTAATGTGCCTTAACAAGGATCATGGACAAGCTTGGGATCTAATTTTACCTCAAGTTGAATTTGCATATAATGACTCCATGAATAGGAGCATTGGTAGAAGCCCTTTTGAGGTAGTCTATGGCATGCACCCTAGAGGGCTCTATGAAGTAAGAGATCTACAAGGAGTTGCTAGGAGAAATGCTCAAGGTGAGGACTTTGTTGTTACAATCAGGGATATTCATCAACAAGTGAAGGAAACCCTTCAAAATAATGTTGAGAAGTATACGGAAAAGGAAAATTTAAAGAAGAGGAATGTCCAATTCAAGGTTAGAGACTTGGTGATGGCACACTTGAAGAAGGAGAGACTTCCAAAAGGAAATTATACCAAACTCATGATGAAGAAGATAGGACCTTGCAAGGTGGTCTACAAGTTTGGCCAAAATGCTTATAAAATAGAGCTACCTCCTGGGGTGGCAATCTCTCCTATCTTCAAAATTTCTGACTTGTATCCTTTCAAAGCTTTTGTGATATGATTGAGAGCTTGGTTACTATAAAAATAATGATATGATTGATGTTACTAAATTTGGTTAAGTTTTATAAGATAGGTTTGGTGACTTTGATGGTTGGATGGGTGACTATTATGAGGCCTTTTGAGCAAATTGGTGATTAACCACAAGATGATAATCAAGATTATGTTGTAGCAGGAGTTTATAACCTGTAAATAGACTATTGCAGTCAAAATATGGTGAGTAGAGTGCTTGATAATGGACTGATAACAGTGAGGTATGGTTTAGTTGATTTTTTGCCTTGGTGAATAAATGAAAGGATGAATTGTTCAAGTGTCAATAATCAGGTTTATGTTGTTTTTATGGTGGTTGAGAATGATGTGAATCTAATTGATTAAGTCAAAGTTTCCTTTAATATGGTTTTTTCTTTGAATGAGTCAATTGGAATACTGATTAGTGGAATGATGAATGATGGCCTATGGAATGGCTAAGAAAATTTGAGTAAATTTTGGTTGAATGAAAAGTAGATTTCTGATGAAATTATATTTTGTCTTCTCCTTATTCTATTTGGGATTGAAATCCCTTGAAGAAATGATGTTGATGGTGTTTGTTGGATGCTCTGCATCAGATGTACCCTGATGATTGAGTGTTTTGATATGATGCTCTGCATCACTAACTGCCTTGTCTATGCTATTGCTTACTATTAAGGTTTCATAGATTTTTTTCAGTCATCCATAGTTTGTTGTGGTGGTGCACCTTTGCAAGCACATGCCTCCATGTGAAGTAATTACATTGTGCTACTTATGTTGACTTTCTAAACAACTATATTGTACAATTGAAATTTTTTCATCTATCAACATCTAGTTATTAGTTATGGAATTTGAAGTAATGCTTTGAGTTTGAATGATGTGTAATGCAACATAACCAACAATATGAATATAAACTACACAAATCTATTAAGTAGAATTCATTACTTAAGTTCTCTTTATTTTATTACCTTTGTGTACGTTTGAGTGAATCCACTGGCACTAGGAGGTGTTTGCTTGAAACATCCAATATTAGCCTGTTCAACATCCAAAATCACATGTATTAAAATACCATTCGTCAAACAATACTATTAACATGTAATAAATTTGTAATTGTTTACTAGTTACATGCCCCACTAATAGGTGTACTGCAGAAATAAGTAGGTGGAGGACCGGTGTATCCAGTCTCAACACTGTGACCTTGCAATTTTATTAAAATAATAAAACTAAATTAGTTAATCATGCATTTCAAAATTGAAATTTAATAAATTAAACTCAATGAACATGCTGACTTTTACCCGACTATCAATGTCATATGCTCGATGCAAAATGTCAATCATCCTCTCCATCCCCGTAGCAGCATATAGATCCTATGTAGCAGCATACGAATCCTGCGTAGTAGCCTCCTGAGTGTTGGTGGGGTCATATGAACAAGTCGCCCCACAAGATTGACACACATGGGTTTGAAGGCCACCACCCGAAGACTCCCCTAGATGGCATTGTACAATAGGGCTAGTATGATGGATGAAACTCTGGGTCAAAGTGTTGATCACCTGCAATGTCTCTACGTTAGCACTCTCCTTCGCAATGGCAGGCATAACAATGTGCTCACGAGGTGGCCTAGCGAGAGGTCATCTCCCTTGCCGCGCAAGATACGGCTATGCACCGGGCCTACCCTAAGCCAACCCTACACCTCTCCCCTGGAACTCCCTCATATCAAAATAATTTGGGATTTGGTTAAATATGAACTCACTGTATTGTTTCCTAAGAAAATATTGGGGGACTTCACAATTATTGCACGGTGGGTAATCAAAGACCAAGTACCACCTATCATAAAAATGGTTCCTAATTTCTTGGTGGCGGCACCAATGAATAGGAAACCTCTTCGCATTGAGGCTAAGATTTTGATTTGTTCTAGGGTCAATGAATAGAGAGCACAAATCACCTTGAGTAATTTTTAAATCTTTTACTTGTTTATATGATAGTTTATCTGCATAATATGCCCTAGCTGCTTGCCTCCTATCTTTCCATCTCGTTATTTGTTAGGTTATTGAATCTACATTTTTTAATATCTCTTTCATTGAATTTGCTAGTGTCATCCTTTCTATGGTTGAAGCATTTGGATCACTCAACCTACTAATAAGATCCCCAATTTGATTTTTGTTGTTTTCAATTTCACTCCTCAAATTTTGTTGAGTGCCAGGAGGGTGTTGAGTGATTGGTGGGGGAGGTTGATTTTGTTGAGGAGGATTTTCCTATTCTTCTTGTTGAGGATTTTTAGGATTATTTGCATCTCCTACAAATTAAAAAAAAAATCAAATCTAACCTAAAACAAACAAAATCAACTTGAAACTAAGAAATTCAAAACAAATAGCAAACAATACTTACCTCCTGCACCTCTTTGTCATCGTGGTGCCATCTTTGCGAACGAAAAGAAAGTATTGTTGATGAATTTTGAAGAATGCCTTCTCCTAGAACTCAAGCACGAAAATGAGGGTTTTTGGCCGCGAGCAGAGCAGAAAAATGAAAAAGAGAAAATGAATAGCTTTCATTTTTTTTCTTTTAAAATGAAATAACATGAGCACATTATAATGCACTCGCATTATGTCATTTCCAATCTTTTTTTGAAGTTGGTCACAAAAGTGTAACTCAACTTCATGCACCCGCCCTTAATGTTTAACTACCCAACCCCTAATTAATTTAATTAGGTTATCACTTATTACTCAAACTCTAACGTGGGTTATCCTGATAGCCCCTTTGTGTGTCGGTGCCCATGTAGAGCCACTCTCTATAGAACCCAAAACACAACAAATTCCAAGGGATTGTACCCACAAGTACTCTAAACACAAAATAGAACATTTGTGAGGCAAAACCATCTCACCCAAAAGTCATATAAATCAACTCCCATAACAAAAATGATACAACCCAATGTAAACTCAAGATCACAACTGTAGTTAAAATCGAGACAAGTATCAAATAGAAAGGTCATATAATAAACCACCATTTTCCCATACCTCTGGAATTTTTAACAATAACCTTAATTCCTATTAAAGGGTTGACTAACTTAAGGGTCCCCACATGCTTATAACCAAACTCAATAAAATCAACAAGAAACTCAAAGAGAATCAAAGAACTAAATATTTATTCAACATCAAGATATTGTTTAAGAACACAAATACACTATGCTTAACAATCAGATTAAGAGATCACATTGCATGAAATCCATTCTAGAAGTTAAACTATCAATTTACTCAATTTATTTCATTAATTAAAAACACTCAAATAGATTTGATAAAATACTTTCTTCAATTTGTCCAGTAACAACATAAAATCATTGTAAATAACCTACATAATGTTTTTCCATAATTTTAACCAAGTGTATATGTATATATATAATGTTTATTTTTACAATTTAAATTAACATTATAAAAATAATTTGTATAATTATATATATACATATACATATATACATACACACACACACACATATATACATATATCTATATAATAATATATACATATACATATATATATATAATATATATATACATTTATTAATTTAAAATAAAAAATTTAATTTATTTAAATCTTTAAACATAAATCTAAAAAAAAATGAATTTAAATGAAAAACTTTTTTTTAAAAGCAAATTGCAGCCTTTGGGTGGACTGTGTCCTCCCTGTGGGGAGGCCGCAACCCTAGTGGTTGAGCACCACCCTTGGGGTGGGGAGGTGCGGCACCAACCGACCCTCCCCTCCCCAATTTTTTTTTTTAATATTTTCCCTTAAAAACGATTCCGTACAGACTATCATTTATTCATAAATTTTTCTAAACATATATTTAATATAAATAATATATATATATATACCATGCAAAATATATATATATATATATAACTTATTTCAAATATTTCAGTCCAGCATAAAAGCAAGACTGAGTAGTAGAAAATAAAATTGTTTATACAGAAATTTATTTCTAGAGAAATTGTACAGAAAATTCCTACAGTAATTGTAAAGAAAATTTCTATAGGGGTTTTCATATTTCACAATTTTGACAAAGGTTTCCACTATAACCTACAGAGGTTTTCCACATTCTTTTTTTTTCATTTTGTAGTTTTTCTATTGTTTAACAATGATTTTGTTTCATGAGGTTCTCTAATTTTAGTGTAAAATTTTCTACAGAGGTAACAAAATAACAATGGCAAAAAAAAACTTCATAGTCGGGAACACAGTTTTTTACAGAGGAATTTTTAATAAATTTTACTATAGAGGGTTACAACCAAATTCACAGCAATTTCCTCTTACACAGATAATAACAGACAATCTTTTCAAAACAAGAAAGCATTTAAACAAAAAAGTAAAGAACCTATTTTCTAAAGCCTGAAGAAGTGAGAGTTGTGCAAAACTTCGCCTTCACAACTTCCAACTTTTAAATTCTTCCCAGAAACTTCACCTCTAGCCTAAAGTAAAATATAAGTCCAGAATCTACTATAGTCCTCAAATTATTTTTTTTAAACCAGAAAACCCCAAAAACCCACACACCATTCTACAGCCAAAATTCTTTCCGTGAAGAAATTCATGTTACCCCGTGCCAATATTCTCTCCGAGAATATTTTAAAACAAGAATTTCATTAAATTCCCCACTCATTCCTGTAACTCCTCTAATAAAAAGAATTAACTAATTTTTTATTATTTTATTTATTTATTTTTTCTTTTTTCTTTTAATATTAATATAACATTATGAGCTATTTGATTAACTTAAAAATTCAAAAATCAATACCGCTACCGTAAGCAAATTTAAAATTCTAATTTACATCAAAGAAACTAATATTTTATTTAAACTATCCACTTAATCAAGAGCATAATCAATTATCTTAACCATAATTATCTACAAATAACTATATCAATTAAACAACATTAATTAATCACACATAAATAAAAAATAATTAAATCACAAACATTTACATACTAAAATAAATAATCAACACTAACCCAAACATAAACAAAGACGAGTTTGAGACAAAGACAACATTGGACTTACAACAAGGTGACGAACTAGGGATGGGGACACTTTCTTAACCACTCCCTTTTCAACATTAAGCCCATTGAGTTCATGGGACATGCTCAAAGTTGTCAAGCAGGTGGAGTCGATGTCCAGTACCTGCATCCTGCATAGAAACAAACGTCAAGTAGCATGTAAATCTCCATTACAAACACATCGTGAA
Organism: Sequoia sempervirens; assembly: GCA_007258455.2. Lineage (NCBI taxonomy): Eukaryota > Viridiplantae > Streptophyta > Pinopsida > Cupressales > Cupressaceae > Sequoia > Sequoia sempervirens. Next base: position 356,365,313 of record VDFB02281492.1, read on the forward strand.
AGGTAATCGCAGGGTAGCAGGGCACTTGCAAGCAAGTGATGCCACTCTGTCCTTTCACCAAGACACACTAGCAAACACATCATAAACCATAGCAACATAAAATCACAATCATCACCATATATTATTAAGGAAAACCACAACATAACCACATAACATAATCACCATGAAATGTATCATCTAGCATCACATGTAATATCAAGTGCAGGAAACCAACCAACTATGAATCCACGCACAACCAAAATGGTTAACTGATCACCCACACAACCCAAGTACAGAATCCACACATAAGAGTATCAACAACATGAGGGGTATTACACATACACTAATTTTGGTCTTGTTTGAACATTTCACTACTTATCTTACCTTCATGCAAACTTTTGGGCTCTTCTCCAATCCCATCGTACACTCAAATTATTGACAAATAGCCTTGTCAACCTTCCACACATTCCAACAACTAGTAACAATTCTCTACAACACTATAAACTCTTCTAAAGCTAAAATATCATACTTACCAACAACTAAACTATCTTTTTTGCTTCTTTTATCCTTGTGGCCTTTCCTTATTTTTATTTCCACCCTATCCAAATCCATCAATAATATTCTTGATCTTATGTAATATCACATTGATCTCCACTATCAACCTCATGATCTCTCAACCCAATACTTGAACCTTCACATGGTGTTTCTTTTATACACATGAAATTATAACACAACTCTCCATCTACAACATTGCCAACAATTTTATCTTAAAGTTGCTACCACCATAATTGTTATAAGTAAACTTAGTGACTCTTAAGTTGTGAGTGCCTAACCACTCAATATAGGCAAACTCTTTATTTCTATGATTAATTTTACCCTCTATCATGGCTCCTCCTTGTTTATCCAAGTGATTCAATATCACTTCTTACCTTTTTTGTAAGTCCTTAGGATATTGGTTACAAGTGGCCACCCTTTTATTAAAATCAAATTATGCACCAAAGTGACACCCCCATTAGTGGAAGAAAGTGGAACATACACCAAAATGATTGGTTCCAAGCCTCTAACCCATGTAAACTAGTAATATTAGGGATGGTATTACATCACCAATAGTTAGGTAAGATAAAATGGGGAAGGTTTAGGCTTACCTAAGCCCTAATCAGCTACTTTTAGAACTAGGGGCTACATTTTGTGTGATGATTTCTTTTGAGGATTAGTAGCTAGTTATATGTTTGTATTCTTCTTTGTAGTTTATACCTTCCTTTGATAGATTCATATACTCAATAATTGGAATAATCTCCCATGGGATCACATTTTCCATCACCTTCATTTGATTTATCACACAAAAGGGTGTAGTACCTTGAAATATTGGTATAGAAAGAACCAATTGGTTTCTCGACCACTCAATGAATGGGTGGGTTAGTGGAAGCAATTTACTTCAAAAATAGTGGCACTTCTTATCCACTTATTTCTAGTTTACAAATATTAGGTTGTTCTTTTTATGCTCTCTTCTTTTCTTTAGTCACGAAATGAGACTAAACCATTTGTTATTCTAATGGAGTTATCACTTTATCATTAAAAAAAAATCATCTCTTGTGATAAGGACCTACTTAGGAATGGGTGTTGGTTGTTCTTCTAAATTTTATGGCTTAAGAGAGATCCCTTGGACCTACATGCTCAATGTCTCCTACTTTCTTCATTTATATAAAGCTTGATAAGAATTTTTGTTTGCATGGTGGATTGGAGCATGGTAATCACCACATACCTTGAATGTCAATAAACAATTTAATGAGAAAGATATATCTTATGGGATTAGGTGTTGAATTTTGTAAGGGTTGGTAAATTTGGAGTATCTAGGAGTTGGGTGCTTAGTAATATTGATAACAACTTTGTCGGTTCTAATATTAAAATGGAGGCCTATAGCCTTGGTTATTTTAATATTAGGACTGACAAGGAGACACGACCTACTATGTTTGAGGATATTCAACTCATTGATAATAATTCTAAGAAGGCTCGTTATTTCCTCCAATTCTTTAGTAGTTTGGGACACAACTTGAGGGGACTCAAGAATAGGGGCTATAGTATCTTGAGGTATTTGATTAGAAGGGAATAGAGATTAGAAAATATATGCATTGTTCATCTATTGTTAAGAAAAATCATGAGTACCCATACACTAAATCAGCATAAAGGTTTCAAGATTAAAGGCCTTTAAGTAATATAAAAATATCATTTGTGAAGAAGGCCTCATCCCAAGGGAAATTATATTTTAGGTCTTATTGAACCTATTGTTAAAATTAGATACAATATTCATTAAGGCTCTCTTGATGGTAATCAATTACTCTAGCATGGAGAGATGGTTTCCCTTTTCTCTAATTTTGTGATGCAACCTTTTACCAAACTCATCCTATGACCTTATGGAATTAGGGGCAAGTTTTCAATACTAATATAAGGGTTTTACCTTCAAAGAGGCTTCTAAGCACCTTAATACCACACCCTCTTGTGTTACCTCGTCGTGTGCAAATACATTGACAATATCATGTGAATATTGAATGAGAATTATAGTGTTGTTTTCAATTTAAGATGGAAGGGATTTTAGAGCATATGAAAAGATAGGGTTCTAAACAAATGGTGCAATGAAATGACTACCCTTATTCTATAGCACAATGGTCTAATGATGTAGATAAGCCATAAAATTTTAATTTTGTTATATTAAGGTGTGATAAGTATTTAAACTAGGTCACCTAAGGCTAGATTTCGTTCTATTGTGGTCTTGTTGTTAGAAGTGAAGGACCTAGACATATTTTATGGTAGCAAGCCAAACTGGTTCTAGTAAGTATAGTTACTCTCAAATACTTTGGGCATATTTAGTTTATATACAAAGTCAATAAGTGAATATAATCATTTTTTTTAGAAAGTGGGTAACTAAGGCTTCACCAAAAATCTTAGTCAAGGTGAGACTCAAAGTTGCAATAGGAATACTAGAAACTATTAATAATCTAAATATCTAGGTAAAAGTATAAACTTGTGTCACACTTTTATAAAGGAATCAACCAACACAAACATTTTTTTTAACTTTGGTTGCATAATAGTGGTCTTTATGTTTTAAATTTCAAAATGATGTAAACTAATGAAATGTAGAACTCTTGATAAAGTTTATGCTTGTAATTTTTTTAATTTTAAAAAAAATGTTTTGATATTTTTTTAATAAATTTAAGAGCAAATTTTGAATTGCTAAAAATTGTAGGAAAAAGTGGCGTCAAGTCAATGTCACAAAAAAAAGAGAACAATTTTATTTTTCCCTAATTTTTTTCCTAAATAAATAATTTCAATATCTAGTGCATGGAAAAAACAATTTAGTTTTTGAGGCATACTTTCCTCATAATAGCATTTTAAACTCAAACTTACCATAATTTGGTAATTTTCACTTGACGTGAACTTTTGTCCCTTTTTTTATCATTTTCAAAAAAAAATGTACCTTTTTAGAGAGGATTATCTCCTCTAGTGCACCATATATTTTTTAAAATATTTTAATATGTTTAAATATTTTTTTAGTTTCTAAATAGCCTCATTTTTATTATAACAACCTACTTTTATTATTAAAAAAAACATATTACAACTAATCAAGATATATATTTAAAAAATATTTTTGACTCTAAGCTCTACAAAAGAGTATTTTTAGTTTTTTTAAAAGATTCATTATGATTGAAGAAATATTATGTTCAAGTGGAAAGTTTTAGAAAATTCTAAAGAAAAAAAAGATGACATGGCTACCAACAAGGATGCCACATAGATGGTCTTGACACAAATGTTTTCAATTGAAAATGTTTTGGCTAAAACTTTACATGTAAATTGAGGTGCATTTGAAAATTATAATTTTACTGTATAGTTTTATGTGAATGTGTTTCACTCAAAATTGTATGTGCCACATAGTTTGAGAGAAACTATTTTTCTCTTGAGATACTTTAGGGTGAAATGGTTTCACTCATAACTATTTAGTTGGTCGAAAGTGTGACACATGTTTGTGATTTTAGCTATCTATTCATGATAAATGTATTGACATGAACACCAAACATGGAAATCCTCATAGATGTGGGATAAGTCTTTGAGTCTATCTCTGACTTTATAATGTGTAAACTCTTATTTATTCTACTTAAGCCTAATTGATAAGAAGAAATAAAGGGAGATGAATTGAATTGAATAACATAAAGGGAAACAATACTCACACCAAATAGAATTTCCTTTACAACAAAAATAAATATTTACAATCATGATGCAATAGTCAACAACAATAAGATACATATGCATTAGAAAAATTCATACACATAATGAAGAGTCAAATCTTCAAGAATAACAATGTCTTTGATTAATGCTTATGATTGTAATGAATAATCACATATAATGCCATATTACTAACTCTCAACACATGCAAAGAGGTTACCCTGTTTGATTACAAAATAAGTGAGAAAATATCTTGCATAGCTCAATAGCTTATTTACATCAAATAGATTCTAAACTAAAAATGTGCATGAATACCATTATAAATAGAAAAACATCCAACTCAAAAAGACATCCCCTCTGAATATTTGAAATCTAAAATCTAAGGCCAATGGGAGGAACAGTCCTTTTGTAAATCTATCTTGAATGCCCCTTGTCAATAGTTGGAATAGATTGAAAAGAGAAAAGGGTACTCAACTTAATGAATTATGCCTCTTAGCACTACATAGGCCATCCTTGGGTAGGTGAATGTCAAGTCAAAAATGACATAGTGAGAGAGGTAATTGGGTATAAATACAATGCTATCCTAGGCTAAAGGTTGAAATAGATGAGCCAATGCTCCCACTGAATGTGTACCCTACATGTAGAACCACTTGGGATGCTTAAAATTTTCCATAAACATCAAACTTGAGTTGTTGGGTGTTATTGTAACAAAAAAAACCCAAGAAATAGCTTGGAACCTTGTATAATATTGGATGGATCCATTGTGGAAAGATTGGATGGTTTGCATTACTCATTGGAAAATGGTTTCTAACCACTTAAACTCTTAGGAACATACCATGTGATAGCTACCAAGGAGCCACATAGAAAAAGAAAAGATAGATCAAAGGTGGGCCTCACTACTAGTACAATAAATTAGTACAAATAGGAACAAGCTTGCCAAAAGGTGTGAACAAATGATGAGGCTTGAGGCCAAAAGCTCAAATTATTGCATACAAAAACATTACAAATTATCAAATGAGAATGACATGGCACAATTAGATAGTGTACACACACTATTTACTTCAATAGTTGTTCAATGGTTCCACATGCAATAAAAATTTATAAAACAAAGGGAAACTGTTGAAACTACAAATCACCAAGACCCAAAAATCAAATAAAGTGAAAACATGATTTACCACTTATAGTGAAGAAGTCACTATAAGAAGATACAAATATTAATTAGCATATAAAGATAAGTATTCTCTAAAATATGAGTTATTCAATTTATCATAAATTTATTGTGGAGTGCCAATGAATCACTTTCTATGATCATATATGAATAACAAGTACAAAAGTTCTTGCAACACTATCTTTGAAATGAGTATTAATAATGTTGATGTTTATTTTTACTTAATATTGTTATGAGGCTATATGAATAGCAAGTACAAAAATTCTTACAACACTATCTTTGAAGCGAGTATTAATAATGTGGTGTTTAATTTTTACTTAATGTTGCTATTAGCCTAACATATTTTCGCAACATAATTTTAATTTATTATTTGACATTTTTAGCATGAAGTTCAATTCAGTGTTGAACTTGATAAATGAATAAGAGGAATCTTTCATGACAACAAATTTTTTTTTCTAAGAAACTCATTAAATGGAGTGTTGAAGGTGTTGGAAATGGCAAATAAAAATATATGTTATTCTCATGAATGCGCCCATTAACATGGGGATGAGAATAATGAGAGGGAAAATGACATAATGGAATTAGTAAAATTTGGGTGACGGAGGTGGTTAAGAAGAAATAACTCTTTTGTTAATGATTGCACAAGCTTGCCAATTGGATGTTGATATGGGTGCATTGACTAATCGAATAGCATTTTGTAGCTTGCAATTAGATTTTTAAGAAGTGCATGTTTGACTGGTTATTTACAGAAAATGATTAAGATGTGAGAGCTTATGGACAAGGCCATTGTTGCGCACCAAAAAAAAAAAATTGTTATCTACGGTACATTATTATAGTCATGGTTATGGTGAATGTAATCATGTCTGTAAAATTGGGTTGTGACATGATATTTGCAGAAGAACAAATAAGGACATGTACCATAAAGCTCAGGCAACACAAAATGATGATCACGAAGATGTCTAATCAATTGTGCCTTAGTTGAAAACCTTGAAAATGAGATAAGATTATTTTCTGGTAAAGGCAAAGAAACTCATTAATGGAGCTCGATTTGGGCAAAATTGCTTTTGATAAACGCTAATATAAGATTTCCATATAGATAGTAACATTAAGAAATATTAAGAAGGAAGTGATAACTAATTATTTGTGTTTGTATTAATTACATCTTCAAGGCAACAACAAAAAAGGTGAGGCATCCCTAGCTTGATACAACGTAGAACCGAATTTACCTAACACAACAACATGAAAGGAGGGGATGAATGGTAGTTGTGTGGTTTTTAAGAGATATTTCATTCTTATCAACTTTTTAACATAGCTGAGATGTGATATTTCTACAATTTATGATAGTGAGATAGAATGTTTTTGAATTTAATTATGTGCGTAAATTTTAGCATGAATGTTTTGGATCACATATCATAGTTTTTAGCAATCTATCTTAAGTTTTTTCTTATCATAAAGATGGATCACAAAATGCATTTGAGATGTTAATGTTAAAAACCACCATACCAATGTTATCTCTGATTTTTGAATCTGACAGTGCACTTTTGAACTTTATATCTACATGTTTTATTTATGCCATTAGATATTCATGATGTGACTCTTCTATTGTAAAAGTGTTTATTTAAACCTAACATGGCCACCCAACCGAATGAAAATGAACTTATTATAATGCTCATTCTCAGAATACCTAGGAGGACAACCAAGATTATGATAATGGCACTCATGTAACCCCCCAAGATTTTGCAAATGAATTGGCTAGATTGGTTAAAGTTAAAAACCCAAAACAACTATCAATATATTTCATGTAACATGTTTACCACTAAAGCACATGGTTTCATATATGACATGATTTATTGCTTGAGATGATGGACATGATTGGAAATAAAAACCATAACAAATGCTAATTCATCCAATCATCCATAACCCAAAGATATCCAAACATTGGTATAACTCAAGCCAATAAAATATATAACCCATAAACTACAATTGCAAGCTCCATGTCTAAAACCTGTCAATGAAGAACATACACATCTAAGAACTCCCACTACATGGGTAATGCCAAATCTAAAAGTGAACATGGCATACCAAGTCTACCAATAGCATCACATAGAATTTGTGACTAGTATCATGTAGTACCAAAGAATATCCATGAATATATGCAAAATATGTAAATAAATATGTTGTAACACATCTCTACACACTAGTCTCTATAGGTCTCCCAAGTTCTCCACACTCAAAAAACAAAGAGATCAAGGAACTTCATGTTTTTACTAAAGAACAATGAACAACACATGACCACAAACATAGTGATCACCATAGCTCCACAAAAACCTCAATCCAATATCATGTGAATACAAACATCCAAGAAGAAGAACAATACCAAAGAGATAATCTACAATTCAAAGCATATAGCATGTCCTACACACACCTCTAAATGCTCAACAATGTCAAGAAATATCTCCTTCACTACCCCAAATGAAAAGCCTCAAAAATACCCAATCATTCAATTTCCAAGATCAAACAAAACATATTTATCTAACCAAGGAATATCGAACTCAAATCCATTCCAAAAATAGGAAATCAGCCAATTACCATCTCCTAAATTCCTCATCAATGAATGGCATCATAAATGAACTCATATGCATAAGGAGATAAACATGTCATTTACTCCTCAAATGAACCTTCCAAATAACAAACCATAGCTATATATTCATATCCATGATAATACAAAGCATAAGACACAATGCATCTGAAAGCAAGAATGAGAAAATACCTCTCAAATGATATTTTTTTAGACCAAGAGTGTGGAATGAGAATGCTCTTTCAAGATAACCAATTCATCGTGACTTTCTCTTATAATAATCTCCTCTATAGACCTCCATCATGAACTCACGTCCATATTCAAGTGAAGGCTCCTATAAATTTTCTATTGAAACCTCCAAAAATGTCTCTAATCTCAAGAGAAATACAACCTTACCTAAGTCTCCAAGTATCTATGAGTACCTACAACTAATCAATCCATGATAAGATCCAAATGCAACACAACACTTTCATGAAGCTTCCAATAAAATGACCAATGTACTCAATTCCAAGAGAACCAACAAGACAATTGTCAAAGCTCCAACCACAAAATCAAGAACCCAAACATGACATCATGATCTAACATCTCGTCCAAGGATACCACATGCTCTAATTAAAATATCTTGGTCTCAAGAGAAACTCTATCATTGCAAAACTCTAATATAGAATCAAGAATATATCATGACATAATAACAACCATAATCTAAACCAAGGATAGCCTGCCTAAAAGAAACAAGTCATAAACTGACACCTCAACCAAAGACTCCAAAGTTCTCCATGACTAACCAAACAAGCATCCAAGAGATAAAAACAACCTCCTCAAAATGAACCACATTGCTACCAAACAACCACATACATGATAATGTTGTTCCAATGCGCAAATTTAGTTGCATATCTATGACACCATAATAATCACTAATGTTGTACCTACAATCAACTCTCACTATACCAAAACTGCAAATCTCCACACATCTCAATCCATATCCTCAAACCAAAAGATAACCTATGTACATGTCACCATCAAATCCAAAAGTTTGAAAACACCTAAAGAATTGTATCAAGAGATACCAAATATAATAATCAACTATATCATGTATATCCATTGAAAACATGCATTCCATTAAGTTTTTACCTCTTGAATCATTCGGATTCTCATGGAATCAGACCTCGAATCTCAAACACCTAAAATTGATAATAAAAAAAAGTACCAAAACCTCTTTGATCATCCAAGTGAAAAATAATTAGCACCACTGTGTAGTATATTGCAAATTCTCTCCAACACCTATTCAAAATTGAGAATTTTATTTTGTACAAGAAAGTTATGACCAAAACTATGTTCCAAAGTAACACCTAACTTCATGACCCCAAAAACTCACAAACATAGTTAAATCTGCAAACCAAATACTGCACAGTGCTTGGAGATATATTTTTGACAACTATTGGAAGTAAAAAATATAACATCATGGGTGAAAGTTCTGACCCCAGAAGAAAAAAACTCTATTAGGAAAAAAGAGGGATTAGGCTAACCATATAGTTTATGGCATGTTAACATCATAAGTGATGTGATGGTAGCTCCCAAGTGGTAAAGGTGATTTGAGCAATGCTCATGTGGCAAAAGGTGCAAATCATAAAAATAATAATAATAATAATTTTTCAAACTTGAGGTGAATTAATGAACCCAATAAGATATTGATTTCAATTTATTTTTTCAAGTCCAAAGCAGTCGAGTTTGAGGGCCTAGGACCGAGGGCCAATGGCCCACCAACACCACACCCTTCTAATTGGTGCTAACATAGCTACTGGTGGTCAGACATTGGTAGTATCGCTTATTAGCAACTACCAATCTAGCTTTTCATGGGGTATAGGGGTTTGTAGACACCCCATACTAACCCCCCCACCTACCACCCCAATAATATATATATATATATATATATATATATATATATATATATTGCAATTGACCCATATGGCTAGGGCTAGGGGGGCTAAAATTTTGCATTTTTCAACAACGGTCAAAATAGACTGAATTTTAAGTCAATATTCATCTTTTGGGCCTCCTAGATCTAATGATGAGGCCTATTTTTTACAATAGGTCATCTATGAAACTTCCCCTACAAAACCCTAATGGTGAACACCTAGAGAAAACCCTTTTCCAACTCAAAATTCAAAACCCTAGATTTACAAATATCAATCATAAATATGCAACCCCAAAACCCTATATCTAAAAAAAACAACCTACAAAATGTATCTCATACTTTAAAATGTCTAAAATATTCCCTTCATTTAGATGGCTTCAAATTTTCACCAAATATACTCAAGCAAGGGTTATACCAAAACATGGATCTCTAAAACCCCACAACCATAACCATAGCTTTGAGACCAAATGTTAGGAAAATCATACAAGATGATCAATCCATTTCCATTACCCCATTAGAGAAAAACATGCATACAATCTTATAGAATAACCATATGCAAAGATCAAAGACATACCACAATATAACACAATATATACCTTGGAAAAACCCTCATAGAGGGAAAAACCAAGCCTCCAAAAGCATCCACAATCAATGTATTATTTATCAATGAAAACATTAGAATATATTTATAGGGTCTCCATGAATACTCCTCAAACATCAAGCTCCTCCATGTTTCCAAGAATGTATCCACACATACCATGTCGTGCTTCACATATGCACTCCTTAGAAGAAAACTCAATAAAATGACAGTCAATCCAAAACCACAACTATACAACATCAACCACTAAACATGTGTTTTATTTTATAGACTCAAGCTCACACAAATACAACTAAGTCGCGAGGTAAAACCATGTGCCTCAAAACCATAGTTTCACAAATCCATTGACCCCACATTTACTTTTTGGTACTAAAATATTAAATGTGTTTTCAATGTGCAACCCACAATAAATATCTAACCCAATGTTACATATAAATTTACAAGTGGCCCCGAATAAATATTTAATATGGATAAACATGTCACCTAAGGATTCACCACAAACAAATATTTATTTTACATAATAAAAATAAATCCAATTTTATGCAAGGTGTACAACACCTAATCTTAGTAGTTACTTATCCATTATTTGTTGGTGATTTATGGCTCCTAGGTTTAAATTTTCTAATGGAAAAGGAAATCCAAGCATTTGTTAGAGTGAAAAGTTTCTTTATGCATATAGTTATCATTTACCTAGTTCCTACACCTAGTAGTCCTATTCACACTAGCTTAAGTTCACTTAGTGGTTTAGTTATCTCACCTGATAGACACTTGACACATTCCTTCACAATTTTCCCAAGTGTTCTACATGTGTAACATCACTTGGAGTGTTAGTCAGTCTTTCTATTTCACCTTCCTACCTCCTCCTTGTCCTCTATAAATAAGGAGAGATCACTATATGAACTACATATTCTATGATATTTATTGGGCTTTTGTATTGTGCTTGATTCATTTCATGATAGTTTTAGAGGAGGAAAATTTCCATGCTCAAGACGATGAGATCTTGAGGGGAAAATTTATTTCCCCTACCTCAGTTGACATAGCTCAAGTGAATTGGGATAGAAGAAATTAATTTTAATGAAGCATATAAATTATTTAGAACCTTTAGATATTAAAAATTGATTAAACAGGGCATAAAGGTCTCCTAGACAACTCAACGAGCTCTCTACCTGGGATGACAATGTGGTTGTCAGATGACAGTGTGAATATCAAATGACATCATAGCAGCATTATAGTCCCATACAAACAAAAAAACTAGAGTCACCATAGAAAGACAGAAATACTCTAAGTTTTTGGATGTACTAGGATGAAAAATGCAAACATATAGAATAAAAAAATTGAAAGAAACATATTAAATGGGAATGGAACAAAAGCAAACTAGAAAGGTTCACGATTGCAACTGGGGTGTCTGATGGTGTTTAAGTTCATTTTGAGAGATACTTCCACCTACACCTACACACATAAGACCAAAGAGAGGTTGTTTAGGTTTTTTCCTTAGTCAAACCATTGTATTAATGTTTCCACCTCCACGAAAGGTCTTAGACAAGCTAAAAATAATAATATATGTGAAGAATAGATAAAGAAGATCATATGCTAATAAAGATAGAGATGAGAGGGTTCAGGAAAGATTCTTGAAGATTCATCCTGTACGAGTAACAAAGGAGCAACAAGAAATCTTTAAGATGACAACTTCCCAAGAAGAAGAACCAGTACTGCAACAATGGAGATTCATTTGAAAGTTGTAGATGAGCTTGTTGTGAGATATGTGTGTAGTAAGATGGAGAAAGCTAGCGCTTGCTCAAGAAAAATGTTGTAGAAATATGTTTCCAAGAGAAAGAGAGAAAGAATGGAGAAGCTCAAGCATGTAGAATGAAGAATCGGCAAGAGGGAATGAAGAGTGAATAAGATTAAATGAGAATGAATCCATTCTTTACAAAAGAGAGGTAATTTTTTGGTCCAAATAGCCAGCCTAAGTGATTCTCGACATGGTTGTAGGCTGGTAGAGGTGTTACACTACCAAAATACAATAGGTGTAACATCTCAACAACCAACTTAGTAAAAAAAATTCATAGGATGCTAGCACAACACACATATGTCTTTGATGCATGCATTGATTTGTGAGAAAATTGGAATTAGCAATCGGGGAAAGGGGCATGCTAAGTGGTGAGAAATGGTTTTAAGTTGAGGGAGAGCATAATTATCTTAATCTATCTAAAGAGGAAGGTGTATCGAATGTGAAATTACATTGGGTGCAATTTTTGACATCACATTTTTCCCCTACTTTAGTGAGCATATGTCCAAGAGGAAATGTGAACTAAAGTAAAAATGGAGAGAGTTTTATACTCAAGATGCAAAGGGAAAGTAGAATCTTCTATCCATATGGAGCTACCCCTAGGGAAGAGACCTGATTTGATCCTACATAGAATAATTAGGTTGTACCACCACAAACATGTTAGGTGTAAACAAACATGTTAGGTGAAAAGAAGAGATTTAGACATCAAAGATTATATAAACACAAGACAATGATGATATTTATGGGTAGCAAGGTTTTTTATGCTAGGTACCATACGACAATCCAATCGGCCTGTGATTGCTACAAACTGCATTGTAGGATGGCCATAGAAGAGAGACATACAAAATTATAAAGACAGAGTCTAGTGGTTTGTTCCCACGCTAGATGACAGATAAGATAGCTAAATTCATATATGATTTGAAAAGAGACATGAGATAAAAGATTTGTAATAAGAATGTGATAGTCCCTTCCCTTCCTTGTGTTACACAAAGGAACACGGATTGTTTGAGATCCTATCATAAGAAATACATGATAGAGAGAGATAGGGGGATCTAGATATTCAAGGTTAGTATGATTCATATCGACAATATCTATATAACTGCATATGAATTGTCATCAAATTCCCAAGCATGCTAGATCATGAAGAAGGAGCACATGAAGACAAAGAAAAAATAAAAATTTGGGGAAACATGAAAGAATCCTAAATGCCCCCAATGCTTTGCATCGTCCCCAAATGTCAAAAATCAAGATACAAAAGAGAGAATAATGATGATACAAATAGAATAAGTGCATGACAGGTTGTCTACCCTGTATCCAAGTACCTATGAGGGTATCTTGGGTTCTCCAAGAGAGAATACAACATATACAGACAAGTACAAGGGAATACAGAAAAACAAACAAATTCTAATCTAAAGACATGAAAGGTATTGCTCTAGTCAATTATGTCCAACAAGTCATCTTCTTCCCAGTCTAGATCCTAGGGGGAAGGAGGGCGAGCTCGCAATAGAATAATGGCTAAGGCAGTACCAGGAATCTCTCCTATAGCGAGGGCTAGAGATGTGGTTTCTTTAATATCCATGGATCTACTAGTTCATGTGAGCCAAGTGTCAACGACTTTGTGAAAGTAGTTGACAATTCCATAAAATCCTTTAGAGAGTCAAACATACACTTCTCTAGAGAGGAGTGTGGTGACTCGACTATACGTTGTGAAAGAATAGGAGCCTTAGCATGAACCTCTGGAAGAGGAGCAGTGAAAAACTTTGGTGAAGAAGGGATTTCCTCAATAATAAAGATAGAAGAAAGAGAAGTGGAAGGATCAAAATTCTTGTGGCAGGATTCAGGGATAAGGTCCTACTCAATCTTACACTTGGATGGTAGGTTAGAGTGTTGAGATGTAGGAGGAGTAGACATGGCCACACTAGGCATGACCCTTGCATGGGGAATATCTATGGGTTGGCACTAGTCAAGGAACATTAGGTAAAGAGGTGCAAATAGGTAGTTCCAAAAAAGGCACGATGAATACCTACACCCTCTTAGGATGAGATTCATCTATGTCTCTTGGAGAGATCAAAAGAAAGATAGAAGTAGGAGCAAAAAGAGAAGAAGACAAAGGAATTGAGACATAATATTTATCAACAACCTTCTACACGACATTATGTTCCTTCGCCATCAGACATTGGTGGCACTTACACTCATGGGCAAGGTGGTTTTGATAATGATAGGGATCAAGAATAGGAACCTGAGGAGGTACCAGGATGACAAGTGAGGTTTCCTTCATAGTCGTTACTAGTGGAAGGAAGGACTCCATAGGAGAGACCAAAGAGGCCAGGGGTGTAGGATCCTTAACCTCAACTATGTGTGTCTTTCGTCGTCTGTTTTATGCAGGGAGAGGAATAGGAGGTATTCTCGAGCGTCAAGATATTGTAACCACATGTGAAGGATCAAACACGTATGATTTCTCACCCTTATTGTATATGGTAGAACAAGGGACATCAAGAAGAATAGCAAGTTCAAAAATATGAGGTTTCAACTTTGTCAATGCAAGGGCATTTCCTTTTTCTATGCTAGGTATAGTTGAAGGAATGGAAGGCACCACTAGAGGTTGTGAGGTCTCAGAAGACTGATAAAGTCTAGAAAATGAAGCATGTTGCTGCACAAGAGTAGGTTGAGAGGGAATTGGAGAAGAGAAAGGAGGATGTGAGACCGAATCAAGTGTTGACCTCCTAGTATTGTACCTATAATATGCTTTATATAATAAGTCACCATAGGGCAGCATGGATCCCACTGGAGCAGGCCAAAAGTGGTCAAGAGAAACCCCCACATGACACTAGCAGTTTGTACCCAGTTTCCTAGGTAGTCTTCATTGTGCCCTCATGAGGAAATTTAAGACACTTATAGACAATCAAAGCAATTTCATTCATGGAATCTAGCCACAAATTTCCTAGCTTCACCCTAAACAAGTTAGACCTTGGTATCATGACAAATGTTGTATAGAAAAACTTAGGTCCAACAAGGACCAACAAAGAAGTGGATCCCAAAGGGGAGAGAAAATCCATCATGCATACAGATGGTATTTTTACACTCATCATATATGGCCATGTTCAAACCATTAACGAAGAGTGTCTCCTTGGTGACAATATTGACCCTACTGGCAGGGTCAACCATAACACCAGTGATGAAATTACCATATTTTCATACACGACATCATCGGATGGCATAGAAGAACAAGAAATAGCAATAAAATTGGAAGAATGATGTGGAAAGGGATTTATATAGATCTACAATTGGTTGTTGGGTTTAGTAATAGACTTATTAGGATTATTCTTTTTACTATTGAAGCAAATGTTACCATTGTTTATGTGATCCTGGATTATGTGCCTCATATGCACACAATACTTGATGGTATGTTGGGGAACTCAATGGTATTGGAAGAATTTAGACACTTCATACAACTAGAATATGGCTTGTTATTAGGTAGCAGTTTGATTTTTGGGAGGGTGATTAAATTATATTTTCATAGATTTTGGAGTACACTCAAGCTAGAATCAGATAGCTTTGTAAATATCCTATTATGTTGTGACTCGAGCCTTTTTTTTTACTTTCTTGAAGGGTAGCTACTACATTAGCTATCGCCTTGTTTCTTTTTGACCCCCTAGAAGTAGATGCAACCTCAAAAGCATCAAGATGTGAGGATGAGGCCAAATCCCCATACTAAGCTAACATCTAATGATAGTCTCTTAATGCAGTACACAAATGGGAAAAGGAAGGATATTTCATTCAGGAAACTTGATCCCTCAATGTCAGCTAAAGACTGTGCATGGACATCCTTTGGATGCCATGGTCAAGTAGGGTATAGGATATTTGGGAAGAAATGGACTGATAATGAGAAATGAAATCAATTAGCTTTTCAATGGGTTGTTGCTTACAATGGACAAGGTCACTGATGATGACCTTAGATACAATGCTCACTTGGAACCTTTGTAAGAACTGATTTATAAGTTGGTTAAAGGAAAATATAGAATTTTCAGGTAGTGAGAAAAACCACTCCAACGTGGTCTTCTTAAGGGATTGTGGGAATAATTTTGCTAACAAATGGTCCTGATGTAGGAAGTTACTACATAGAGAGGTAAACGAATTAGTGTGTGTTTGTGGATCATCCTTACCATTGTACTTTTCAAATTTGGTACCTTGATACCTTAGGGAATGGGAGCGTTTAAGATGTTTAAGAAAAGAGGATTGTGATGCTAGTATGGATTAAGAGTGGATTGAGTAGCAACACTAGTTAAGTTAGCAAGTTGTGATTGCATCTGACCCATGTTTTGTAATAGGGTGTTTAAGATGGGGTTGAGTGGTGGAGGTTGATTAGCCATGGTGGAAGAGATTTGAGGCATGGATCCAAGTTGAGGAGGAATATTATATGCCAAAGGAGTGTGAGATACATTAATTCCAAGATTAACGGGGGGCACAAACACAACATTTGTATTATTAGCCAAAGTCATGGAAGGTATAGTAGGATTATTATCCACCATGTGCATAGATACCTCAAGCGTCAATATATTCAACTAAGTACCAGTGATATTTGATTAGGTATCATGAGGCTGGCTCAAGACTCATGTATACAAAGGTACATGAGTCTTGACTATATTGGTTTCTAAGATGTTCAAATGATAATTTCCAAAAACTAAATGTTGTAATTGAATTATTTTTCTAAAAAATATAGAAAATCAATGCTTTTTGATCTTTTGGAATGAAAATACTATGCAATTTTGTCACTTTTTCAATACTTTTCACTAAAATATACATGCATAAATGATAAAATAATTTTGCAATTAATTTTCTCAATGAATATAATTCATATCTAAACCCTAGACAAGGAAAATAATATTTAAAAAAAATTGCAATTTTTTGCAACTTATTTTTCAACTTTATGATGAAAAACTAATGAAAATGGATAGTTTTTTGAAAAATAAATACAAATTATCACCAACAATTTCAAATAACATAGGTTTTAAATTCATTTTTTTAGATTTTATGCAGTGAAAAATTAAAAAAATTGCAAGTGTAAGATATGTCATGTTCACCAAAATTTAATAATGGAAAGTGAAACCCTAGGGTTTGACTAGGATTAACTGCTTTCCACTACAAGACATTAGAATTTAGATCAGCAAGGAAATTGGATTGAATTGCAACCTTGAACGTGAGCCAATCAACCTTGGATCTGAATTGCTTCGAGGGTTTGAAATGGATTTGAAATGAAAATGTAATGATGTAGCTAAATGACTATGATCATGCATTGTTTGATGCAAATACAAAGAAACTAGAAACTGAAAGTCAAATTATGAGATCATATCTGAAAAGGCCAGAGTATTGTGCACCTGTGGTTCAAATCTAGGCATGATTTTAGGGGACTAAGTTGCCTAGTGTGATAGTGTCCTTTTGATTGAAACTAAAATCTATTTTCACAGTCCTCTAGAGCTAGATCAAAGCTTTCTTTCCCCATGTGTCACATTGTTGGATCTTCATCAGGTGCCAAGATAACTGAGTTCCCATATGTTTTCAAGGTGTAGGGTTTGAATGAAATTACAAATAACTGGCCTTCAACCTTCTCCCAATTTTCTTCATATCTGAAACTTGCACATTCAAAGAGAGGAGAAGGGTTATTCAATATAAGGGTTTGCCTCGGTCAAACCCTATGTTGGTTTTTCCACCTCCACAATGGCAATGGCAATGAAAGAGAGCTTATCCTTTTGAGGGATATAGGCTAAATGATAAACTAATGACAAATCAACAATGGACTACAACTCACCACTCAAAAATAGCTTCCTTAAAGGACTGAAGTCATGTGCATCTCCTAAAGGCTTGATTGTTGTTTGCTTGATTTTCTTGAAGACCAAAAAGGGTTAGATCTCACGAAAAATATGATAATATAAACGTGAAAAAAATCACATACACTTTGACAAGATGCTTTGATATTGAATTGTTGCAATAAATCTTCTCTTGACTTGATATTAATGCTTATCCTTTTGAGGGATAGTAGCTAAATGATAAATTAATGATGAATCAACAATGGACTGCAACTCACCACTCAAAAATGGCTTCCTTAAAGGACTGAAGCCATGCGCATCTCCTCAATGCTTGATTGTTGTTTGATTGATTTTCTTGAAGACCAACAAGGGTTAGATCTCACAAATAATATGATAATATAAACATGAACAAAATCACATACACTTTGACCTTATGCTTTGATATTGAATTATTGCAATAAATATTCTCTTGACTTGATAATTCTTGATCATAAATTCTCCAACTTAATTGCTAGATGATTTCAAATGATGCAATGACTAGTTATTTATATCCAATTATTCTAATGAAATCTTGATAGTCAATATTTGACATTTGAAATTCAAATAATAAAATGTTGACTTTGACATATTAAATTTTGGAGGAAAAATAGGGGAACTAGGTTGCCTAGGGCGACCAAGTCATGGCCCTATTTTGTGGGATGTAAGGTGTCGAGAACAAAATATTAAATGTTTTTCTTGGGTCTTGCAAATGGTTTTTCTTGGTAAATATCCAAAATGGGCTATGTTATGCATAATTTAAAAAATTAAGAGTACAATTAGGTCCATACACTTAGAGCCGATCAAAACATGGTGTGAAATTGTCAAGGGTGACAATTTACAATGTTGCAGTTACTATCGGTCCCTCCATACTTATTACCATTCCCACTATCTTAGTTTGCCTTCAATTTTTCTTAATATTTAATTTTTTCATAATCAAAACAAATCAACTTGATCTTAGAAGTGTTGGAAGAATAAGAAGTTTTTCATTGATATACTTATTGGCAAGATGAGCATGAGGTCTGATACAAATTGTACAATATGCAATACAGTGTTGTCATTAATGTCAACATTGTGATCTAGTATGAAGATCATTATGCAAGCCATTTTGCATAGCTTGAGCATTCATAAAGATAGTAATCTAGTGCTTAGTTGCAAGAAGATTTGATTTGGTATAGACAGTTGGAGTGGAAAATTGGCTAAGTATAAAAAAAGGTGTTTTTGTATATAGTACATCCGATAATTTGGTCTGCATTGGTCCACTATGAAGAACATTTCTCTATGGTTTTAATGTAATTTTTTTGGATGATAGAAGCATTCAAATTCAAAAAAAAATTGGTTTATAGAGTAGAAGTTATGGATGGTAAATGTTTCTATCTACCAGTGACAATGTTTCTTGTATAGTGTATATGTTTTGGTGAATTTATACTTTTTCGTGGATTTATATTTGGCTTTGCAGATTTGTGGAAGTGTTGATAGGTGTCAGTAGAGTCTACAATCCAAGTTGTATAAATTTTTGAGGTCCGCATGTCAGTTTGTGATTGAACTATTGGTGAATTTTGATGTTAGGTCATTACCGATGCCGACCTAAAAAGTTTTGAGTATTGTGGAGTTTGAATAAGTATTGATCCGTTATAAGGATGTTATTATAGGTCCAACCTAACCTATCTTATGTGTTACAAGTTTGAATTAAGGCATGAAGTGTATATGATTTGTATGATTGAGCCAACAAGGCATATTTTGTATGATACATCTAATTAGGCCGACCTAATTGATGTATGAGGTTGAGATTGATACATATATATATGAGTTTTATTTCAGTGTTTTTAGTATGTAGATGTGAAGATAGATATTATCGATGTGAATTGTGTGAGTGTGAGGAAAATGCAAAGCAGAGTAGAGTGTTAGTGTAAATCAATATGAAGTGTATAAAGTTAGTATATTGAACTTCAATGGAACTTCAATTCATGCATATTGTACAGATGCAATTGTAATATTTCAAATCCCAGTTGTGTGCCATCACTTGAGCTTCTATCTTTTCTTCTTTCTATGGGAAGTGATTCTACTAGGACAGTGATTCCACCTGCAGTGAGCAATTCTATAATATCTTATAACTGGTTATAATATATTATGAGCTAATCCTTAATGTGGTCTTTCCCTTTTTGGGTTTTCCACATAAAAATATAATGTTCATGTGTTATGTGATGTTGATGATTGATTTCATGATTTCCTTACTAAAATTTAAATATGCTATGTGCAATGAATGTTTAAATGTTTAAGTGGTTTCAGAGTATACTAATTCACCCCCCTCTCAGTATTCTAAGTGTTCAACAATTGGTATCAGAGCTTGGTTCCTTGGAAGGAGCTTAATCGCTTGGGGAAGATCTTGGATGTTGAACACATGGATTCTAGAAGATTTACCACTCCTCCAAAAGATATTCTTTCTATGGAATTTATAGAGGAAGATTGCATGGTTGACATGAATGGAGTGTTGGAAGTTTGTAATTCTATCATTGATGATGTATTTTTCCAACATGGGCATGAAGTGTACATAAATTTGTTGATCCAGTGTTTTCATTGATGTCAAAATTGTTATGATCATCCTAGCATAGTGGGGAATCATTTTCGGTGACCTTTGTATAGTGCCAATTGGTCTAGAAAGCATGGTTTATCAGGAATTTGGCTAAGTGTTTCCTTTATCAGTATTGTGGTCCAATGCATCAATTTTTTGGTTTGCACTTCACCACACATTAGTATAATCTTCTACAATCATAACTAAAATTTTGAGTATATCAGAAGGAGTAGCTCATTCAATTTTTTGTGACATTTTGTACAGTTTCCAGAAAGATATGGATGACAGTGTGTGGCTCTATATATCGCAATTTTCTTTTGTACAATATACCTATGTGGGAGATTCCACACTTCTTCGTGAATAATTATTTTATCTTGTGATGATGAAGATAAGATAATGAATGTTGGTTGAATGGGAACTCAATGGCAGATTGAGTTTTGAGATTACATGATTGATGAGATTGCATGAGCTCTTGAAGAATTTGTGTTTAAGTCTATTTTGGGTCAACCTAACACAATTGATATTTTGTGAAGAATATTTGAGCAACTCTATCTTATGTGGGATTTATATTTAGGTCCATGTTGACCTACCTTGATGAAAATTGTATTTTGATCTTAGGTGATAAGTGTGGATGAAATGCTTTAAGGATGACATGTTTAATTTTTTGTGTTCACTAGTACAGAAATAGTAATATATGACTGAAAAAAATACTAAAAAATACTTATAAATGACTAAACTTGGTCACGTGACCATTAGTAGTTTATTGCAATTCATTTATAATGCAACCAAATTTATGATAGCCAATTTTAGTCATTTATTTGATTATTTCGATTGATTGATTTGGTAGTATATTTAGTCATATATTTCACTAAGCTTGGTCACGTGACCATTAGTAGTTCATTTCCAATCATTTATTTGGTTTTTTTGATTGATCAATTTGGTAGTATATTTTTAGTCATTGATTTAGTCATTTATTCACTGATTTATGTCAATTGGTAGATATTTATTCACTGATTTCTATCAAGTCATAGTATATTTAGTCATATATTCTTAGTCATATTTATTCACTGATTTCTGTCAATTTGTAGTATATTTATTCAATTGGTAGTTTATTTAATTATTTTTGTTCACATCTATTTTTTGCATAAAAGTGTTGGAAATGAGACAATGCTTTTGAGGTTTAAACATAAAAACACAGAAAAACATAATCAATCATTCATTTACACATAATGAAATAGCTATTAAGAAGGAAAAATACTGAATTTTTATTGAGAAAAGGTGTTCTTACAATAGATACAAGACTTAAATATGTCTTTTCTTTAAAAAATGTGTTACAAAAGTGTGTTTCTTAGTGTTGTGATTGAGAAAACTGAGCTACAATGCTCTATTTTTTCTTATACAGCTCCAAAATATGAAAAAACTACTTGAAAAATGAATCCTAAGGGTCCTATGAAAGACTCTTCTATAGACTTCACACCATGAATACTCAATATGTACTGAGACCTATGTTTTGCATATACCTTGACTAATAAGCTTTATTGAGCATGATAGTGGACAAATCCAAACCAATCACAAACATTTATCAATGGAGGAGCATCTAGAAGTCTTGCTTCCATAAGAAAGTTCTTTGTCTTTTTAGAATCATAGAAGTTTGACTCTCTGGTTAGACATTCCACCTCCTTGATTTGTCTAATGTTGGCTACTACTTCAATGTATTTGAAGTGAATGTCGGGATCCTCACTGCCAATGACATTGAAAATATAGTTTACCATATAAGTACAAGATTCCCAAGCTACTTCAAAATTACCTCCTCAAATAGATCAATAAATATCAATGACAAAATGATACAAGTGACAATCCAAAGTCAAATCACATGGAGGTCAAATATGGACCCAATAAGAAATATAGCCCTTCATAAGACTTGAACTGTTCAAACAACTTGATGCATGAATCTACACCCAATACAAGCACTACAAGAAATAATTATATAACAAAACAAATTACATTGAGAGCAATAGTTTAATAGTCACCTCAACTTCAAAGTTCCATATCAAAAACCATAAGCTATTTATCAATAGGAAGAAGATATATGAATTTACAACTAGAAAGCAATTACCTGAAGAAAGAGATCTGTAATGACATTGTAATCAACTGGAAAACCACCCTCCATTTGAGACATCATCAGTGCAAAGTTTATAGTGCCCTGCAAAATTTACTCAACAAATAAAACCTCTCTTCAAAACATCTTCAGATTCAACATCAGAAATATATTTCTATCAATTGATAGTACCTGAGATCAGAGCACAAAATTGTTTGGAGGAGGAACAAGTAATCAAGAGTGTACTGAGGAAACGGTCAATGTGAGATGCACTATCAATAGCCACCCAGCAAAAAGGGAAAATAGTTGCTCAAAATAGTATTATACACAAAAACCATAAAAAAATGCATGAGAACAATCACTAAAATTTCAAATTAAATGCACATCCTATTTGTTTGACATTCTTGGTTAGGATCTTTCATGAGACAATGTCTTTTCAAGTATATTACAAAAAGTAAGAAAAAACATTAAATTCCCTACAATAAGGCCTAATTAATAGTATGTAGGAACTTTAATATTGTAGAGATGTATAAAGATGCATTCCAAGTTATGGAATGTTATTTCATTGAAATCAGTAATAGGCCTAATTAATCATTTCAAAAGTAATATTAGTAAATTTCAAAAGTTAAAATAAACAATCAATCCAATGAATACAGATATAACGTGCCTGAAGAGTCACATTCATCAAAATTAGACCCTAAATATTCTAGGAAAACACTTTAGGTGGAAATAGGGTTGTTATCTTACTCATAAAATAAAAGGTATCTTACTAAAAATATAAATTAAAAAAATAAAATATAAAGACCACTTAGCTTTATTAAACAAATCAAATACAAGCTACAAGCAAACAACACAAGTAGGCATACAAGTAAAATAGTTCTTAGCACTCGTTACCACGCCTGTAATTATTGGCATAGATAATATTTGGTACCATCTATGGCATTGGATTTAATCAATCAATTGGAGGCACACCAATCGAAAGCCACTAGCATATACAGGGAAATTCCCATTAGCAATCAATTTAGACAATAGATACCTTTAAAATGTTTGACAATAATATAGTAACTTGCTTACTACTTCCATAATTTACAACGAAAGCAT
The DNA here is from genome assembly GCA_007258455.2 of Sequoia sempervirens. NCBI lineage: Eukaryota > Viridiplantae > Streptophyta > Pinopsida > Cupressales > Cupressaceae > Sequoia > Sequoia sempervirens. The sequence goes on from VDFB02281492.1 coordinate 356,389,166, forward strand.
GGTATCCAAGTATAAAGGCACTTGAAAATATCCTCTAAAAGTCTAGGAAAGAACACATTGATGTGTCCAACAAATTTCATTTAGAATTTGTTGCAAAAAACTTGCTTGTATCTAATATGAATTTGAGAAAAAATTGGAGCTAAGCAAGACTGCACTTTTGAGTCAATGCATGCATTCTGAACCAAACACATTTAGGAATTCAACTTATCATTTTTCAATACGCACCTCACAGAGAAAGCATTCACATGTTTCTTATTCTAGAAACTCCTCAAATTCCCATGTACACGCACATATGAACCATTCCTACATCAAATTATAAAACTCAAGCATTCTAGTAGAAATATCCAAATGTACTTTTACAAAAGGTTTTTTCAACTTTCATTTCAACTTCACATTACCGATTCAGTTCTGAGTCTAATAGGATAAACATCTGAATAATCATTACAAGTCATCAAATCCAACATAAAGGAGACCAATATGAAATAAATGATTAAAACAAAAGAATACAATCAAAATACTAAAATCAATAAGTAAAATCTTACTACACAACAACCATCTCTTTAGATTCCATTGCATCATTAACCCTGGAAGAATTAAAGAACAATTTTATATTAATATAGACCAAACTAAGTAGTAAATAGAAGAGACAATAACTTCCAAGTAGCTGATTCTAAAACAAATTTATGATACATGATTTTTACCTCTCAAAATGTTCAGTCCTTGACTATTAAAAAATGTGTATCTTGCTCCTTACAACTTCTCAGTGTTTCTAAATTTGGTAAATGCCATAAATTGTTTAAAACAAATATACATGTATCAGACTCAAGTCACTTAGGAAAATAGGGCATGTGAGACTTCCCACTAAACGAATTCAAAATTGATAAGGTGTAAATATTTGGCTCTTTTAGCACTACAATTAAGGTGTAAAACACAAATATATAAGCAAGTTGTGGCATAGATGCCAACAATTGCAATATATAAATCAAGCACTACTAAAAAGACAACAAAAAGGAAGATTACAACAAAAATACTAGCCCAAAGATAAGACTGTTATTTAAAAATCAACAAAAGGAAAAGCTTAAACTTGTATAACACTATAGAACACCTAACCACCTAGTATACAAAGAAACCTTTTGATATAGATCTTGATTATGGGACATCCATCAAAGCATAAAAATAGGGATTTTTTGTCATATATTTATAGTTACAAGTGCCCTGCTAGACATACATGAAAATGTGGAAGCATAAACAAGGCAAGCAAACTGTTTCAAAAAATGCCTCAAAGAAATGTGGTATCATGGATACCTACTCTCGTGCAAGCACTTCAAGTCATGTTTGTGGTGATGCGGTGCTTTCTCGCATCACTACAGGCATGACTTGAAGTGCTTGCGGGAGAGCAAGTTAAAAGTAAGATGCAGAGGATTTCACAACTGTTCACCAAAAGAATGAATTGCAGAGGAAATTGACCTTTATATGTAAACTTCTCCAATCTAGCTCTGTACAAATTTCCCCATCCTTTTTACATACACAGGCCCATATATTTTAATTTTTATTATGTTTTTGGTCAAAACTTTCCATGAAGATGAAGCAAAATAGCTTGTCAAATGACAAAGTTTTGATGGGTAACTAAATAGGCATTGCAAGTTTGGATTGCTTTGCTCTTTTCCTATCTGGTTGCAACCAATTTTTTCTGTCACCCCTTGCAAAAAATTTAGAGGGAATTGTTGGTACTAAGTGTAATGTACTCTTCCCTATACCATCCATTCTTGGGGACATTAATATATGGTTGGTTTATCACCCTTATCTTCCTCTTCTGTAAAATCAAATAAGTATACCCATCATTCAACCAACAAATCCTTTTCAATTTTGGTATTTTATTTTAAAATTTATGGCTAGATGATTTCTATGTATAGAAAAATGATGAAAAATCCTCACCTTGTGTGGAACTTATCTAGAAAAATGTCCCAAAGAAGAATGAAACTTGTCCATATCTTAATTTAGAAGAATTGGAATTTGATATTCAAATCTTAATATTTCCTGCCATGATAAACTTCTAAATTTCCACTTTATTTTCCTTGGGATTCCTATGGTAGGATGGATAAGTGGGGAAAAGAAGTGACTACAAATTTTGATCCAGAAATTAGATTGCAGAAGCTCGGCCATTGGGGTCATTGTGTCCCCAAATTAATCTAGAGTTATTACGGTGCCTAGAATCATGAATTTGTCAAATTTTTATATGTTTCATCATAACATTTACCTGATTTATGCAACATTTTTTTACTTAATAGTTGATTCACACATTCAAAACTCTCAGAATTGTTGCAACATTTTTTGTCATATATTGTAGTTACAAGTGCCCTGCTAGACATACATGAAAATGTGGAAGCATAGACAAGGCAAGCGGATTGCTTCAAAAATTCCTCAAAGAAATGTGATTTCATGGATACCCACTCTCCCGCAAGCACTTCAAGTCATTTCTGCGGTGATGTGGGGCTTTCCCACATCACCACAGGCATGACTCGAAGTGCTTGCGGGAGAGCAGGTGATGTAGAATCAAGATTGCTAGACACATCTTGGACTAGGGGAAAGTGGCTTCAAATGAATCAATCCTCAAAAATAATAGTGGGCCAAATTGAAGATATCTAAATCGGAGATGATTGAGCAATTGTAGTGTGGAGTCTTCTTCCTCCACAGAAACTCTATTTGGTGTTTATGGTAAAGGCCTCCTAGAAGGAGCAGAGAAAACTGGGATTGTCGATTGAATTTGGACTACTAGGGCAGCAAGCATTGTTGGAGGCACCAAATTGGCATCATTGGTTACCAACTTTGAGCAAGACCTCCATTGGGGAGGTTCTTTGCAAACTAGTATTGATACCCGCTCTCCCGCAAGCACTTCAATTCATGCTTGTGGTTATGTGAGAAATCCCTGCATCACCATAGGCATGACTTGAAGTGCTTATGGGATAGTGGGTATCCATGATATCACATTTCTTTGTGGAATTTTTTGAAACAATTCGCTTGCCTTGTCTATGCTTCCACATTTTCATGTATGTCTAGCAGGGCACTTGTAAACACAACATATGATATATGTAAGTGGTAGATGAGAATCAATGGTTTTTAGGGCATTCATTTATGATATATGTTCTTCTTTCAACCATCTTATTAAGTTATATTTTTGAAGGAGTCTCTTTTGTTTTGTTTTTATTTTTTTGTCACCTCAGACATTGATTTTCCTAAATCTTACCCAAGAAGCCCTAGATGATGGTTTAGATGCATGTTAAAGGTAGATATCATAGTCATATAAGTAGGGAATAATGAAAAAATAATGGAAAAGGAAGGAAAAAAGAGTATGGGATGCTTAGAAAAGAACCTAGAGGATAGAGGATAAAAGACACACAAAGATGTTCATATACAATACAATGAAAAATAATGTGTAGGATATCATGAGATTGAATAGTTTCAATCCAACATATAAACCTAAAATTAATGTCTACAAGTCATGACAATTCCTCACAAGCATGATAGTCCATGGAGAATGCAAAGGAAACGCTACTATTTAGGAGTTTCTTATGACAACTCTTAACCTATGCAGAAGGGAAGAGATATTTGTAGAAGTTTGAAGGCTAAGATGAAGGTATAGATGAATGTCAAGCATGAATAATAGAGACAAATTCTTCAAAAAATAAGATATAGTGATGATAGTGACAATAGCCTCTATCTAAGAGCAATAACAATCATTATGGCCATGGTGTTAAGAGGTAAAGAGTGAAAGTGGGAAATAATAAAGAAATATTTACAAAGGACAGTTAATAGACATGATTTAATATAAATATGTGATCAACTGATCAAAATCATAATGTGAAAATCCAATATAAAAGATGATAGTCATTATAATAAAAGGATAGAGCTAATGCATTTGTGGGATCATTGCATAAAGTTTCAATTTAGAGGATTTGAAGGCATGGGCTACTTTGATTCAAGATGATGATGAAGTTCCTTCTTTGAAGGAACATCCAAGAGAATCAAAACCCATAGGAAAAAAAATTTGGGGTCAGTGGGAGTAGAATCAAACTTTGACTTTATATTGACCATTCATTCTCACAAAATGGAGTCTATTTCCCAAATTGGAAGGATTTTATGGCACATCAACATACAAGACTTCAAGCTATGTAGTGGGAAAAGAGAAAAAGGAGACCCCAAGCCCTAGGATAGGAGCAACGAGCAGAGAGAAAATATTTAAGGAAATGGACTTCAAATTAAGGCATGACACTTTCCTATAGATTCCCAAAAGGAGATCACAGTCATGACTATTCAAATAAACAATGATAGTCCATGGCATAACCATGAAGGGGGCATTGAAATTAATAATAACAGTGATAGGGTAGTATGACAGACATTAAAAGATACACAAATACAAGTAACTGAGCAGTCAAGAAGGCTTTTAAAACATCATAAATCTTGTCAAGGTTCCATTGTCTTCAAATCAGTATGGTAAACTAATAAATATTTCCATCTTACAAAGTTTCAAAAGAGGACAACCTACAAGCGTATTAAGGAGTGCATGGACAATATCTTAAGGAGCTACCATAGTCAATTTCAAGGTGTTGATCATCGGAAAGAGAGGTTTACATGAAGTGGGTCAGTCCTTAAGAATACAGTCAGATGGTAAAGAGGATAGTCCATAAGATAATATTCAACCAAATGCACGGTATGGATCTAGAAGATAGTCCTTATGATGCATTTATATAATCACACCTATAGGTCTTATGAAAGATCATGACTCCATTAGGATATGAAATTGAGCACTAAACAAAATACCTCACTATGAGCTAAGTGTGAATGACTTTAAAGACACACAAGATAGTGAGTTGTTAGTAGACAATTCATGATCAACAAGGATAGAGTTAAATAAGATGGACTATGATAATCACAAGTGATAGTAGCCCTTCATATGACAATGATAAGGGGTTTAATCACAATCCACAATACAGATATAAAACAATAAATTCAAAACTCACTAGGTGACAGTTCCAAGGCATTGTTAGAGTCTTCATGAATAACAATGTTGATGGAAGTGCTTATGACCCAGGGTAAGAATAATTCATGACAATAGGTAAATTGTAAAGAGTAGAATGCATGATCAAAACACAACGACAATTCATTGTTAGAAGCTTCATGATATAGAGGATAGTCATATTCAAGCGATAGTAGCACCAATGGAGAGATCACAATGATAAGAAAGGCACACTGGAAGGTGAAATTTTTCTTCCAACCATACATGGTTTCATTATTGATTGAGAGGGAAGTTTCATCCTAAAGAAGATAGTGTTGAGGACAGTCCAAAGGCTATCATAGTATTGTTACAAAATACATCCTTGTAGAAGGGTAGTACTAGCTAAAAGTGGCATTCAAGACAAGTAGTGAACAAATAATAATGGCAGGAGCATGCATATTCCAATGACAACATGGCAGGATCATAGACAAGTCAATGAACTATTTGAAAATATGCCTCAAAGAAATGTGGTCTCATGGTGATGGAATGCTATGACAAGCACACTGAGACCACATTTCTTTGAGGAATTTTATTGAATAGTTCACTACCTTGTCTGTGTTATTATTTATTATTATGCTTTGATAGATTTTTTCCAAGCATCCATAGCTTGTTCAAAAGCACCTATTTTAGGATTTTAGCCATAGAAGCAAGGAAATGAATTGTTTGATAAAATGCTTTGTTAGACATGTATGAAAATGTGGTAGCATAGACAAGGCAGTGAATTGTTTGAAAAAATGCCTCAAAGAAACATGGTCTCATGGTGATGGAATGCCATCACCATGAGACCACATTTCTTTGAGGCATTTTTTTCAAACAATTCATTGCCTTGTCTATGCTATTGCTAACTATTATGCTTTGATATATTTTTTCCAAGCATCCATAGCTTGTTCAAAAGCACTTGTTTTAGGCTTTTAGCCATATCAACAAATTATTGAATTGTTTGATAAAATTATTTAGTAGATAAGTATGAAAAATGTGGTAGCATAGACAAGGCAATGAACTGTTTGAAAAAGTGCCTCAAAGAAATGTGGTCTCATGGAATGCCATGACAAGCAAATGCAATTGGTAGCTACTCCTAGTTATTAGTTATGCAAAGTGAAGTAATTGCATAACTGCTTAGGTTGACTTTGTAAAAATTATATTTTAATTGAATTTTTTTCATTTATCAACATTTAGTTATTAGCTATGCAATGTGAATTAATGCTTTGAGTTTGAAACATGTGCAATGTAATGTAATCAACGATATGAATATAAACTATAAAAATCTATTTTTTACAATTCATTAGTTAAACTCTTTATTTTATTTTCTCTCTATATCTCTATGCTATGGAAACACCTTTCAATTTCAAGAAAATTGCTTTTATCTCTTGTTCTACATTTTCACGTTTTTTTTTAAATCCAATTTTTTCACAATTTTTTCAAAAAATCTTATACTTTTGGTTTGCCAATTTTTTCCCCAAAATATTTTTTTTGCTATGGTATTAAACATTTATGAGGCATCCTTATAGACCATAGTCAAAGAGATGAAAGAAGTTCATTCTTCACCATGATTAAATACATCATATTAGAGTGACAGTGACCTTGATATGACTATGAGCAGTCTTTATGACTGAGAATAAGACCTTATGATAGTCCCTTTGAATGTAATAGAGACTTTTTTAAGGAAAAAAGAATAAGGATTGTGGCTTATAAGGTATAGTAATGGTTTATGATAGGACTTTGTGGCAAGAACATAATATGTAGCTTAGTGACATTTGTAAATGCAATCTATGGTAAGAAGAATGATAGTCACTTGAGGTGTGACAGTCAAAAAGAGGTTGAGCAGTGACAAGATAATAAAGCTCAAACCTTGCATAGTAAAGTGGAGATTTTAACAATGAGTTTCCTTACCCCCTTGCTGACCTTAAGGGTTTTTCAAATGCTATTGTCAATTTCAGACAAGGAAAATTGAATCAAGGAATGACTGTCCAAATGAAGTAAAAGTGGTAATCATAGGTTCAATGTTTCTTCTTATCCATTATATAATGGAGGTAGTGGATTGCATGTTTGAGCAGTATTTTGAGACTCATAAAAGATGGGAGAATAGTGAATAATACCTTGTGGACTGTGAAGTAGTGACAATAAGGTTGAAGGATCTTAAGACCCACAATACCATGAAACAATGAGTCCCCTGTAGTAAGTAAGTAGACATTCTATAGGGCATAGTTTGATTTTATAGAAGGATGCTCATGAAAGGAATCTTCAAGTGATAGTGAGTGAGTTGTTTGAGATTGTAGCTGAGGGTGCAATATCTAGTCTTAAAGGCAGTTAGCAAAGTAGTAAATGTGCAAGAAAATCAAACAATATGTTGGCCTCCTATAATGATTTAACAACTAAGCTCTTACAGTTGTGATTCAGAGATTGGACATCTAAACTGAATAGTCATTCAATCATCATGAAGGTGCATTTAACTTGTCAACCCAGGGACGTGAACTTGAAATGGGTCAACACAGTATGTGCACTAGGAACTCAAAGTAGCCATTTCCATTCTACAACTAAGAAAGATGCAATGATGAAATTAAATTGCTTGGAAAGGAATAAAATAAACGTTGAACATCAACCAACAACCATACTAAGCTTGAAATGCATGATAGAAATGAAAATCTAAACAACAAACAAAAAACTACTCTATTTTCTTTGGCTGCAAAAACAGTCACATAATGGAATTCTAGTGGCTATAGGAATTGTCAGTGCCAGGTTCTTAACTAATTACTAAACAGAAAGTAACAACTAGGCTAACTAAGCTAAAGGATAGATTGCTCACTAAGTGGGCCCCCTTGGATGAGTATCCTCTACTACTAACAAAAACTCAAATGCTCAAACTTGTAACTTTATTTTATTCATCAAGAACATGAGTACAAAAGAGTAGCATAGTTGTATCACTGAAAACTAAGAATGTAAGTACAATATTAGATTGTGCAACCTCCTGAAAAGGATCATCTAATCCTTATTTATACTACCAACTAAGCAAGGCAATCAGCTCCATGAACTGGGAGGATGCCAATTTAGGGAAAGCAAAGAAAATGGAGGGTTGGTTATGTGCAAATGAAATCTAGTCAGACATGTCTACAGAAATAGCATAGCAATAATGCCAATATTGCTCAACAGCATTAAAGTCCACTACAAGGCAGTTACATTTGGTTTGCATGGGGAATCTCCTATCATCGACCTCCTTTGACCTTTGAATGATTCCCTTGTTGGATGTTATGGTGCATGCCCAGCTGGAAATGTCTTTCTCAATTTAGTATCTCCAAATTATATATGCTTGGCAATGTTATCATGCATAATAATTGCACATCTATAACTACCTTAAAGAACATTCATTAACTACATGCAGAATTAATATAGATAGTCCATATAACATGCCAATGTGATTAAAGATTTGCAGAAATAATATTAAGCCCAATGTCAATAGTTCTGAGGAAATATCATAAAAAGTATCAACACTTAACATCAAGGTCCATGATAACTTCAGGAAATAAACCATAAATTCTACCCAAAACTAGACCATAAACTAGGCTCATCACTCCCCCCAACCTAAGGTCTTGCTAGTCCTCCAGCAGGGGAAGGGTTGTTCTTCTGCTTGGTCAATGCTCTAAAATTTGCAACTAACAATTCCCTACATCAATGTTTTATGTTCATGAATCAAGGTCCCAATAGAATCCTCCCAATATGTCCAATCTACTCCATCTCTATCTCTCTACAGCAATATCATAGTTGTAAAATCTGAAGTTTGGTACGGGCCACATTAGAAGGGGTGGTTGAAAAGTCAGGGGAAGCCAAAATCGTCCCTTTCTTCTTCCAACCTGTACATATTTGTCAATTCTCTTAAGTGTTGCATCATAGTTCTGGATGGAATGAGGCTCGGCTTGTTTTAGCTCATCAGTTAGGTTGTTCCATCTTTGTGAGAGGTATCTCTTCATTGTTTCCTCTTTTTCTTTTTCCTTTACCTCATACTCACATTAGACTACTTTTATCCAAGACATAATCCTATTACCATAGCTAGGTTTGAAAATCCTTCTATTCCATTCCCTGTAAATGTCCCTTGGATTCTTTGATTCGGCCCTGATGGATAGAGGGATGTTGGACTCCAATTGCTTATAAGCCCCGAGTTGTTTTCCCCAACTAATCTCATTTTGTACCCAAGACATAAATGCCCTTAATTGGACATCTCCAACATACAGCAGTGGGTTCCAATCATGGTCTTGAGTCATGGCATAATTATGCAAATAAAACTCACACAGCAAATTCTTCATTTCAAAGGAAGTAATTCGATAAGCATTGAAAAATTCAATAGGGGTCTCAATAGAAGGATTCAAACCTGAGACAATTCTTCCCAGCTTAAAAGAAAGATACTTTTCCTTCAAATGCAGAGCATATACCCTTGGAGGGGCCCTACACTCTAAAAAATTTGTGGTACTAAGGCTGCCATATCATCCACGTTTTTCTTCAATGTGGTAATTTCTACATCCTTGTCTTCAATTTCCTCATCTTTCTTTTGAATTTTCTTCTTCAATCTATGCTTATCCTCCTTTCATTCTTCTTCTTTTCTTTGCATTTCCTTCCATAAATGCATAGCTACCATGTGCATTGAGAAATCAAGGGTTTTATGCATTCCTACCAGCATTTTCCTTGGCACTGATGCTTGCTCTCCATATAGTACTAACTACAAAGATTCAAGTTGTCCCGTCAATTCAGGCTGCAAGGGTACTAATTGTTCTTGTTTCTATTGTTGCTATAGGAACTCTGACTATAGAAAATCAGGAATTTTCTCATACCCTTGATTCTCCAGTTGTTTTGCAATGTCAACAAGGTCTACAAATGTTATGTGTATTGTCATCTTAAATACATCCTCTTCCTCGACATTCACCTGCCCCATTGGAGCTTATGTGTCCTCCTATGATATTTCTCTAGACTTAGGGTTTTTCTACGAAGGCATACCAAGGGCTGGTCCGGTAGGTCTTTATTTTCTAGGAGGGTTCTCATGTTTTTCTTTAGCTACAGGATGAACAGTGTCAGCCTTCCGCTTCCTAGAGCTTGGTATTTATTTTTCTACTGGTTGCTTCTTGGCTTTTCCTTTTCTCAGTTCTGCCTCTTTTCTATGCCCTAGTTTTCATTAGGATACCAAGTGGAATATCATCATCAAAATCTAAGGAAGAACTCTCTTTGTCTAAGTGTTATATCCCAGAAGAGCTAATTTCTATGGTTTCTTCTATTGCAAGAGAGTTTGCACTAGGGCCTGCGCTAGAGGTTGAAGCACCAAGAGTGGCTTCAGTTGTGCTCAATCTCCTACTAGACCTACGGGGTTGAGGTAAAACCCTAGGTTGCAAGTTCTCATGTCTAATTTGATCATTTTTTATGAATTCTTCCCAAGTCATTCCAGATACATCATGTAGAGACTTCTCAACTAGCAATTTAATCAAACAATGGTGGGAAACAAAATTTTCCCTACCTTTATGAGTCTCGGTCACCCTGATTGAAAGAAGATTTCATAGCATGTTCAGTACATTCATCCTCTTCTCGTGCCTCATGTGATTCAAAATCTTGGAGTGCACGGAATGCATATTCGACTGGCAACCTTCACAGGTGATATATTTTATGACATAAACAGTTATCTACCTCCATGGCTCAAGTAGAGACATTCTCTTCACCCCTTGTTTATCTATGCTCAATGGAGAGTCACTTGGTTCTGTAAATTCAACCCTTGCTAACTTGGCATCTTTGGAAATAGGGTAATCTTCACCATCGGTAGGTAACCCTGTAACTTCTACAATTCTTTCTTTGATAGCCAATAATTCCAACCCTTTTACCATGGATTTCCCTTTAGACAATGTCTGGGCGAATTCTTGTGCAATGCCTTCATCAAAACCATCCAACTTCATGAAATAAACTAACTAGCCACAGTTTTTGAATTCTGCTGGGCAGGGTGCAACCTGCAATAATACATCATGCACCGTGGGTTCATTTTTAATTAACCCACCTCCCATTGTCTGCAATCAAACAATCACTTTGCAGTTTCCTTCCTACAATTCTCGTCTAAAACCCAAATTCACCTTCCTACAACACTTGCTAAATTTCCAATGCCAATGTCAACTGAATTTTCCCTTTTTACCTTTTGTTTTCAACTTGAGATTGTGACAGGGTTAATAATAGCAAGGAAGGAATAATAAAAGAAATTTATGATGGGGAGAAATGGCAGCTACAGTTGGTGTCACTTCACACATGTGAGTCATCCTCTCACTTAGATTTCAAATCGGCTCAATTTAAATTTGGCTGACGTAGACCAACATGGACTGACACGTGGGAAAAATGTTCACATCCTTTTCCTCCCCCCAACCTAAATTTAGGCATGTGTCCTCACATGTGAAATGATGATTTGATAGGGGTAGGGAATAATGGCATGCTATGGTGAACATCCATATTAATGTACAACAGTTAAATGAATGCACTAAAATATAATTAAGATATAGCAATTAATGCGCACATACCTGAATGTGTGAAAGATATGTTACAAATATTGTGGAGAAAGTATCGTTCGCCTTTTTCAGAAATAAGTTGAGCAATTAATGAAAATGAGCTGGAATGAGGTGGAGTGGAATGAAGTGATGTGATGGAAGAGAGAGAAAGGTGGAAATGGATGGGAAGGTGGGTGGATGGGTGAAGAAATGGACTCCCATGGAAGTGGAAGTCTTTATTATGACAAGTACATACCTTAATTAGCCAGAAGGAGGGACAGTAGGTCCACTTCCTTCAGTTCTAGGAAGCTCGAGTGCAACATGCTAAGCGAATTGTTGCATGAACTCCTTAGAAGCTGGCTTGTGATATAATCTGAGGCGATGACCATTGACAAGCAACTTAAATATAACTGGGTCAATAGTAGTGAGTTGAACAACACCATTAGGGAATAGTTCAGCAACCTCATACAGTCCTAGCCACCTTGTCTGTAATTTTCCAGCATTGTCTTAATATTTGGAATCATAAAGCAATTCCCAGTCTCCTGATTGGAATTTCTTGTCCTTGATAAATTTATCATGCCACCTGATTCTTTGATTATGCACTGCCTCAGTGTGATGCAAGGTTGCTCTCCTCATCTCGTCCAAAGCATTCAGCTATAGGAGCCTTTCTCTTTGTGCCTCTGAGATATCCATCCCTAAATCTATTGCATTCTGAAGAGTCTTATGTACAAATTAAATGGGCATCATAGTTGTCTTTCCATGTAGAAATTCAAATGGAGTGAATCCTATAGTTGATTTCCAAGTAGTTTTGTAGGCCCAAACGGCTTCTGGTAATCTATTTGCACAGTCCTTTCTATGAATAGCTACTGTTTTGGTCAGAATAGCTTCAATTTCTCTATTGGTCACCTCAACTTGACCATTGGCCTGTGGGTGATAAGGAGTAGACTTCATGTCTCTTATGTTGTACTCATTAACTAGTGTTGCAACAAGGGTTGATTTGAATTGAGTCCCTTGATCAGTCACTATCTCTCTTGGAACTCCATACCTTGTGAAAATTTCCTTATAAAGAAGTTTTGTAACCTTGTTATCTCTTGCATGCTTCATGGCCTTAACTTCTACCCATTTAGTTACATAATCAATGCATACCAGAATATAAGACTTACCATTTGATGGAGGTTCAATGGGTCCTACAAAATATAATCCCCACTTGTCAAAGGGAGTGATTACTACCTGAGGAAAAGTGGCATCTCATCAAATCTAGTTGGTCTACCCATTCTTTGACATCTATCACATTTTCCATTATACCTTCCTGCATCCTTGTGGAGTGTTGGCCAGTAATATCTTGTGTTCAAAATCTTCATTGTTTTCCTCTTAGCTGCAAAATGTCCTCCACATGGTTCATTGTGGCATGCATGCAAATTTTCATATGTCTCATCTTCTCTCACACATCTCCTCATGACATGGTCCGGTCCAGTATAAAATAAACATCCAACAATCCATGAGAAAGGAAAAGATTTTTCAATGAGTGCCCTTCTCTCTTTTGGGGAGAAGTGAGGTGGAACTCTACCTGTGACCAAATAGTTAGCTATGTCAGCATACCAGGGTGTTTGTACATTGATGGAGAGTAGATGCTCATCAGGAAAAGAGTCATCTATGGCTTGATTATCTTCTGATGTAGTCATCCTTGGAAGAAAATTTGCAACAACATTGGCCTTCCCTAGTTTATCCACAATGGTTATGTCAAACTCCTGCATCAACAATAACCATCTTGCTAGTCTACCTATGATCAGAGGTTTATTCATGAGATATCTAATGGTTGCATGATCAGTGTGCATAAAGATTTGATAGCCTGTTATGTAGTGCCTGAATTTTTTCAGGGCATAGATCAATGCCAACATTTCTTTCTTTGTCACTGTATAGCTGAATTCAGCTCCTTGCAAATTTTTTCTCACAAAATAAATGGCATTTTCAATAGCTCCTTTCTATCCTAAGATTACTCCTATGGCATAATTTTATGCATCTATATTGATGTAGAAAGGAAGCTCCCAATTAGGTCCTTTGAGTATAGGAGCATGAGTCAAGGCTGCCTTCAAATCATAAAATGTCTTGTCACAATCTTCAATCCACTGGAACTCAGAATATTTAGTGAGGAGGGTATACAATGGTGCTACTATTTTTCTAAAATCCTTGATGAACCACCTATAATAGCCTGCATGGCCCAAGAAACTCCTAACATCATTATGTTTTACAAGTGTGGGTAGATTTGTGATTACCTCAATCTTTGTGGGATCTACTTGAATTCCTTTGTGAGAGATGTAGTGTCCAAGAACTACACCTTCCTGAATCATCTTGAAGCACTTTTCACTGTTTAAAGAGAGACTGTGATCTTCACATCTCTTTAGGACTTTCCTGAGATTCTCCAATGCTTCATTGAAATCAGCACCATAGGTGGTGAAGTCATCCATATAAATTTCCATGCAATCTTGAGAAATGTCTGAAAATATGCTAATGGTTACCCTCTAAAAAGCTGCAAGTACATTGCATAAGCCAAATGGGAGTACCGAGTAGGCATAGATCCCACATGGACAGGTAAAATTGGTCTTCTCCTGGTCTTCTGTGCAATTTGGATCTAGTTGTAGTTGTTGAATCCATCTAGAAAAGAAAAGTATTGCTTTCATGCAAGTGAGTCCAAAACTTGATCTATGAAAGGTAAGGGAAGTTGGTATTTTTTGGGAGTAGCATTAAGTTCTCTATAATCAACATAAACTCACCATTTCCCTCCTTTTTTAGGCACAATCACTAATGGAGACACACACTAGCTTTCTGAAATGGGGTAGATAAATTCTGCATCTAGCAACTTCTACAATTCTCCTTTTACAATTTCTCTCAGTGCAAGGTTAATTCTTCTTTGTGGCTGCCTCACTGGGGTGCAATCATCTAAAATGTAAATTCTATGAGTGCAAAGCTTAGGATCCAATCCCTTCATCTCATGATAGTCCCATGCAAATGCATTTTGATGGGTCCTCAATAAGTTTTCCAACAACAATTGATGTTCTTCACTCAGTTTGCTATTAACATTCAGATACTTTCCTTATGACACTTGTACTTGTTTAGTTGACTCTATCATAGTTGGTTCATTAACACATGGTACCTTGAGTTCATATGGCAGAAATGTATGGGACATACTTGTTGTTGCAGGAAGTCTATCTGCAAGAAGAGTGGTTGCAGGAAGAACGTTTGCAGGAACAGTGGTTGCAAGAAGAGCAGGCAAAAGTGTCTTTACTGGAGTAGTAGAATGAGAAGATGATGTTTCCTCCACTTCACAATGGTTATGAATGATGTTAACCAATACTTAATCTTCATCTTGAAGCTGCATGAAGGATCTTTTTCCTAACATCATAAGCTGCATCACAAAATTAACTTCTTCAGCCTCTTCACCAACATGTGGCCACACAGAATTATCCTCATCATGGGATGGCTAAGCAGGAGGATAAAGAACAAACTTTTTGGTACTCTTCCCATCAGAATTGGTCATATCACCTAATCGACATCCAATATATGCATTTTTAGTTGCTAACCATGGCCTTCCAATAATAATGGGATACCCACCTAGCATAGCTTTAGGAGAAAGAATCATGAAGTCTATTGGGTACTCCCAGGAGTCTAGAATCACCACAAGATCCTCCACTATACCATCAGGATTAACACTAGAACTATCAGCAATTTTTAGGATAGTAGGAGTAGATCTCATGCTTGCAATATTTAGTTGTTGCAGGATGTCCTTGGTCATTACATTTATTGATGCCCCTAAATCAATGAGAGCATTCTTTATTTGAATCCCATTTATAACAACTACTACCATAGGACCACGTCGATCATTGTACTTAGGGATAGTCACTTTTTGAAGCATGATGTCAGCTAGTTTTCCCACCACATGAACAGTAGTGGGGTCTTTCTTCTTCCTGCCTGGCTTCTTGAGGCATGCTTCTTTGATTGCCTTGCCATAGATTGGGACATCCTTTATGGCCTAAAATAGAGGTATCTGGACACATATATGCTTCAGTTGATCCAAGATATCAAAGGTTGTGTCCTCCTTTTCTTCCTTCTTCTTGGAAACTTCTAATCTCTGAGGAAATGGTGGTTCTTGTTCAATCTGCTTGACTTGGACTGGTTCAATATTTTTAGGTGCACTTGGCCGAATGGGATCATTCAGAGGTTCCTCTTCCTCTTCCATAGGAAGCTCAGTGATAATGGGCTTGGAAGGGGTTGGTAAAGTAGTTCCTAAATGCAAGTGGATGTCATTTACACTCACAGCATATGTAGGGAATTGATTTGAATCAGCGGAGTATATAGGCTGTTGTTGTGGCTTGTTATTTGGATTGTGTGTGGGTTGATTTGGTAGCTTAGTAGGTTTAGGTGCATTTGAGCTTGAATTAGTAGGTGGAGGCATTATTGTAGGCTACTAGGGCTGAGAAGGTGGCTACATGTAATTGGTTGTCTGGGTAGGCCATTATTGTCCTCCCCTCCATTGATTTGTTTGTTGCCAATTTCCTAGAGGTGGTTTCCAATGCCCTTGAAATTGTTGCCAGTTCCCCTGAGGTTGTCACCACTGAAGTGGAGATTTTTGATGATTTGGCTAAGCATTTGGATGGTTACCCCAAGGCTACAGTAGATATCCTCCATAGTTGAATGGATATGGGGGCAGCCATTGGTTATCAGATGAATAGGAATTGAAATATGGACCAACATAAGAGAGTGGATCTGGTGGCATACCTTATCTTGGAGCCCAAGGCATCCTTTTTGCAACATAGTAGACTTGGTCTTCTTTAATTTGAATTGGCTTGAATTTGGGTGCAATTTGTTTGCCTTCAATATTAGCTACCATCTTGCATCTACAGTCCTTCTTCTTTTGTCTGCAATGGGGGAAATAATCTGCCAACATTGCCTCTGCCTCCTCTTGCTTCTTCTTGGCCTTAAGTGTGTCTAGCTGAGTAGATAGATTTTTTATAATATCTTGCTTGAAGTCTACCAACAAATGAGTAATCTCCATTCTTGAAACTCCACTAGTAGATGACTTACCCATGGAAGATTGGTAATCTATCCCTTTCTTTGAGGCTATCGTAGAGTAGTTTTGGCATATTTTCTTGATATCCTCCCAAGGAACTTGAGAGATATCTCCTCCCCCCATCAGGTCCAAGGCATCAGTGCAACTATCATTGATTCCTCTCAGGAAAATCAGCTTTTGTGAGTCTTCATTAAGTGTATGGTGTGGATATTTTTGTACGCAGAATAGAAACCTTGCAATATAATCCTCCAGGCTCTCATCTTCCTTTTGATGCATCCTAAAAATGTCACGTCCTCTCATGTCACTGCCCCTGCAATACTCCTTGTATTTCTCAAGGAATTTTGTCTTAATGTCTTCCCAATTTTCCATAGTATCTCTGCCTAGGCTTATGAACCATCTTAATGCAACTTCTTTCAAAGTGGTTGGAAATAGCTTAGGCCTATGGGCATCGGTGGCATAGTCATAACTCCTACAGAGTATGTCAAACTCAAACAAGAAGGTATCAGGATCTTCTGTGACAAGTCCATAAAACTTGGGGAGCACTGAAGTAGGGATATTTTTTATGTTGTCAACTTCATTCTGATGGGAAATGGGGAAAGGAAAAGTTGGTTGGTTAGGTTTGTTCCTATTTGCATCATCCATGCCTGCTTGATGTAGTTCCAACGCAAAGGGATTTTCAAGTTGATTTTGGTCTTCACAGGAGACTTCAGAGCTAGTCAGATCAGGGAATGCATTAGCAAAGGGGTGTGGATCTTCTTCTTCTTCTTCTCTTGGTAGGTTTTGATATTCAACTAGCTGGAATGGATTAGGATTGTTAGGAAGGAATCTCCCATAAGCATCCCTTCTCCTTCCTCTATGCATGCGGTATCAACTCACTATCAGCTAGCTTACACAAAGAATTGGTAAAGAATAAGGGGGGTCATTACTTCCTAAATGAGGGTATACTAAGAACAACTTCCAGAAACACTGTAGCAAGAAAAACTACTAATGACTCCAAAGAACTCCCTAGTTTGACACCATCCCTGGCAATGGTGCCAAAAATGTTGGCCTCCTACAATGATTTAACAACTAAGTTCTTACAGCTGTGATTCACATATTGGACATCTAAACTGAATAGCCATTCAATCATCATGAAGGTGCATTTAACTTGTCAACCCAGAGACATGAACTTGAAATGGGTCAGCACAGTATGTGCACTAGGAACTCGAAGTAGCCATTTCCATTCTACAACTAAGAAAGATGCAATACTGAAAGTAAATTGCTTGGAAAGGAATAACATAAACGCTAAACATCAAAAAACAACCATACTAAGCTTGAAATGCATGACAAAAATTAAAATATGAACAACAAACACAAAACTACTTTTTGCTTTGGCTACAGGAATAGTCACATAATGGAATTCTAGTGGCTGCAGGAACAATCAGTGCCAGGTTCTTAACTAATTACTAAACAGAAAGTAACAACTAGGATAACTAAGCTAAAGGATGGATTGCTCACCAAGTGGGCCCCCTTGGATGATTATCCTCTAATATTAATGAAAACTTAGATGCTCGAACTCAAAAATTTATTTTATTCATTAGGAACGTGAGTACAAAAGAGTAGCATAATTGTATCAATGTAAACTAAGAATGCAAGTACAATATTAGATCATGTAACCTCCTGAAAAGGAGCATTTGATCCATATTTATACTACCAACTAAGCAAGGTGATCAACTCCACGAACTGGGAGGATGCCAATTTAGGGAAAGCAAAGAAAATGGAGGGGTGGTTATGTGCACATGAAATTTGGTTAGACGTGTTTGAAGAAATAGCACAGTAGTAATGCCAATATTGCTCAACAGCATTAAAGTCCACTACAAGGTGGTTACATTCGGTTTGCATGGGGAATATCCTGTCGTTGACCTCCTTTGACCTTTGAACAATTCCCTTGCTAGATGTTATGGTTCATTCCCAGTTGGCGGTGTCTTTCTCAATTTACTATCTTCAAATTATATCTGCATGGCAATGTTAGCATGCACAATAATTGCACATCTATAACTACCTTAAAGAACATTCATTAACCACATGCAAAATTAATAAAGATAGTCCATATAACATGCCAATGTCATTAAAGATTTGCAGAAATAAGATTAAGCCCAATGTCAATAGTTCTAAGGAAATATCATAAAAAGTATCAACACTTAACATCAAGTTCCATGATAACTTCAGAAAATAAACCATAAATTCTACCCAAAACTATACCATAAACTAGGCTCATCACCCTACATAGCAAACAATTCACAATATTATTTTGCTTAATGCTTTGAGTTTGAAGACAAAAATCTCATTGTATCTTGATGAAAGTAGTGATCTTAATTTTCAATAATTGGAAACCATGATTTAAAACATGTTATTGTGCTTATGGAGGCAACATTTTAAGCAAGGCAGTGAGTGGTGGTTTGGAACAATGGTAGATATGAAGGACTTGCTTTATATGCATACTATGCATTCTAGCTTAAGACAATGTTCTTAGAAGAGATTCAAGGTGGATTATGGAACTCAAGGGTTACCATGATAAATATTAAATAAAATACTAAGATCTATTTAAAAGCCACTATCATGAAGATATTAAAGATGTAACATGCAAAACCCTAGCAGCTGGAGTAATGAATACAATGCCAAAGAGGACAGTGAGCTAAGGTAGATTTAGGAGATCTCTATAATGATAATGGATTTTGCATCTTGAGGGACAGTATGGATAAAATAAAATGCTCTTACAATGAATGTAGCTTCATTTCATAGGATAGTTTGTAAAGAAGAGCAATCCTAATCAAGGGTATTCATTTTAACAAATGACAATAGTTAAAAGAGACAATGCAAGGATAATGTAACTATTGGATATGGATATACACTTCAAAGAACTGAGAGGGAGATGTAGAAGCTAGTTATCAATGACAATAAAAAGCAAAATCTTAATAAGTATAAGTGATAAATGATTTTTTTTACCATAAAATAAAAAAACTAAGTCTTAACATATAAATTTCCATTCAATATAAAATATTTTATACTCTCAACTAATAATGAGACCACATATAAATTTCAACTGAAGTTATAATAGCATCCATGTCAAAGAATACCTAATTAAAAAATCTAATAATAAAAAAAATCTTGGAAAAATACTCACAAATACCCCCTTAAGGTTGAATTTATAGCTTGTGTATCCATGATTGTATTTTATCACCTTAGCTGCTAACTGTGGTATATAATAGCATGTATTATATGACCAAAATAATCATGATAAGAGAAACAAAATGCCCAATGATATTTTTGAAAATATGTTGAGTGGATGTTTAACCTACTTTCTCGCTAAAATAGATCTCTACATGCATACTGAAACCTATTAATCCAATTTGAAAGAAACACGAGCATGTCCATAATTGTATTAGAAAATATTCAAGCTATAAGTTTAGCTTAAAGTGTATCACACAAAAGGTAATACAAATTTATTCAATAATCACCTATGGATTTATCACCACAGTTATAATCTGAAGTAGTGTTTGAGTAAGACCATCCTACTCCAACAAGAGATTCTACAAAAAGGAGGTTTGATACTACATGTTCGAAGAGAAAGCATTTCAGAATAAGAAAGATTGTTCCATGCATCCATAATGATCATATGGTTTATATTTGATGATATGATACCTTTGTTCCAAGATTGTGAATTTCTCTTGAGTCCTCAACCATCTCCAAGTGGATAAAATGGGCCTAGATCAGTGAATGCACCCCCTCCAAGTGAAGAACAACCTGGCCTTGTTCAAGTGATGAATACACATTTTACTATTCATTGAGAAGGTGGAATAAATCATGACAATCCAATCCCTTATTTTGAATCATCAATTGCAAGTCATAATAAAATAAAGACTTAACTTCCCACAAGTAAATAAAAAATTAAATTTGTACATATTATAGAAGAGGGATTTCTAGGAAAATTCCATTTGTCATAGAAGGAAAGAACATTTTAAATTAGTTATCTAATCATAGGAAGATCCCATAGATAGCCTATCTTCTCCACATTATCTAATCACAAGAAAATACATCATTTTTTTTAATTTAAAATAAATCATTCCAAACCCTATATTGATACTTCAAAAGCATCTAAAGGAATCTGAAATTATGAAAATATATGTCAATTAAATACCTGGATTACAAATAGTAGTGTGAACAATGTAACCCTTGTTGAGCAGAGCAAGAATGAGATAAGCAACAATGAATCCTATGCCTCCTATCACGCACATCTCCTTACCATTCTCTGTCATTCTTTACTAAAACACTTCTCCATTTTGCCAGGATACACCTGAAAATAAGGTTTCGAAGAAGGTTTTAGAGTATGTTTATTAAAAAGAAAACTCCATTTTGGCGAGCTATGTTTGAAAATAAGATTTCGACGAAAGTTTTAGAGTATGTTTATTAAATTTTTAGACTATTTTGGCGAGCTATTGATTTTTTATTTTTTAAATGATCTATTCAAATGGATTGTGACTAAATAAATGACTAACTACTTAGTCATTTTTATTTGTGTTACTAAATATTTTTTTAGTCAACGACCAAATTAGTCATTTATTTACTCATTTCTAGCTAAGTTGCAAAAAATTAGTAGAATTTAGTCACTTTTAGTTCTTGTGACTAAAATTTTTAGTCACATAGTCATTTATTTGCCAAATTATACTAGTGGTTACTTCTAATTAGGCCAACCTAATTGAAGCTTTACCTGATGTGGATATATATATGAGATCATCACTAAGGTTTTGTAGCACAGTAAGAAGTGTGTGGTGTAGAAGAGTGTTAAAGGAATATATGATATGTGAATGTGGTAGATTAGAGTAGATTGTGTGTGAATTATGACATGTATGGTGATTCACCTACATGTGTGTAATGCAATGTTAAGCAGATCGTGAATAGAGTAGAGTATCAATTCAGGCAGTGTGAAGATCATTTTTTTACCACAATGGAACTATAATCTGGAATATGGTAGATGCTATTGTATCAATTCAATTAGGTATTTTTTCCAACCCTTCTTTGTTCTTACTCAATGAGCTGTGAGCTCTTTTCTGGATAGTGTGTCTTGGCAGTGAGCCTTTGTAATATCTTATATCAAGATATAATATATTATTATCTAACCCTCACCGTGGTTTTTCCCTTTTTGGGTTTTCCACGTAAAAATACTGGTGTTCATGTGTCATGTGATTTTATGGTTGTATTCATGTTCTCATTCCTCATTGTAGTTATTTCTATTTAGTTAATTGGATGGGTTGTGTTTAATTGGTTTAGAGGAATACTTATTCACCCCTCTCTAAGTATTTTGGGTGTTCAAAAATTGGTATTAGAGATTGGTTCCCTAGAAGGAGCTTGACCACTTTGGGAAGATCTTGGAGTTTGAACATATGGCAGACAGGAAGTACTCTACTCCACCAAAAAAAAAATTCCAATTGAACATACAAAAGAAGACTGTATGCTAGACAAGGATGGAGAACTCAAAGCTACACTTGAAGATCTTAACAAAATTGAAAATGAGAATGAAGATCTGAAGGAAAATCTAAAAGAGGAAAATGAATGTATCAAGAAGCTAAGAGAGCAGCTCAAGAAATTCAAAGAAAGACATAGAGAAGTTAATGAAAAACTAAACAAAGCAAATGAAGACATTGCCAAACTAAAAATACAAGCGGAAGAAAAGAAGAAAACTGAGGATTGTCTAAATGCAGTGAAAAAGAAAGACTAATGAATGCACTAGACTTGAACAAGAAGTGGTAATTATGAGAGAAGATTTGGAGAAAGCAAGAATTCATGAGGACAAATTTAAGACAAGTTCTACAATTCTTGATGAGTTAATTGCTAGACAGAAAGCATCTAAAGATAAGGGTGGTTTGGGACTTGAAAGAGGAGAAAGCTCTAAAAAAGATCGAACATCTAATACAGAGAAGACCAGTGAACCTGAAAAAATTGAAGGCAAGAAGAACTATGGAAAGTTCTAAAATCAAAGAAGCAATGCTAGAAGACTCCCTATTAGACAACCAAATTCTAAAATGTACCCATATTTTAATGGTGTTTTATTTTCATGCAATAAATTTGGACACAAGGCTATAGAATGTAGAGGTAGAATGAATAAGAATGTTGGACCCTTTTCTGGATAATGTTTTGTATGCAAGAAATTTGGACATAAAGCTATAGAGTGCAGAAGTCAAATGATGAATAGATTTAATACTACTAGATCATTCAATGGCTACTATTATACATGCAATATATTTGGACATAAGGATAACTAGTGCAGAACAAGATCGAATGAAGGTCAAATTGATCAAAAAAAGGTTGTATGCTACAATTGCAACAAACCAAAACATATTGCAAAATTTTGTAGAAATAAGAACATAAGAAAGAATGAGCCTACAAAATAATATGAACCAGTCAAGACAATTGATCCAAATGAAGTGAAGAAGGAAATGGAAAAATTATGGAGAAAGAAAGAAGAAACTAAGGACAAGGAAGAATTTGTACCTATCTTCGATGCAGATGTTTCCTCTCGTAACTAACCTAGAGCTATGACTTAGGGGGAGCTTTACTAAAAAATCATATAGCCCCCTTGCCAAATGATATGTCATGGCTTGACGTGAAGAGATAAGATGGAGAGGAATATTGTGGATCTATTGGTGAAAGTTTTGAAAGAGAAAATATTTTAATGTAGAAGTTTGTGGGGCTTCTATAAGATGACTATACATATAAGGTTTCAAAGTTTACCATCTTTTTATCTGAAGCATTTGCTTTTGAAATGGGTCAAATCAAGAAGTTAAAATCATGTGTGGGAAGAAAAACTCATTTCATTTTATGCATGTGAAGGATAATTAAAGTGAAGAACAAGTGGAAGGATTCCATGTGTCTCCTGGTAGCAGATCGTCAAAACCCTAATTTTCACCTAGCAAGTTTAAGAGGTATTATGTATACTCCAAGTTTTCCAAAATTTGTATTTAAAAGCATTCTATATGTAATGGAAGGACCAAATGTTGTAAATGTCTCAAAGAGACCACAACCTGAATTGAAGAGGCATTCTTGGAAATTTATATTGGAAGATCCAACCGGTGCATTTTAATGCAATCCCTTTGGAGTTTTACCGACTAAGGATATCAATGCATACATTCATGGGAAAATAGAATAATTTTCCAATAATGAATTATGTGTTCTATGGACAAGAGAATTGGAAGGAAATGATGATACCTTAAAACCAAAATACAAAACCCTAAATGAAAGGAAATTGGACGTGTGGTGAAAGTTCCCATTGTTTGAAGTTAAAAAGTACATCAGAATGTATTAAGTGGAGTTCACAATGAATCCATTTGGATTTATGACAAGTACTCAATAACTAATCTATTTAGGATGTAATTGGGTTGTGGTCCTCTAAACTAGATCCAGAACGAAAAACTATCGAGGTCAAGGACTTAATGGAGAAGAAAGGTGCTACTCTTGAAGAAAGGGAATTCACCTTGAACACAATTAGGAATTCAGCTATCCAGTACACTACAATGATTGTTGGACACAAAATCTATCGACCAAATAATGACTATATAGTCTCTACCACTATCGTTCACATTGCACATAACATGATTGAAAATGGCACTAATTATGACCTATGTGAGTTACTCTGACAACATTTGATGAAGAACCTGAAGGAAATCAAAAAGGGAAAAAAGCATACATTCAGGTATGGTACTTTGATAAACTATTTATTTTTCTACTTTATGAAGGAAGTACCAGTAATTGGGAAAGTGGAGTGGACAAGTATAAAATCATTTGCACATTAGATAACAAATTATATGAAAAATATTGGTGGCTCAAATGCTCAGGATGATGCTCTTGCAGCATTCTTTGGAATGTTTTGGATGAGGATGAATGAAAGAGTAAGAATACCTAAGAATGTGTTAGAAAGGTACTCAGAAGACATTAATTTCTCTGTCTCTACTGAATTTTGCTTCATGGAAGCAATTGAGCCCAAAATTGTTTGGATTTCTGAGTTGGACTATAAAGTGACTGAGGAAGAAGTTGTTCATTATTCAGAAGTGCTTTTAAGAGGCCCTAAAGACCTTAGTAGACTAGGATTAGAGGATAGGTCTAGAACTAAAGCGACTGAAATTTATAGGAGAACAAGTAAGAAAATGAAGAGCATTGTCATTCCTCGGGTTGAAATTAAGCTAGGAGTTGCAATGAAAGAAGATACTAACATAGGAGAAGGAAGGATACACACAGATGATTCTCAACATGAGCATGAAACTAGAATAAGAACTATAAGTGAACAAGACATGGATGAAGCCATCAAATCTATACAAGAGGTAACCCCTAGAAAAAACATTAATTCATCATTGTCTACTATAGAAAATTTCATAAACTTGGTTGATTCATTGAAATTTTATGTCTTTGGATTGAAAGAACAAGCTAGAAATGGATCAGAAGCAAGGACTACAGAGAAGAATCTAGAGGATATCAAAAGGAAATGTGCAAATGCACATCACAATTCTATGAAGGGATTCAAGGATACTCAAATTTGTGAAGAAGAAGCACAAAAGTTACTATCATACTACTTGAAGTAGTCGAACAACACACAAAGTATAAAGGATCCAATGAACTCAATTGAAACTCAAATAGGCTATGAAGCATATTGTAGAGAAGGAGGATTTTCTACTCACAAGTCTCTTTATTCTTAAGAGAATCCCAGGGAGCGAACTTCCCTAAACTACCTAGAGGAATAATGTGAGAGTTTCATAATTAGAAAGAGTAGATCACAAAGATTTTTTTGATAAACTGAAAGCCTCTCGACTAAAGGATGGTAGAATAGAACAAGGATGATAGCATGGTGCGCTATAGTCCTAGAGGCACATTAGTGTCTTGTATGGACCAGAAACTGAGTTTATCACATAAAACAACTAAATGACTATAACAATCAGATTGCTAAGAACTCTTAAGAATGTGGGAGAATAGCATAGTATAACATAACTGAAATAAAGTAAGATAAACTAAGTAATATATAGATTAAATGATGATAAAATGAAAGAAGAGGAAGAAAATACATACAACCAACCAAGCAATGAAGCCTCTAGCAAGTAGATATCTTCAACACCTACACACATAAGATCGAGGGAAAAATGTTGGGGCTCTTTAGGGGATTTCCACAGTCAAAACCCCATTTCGATGTTCCCACCTCCACAAATAGCCAAATAGATAGAGAAAGTGAACAACGTAAACAAATACGAAGTGATAAAAGCAATCCCCACTCAAGGAGGAGAACTCATATCACAAGATAGATAGATAGATAGATAGATAGATAGATAGATGAAATAGTAAAATGCTTAGATAGTAGATGTGAGGAATCCCAAGATGCTCAAAGATACAAGATAAGAAATATATCACCTACAAGGCTTGAGGGAGCCAAGGAGAGTTATAGAGCTATGAGAGCCAAGAGAGTTGCAAAGAGCGTTGTAAGAACTTGAGAGCTTGAGGCTATTGTAACAAGCAAGAAATTTTTGCAAGCAAGAGAAAAGAGAGTATGTCCAAGAGGGAGAGATCAAGAAGAAGGCCAAATGGATTGAAAAGATAGCATTTAAAAAGAGAATAGGAGGGAAAAGAAGTTTCTCAAACTGTTACACGACATCCCAGGCTGCTACCACCAACAAAAGCATGTAAAAAGTGGAAAGGAACTCAAAAATGATCATTTGAATGTCAAAATGTCATAGGATTCTAGCATGGTGTGCAGATGCCCGCGCGGCACACTAGTGTCTAGACACATCACACTGCAAAATGACAAGAATGGGAAAAGCACAAGATTTAACACAAAGATGATGCGTGATAGCTACTGAAAATGGATCTTGAGCATCCTGAGAGGAAAAAAGGCTTATGCATGGGCTAAGATGAGCCTACACAAGTGTTAAGGGAGTGGAAACTAAAGTGGATACAAGAATTCATGTGAAATTATAAGGGGTGCAATTTTACAACATTACATTTTTCCACCACTTTAGTGGGAATATGAATCTACACTAATATGCACGCTAAAGGAAATCTACTAAACATAAATAACATTATGATACCAAAAGGATACTATAGAGGAAGCAAATAACTCTTTGAACCAAGGAAGCATTCCCCCAAGTTGAAGACCTACAAAATAAATACATTAGAAAAGAAATACTTGCACAAGACAACAATGAT
This sequence comes from Sequoia sempervirens, assembly GCA_007258455.2. Classification (NCBI taxonomy): domain Eukaryota; kingdom Viridiplantae; phylum Streptophyta; class Pinopsida; order Cupressales; family Cupressaceae; genus Sequoia; species Sequoia sempervirens. The sequence continues at coordinate 356,415,996 of VDFB02281492.1, forward strand.
AGAGCATAAAAAGCCATTACATCACAGGGCTAGAACACACACACACACAGGCACATAACTAACTAACAAGATTTGATTCAACAAATTAAAAGAAACTTTTATGTAAAAGGTTGTCTCAGTACTATGCATCGTCCCCAAATTAAGAAATAACACATTGAAGAATTCTTAAATAGAGAGAAGAATGTAAGGATTGATTGCTTCAAGAGAAGAATACATACAAAAGATAGGGAAGAAACCAATGTCAAAGAGAGAAAGAGGTATATACTTAAGATGAAGAAGATGCAATTCTGCAATCTGGTATACACAATTGAGAAGAGAAGAGAAAAGAGAATTTAAGAGAGAGAGAGAGAGGGAGGAGCTAGAAAGGAATGAAAATTTCAAGAGAGATGGCTCCACAGACCTTACTCGGTCCTGTGGAGATTGAAAAAATGCACTATAGGCCATCAAACCTACGGATGGTGAACAAAAGCTCCATAGGCCCTTAGACCTATGAAAGGTGAAAAAAAGCTTTGTAGGCCCTTAGACCCACAGAAGGTGAACAAAATCTCAATATTCCCTCAGACCTATGGAAGGTGTTAAAAAGCTCTATAGGCCCTCGAACCTATGAAAAGTGAACAAAAGCTCTGTAGGCCCTCAGACCTACAAATTTGAACAAAGAGATCTTGTTGGATGAAAGCACTTTACGGGTCCTCAAACTTGCAAAGGAGGTGCCCCAAGTGCTCAGTCCTGAGGAAAGCCTGATGTGAGAGGCTGCGTAAAGTCTGATTGGTCCTTGCAGGTGCTCAGTATTGCAAGGAATGCTTGATACAAAGAATCTCTATAGGTTCTTGGTCTTGTAGAGCAATATTGATCAAAGAACCTTATGGTTATTTCAAGTTGTGTTGCAGGATATTCATATAAAAGATAGGTCTAGTCAAGCTTCCCCCAAGCTAGATGCAAAGATATAAGGTAGGTCTGGTTAGGTTGCCCCCAAGCTAGACACTAATGAATTCATTTAAAGGAGAAGCTTTAAAAGGTGGGTTCCTTTGATAAGGAACCTTTCAAGACACAAAGGGCCCCATTCAAAGGAATGCTCCAATTGAAAGATGGAGAGAAGAGAGTGGATCCTTAAGGAGTACACACATCTTCAAAACAAGTTATCACTACCCCCTAGCATACAAGGGATAAGAACCATGCAAGATACTATTGAAGGGATGTGTGAGAACCTCATGAGAAAATTATTAGAATAGACAGGATAGAGGCAAGCCTCGATATCACTTGTCATGCAAAGAAAAGATAGGTGCATCAATAAATGGGAGTTTGATGTCACCAGAATCACAAAGTTGTTGTATTTTATCATTCAAGGCCTTACATTCACTAGTAGAATGGCCAAGCACAAGATGGTATGCACAAAAAGAATGTTTTGCTTTATCATGCTTATGAAATTTCTTATGTGTGGGAGGAGGAAGAGTAATTAAGTGGGATTTAAGAAGCCTCAAAAATATGCTCTTTCTCAAATAGAGGATAAGGAGCAAGAAGCAAACCTTTCTCTTGTGGAGGAGAGTTTGACTGCCCACAAGAAGAATACATGAAGATAGCAGATAAACGAGGATGAGGTTGAGCAGAAATCATTTCAACATTCAACCATGGTTTTTTTTTAGATTGTTCATTCAAGCAACCAAGCCCCAAATTATGCTTATGAGATACACATTCTATAGGGACATGAATGTCATGTTCGTTATTCCCACAACCTTTACGCCCATAGCCATATTTAGAGACAAGTTTGTATCTAGGGTCGTAACATGTTTGAAAATCTTGAGAAGGAGAATCTTCATGGAGAGCATTATTCTAGCAATGGGGATCATGCTCCTCTACGAGATCACCATCAACCTTCTTGATAGGATTTCCAACATTATCCACTTTAATATAGGTGTGGTCATCTTCCTCCAAAGGGGGAGGATCAACATCAAGGACATTACAACAGTTGTTCACATTATCCCCTGATAAAGAAGAATAACCATCTTTGATAGCGAGTTGGGATGATGTTATCAGAAGGTTTAAGTGGATCGGGTCAACTTTATATTCCCCAATGAAGGATTCTTTTAAGTCTAAAGAGCCCCAATCATCACCAAGACATGCATTTTCTTGAGGAGTAGACTTAGAATTTTTTGCTTCAGAAGGATCTTCTTCAAGGACATCTACCTCAAAAGTATCCTTTGTAATAGATATTGTTGGAGTATACATCAACACATTGGAAGACACTTAAGGGATAATAGTAGACACAACTGAAGCCTGACCAGTAGGTGTTATCTCACATAAGCGTATAGCATCAGGGTCAACCCTGATTGTGACTACTTGATTGATACAAATGAAATTAATAGATTTATGCAAGGTAGACAAGACTACACCCATAGCGTGAATCCACAGTATACCAAGGAGAGTATTATATGGTAAATTTTCTGACATAACATATACTAGAGTGGGTACAATAATGGGTCCAAGCCACAAATGTAATACTATTTTACCTAGAGCTTTTCACCAATCATTATCAAACCCACAAATGACAATAAAAGATACTGCAAGTGAAGCTGAATCATTTTTAATCTTAGGCAATAGATCAATGCTACATACATTGAGTGTTGAACCGGCATCAATGAGAATCTATCTAATACCAATCTTATTAATGTTGACTATAATCATTAGAGGGTCCTCTTGCTTCTATACTTCTGAAGGTGGGAGTTCCTAGAAATAGAACATAATATTTGATGAATCCGCATGAATATGAGCCATCAATGCATTAACATTCATTAGCCTAGCAGAAGAAGGCAAGAGGATCTTTTACAAGGCTTCCTAAAGCATGCCTTGATAAACTAGATCAAACTAAAGGAAGTCTGACAATGAGATCTTGGCCAGAGTAATGGAAATTTTATTGACAAGATCATAATCACCAAGTGCTTTAGTTGTAGGTTTAGGTGCTAAAGGAAGACTAGTTGAGAAGGTGGTAAAGAAGTAGGTTGATTAACATTTTGTTTATTCTTTCTAGTGTTATAAGTATGGGATACCACTCTATAAGAGGGAGCCTTAGAAAGAGCAGGAGAACCACTATTAAATGGAACACCATTAATAGAATAAATCCTTTAGGAGAAGGACTAGCTGGAGTCAAGTAAATGACCGGTCTCTTAGGCCTTTGAGGGGCACTGGAGACATAGATGATATTTGCAGATTCCTTACAATTTATAGAGGAATCATTTAAAGAAATATGCTCAACATCCATCCTTGAAGGATCTAATGTGAGAGGAGATTCATCATTCACTAATGCATCATCTCTAGAAGAGAGTGCATTGGAATAGAGACAAGATTCATCATTCACTAATGCATCATCTCTAGAAGAGAGTGCATTGGAATGAAGAGAAGGTAGAGTAATGTTAAGAAAGGTATCAATGATTGTATCTTCTTGCAACAAAATATCCTCTGAAGTGGGGGGAATTTCATGAGAAGGATCAAAGATACTAAGTGAAATAGGAAAATTCAAGTCATCGTCACATGCATGAAATGGAAAATCATTAATGCTTTGAATAAAATTGGAAACTGAACTAACAAGAGAAGATATTAGATTCATTTTGAAAATAATAAGTTAAATATAATAAACAATGCATAAACAAGTCAATCGAAGGTTGGTGCATCCTCTAATAGCAAGAAATGGGGTTCACCAACATGTAGAGAAGGAGGATTCACTGCTCACGAGTCTATTTATTCTCAAGAGAATCTCAAAGAGCGAACTACCCTAAACTACCTCAAGGAATAATGTGAGAGTTTCAAAATTAGAAAGAGTAGATCACAAAGGTTTTTTGGAAAAACTGATAGGCTCTTGACCAAAGGATGGTAACATGAAACAAGGACAACAGTGCAATGTGTTGTAGTCCCAGAGGCGTGCTAGCATCTCCTATGGATTAGAAACTGAGTTTATCATAGAAAAAACTAAACATGACTATTAACAATCATATTGCTAAGAACTCTTAAGAATGCAAGTGAATAACAAAGTATAACAAAACTAAAATAAAGTAATATAAACTAAGTAATATATAGATTAAATGATGATAAAATTAAAGAAGAGGAAGAAAATTCTTACAACCGACCAAGCAATGAAGCCTCCAAAAAGTAGATATCTTCAACACCTACACACATAAGATCGAGGGAAAAATATTGGGTTGTTTAGGGGCTTGTTGTAATCAAACTCTCGTTTCGGTGTTCCACCTCCACGGACAACCAAATAGATAGATAAACTAAACAAAGTAAGCAAATACAATGTGATAAAAGCAATCCCCACTCAAGGAGGAGAACCCATATCACAAGATAGATAGATATATGAAATAGTAAATGCTTAGAGAGGGGATGTGAGGAATCCCAAGATGCTTAAAGATACAAGATAATAAATATATCACCTACAAGGCTTAAGGGAGCCAAGGAGAGATAGATTTGCGAGATCCAACAGAGTTGCAAAGAGAATTGTAAGAACTTGAGAGCTTGATGCTACTACAAAAAGCAAGAGATTTGTGCAAGCAACAGAAAAGAGAGTATGTCCAAGAGGGAGAGATCAAGAAGAAGGCCAAATGGATTAAAAAGATACCATTTTAAGAGATAATAAGAGGGAAAAGAAGCTTCACGAGCTATTACAAGGTGTCTCGAATCATTACCATTGACAAAAGCATGTGACAAGTGGAAAGGAACTCAGAAATGATCCTTTGAACGTTGAAATGTCATAGGAACCTAGTGTAGCTCATGGATGTCTATGCGGCATACTATTGTCCAGACACATCACGTTGTAAAATGACTAGAACGAGAAAAGCACAAGAGTTAACACAAAGCTAACACGCAAGGTAGTTGCTAAAAGGGGTCTTGAGCATCCTGAGAGGGAAAAAAGCTTATGCATGGGCTAAGATGACCCTACACAAGTGCTAAGGGAGTGGAAACTAAAGTGGATACAATAATGCATGTGAAATTGAAAGGGGTACAATTTTATGACATTACACATATATTTATGATTTGGCAAGAGACAGGAACAATAAAAAATGGACTAGCATTATACAGTTGCATGACAAATTTTTTGCCTTGCAAAATAAAAGGGAAGAAACAATCAAACAATATGTGACATTAAGGGACTTGGTGAAGATAAAGTATATTCCTATGTCTAGTTCCCTTTCTAGTGCTAATAAACTCTCAAAAATAAACCTTAACCCTAGCACTGTGGAAGAAGGAGAAGAGTCTCTAATGGAACTTGAATTACAGTGCAGGAATCTTGTAGAAACAAAAATACTTTGGGAAGAAGGAAAATTTACTTGGCAGGATATGTTGAAGAAGCTCAAAGGATCTACATCTTCAAGTTGATAATTCTTACATTTATGCATAAAAGATTTCTTTTTTTTGAGGAAATCAACATATATATCTAATGGAAGCATACTAAGCCTTTGCATGACCTTTTCCATTGATTTCAAAGGTGGAGAGATAGTGCAAAAATATTTTTGTCAAAGCACTTGGAAGTGATAGTTACATTTTGGGAAAGATGGTTGGAAAACCTTTTTGAGAGACAAGTTTATATGTGTAAGGGAGAGACAAGTTTTGAATCAAGTCGTTGAAAATGTTTTTGATATGCACGTTTCCATCAATGACAAAGGGGGAGATTGTTGGAAGTTTGGAAGTATGCCATTGATGATGTAGTTTGGCAACATGAGCATGAAGTGCACATACATTGGTTGATCTAGTTTTTTCATTGATTTTAACATTGTTATGATCATCCTAGCATATTGGGGAAGCATTTTTGGTGACCTTTGTATAATGCCAATTTGTCTAGAAAGCATGGTTTATCAGGAATTTGGCTAAGTGTTTCCTTTATCAGTATTCTGGTCTAGTGCATCAGTTTTTGGGTATGTACTTCACCACACGTTGGTATAATCTTCTACAATCATAACTACAATTTTGAGTCTATCAGTTGGGGAAAATTTCAAAATTTTGTGACATTTTGTACAATTTCCATAAAGATATGGATGACAGTGTGTGGCTCTATATATCGTAGTTATCTTTTGTATAGTATACCTGTGTGGGAGTGTTATCATGGAATCTAGCAGTGCTCGATTCACGAATAACCCCCCTACGAAACTTGTCCATTTCCTAGGTTCGTGATGTTCAAGCATGCAAAATGATGTGATTTTCAATCCACCTCGAAGTGCATTCCAAAGCCTCAAACAGTTAGTTTGAGCATCCCCCTATGTTCACCTCGCAAAGACCTTCGAAACGAGCTCCTTCGCGAAGTCTCGCTAATCATACTTAGTTAAATTGTGAAAGATGCAGTTGTGCGAAAAAAGTGTGCTCTAACTCATCCAAATTTTTGGCTAAGTGTTGAAAGTGCAGGGGCACCAAAAATCAGCGACATTGCATAAAAAGTGATTTTCCAAAAATGTGTAGAAGCATTAAAAAAGTGCGCTCTTGCACATTGTTGCCAGACTTAGCCAATTTTTTACTATGGCATTATTTTTAGCACCTTTGCACTTTTTCCAGACTTAGTCATTTTTTGTGCAATGGTGCTGAATTTTAGCACCTTTGCACTTTTTCCAGAATTAGTCATTTTTTTGTGCAATGGTGCTGAATTTTAGCACCTATACACTTTTGGTAGTTTTTATCTTAGTTTCTTCAAACTTGCTCTATTTCCATTTTGGACTCCGTTTCTTCACTCCCACATCATTTTTTGTGCCTAGTTGCTCGTTTCACGCTTGCTCAACATCGTTTCTCACTTCATGCTTCCCAATGCTACTTTTTCTGCTAATGTCTATTGATTCACCATCCTTGCAGTTTCTCTCCAGATTTCATCAAGTGATCCTAAAGGTGACATCTTCTAATCCAGTGAACTATCCCAGATCTACAAAGAAGTCGTTATGCAACAAGTTGAGGATGACAGTTTTTCCCAAAGCCTCAATACATATCATTTGTGATATATGGCTGACACTTGATAATTTCAAGACGCATCTTCGTGGGTGCAAGAAAATCCATTCATTTTCTAGAAGGTCGATCACAAGAGCTCACACCCTTGTAGATTACACAGTCGGCCCAGATGATGCATTCATATAGGAGACCAAGAGGAAGTATGAAGACTCTGCGCCCAAAGCAAGGAACCATGAAGATTCTTGATCTCCGATATTGAACATTTTGATGCTTCCCATTATGCATCTTGTAAATATTTCTTGACATTTATATTTCTTTTTATAAATTGTAATTGCACCAAAATCGAGATGTAATCTTTTGAAAACAAATTACACTTTGACTTTGGTCAAAGTTAGGTGAGATCTCCTTGAATCGCTCACCTAACTTTCCTTGATTTTCTCAATTAGATTCCTAATTTTCTCATCCCTCTTTCTATATAATGTGAGGGATTTCTATTGTAAATGGGATCCTTTAGTATTTTGCAACAAAGTGCTGCCCTTTTTGAAGCAGAATTGTGAAACTTTGTGTTCATACTTTGTGAATGAAATTTGATCAATAAAGAAGAAGATTGCAAACCAAACTTTGTGTTGGATTCGATAATCTTGTGAATTGATCTCATTTGGTGGTGATTAGCTTATGGAATCTGAAGGACTCTAAGTAATTCATGTAAACTTTGTGTTACATCCTTTATTTATATTTTCATTTGTGTTTTGTTTATCTTTGGTTGAATGATCTACAAGACTTTGTGCTTGTAATTATTCATGCTCTTTGGATACTTTGGTTGGATAATCTACAAGACTTTGCGCTTGTAATTGTTCATGTTGTTTGAGGAATTGTTGCGTTTAAGAAGACTTTGTGCTTCTAACGTGACAAACAACACACTTTTCATAGATCCACCATTGAAAAAGCTACGGAACGACTTTGTGCCTTCGTGAGATTTCCCTTTTATTTTACTAGTTTATTGTTAATCACTTCTGGTACCTCTACGTTTTGCTTTGACAAGATAGAGGTATTGGCATTACTGCTCATTGTTAGTTTAGAGTTATTGTGAATTGAGAACTTCCAACAGTGAAGCATTGTAAACATCTTCTCTGAAAAAAGAGAGAAGGATGAATGTAACACACCCCCCCCCACTTCGTAAGTATTGTGTACATTTTGTAATTACTTGTTTGTTTTACTATCACTTCTGTCAGCAGTAAGAAGGGTGCCTCCCCTTTCTGAGAGGAGAGATTCACATCTCACATAGTTGTGGTTGAAGTCCTAGTTGTGTAATCTATCGAAAAGTTGATTACATAATTTTCACCCAACAGGGAGATTTTTCACTTCTTCGTGAATAATTATTTTCTCTTGTGATGATGAAGATAAGCTAATGAATGTCAATTGAATGGGAGTTTGATGATAGATTGAGTTTTGATATTGCACGATTGATGAGATTGCATGAGCTCTTGAAGACTTTGTGTTTAGGTCTATTTTGGGCTAACCTAACATGGTTGATATTTTTTAAGAATATTTGAGCAACTCTATCTTATGTGGGATTTATATTTAGGTCCATGCCAACCTATCTTGATGAAAATTATATTTTGATCTTAGGCGCTAAGTGTGGATGAAATTCTTTAGGGATGACAGGTTTAATTTTTTGTGTGTTACATTTAATTAGGCCAACCTAATTGAAGCTTTAGCTAATGTGGATATATATAAGATCATCACCGAGGTTTTGTAGTAGAGTAAGAGGTGTGTGGTGTAGAAGAGTGCAAAAGGAATATACAATATGCAAATGTGGTAGATTAGAGTAGATTGTATGTGAATTATGACATGTATGGTGATTCACAAAGATGTTTGCGATGCAGTGTTAAGCAAATTGTGAATAGAACAAAGTATCAATTTAGATAGTGTGAAGATCATTTTTGTACCTCAATGGAATGGTAATCTGGCATATGACAGGTGCTATGTTGGAATAAGGAAGAAGGAAACCTTTGGTTTTTTTTCTTTGTTTTCATTGATGCCAACATTGTTTGGTGATTGATTATCTGCCCATCCGATAAACAATGTTTGTGCTACATTGATCCAATAATTTGGTCCAAAATAACTCTAAAGTGTATATTGGCTCATATAATTTTTGATATATTTTTCAAGGGTCTTGGATGCAATCATGTTCATGGAATCAAAAATTTTAATTGAATAAGTTGGAAGGTTTAAGTGTCAGAAGTTTGGCTTACAATTTTGGTGTGTTTCTATTTTGGCTGACTTGTACATGATGTGCACATTTCATGAAGGCTTATCTCTAGGTCTAGGATGACCTAAATTGTGTCTCGCATTTTTGGTTTTAAGTGTCAAGGAATTTTTTGTGGTCAACAAGATATTTTGAGTTAAGTATGCTTACATCCAATTAGGCCAACCTAATTGATGTATGAAGATGTAATTATGTATATATATACAATAATCATATGTGGTTGATAGATAGAGAGAAGGTATAATATTGTGAAGTTGTTGATAGTTGTTATGTTTCTGCAAATCGGCACAAAAAATTTATTCTCCCAAGCATAATTGGAATTGTACTCAGCACTCAGAAGGTGCATTCCTTTCAATTAACATTCTTGGCAGTGAGCCATATCTTTTGTACTCCGATTGTGAGCCTTTCAAGGACAGTGCATCCTAGCAATGTGCCATGTAATATTTTGTAACTAGATATAATATATTGTGAGTTAATCATCACTGTGGTTTTTCCCACCTTGGGTTTTCCATGTTAAAATCTTAGTGTCTATGAGTTGTGTGATGTTATGTTCATTTGCATGTTTTTACTTACTGCTGCAAAAAGATATATTGTAATAATTGGATGGTTAGCAATCGATTGGTTTATTATAATACTGATTCACCCCCCCTCTTAGTATTTTGTGTGTTCTTGACAATTGGTATTAGAGCTCGGTTCCTTTTGAGAAGCTTAACAACTTAAGGAAGATCTTGAAGTTTGAACACATGGCTGATAAAAAGTATCTTGTTCCACTAGAAGAGATCTCTGCAACTCAGAAACTCCATGTTGCTCTTGAATATCTGGATAAAAATGAAGATGAGAAAGAAACTCTAAAATAAAACTTGAAAGAAGCTAATGAATGCATCAGAAAATTAAGAGAGAAAATCAAGAAGTTCAAGGAAAGAAGAAAGCTAATGAAGACATCATCGGACTAAAGCTGCAAGTGGAAGAAAAGAAAAGAATTGAAGAATGTCAAAAAGTTGAGATCTAGAGAAAAATTAATGAATGCACAAAGCTTGAACAAGAAGTGGTAACTCTAAGGTCTAACTTGGACAAAGCAAGAGCTCATGAAGAAAAATTCAAGACAAGTACTACAAAGCTTGATGAGTTGATTGCATTTCAAAAACTAGCTAAGGATAAAGGCAGTCGAGGACTTGAAGAAGGACAAAGTTCAAAGGAAAATCGAGTTCCCAACAAAGTGAACAATCAAAGGAAAACTCAAAGCAATGGAAGGCAGATCAAGAATCATAGAAGCAATACCAGAAGGATTCCTATTCGATAACCTAATGCTCAAAGGTACCCATATTTCAATGAAATTTGTTTTTCATGTAGTAAATTTGGTCATAGGGCGACAAAATGTAGTAGAGTGAATCGAAATGTTGGATTCTTTGTTGGAAAATGCTATGCTTGTAATAAGTTTGGGCATAGAGCTATTGAGTGTAGAATTCGGACAATGATGAATAGATTTAATACTGGTAGAATAGCTCAATCTTTTCAAGGCTATTGTTATAAATGCTATGCTTTTGGATATAAATCTATTCAATGTGTATCAAGGTTGAATGCAAATCAGTTTGGTCAGAAACATGTTGTGTGCCACACCTACAATAAATCGGGACACATTTCCAAATTATGTAGAAGCAAAATTGAGAAGAAACCTGATCTAGAACAAAAGAACAAACCTTTGAACAAGGTGGACCCTACTGAAGTAAGAAAATAAATGAAGAAGATTTAGAAGAAAAAGGAAGAACCCAAGATTAAGGATGATTCAAATCCATTTGTACCTGCACCTGGTGCAAGTACTTCTTCTTAAAACTAAACAAAACAATGGTTTTAGGGGGAGCAGTGACTACGAAATCAAGAAATGACACAAGGACATACAGTGTAAAGTGTCATTCTGAAGATGTTGAAGAAAATTTTGGTAGAAAATATGCAAATTAGGAGAATTGTGAAGCATTTTAGGGTTTACAGTGTATTCTACAAAGTGTTTATTAGCTTTTTAAAGTTGAAGTGAATTTAATGCAAAATTAGGGCAAAATTTGTAAGTCATAAAGTGAGAAACTAAGTCGAATTAAATTAAATTTGCAAAATTGGAAGAAGCAGAGCGAGCTGAAGAAATTCAAAAAGCAATTCGAAGAAATTGGCATCAAACCCTTCTTTTTGACAAAGTTTGAAAAGGTATTTATTGTTATCTAAACTTTGTGGGTTTTAGTTTGAATCAACTTTACAGGTAATTTAAGGAAAAGAAATGGATACTCCTACTGTTGTGCAAGTTTCTAAGAGACCCCGACCTAAATTTAGAAGGTATTCCTTGAAAGTCTTTGAAATGGACCCCTTGGGTGCGTTCTCATACATTCCCATTAATGTTATACCCACTGAAGATACTAGAACATAAATTCATGGAAAATTAGAAGAATTTAACCACTAAGAACTTAGGGATTTATGGACAAACTAATTGACAGGAGATGATCACTCTATAAAAATTGAATATGAAAACCTAGTACGGAAGAAGTTGGATGTGGGGAATTGGTTCCCTAACTTTTCAAATAAGATGGACTCTAAATTTTTTAAGATGGCACTAAGTAGGATGCATGATATTTTTATGTGGACAAGTGTAGCTAGGTTAATCACCAAGGAAGTGATATGTGTTGTAACTACTCTTTACGCCACTGGACCCTTACCAATGTTGAAAGCTGTGAAAAATGTAGTTATGAAGCTAACTGGAGCCACATTTGATGGGAGATCTCTGACTACTAGGCCTATCACAAACCCAATTGTCAAGTATGTTGCTATCATGATTGGACAGAAAATATATTTTACCAATCGATGGAATTTTGTGTTTGCCACAACAATTCATACCATATACAAAATGGTAGTAAATGGGAGAGATTATGATTTGTGTGAGTTGCTCTGAGAACAAATTTTGGAGAATTGGAGCCTGATTAAGATAAAGAAACACTCTTTTAAGTTTTGGACACTGGTATTTTGTTTATTGTTCTACTTTTTGAGGGAATTACTGGGAAGGAAAAACATCATATGGGAACACAACAAGCCAATTGCACATCAAATATTTAAGCATCTACACAATCTTGGAGACTTTAGAGCACAAAATAATGCATTGACTACATTCTTTGCAGTTTTCCAGAATGATATGCATGAAAGGGAAAGGGTTCCCAAAAGCCTAGTGAAAAAGTATGCAAAGGACATAACTTTTCTTGTGAGCACAATGAATGCATCATGGAAGCCGTTGAACCTAGAACTCTCTAGATAAAACCACTAGGATATGAGGTTGATGAACAAATTGTTGAGAGGTTTATTGAAATTTTGCTAAGTAGTCTAAGGGACCCCTCTCTACCTCGACATGGAACATATGAAGAAAAAGCTAAAGAAGCGCATTTGGAAACTTCTACATCCCATAGAGAAAAAACAACAAGAAAGAATGTTGAGGCATTCTTCCAAGGGCCATTTACTAAAGATGGCATTGATAAATTGAAGGAATCCCTTGATGAGAGGATGTCCAAGTCAGTTAACTTTCCTCTGGACCTAGGAAATCTGGAAGAATATCCTCTGCTACTGGACCTTCTTCCAGTCCTGCTGAAATAGAGAAAGGAAAGAAGAAAGAATGCTATACTCTGGCATCAATTGATGTACCTTCCTCCACTGGTCCCAGTACTCGTGCATCTAAAAGAAAGAACATACCCCCTGTTGTACCATTTGTTACTCCTAGAAAAAGAAGAGTAAATCAAAAGGAAAAGAGGAAGAGAAATTCAAGTGATGTTGATGAGGGCCACACCACCCGAAACCCACACAAATCACAACAATAGATACCAACACATAAAATGTGAGATAGAAAAATAACTCACTTTCAATTATTTTTAGAAAATGAAATTATAGATTCAAAACTTACATGCTATAGCCTCATGGGCTTGATTCATTATAACAAAATCAACTCTGAAAAAAAAAATATATTCGAAGCCACAATCTGCACTACTGGAGCCACCTTCTACAACCCACTTATCCCTTTTTATTTTACCCAATAAAGCCCTAGAATGTTCTAGAAAGTGTAAATTTCCCTTTTGTTTTGGCACCAAAAGTCTCGCCATTTGATTTCTTGCCTAGGAAGATATTTTAATGAAATTCACTTTTTAGAGGGGCAACTTCGTGGGGCCATAACTTTTGATCCTAGTGTATGATTTGCTATTATAACATATCATTGGAAAGCTCTTGAAGATATCTACAACGTTGAATCCACCAAAGGTCAATTCGTCCACTTTTCAAGTTGTTTTGGGGCCTCTAAAGTTTTCATATCTGAATTTGAAGTTGCATTGGAGAAATTTCTTGAGACAGAAACTTTAATATCTCCCAAACCATGCAAGGTATTGAGATGATTCTTTTGAGTCCGGAAATTTTTTTCAGTTTTGTTCCTTGGGGTAAATTTTTAGGTCTATACGAGCCCGTTTAGGCCAACTTACTAAAAATAGTAAGTGACTATTTTTTTTCCTTTTCTAACTTCTAACAGTCTTACACCCCTTAAGTGCCATCATGGAACTCAAAACAACTAAATAAATTAAGGAAAAATAATAATTGGCTGATGCAAGATTTTCCTACATCATTGGATGCTCCTACATCGACACCCAAGGTAATTTAAAAAGTGACAACCATGATGAATCTTCAATAGGCCTTCCTCTCCACTTCACCAAGTACTTTGCATATTGCATGTTTCTTGTGCTTCTACCCACACACTATCCAAAATTTCTTATATCTCCTTTTTTTGAAGTAGGTGCTAGGATATTCCACTTTGCTTATTTTATTTCTTCATCAATTCCTCCTTCATGATATTATTTAAATTTGAAATGTTAAACACGGGTGAAATATGAATTTCATTAGGAAACTCTACCTCATATGCATTTCTCGAATCATGCTTCTTCAGGGTCTTGCATGGTCCAAACTTCTTCATCTTTAACTTGTTGTATGTACCAACTGGAAACCTCTCCTTTTGCAAATGAACCATTACTTCATCTCCTACCTAAAACTCCTCATACCTCCTTTTCTGATATGCATTAGCCTTATATTATGATTTCATCTTATTGATATGTTTCTTCACCTCTTCATGTAAATTCTTCAGGTGCTCAACAAAATCTTTAGCCTCAACACTACTCTTCTCTCCCTTATCCATATTTCTCAGTTCAAAAGTAGTTCTTGGACTACTCCCATACACAATCTAGAATGATGATCTACCAGTGCTCTTATTGACAAAATTGTTGTAAGAAAATTCTACCTGTGGTATAATCAAATCCTATCCCTTGGGCTTATCTCCTAATAAGCATCTTAGCAGGTTACCCAAACTCCTTTTCACCACCTCCATTTTTCCATTAGTCTATGGATGGTGTGTAGAACTAAACTTCAAATCTGTCTTCAACTTCTTCCATAAGGTCCTCCAAAAATAACCAAAAAAATTGGTATCTCTGTCTGAAACTATACTCTTCGGTAGACCATGTAGTATGACCACCTCTCTGACAAACAACTCTGCAATATGAACATCACTGGTTTTATGACATGGAATTAAATGTGCCATCTTTGAAAATCTATCCTCCACCCCAACTATGGAATGATGCCATCTTTGTGTCCTTGGCAAGCCAAGAATAAAATCCATGCTAATATCCTCCCATGGCCTCTCAGGTATAGGTAATGGTTGATATAATCCAATATTTTGACTTGTTCCTTTCTCCATCTAACATACTCTGCAACTTTGTACAAACTTCTTCACATATTTTTGTAATTGTGGTTAGTAATAATTCTCACTAACAAGAGCAATGGTCTTATCTTGACCAAAATTTCCATCCAATCCTCCACTATGCTTCTCCTTGATTAAATTCTCTCATAGAACTCCTTGGAATGCACAATTGGCTTCCTCTAAACAACATCCCATCTTGGATTAAGAAATCCAACCATATTGTCATGTCTAATGTAACAAGTTCCAAACAAGCCTTCCAAGCTTCTGCAAAGTCTTGATCTCGATCTTCATGATACAAACTCTTGAGTTCATTGAACCCAACAACCTCTATATTCATCTCTATCAAAAAAAAATTTCCTTCTACTTGAGGTATCTACAACTATGTTTGACCTTCCACTCCTATGATTCAAAACAAAATTATAACTCTACAAAAACTCAACCCATTCTAAGTGCGTTTGATTTAACTTTCCTTGACTATTGAGATACTGCAAAGCCTGGTGATTAGTATATAAAATAAAGTATTTTGGAAAAAAATGTTGTCTCCATTTCTTCAAAGCGTGAACTATAGCATAAAACTCTTGATCATAGATAGAATATTTCTTCTTAGCATCATTTAACTTCTCACTAAAATAGGCAACACGCTTACCTTCTTGACTCAAAACAACTCCTATGGCAATGCCACTAGCATCACAATCTACCTAAAAGACCTTATTGAAATCTGGAAGTTCCAAAATAGGTTACTCTGTAACTTTCTTCTTCAACATATCAAAACTTTTGGCTACTCTTGTAGTCCACTTAAACTCTTTTATATCCCCTCTCATTGCTTCAGTTAGAGGTGCACAAATACTACTAAAATTCTTAATAATTTTTTTGTAAGAACTTGTTAGACCATGAAATGACCTTACTTCTATAACATTCCTCTGGGTAGGCCATTCAATGATAGCTCTCACCTTCTCTAGATCCATTTTAAGACCCTCTATTGAGACAAAAAATCCCAGATACACCAAATCTCTCTTCACAAAACTACATTTCTTCAAATTAATCAACAACTTCTCCTCCCTTAGCTTCTCAAAAACTTTTCGGATATGCATCAAGTGCTCCTCCAATGTCTTACTAAAATAAATGTGCTCAGTGCATTGGTTAGCCTAAAAGTCATGACTAACCACTCATACAAGCTCTCCTTAGTTTTTAAGGTTGTCTTCCATTTATCTCCTTCTCTAATCTGGATCTGGTGCTATCCACTTTTCAAATCTACCTTCATGAAGTACTCAGCTCCACTCAAACAATCCATAATGTCATCCATTCTTGGCAAGGGAAATCTATACTTGATGGTGATCTTTTTGATGGCTCTAGAATTTGTACACATCTTCCATTCCCCATCCTTCTTTGGTGCTAGTATTGTAGGTACTACACATGGACTCAAACTCTCTCTAATCAATTCCTTCCGCAACAACTCTTTCACTTGTCTGTTCAACTCTTCACTATCTACTAGAGTCATATGATGAGCTGCCTTATTCAGAAAATTGGCTCCAGGAATCAGGTCCATCTGATGACTAATATTTTTTACTAGAGGAAAACCTTCAAGTACATTATCAAAAATAATAGCTTGAAACTCATTCAACAAATATGAAACCTCTACACGTACCTTAGTAGTATCTTCCTTATCAACTCTAGGAATCAATGCAAAACACATGTTCATGCCTCATACCTTATAGGAACTTTCTTCCATCAACCAAAAAAAATCTTGCATTACTGCATACCTTTTCCTCTACCTCTTTCAATGGCTTCAACTTATGACAAACCCTATCCTTTGTCAAAGAATAGGTGTTGACATGTCCATCATGTACTTCTCACCGATCAAACTGCCATGGTCTACCTAGAAACATATGGCAAACATCCATAGGCATAATATCACACAATACCTCATCATGGTAATTTCCAATCTTGAACTTTACCAGACATTATTCATTTACCAAAGCTTTATGGTCCTTCTACAACCAAGCAATCTGGTATGCATTCAGATGCCTTCTTCTCTCCAACCTCAACTTACTAACCATCTCTTCTATAACAAGGTTATCAATACTACCTCCATCAAAAATAACATTGCAAACTTTACCTTCACACTTACATCTGGTGCGAAACAAATTCTTCCTTTGAGTTGGTTCCTTCTCCTCATTTAGCAAAGCTCTTCTAGTAACAAGAATCTCTCCTCCTTCTACATCCTTCAAATGTGAAGACTCGGCATCTTCATCTACATCTGCAACTCCTGAATTACCCTTAGGTCTTCTATTTTTCCTTCCTTGATGTTGATGGCACTCATAGGATCTATGTCCTTCTTTGCACTAAAAATAGGTTCCATGAAAGCCTCCTCTTCCTATTCCTCATCCAAATCTTCTTCTTCCTCTTTGGTCTCCATTATTTTGATCACGAGGATAGTAGGTGTTACCTCCTTTCTAGTTTTGGATACTATTGGGTCCTTCACCCTTATTTGGATCTTCATTACGACCTTTGAATGACCATCCACTATTCTTTCCACCATGACCCCGACCTCTTTGCTTACTTTCAAATCTTTTATTCAATTTTTCTTCTACCTTCAAAGCAAATTGATATACATCTTCAATGGTAGACATTCTTACCAGACCCAACTCTTCTTGAATACTCAACTTCAACCCATTTATGTAACGGACAACTTTCTCCTTATTGGCCTCAAAATGACCTATTCTGATTAAGACATGGTAGAATTCTTTTGTATACTCCTTGTGATATTTTCTTGCTTGTTTCAACCCTTGCATCTTCTTCAACAAATCTAGCTCATAATCCATACGAATGAACTATCTTTTTAATTTTTCCACCATATGATCCCATCTTGATATTTTCTCTTTTCCTCTTTGATTTATTTCTAGTTGTACCTCTTTCCACCAAATATTCGCATGACCCTCTAGCTTGGTCTATGCAAATTTGACCCTCTCAGGATCTTCCACCTCCTCATACTCAAGTACTCCTCTATATCATTAATCCAATCAATCAACTCTTCTGGGTTAAGATTTCCAAAAAATGTAGAAGCATCAATCTTTGGCATTTTCCCAATCTTAGAGATGGCCTTAAATAATTTGACTTGCTCTAGATCTTTTGCTTCTTGTTCTTCTTCAAATTGTTCCTCATTTTCAACTTCATCTTCACTTGCATCTCCTCTTCTTAGCTCAAACCCTCGATGCAGCTCCTCTTGTAGTGCTTGAACTTGTCTCCACAGGGCTCTAAAACCCTCTTTTGGTACAATAACATTTCTTCCACCACTACAGTTTCTTCACAGAGGCATTTTGATCAATTTTCGTAGAAACCCACAACCACAAGCCCTGGTGCAAACTTCCTCACATTCAGCGATCTATTTACACACTCAAGAAAACCTACTCTGATACCACTTGATGAGGGCCATACCGACCAAAACCCACACAAATCACAATAATAGATACCAACATAGAATATGTAATATAGAAAAATAACTCACTTTCAATTATTCTCATAAAATGAAATTACAGATTCAAAACTTACATGCTATAGCCTCATTGGCTTGATTCATTACAACAAAATCAACTCTAAAAACAAAATATATTATTCAAAGCCACAATCTGCACTAATGGAGCCGCCTTCTACAAACCCACTTATCCCTTTTTATTTTACCCAATAATTGTCCTAGAATGTTCTAGAAAGTGTAACTTTCCCTTTTGTTTTACCACCAAAAGTCTCGTCATTTGATTTCTTGCCTTGGAAGATATTTTAATGAAATTCACTTTTTAGAGGGGCAACTTCGTGAGGCCATAACCTTTGATTCGAGTGTCTGATTTTCTATTATAACATATCATTGGAAAGCTCTTGAAGAGATCTACAACGCAAAATCCATCGAAGGTTGGTTTATCCACTTTTTGAGTTGTTTCAAGGCTTCTAAAGTTTTCATATCTGAATTTGAAGTTGCATTGGATAAATTTCTCAAGACATAAACTTTAATATCTCCCAAACTGTGCAGGGTATTGAGATGATTCTTTCGTGACTGAAAAAAAAAATTAGTTTTTCTCCTTGAGGTAAATATTTAGGTCTATAGAGCATGTTTAAGCTGACTTACTAAAAATAGTAAGTGACCATTTTTTGCCTTTTCTGACTTCTAAAAGTCTTAGACCCCTTAAGTGTCATCATGGAACTCAAAACAACTAAAGAAATTAAGGAAAAACAATATATTTGGGTGATGTAAGATTTCCCTACACCGTTGGATGATCCTACATCAAATGCTATACAAGAAGAAATTGACCTTGGCTTGCAAAAAGAGCATAATTTTAAAAGGAACAGAAGAAGGAGCACCTCTACTAGCAATGAAGAAGCGGAAACAAAAGTCAATATTTCAACAAATGAAGAGAAAGAGGAAGAAGAGAATAATTTCAAAATTCACGTGCATGAAAAGAAGAATGAAGGAGGCACATCTGATCCTAAGGAGGACATGCCTGCCTCTCCTTCGATAAGTGATCAACCATCTTTAAATCTAGGAGCCTTAGCGAATAATATGATAGACTCTAAAGATCTTATGTTTACTACCAAATTGTTTGATGAAGTCAATAATGAAGATAAGGAAACTGTTATTAATGATTTCATTCAGTACATAGTTATTTGCAATGTGAGTATGGAAACAATCTAGAAGAAAGTGACTGACAATGTTTGGAAAGTGTTAGTACAAAGAAGGAAAGACGCTATAAATGATGATGACAAGATGAAAAATGATGCCTTGATTTCTTATGGATCTTCTTTATTTGAAGAAGAGGTTGTTAATTTGTTAAAAGAATGTTATACTCTGTTTAGAGTCAAACAAAGAGTCAACATGCTTATGAATAAGAAGAGAGATAGTATAGAAAGAGTAAGAAAGGAAACTCTGGACACAATCAGAAACTTGACAATGAACTATGGGATGAGAACCAATTCTTCATCCCATACAGCTCAGGCACAGGAACATGTTACTATCACAAAGGCAATGGATCATCCAATCTTGTAAAGTGTTGGTGAAATACATGAGGTTTCAGAGTCTCCTAACCCTTCGAATGATACAAAGGAGACTACCAACAAACAGTCTAAAGATCAACACAATGATGATATCAGAAATGCACCTATTGAACATCATGAATCTATTGGAAACATTGGCGAGAATAGTAAAGATGAAGGTGAAGGGAGCAAGGATAAAAAGTACAATGGTGATAAGGATGATGAGGATAAGAAGGAGAAATAAAACAAAGATATATCTTCTAGAAAATCCTCAGAAGAAGAAAAGGAAGAGGAGAAAGAAGAAGAAAAGAAGGAAGAGGAAGTCAAGAATGCCACTGAGGCTGAAATAAGTGAAGAAGAGAATCCCAAAGCTACTGAGCCACCAAAGCCAACCAGAGAATCATCTAGAAGCACTCTCAAAGGGTTACTAACAAGGAAACAAGACTACAGACAGTGCTACCACCTCAGCTAATCAATCTACCATCACATCCAGGTTATGTAGATTTGACTAAGATTGCACTAAGTGAGAAAATAAAGATTTGTGGTACTTTTCTCAACTCTATTACACAAAAAATTGTTGAAGCTTATTAGAAAGGAAATGATCTGATAAATGAAGCTATTAGAGCTTTGTAGGAAACATCCCTTGAAATCACCATTGATTATTCCTTAGCACTGATTGAGAACCTAAAGTGTGTAGTTGATTGTATTAAGGAATATGCCTCTAATATTAAGGTACAAACTATGAAAAAGGTGGAGACAAGTCTTTTAGAGAAAAGTACTAATTCTGCGAGATAAATGTGCAATTGCACATGACAGAGTATTGCAAAGTTTGAAATAGGTGAAGGATTGTGATGAGGAATCCCAGTTATTATTTGTTTATTTCATGCAGTGGCCTGATATCACTCTAGGTATCAAGGACTTAATGGACTCAATTGAGTCTCAGATTACTGATGCCTCTGGAGTCTACAAAGTTTTAGATGATAGAAACTACATTGGTTGGACTCCCATTGTAGACCTTCAGAACAAGTTCTTCATTCTGCAAAGGCAAAAATAAGATGCTATAAGGTGATTTGATCAGCTTAGAGATTTGGTAATGTCCAAACATATCTCCATATCAAATGCCTTGGTAGATGTAGAAATACTGGAGAAGATGAACATTATTCCTTCTACTCCAAAAGAAAGAGAAGAATGCTTAGTGGAACTATAATCAATGCATAAATCTCTTACCAAAGTTAAAAGGATTTTGGATGATGGTAAACCAACTTGGAAAGAAATTCTCAAAGAACTACAAGGTACCCCTAGCTCTTGATTATTCTTGTTTTCCTATCCTTTGTCCTTGATGTCAAAGGGGGAGAAAATTCTATGTGAAGAAGGTTCGGTGTAAATAATGTTTTGGTTTTAGTTTTTTATGTTTTTGAAAGGGGGTGTTGAATAAAGTTTTGTTGCACAATTTTGGTTTTAAAGTAAGTTTCATTTTTGGCACATGTTGTCATCAATGACAAAGGGGGAGATTGTTGGAAGAATAAATAAGGAGACCTTTCGTTTTGTTGTCTTTGTTGTTATTGATGCCAACATTATTTGGTGACTGGTTATTTTCCCATCTGGTAAACTATGTATGTGCTACATCGATCTGATAATTTTTTCTGAAATCACTCTCAAGTGTATGTTGGCTAATATAATTTTTAATATATTTTTTGAGGGTCCTGGATGCAGTCATGTTCAAGGAATCAACAATTTCAGTTGAATAAGTTGAAAGGTTTAAGTGTTAGAAGTTCAGCTTACAATTTTGGTGTGTTTCTCTTTTGGTCGACTTGAACATGATGTGCACATTTCATGAAGGCTTATCTCTAGGTCTGGGCTGACCTAAATTATGTCTTACATTTTTGGTTTTGAGCACCAAAGAAGTTTTTGTTTTTTTGCTGACAAGATATTTTGAGTTAAGTATGCTTACATCCAATTAGGCTGACCTAATTGATGTATGAAGATGTAATTGTGTATATATATGGAACATCCATATGTGGTTGATAGATAGAGAGAAGGTGTGATAGTGTGAATATATGCGACAGTATAATATTGTGAAGTTGTTGATAGTTATTATGTTTCTGCAAACTAGTGTAGAAATTTTGTTCTCCTGAGCTTAATTAGAACTATACTCAGCACTCATAAGATGCATTCCTTTCAGTTCACATTCCTGGCAGTGAGCCATATCCTTCTATATTCTAGCGATAAGCCATATCTTTTGTACTCCGGTTGTGAGCCTTTTAAGGATAGTGCATCTTGGCAGTGTGCCATGTAATATTTTGTAACCGGTCTAATATATTATGAGTTAATCCTCACCGTGGTTTTTCCCACCTTAGTTTTTCCACGTAAAAATATTGGTGTCTATGATTTGTGTGATGTTATGTTCATTTCCATGTTTTTACTTACTACTGCTACAAGATATATTGTAATAATTCGATGGTTAACAATCAATTGGTTTAGTAGAATACTGATTCACCCCCCTCTTAGTATTTTATGTGTTCAACATGCTATTGTATCAGTTCAATTAGGCAATGTTTCCAACCCTTCTTTGTTCTTACTCAGTGAGTTGTGAGCTCTTTTTTGGATAGTGTGTCTTGGCAATGAGCCTTTGTAATATATTATATCCAGATATAATATATTGTGAGCTAACCCTCACTGTGGTTTTCACTTTTTGGGTTTTCCATGTAAAAATATTGGTGTTCATGTGTCATGTGATTCTATGGTTGTATTCATGATTTCATTCTTCATTGTTGGTATTTCTATTCAGTTAATTGGATGGGTTGTGTTTAATTTGTTTAGAGGAATATTGATTCACCCCTCTCTCAGTATTGTAGGTTTTCAACATGGAGAGCTCAAATAGCTCTTGAAGATCTAGAAAGTACTAAAGGTAAAAATAGAGATCTGAAAAAAAAATGTCAAAGAAGAAGATAAATGCATCAAAAATTTGAGAGAGGAGATCAAGAAATTCAGAAAATAAAAAAAGGAGATTAGTGAGTAGTTGAAGCAAGCAAATGAAAAAATTACCAATATGAAAGTGCAAGTTAAAGAAGGAAAGAGGGTTGAAGAATGTGTGAATTCTAAGATGAAAATAAAATCTGAAGAATGTTCAAAACTTGAAGAAGTTGTGATCTTGAGATCAAACCTTGAAAAAGAAAAGAGTCATGAAGAAAAATTCAAGATGAGTTCTACAAAGCTTGATGATTTTATTGCAAACTAGAAAGGATCTAAAGATAAAGAAGGGTTAGGGTTTGAGAAAGGTGAAAGCTCAAATACAGATCAAACTCCAAATAAACTTGAAAAGAAGATTGAGCACAAGAAGAGAAATGGAAAGCAAGTCCAAAATCAAAGGAAAGACTTCAAAATACCACCAATCAAACAATCAAATGCACAAAGGTACCCATCTTTTAATGGTTTATGTTATTCTTGTAATAAATTTGGACATATGGCTATGGAATGCAGAAGTAGAATGAATCAAAATGCCCAATCTTTTCCCAGTCAATGTTTTACATGCAAAAGGTTCGGTCATAAGGCTAGTGAATTTAGAAATCAAATGATGAATGGCTACAAGAATGGTATGATTTTACAATCTTTCAATGGCTATTGTTATGCATGCAATGGATTTGGGCATAAAGCTAATCAATACATATCTAGAATATGTGGAAGTAAGCTTGTTCCAAATGATGTCATGTGTTACAATTGCAATAGACCAAGACACATTTCAAAATTTGGTAGAAGAAAGAATGTGAAAAGAATAATTTGGTAAAGAAGAATGATCCAGTGAAAAAGGTTGACCCAATAGAAATGAAGAAAGAGATGGACAAGATTTGGAGAAAGAAGGAAGACAATGAAACTAAGCCTAAGTCTATAACAACGTTTGGTGCAGATATTTCCTCTAGACACTAAAAATAAAGCTTTAGCTTCGGGGGAGCATTAATAGAAAATATTTTATCCCCTACCAGAGAAATAGTGTTGATGCTTCAACACGTGGATATCAGGTGTGGGTCAATATGCTTAACCTGATGGAGAAAACACCAATGGAAAATATTAAGATACAAAAAATTGCAGAGCATTTGGAGGTGACTTTGCAACATGGTTAGGGTTCATTAGCTTTATTGACTAAAGAATTCAATGCAAATTAGGTTAAATTACAAAAGGGGTTTATAAGTGATTTCACTTAACAAAAATCCATTTTAAAAAAGGAATTCAAGGAGAGAAGAGCAGAAAAAGAGTGAAGTAGAGTGAATGAAGAAATTGAAATTTGGTGCAAGTGAAACCCTA
This sequence comes from Sequoia sempervirens, assembly GCA_007258455.2. Taxonomy (NCBI): domain Eukaryota; kingdom Viridiplantae; phylum Streptophyta; class Pinopsida; order Cupressales; family Cupressaceae; genus Sequoia; species Sequoia sempervirens. The sequence goes on from VDFB02281492.1 coordinate 356,440,244, forward strand.
GCTAGAAAAGTGATTTAAAAGGTATTTACAGTTTCCATTTTCCCTAGTTTCAAGAAGTTCTTTCAATCTACTACAAAAATGTATACATCACGAGTTGTTGAGGTCTTAGAATGACCCCAACTGAATTTCAAGAGACACCCTGATAAATCAATGGTGGATGACCTGCTCAGTGTGTTTTAACATATCTCATTTGGTGTTTTACATACTAAGGAAGAATATAATCATAACAAATTGGAAGAATATAATCATGCAAGGTTGGTTGATGTATGATAAAATGATCTCATCGAAAATGAGTTTGAGTTGAAATAAAATTTTGAGGGTTTGACGAATAAAAACCAAGGTGTTCAGAAAAATTTCCCAAACTTTTGTTATGTCAAAGAATGGGTTAGGTATACATTGAGTCGTATCCACGACAAATTCATGTGGTTGGATATACCACATTTGATAAACAAGGAGGAAATTAGGGTTTTGATAGGTTTTTGCTCAACCAAACTAGTTCTATTTTTGAAATATGTGAAAAATGAAGTTTTTTATGGAGCTAACCATTACTAAGTTTGATAGGAGAGCCTTGAAAATAAAGGACATCAAAGATCTAGGAGTTAGATATGTTTCTATGATGATTGGTTATAAGATTTACTTCTCTAATAGAGAAAATTTTGTGTCCACAACTACAATTTACATAGCTTATGAGATGGTAAAGAAGGGAGAAAATTATGACTTGTGTGAATTGTTAAGAGCTTGATTAATGGAGAACCTAAAAAAAGACAAAGGATTCAAATTATCCTTTCGAGTTTGAAACATTGGTCATTTGTTTACTATTTACTTTTTGAATGAGGTTCCTGGCACAAGGAACATAGTATGGTTAAAGGATAGACTTGTTGCTCATCAGATAAGAGATCACCTGTTGAGGTTGTGTGATTCCAAAGCATAGGAAACCACTTTATGGGGTTTCTTCAAAACATTTCAAGGGATGATGCAGGGTAGAGAAAGAATTTCAAAAAAAATTGTAGAAACATACGAGAATGACATCATTTTCATGGTGAACAAAGATTGTTGCATAATGGAGGCTATAGAGCCTAGAACCGTGTGGATCCCAAAACTAGGATATGAAGTTGAAGAGAATGTAGTTGTTGGTTTGGCTAATCTAATGTTGAGCAAACCCAGGGACACTGCTTGGGAGAGATATGGAACCTACAAAGAGAATTCCATTGAGGTGCATATAGAACAAAGACAAAAGACAATAAAAAAGACAGTTGAGAAGATGATTTCACAATTTATAGAGGTAATGGGCCTTACTAAGGAGCAAGTTGAGAAGGAAAAAGCTATGTCTAATGCTTTGGGAGGATCATCCAGCAAAAGTAGATTTGGTAGAATAGCTACCACTCCTCTAGTTGCCCCTAAGTCCTTTGGGACTAAGCGTATGGTCAAAGAGAAAAGGAAAGAATCTGCAAGTGCTCATGTAAAGGAGAAGAAACCTTTGACTAAATAGCAGAAGATGACTAGGAAAGAAAAGGCCACTCTGGCACCACAACAAACAGGCACTGCAAAAATAAGAGTGAAGGAAAAAGAAAAAAGAGATAATTTTTTCAGTGTGAATGTAGATGAAGAAGAAGAGGAGGAGGAAGATACTTAATCGCTCATCCAGAAGAGATCTGGTACATCTAAGGAAGGGTCCAGCGTAAAAAGGAAAAAAGTAGATATTGTGGACACCAACAGTGAGGCAAAAGTTGAAAAAGAAAATAAAGGCTATAAAATTCAAATGAGGGAGAAGAAGAAAGAATCCAGTAAAGGAAAATCATCACTAAAATTCAAATGAGGGAGAAGAAGAAAGAATCCAATAAAGGAAAATCATCACCAAAAGCTAAGAAGAAGAAAAAGGGTAAGTTTTCCCCTCCCATGAGACAACATAGCCCTATGAAACTTGATGCTTTATTTAATGGAATTTTTGAGCATGAAATGCTAGAGCAAGTTGTGCTCTATATACTGATGTTGATGAAGTGGATAAGGCTACCATAGAAGAAGCAATTGTAAAGTACATCACTACTTTTAAAGTTAAAATATTGAATAGTAATTACCGGTAGCATTGATAAATGTATTATATGTAAGGAGACATGAAGCAATTGATGAAGAGGAAAAATTAAGATAGTTTTCCTTGGAAAATACTAATGCACCCCTATTAGAAGAAAACAAAGCCACACTGGCTCAATTATACAATAAAGAGTTCTAAACAAACAAAAGGGTAACCACCCTTATGAGCAGAGATCAAAGTGATCCGAAAAGGCTCCAAAATGAAATAGTTGAAAAGGTTGTTGACCTGGCATAGAGATTGGGATTAGCTCCAGACAATGAAGAAGAGATGTATGATGATATGTCAGATCTAGACATTAATGAAGTAGATGATGTACAACATGAGCATGGGATTGAAGAAGAAAATATACAAAAGGATGTTGATGAAAATCTTCCAAAAGTGGAATAAAATGTTGAAGAGAATGTTACTAGTGTAGAAGACACTGCAAGAGAAGGTATTGTTGATAATGCTCCTCTAGTAGGACAAAAATACCACTACAGAGGTGAATTCCATGGAAGCACAAAAGGAGGTTGCACCCATAAGATATATCTCACCTCCTCCTGAATTAGAAGTGAATGCAAAGGATGCACAAGGTCACTTGGAGAGGAATATGCCTCTAAATGACTCTAAGAAACTTGTGGATAATGATCAAAAGATTGAGAATGTATCTGGTACAGAGGAGGAGAAGGATGATGAGTTATCGATTAATGCTGAGAAGATATATGGTGATGCATTGGAATTGGTGAAAAAGGAAAGGCTTCAGAGAAGAAGGTTGCAAAAGACAGTGCAAAGATAGATGGAGAATCTTCTCATACGTTCAAAGATTCATTGAACTTGTTAACCATGCAACTGCAATTTCAAAATGTAGTGTCTGCACAATTACTTCAACTTCCAATGCAACAAGGGAAAGTAGACATGGACAAAATGTCTCCACTACACAAGCTTTAATTGGGTGTTGCTTTCCATGCTTCTTCTCAAAAATAAATTTTATAGACACATCAGAAAATTATAGAGCTAATTGATGAAGCAATAAAGCTACCGCAAGAGACCATACCCAGTGCATGTATATACAACTCTCTATCTAATATGGAGAATTTAAATTTTTTACTTGATTCTTTCAAAGATTATTCTAGTGGGTTGAAGGAGAAATTGGAGGAGATAGATAAAAAGATGGGAGCACTAGCACTATGATAGAGAATCTACACGAGCACTTTTTCCAACTACAAGTTCAAAAGGAGAAGATAATAATGCATTTTGGTCATCTTAGGGATATGGTAAATGCTAAATTCTTACCTATCTCTAGTGCCCTATTGAGTGCAAAAAAAGCAACTACGTTAAATCTGGTGCCCAACACTTCGGATGATGGTGAAGAACTTCTGATGGTGTTTGAGACTCAAGTCCAAATGCTTGGCCTCACCAAGAAATGTTGGGAATAAGGGAAGAAGGAATGGAAAACACACCTCGAGAAGCTTTAGGTGCAAATGCTTCTTTTGGCTGATTGTATTTCTTTTTATACATTTCAGCTTGTTGTTCAAATTTCAGTGTATATATGCAGATGTCACAAGACAGTTTTTTATTGCAAGTTTTGTTGGATAATACCCTTAGGGGGATTCAGTAAAGTTTTTAGTTTTTTACTCTCTTGTATATATGTACATATCAATCAAGGGGAGTTCTGGTACACGAGAAGACTTATGTGTGTGCCCTTTTCCCTTGATGTCAAAGGGGGAAAATATTTTTGGAGATAAATTTTGGCATGTTGCCATCAATAACAAAGGGGGAGATTCTTGGAAGTATAAGAAGTTTTTCATTGATATACTTACCGAAAACATGAGCATGAAGTATGAATAAAAGTTGTACAGTATGTAGTATAGTGTTTTCATTGATGTCAACATTGTGATCCGGTATGAAGATCATTGTGAAGACCATTTTGCATAGCTCAAGCATGCATAAAGATAGTAATCTAATGCTTATTTGCAAGAAGGTTTGATCTGGTATAGACAATTGGAGTGGAAAATTGGTTGTATCAAAATAGGTATTTTTGTGTACAGGACATCCGATAATTTGGTCTGTATTGGTCTACTATGAAGAATCTTGCTCTATGGTTTTAAAATAATTTTTTTGGATAATAGAAGTGTTTAAATCCAAAGTTTCACAATTTTTTGGTTTTTGGAGTAGAAGTTATGGATGACAAAAAATTTGGACTGCCAGTGATAGTGTTTCTTGTACAATGTATATGTTTTGGTGAATCCACACTTATCTATGGATTGGTATTTGACTTTATATATTTTTGGAAGTATTGATAAGTGTTAGTAGAGTCTGTGATCCAATTGGTATAAATTTTTGAGGTCCGCATGTTCGTTTGTGATTGAACAGTTGGTGAATTTTGATGTTAGGTCATTACCAGTACTGACCTAATACTTTTGAGTATTGTGGAGTTTAAGTATTGATCTATTATAAGGATGTTATTATAGGTCTGCCATGGCCTATCTTATGTGTTACAAGTTTGAATTAAGGTGCAAAGTGTATATGATTTGTATGATTGAGTTGACAAAGCACATTTTATATGATACATCTAATTAGGCCGACCTAATTAATGTTTGAGGTTGAGATGGATATATATGTGAGTTCATTTTTAGTGTTTTGAGTATGTAGATGTGAAAATATATATTGTTGATGTGAATTGCACGATTGTGAGGCGAATGCAAAATAGAGTAGAATGTTAGTGCAAATCAGTTAAAGTGTATAAATTTAATATATTGAGCTTCAATGGAACTATAATTCATGTATATTATAGATGTAATTGTAACAGTTAAAATCTTAGTTGTGTGCCACCACTCTCTTCTATATTATATTCTTTTTGTGGGTAATGAGTCCACTAGGATAGTGAGTCCACCTACAATGAGCAATTATGCAATATCTTATAACCGGTTATAATATATTGTGAGCTAATCCTCACTGTGGTTTTTCCCTTTTTGATTTTTCCAGGTAAAAATCTAGTGTTCATGTGTTATGCGATGTTGACGGTTGATTTCATTCTTTCCTTTCTTACTAGAAATTAAATATGTTATGTGGAATGAATGTTTAAGTGGTTTCAGAGAATACTGATTCACCCCCTCTCTCAGTATTCTGGGTGTTCAACAAGAAGAGAATCTCACTATCTACTTATGAGCTCTATTTTATTTCCTGATTGCTATGCTTTGAACTTATATGTCTTTTGCATGCTCAACTAGGGTTTAAATTTATTTATTTTACTTATGTACCATTAGTTTATCGTATATTCAAATAAATGTTACAAACCTTGTAAATTTGCTCATAATAATGGCTATATGTAAGAAAAAATGCTTAAAATAACTACCATAAGGCCTTTGGTGACAACAATGAGTGGAATATGCATAACAGAACCTTCAACATTTTAAATTACTTTATAAATTTGTGTGACAACTTCGTAGGATGGTGATGGAAGGAACTATGCTACTTATTGCATAATCATAAGAAAACCATTGCAACCAAATATTTCTCCATTTAAATCATGTGCAACTCTCTAAAATTAGTAAAAAAATATTCCTAATAGGTGGAGATTGGCATGGCACTGAAAAATATAATGCAATTTGTAAACATTAAATATAAATTCTTATTATAATAAAAGGATTTTTTAACCATTGAAGAGGGCGTTGATGTGATTGAGAAGGTGGCACAAAACTTAATGGTTAATACATTATTTGAATGGTGTGTTCATATTGTAAGCTTATGAGTTGATTGTAAAGTCTTTAAATATTCTTTGTCATCTTGTTCATTACAAATTTATTAATATCTACTAGTACATCAATTACGGGCATATGTTCTTCCTGAGTTTAATAAAGTAATTTAAGAATAATTGATAGCTTGAAAGAGAATTTAGAGGTGTGGCCTACCATCCTACCTCTTCATATATGACCCTCCATAATGTATTAAGAATGAGTTTTATATCTGATGAGCGTATATACAATTTGAGAAGGGAATTTGAAATAAGTTATAGTATTAAAATTTTGTGTATTTAATTAGCACAAAAAAATTTAATAATGTAGATGTTATTAAAACTACGATCATAGATTTGGTATGTTGAATTTTATGAAGGATGGGTTGATGTTGAAATATAATATAATTATATATATGAATAGTGTTATATTATAATTGATATTAAATTTTGATAGTATGATTCAATCTTATTGAAAGATAAAATTCTCACTTGCATTACATACCAAAAACAAATCAATATTAATGAAAGGTTTCAATTTTATTATAAGAATATTTAAGTTCTATCATAATAGAATAATTTTTAATTAATTAGATTATGAAATATAATACTAAAAAAATAAGTATCATATATTACTGAATTTTTTGCATGCACTTGAAGCTTTTATGGAATGATATCTAACCTTGTTGGAATAAATCATGCTTTAAATGATGTCATATACTACAATAAAAAGATGAAAATGCATTCCAAGATTTTTCAAATGAATCTACACTTTAAATAAATTAAATTAACATGTAAGAAATGATTAGTATGTCCTAATAATTGGCTTTGATACCATGTTAGAAATTGGGATCTTAGGATACTAACCATTATAAGCTAAATATAAACTAAATAAAATGAGAATCATACAAGTATAAATATTACATATTACACAAGATACACATGGGGAAAACCCTTTCACATAAAAAACCCCATAAAGCATCATTTTATTAAAACACTTACAATAATGGTCTATTGTAACATAGAACGAAGCTAGGGAATACTTATTCATAATTCCACATGGCCAATAATACCTCATATGCATAGTGATACAATTCACTATCAATCTCCAAAGTTTACACCTCTAAAATGAGAGGGAACCTCCTTAAATATAGGAGAAAGGGTGGCATAATACCTTGTGGGGTATTAGTCACACCTATTCAAGATAATCATTCATAAATAATTAATAATATAATAGTATTAGACTATAATCATTTCAAATAGGATATTCTTAATAAAGCATGTAATATATAAGGTTTAATAACCTTATATAAGAACATTATATAAATGTTATAAGGGTAATGACCCATAATAACATTATGTTCTAACACCACCTCTACTACACCTACTGGCAACATACTCTACACAATATCATTCATAAGCTTCTTTGTTTCATTTACTTACAAAAACATAGCTATGTCTACTTATAGCTCCTAAACTTATTCTTCATTCCTTCATCACGACACCATTACTCTATTTTTTTCTCAAATAGAAAATTCTCTTGGTCTAGACCGATAACCTATAGCATAGTTTTTTCTAAAACCTCTCCATATTCCTTCTTAGCTCCACTACTCCACTTTTCTTCACCAATAATCTCACAAACCTCAAGTACACACACTATCACCTTCATGGCCTCATTTAGGCATACCTCTCTTGCAACCTCATCATCCATAATGATTAATTTTCCTTCTCTTTTATTTCTATCCTCAATAACAATAAGTACAAACGTGTTAGCCAAAACATGGGCCTCATATTTTCCCTCCATGGTTGTCCTCTTAGCCTCCTCTAGTCAATGGGATACATCCTCTTCCTTATCCTTTTCCATGAGGTATATTTTCTTCTCTACCCCATTTTTTGTGCTATATTATATGGGCTACAAATGCCTCATTTATTCATCTATAGGATACTCATGTGGTACCTCTACTCACCATTTACTCTCAAGGAAATCTTCTCCCTACTTCTCTTCTATTCATGTTAACTTTCCTTTTTGTCCCCTTTATTTGGAAAACTACTACACATTCATGGCCTCTTCTTTGGCCACTTTAAAGTGTGTTTAACTTTTCCTACATGTCCTTCATGACCTTCAATACTACCTCAACTTATCCACAAGGCCTACTACTTAAACTTCTACTGCTCTTCTTCTTGGTTGCATTGCCATTGTCTACACACATAGACACTTCAGTTTTTTCTCACAATTCACTTAAAATTTTGGAGGAATCACACACTCACTCCAAATCACTCCTATATGTGTAGCTTAATCTAATATAAATATGATGGTCATTCCATTTTATTGGGATTCTATAATTCCAAGTTTATGGTGATACCCTATTTGTGACACCTAACATGAAACAACATAGAAGTAAAAGTGTCCTCCTTTACTAGAAATCACCCTTCAAAAAATTGTAACCCACATCCTAATAACAACCATTTTTAGCAACTACAACCAGCAACCATAACAACAAATTGTCTTGAAAAAATAGATACCTAGCCCTACATGCACCTAAACACAACATTTTTGAACAATGACAAAAATATTTTATTTAATAAAATGTTTTCTTCTTTTACATGTAGGAACATGTGGTTTTTTCACTATCATTACACACTCTCTCTCAATTCCTTGGTTTGAATCTCTACTTTCTCTCTGTTCCACACTATCTATCGTCACTCATGTGATCTTTCTTCTCGCATGTAGCCTCTCATTCTCATGCTACTCTCACATCTAACTTCTTCGACTTGTTCCTCACATGTAGCTTCCTAGCCTACTCTATTATCTACCTCTTTTTTATCAACCTTTCAACCCCAACACACCTAGCTATGCATTCTCTTATGCATGGCCTGCATATCACCATTTCATCTACATGTGATCTCTTTCCTCTTAGATATTTTTTCCAATGACTCCTATTTGGCCTCACGCATGGCTCATTCCCTTTTTTTTCTCTTTTTCTCAACTTTCTCACTACCTATCTTTCCTACTAACACCTCTACTTAGCCACTCATGTTCATTATTTCCTTTCCCTATTCTTTATTTGACCTCACAATTTATCTAGACTTTGTGTCCTTGCACCTAAATCCCAATTATTTTTCCCAAAACTCACTACTCTCTTTTTTAGAATCTTGGTTGCTACCTCCTCATAAACTCTTGTGTTCCCTCTATGAAATATTGTTCTCTATGTGTCTCTTCCTTAGATCCTTCTCAATTTTTTTGGATTTTGAAATTCACCTACCATCTTTCCTCCTTGAGTTCCACAATCCCCTATCATTAATATTGAGAGTTCCCAAGTATCTCTTGGACCTTGTATGATCCTTTTCACATTTCAATTAATGTCAGAAAAGTGGCTAAAATTTTCATTCAACCCATTTAGTGCCAACCTCTATCTCATGTTTTCCTCTCAACCATTAATACACTCTTTCAAAATATATGACCTATTCATTATCTTCACTACGTACCACTTTTCCTAGGAATTAAATTTTGATCTCTTACATTGCCTATCCATTGTTGTCAATATTTTACCTTTAAACCTTTATCACTACTATTCATTCCTCAAACAACCTTCTCTATGTTTTTTGTCACAAATAGTTTTTGTGACCATTTTTCTACCTAAATATGAATGTTGAAATCAACCCTTCAAACTCATATTATTGTTTCTCACATTGCTTATGGAATTCCTTGTACTACTATGACTTTTTGTCACCCTCTATTACTCAATCACATTCATATGGCCTATTGGGCTCTTCATTGGTGCCTTCAAATAGCTCAGTGACTTTCAACCAACCCCACAACCTTTGTCCACTATTCCATGCATTGGCCAATCATTTTTTCACACCTATGAACTCATCCTATAGCTAGAAACTCATCCACATCAACAAAAAACACCTTTTCCACCTTCAACTAACCTCATGCAACCTCCTATTCAACTGCCACTCTTCTACTTTGCTAGTAAATATTTATACACTCGCTAGTATGGTACTAATCTTCATTGTTGGTCTTACAACACCCAAAATTTCCATATCAATACTCCTAAAAAGTTCCTTTGTTACACATGTGCAACTACAACACTATTTCTCCCCTTCACAATCCTCCTTTTTGTTGTTAGTTCATTTTATCTAATAGTGTCTCCTTCATTTTGTTGCAAGTGTGCAATCATTCCATGGGAAAACATTGCCATGAGTAATATTTTCCTCTATCATGACTTCCTATTATTGTAACTACATAAACACTCACTCTCTATTTGCTACAAGTCCTTAGATTTTTTCCTACAATTGGGCACCCCCTTTTTTATAAGTGTCTTCTACACTATGGTGACTCCTTCACCAATGGATACAAAATGAAAACTTGTAGTGATCACAAGTGCATGAACACCTCAAAATGACCAGTTCTAGACATATAATCCATGCCGACTAGCAAGACCTAGGATTCAATTGCATTAGTTTAATTTATGGAGTTATTTTTTTATGTGTGGCTCCAAGAAATTTTTTTAAGAGAATATAAATTTCTAATGAAAATCATATATATATAATCTAATTATCTAATTATACTATAGATATGTATTAAGTTATTTTTTATGGATGGGTCCAAGGAAAAGCATCATTATATAAGTTGACATTAGCGAGTTCTCCAATGGACAAGGAAACCATGAATAAAGAAATCAAAATACTAGTGAGAATTGTGCAATTGGAGCCATTGTTTATGTATTCTACTATAGAGGAACTTGACTTGCATACCCTTACGGTGGTTCCAAGATTTGCTCCAATTGAAATTTTTGTTGCAATGATTATTGAAGATGAAGAAACTATTGAAGGTAAATAAAATAGAAGATAATTCAATGCAAATGCAATACCTTCACCTAGAATCCTTGCTCAATCCTTGATGAGAAGAAATAGAGTGCATCCTTGTTCCATTTGATTTTCTCTTATGATAATGATAGTATGTATATTGCTTAATACTCTAGCATAACCTTGGTATGATTGCAAATTAAAGATAAAAATAGAAGCATGATGGTATGACAGCTTACAATTCCATCGGGATGAAGGATGAGACCCTCTAGGTAAAGAGCCTTGAAGAGGAAAAATCAATGGCTAGGATAGATTGATGATGGATGGCTAAGATTGAATGAGGAATAGTGTTAGGCTCAAATATGTAGTCATGTGACAAGTGGAAAATGACGGGTAGGATCTAGGTTTAGGATTGGGATAAGGGAAAAAATCCTTATGCGAATGGCTAGGATTAAGAGGAAGGATTGAGATGAGTGGATAAGATGAAAATTTAGTTAGACTTTTGGCTAGGTGTTTATGTTCAATGAATCTAGATGAGGATTTAGTTAGACACATGAAGGGGACACTTGTCACATGATGGAAATTTTAGATTATGATCCATGTGAACAAGATTGAGGACTAGATTAAATGGAAAAGGATAAAAGATAAAGGGGAATTAATTAAATAAATAAAATGTATTTGAATAATGGGGTCATGTGAAGGGGAAAATAATTAAATAAATAGTAAATATTTATTTAATTAAATTATTAGGATAAAGATGGGAAATGATGGAATTAATTAAATAAATAGTAAATATTTATTTAATTAATAGAATTATGATGGGATAAAATTAGGTGTCATTGGGTAAGGTCATATTTTAGGTTCTATATTTTTCCCCTCTTTGATATGACATTACAAAGTGGTGTTCTATCAAAGAAGATTTAAAAATAGTGGATGAGAGAGGATAATGATCAATAATATAATTCCCCAATCAATGGGATGATGAGGAAGGATGAAGAAGGAAAGATTGGGATGAAAAAGGAAAGATTAAGATGGAGAAGGAAAGCTTAGGATGAAGAAGGAAACATTAAGATGAAGCAAGAAAGATTTGGATGAAGAAGGAAATATGATGGTTAGGTGATGGGATGCCCCCTCAAGAGGACATGCAGGTAAGGAGAACACAGGTGTGCTCTTGAAATGGAAGGGAAAGATGGGGGATAAGGATCAAGAAGAAAATGAATTAGAATATGAAAGAGGATGGAAGAGGATAAAAAGGAAGGGGAATTTTATTATGAATGGGATAGAATGGGGATGAAAAGGAAGGTAAATCTAATTTATGATGGATTGGTTATGCTAGTGTATAATGAGAAATCCTAGATTTGATATAGAAAATATAATTATGCATCAAGGTATAAGGAACCAAGGTGACAAGGAAACCTTTGCATGGACTTGACACTAAAACAAGGACAAGCATGGCATATAAGATAAAGAGGATGCCCAATTATACACTAGTTGTGACACACCAAGATATAGATAGATCAAGGTCGACATAAGTAGGTGTAGTTATGGGTCAAGAGATAAGATCAAAAGATAGATCAAAACAAAATATTTATTACAAAACATGTCATGCAGCCAGCATATCTCTTGCCATAGATAGGATAATGATGATGATTGATTATGCTAGAAATAGGGGTCTAAATGACATTGGTTGGATTTGAATTGGAAACACTTGTGGATAACCAAGAAGAGATGACAGATATGACTTGGAAATGTTATGGATAATGAAGAAGTGATTGAAAGATGATTGATAGGAAAAAGGATATAATTACTAGTCAACATTCAAAAACTAGGCTCATGATATTATTTTGATAAGAATTTAATGTGTTGATGAAATTTTGACTATTTAAATGGAAGTTTGAGGAGCTCAAGATTATGATTTTTGGATTTGGGATGAGATGGGATGGATATTATAGAAGATAAGGGATGGTGGGTGTGTTTTCTTATTATGGAATGAAGGGATTATGGATGCAAATGCATGGGATTTGGAGGCCAATGCATTAGAAAATAAGGACATGCAAGGTTGAATATTTGACATAATGTAGATGTAACTTTCGCATCTAAAATGGGGAAAAGAATAAGTAAGGTTGAGGGGAGATGGATGTGATGATGGGATGATGATAATTGATGATTAAGACAAACCATGATAGTTTCACTATGGATGCATGGATGGGTGAAGCTTTATTATGGTTGGATGGATGGGAATGATGTTGATAGGGGAGATGGTATCCTAGGATATGGTGGATAAGAGACTACTACACATGGTTCCTATTTCTAGTTTTTCACTATGGAACTTATCCAAGGCACCATCAAAATGGTTTTTTCCTATGGATAGATTATTTCTCTTTACTATTTTTGGATTTTCTTATTTTTTTAGATTTTTAGATTTTCTTTTTTTTTTTTGGATTTTTGGATTTTTTAACAAATGAGACTTGATGATGTTGTGATCAAAGTGGAAAATCTTGATATATGGATGATGATGCTTTTATGGAATAATGTGGATGGTGCTCCAACAAAAAGGAATGATCTCTTGTCTTGTGGATGGGGGAGCTAAGGTATGATCATTAATATGCACAATATAAAGGCCTTCATGTGTCACGTGAAGGAGTTTGGGGAACCTTTGGATTTAAGCACATCAAGTGTATACCATCAAAGGTCCATCGATATGATATATCACCAAGGGATATGGAGTGATAGGATGGATGTATGGACATGGAGGATTAGGTGAAGTGAATGGATTACATGGAGATGATGAGGATGAAGACTTATGATCAACAAGTTCACTTCTTGACTTATTGATTTTATAGATGCCCCCAGTTATTTTGGATGATGGGTTGATAGGAGGTTGATGTATTATTTTGCTTGATTTTATTTTTAACTTTGATTTTTCAAAGTCCAATAGCTTTTGATTGGGATTTTTACTAGAGGATGTTTGTTTGTTTTTTTTCTTTTTTATTTTATTTTTTATCTTCGAATAATAAAGATTTTTTACTTTTATATTTTTGTTGATAACCTTGTTATTTATAGATGTAGGCAACACTTGTTGATCCAATTATATGGGATGGGTGGAGGTGGATGATTTGGATGAAATTGTAAGGATATGTGAATCTTGGAAGAGGTCGGTGATATATTCAACAGAGTCTTTGTAGGTATCCTTATTAGTACTATTAATATCAAAGGATGCTTGTACTAATTTAGTGGGATCAAAATTAGGCTTAATAGGTAGAGTATTAGGTGGTTCATATCCTAACCCTTGATGCTCGATGTGGAAAGAATGTATCTCATGTTCATTTATTCCAATGTCTTTGATTTTAGCTTTGATTTTTGAGATAGTGTGAGAACTGGATAGCGACGAAGAAACAATATACAAGGATAAGGAAGATAATTTTTTTGGGAATTTTTTTGAAGGGCCATGAATAATTTCCAAGAATTCACAATATTGAAATGGATTTTTATCAGCAAGGACAATGATGCAGAGCATGGTGGGCTTCAAAGTTCTTCCAAGACACAAATCACTAATTTTGATAAATCACCAAATCAATCACAAATCCACTTCAATGAAACATGTTTCCAAGAGCTACAAATACACCAAAATGTGACTTCAAGGTATAAAAATTTCAATGAACCTATAATACACCTTATAAATCATAATATTGATTGAATTAAACAACCAAACTCCCTTAGAGCATTAGTTCATCAATTCCTCCATTGCTCACACCAAGAGACAAAATTGCTTGTAGCATTGCTAAAGGGAAAAACTAGTCATAACCTATCAAGAAGATGGAGTTTCCAAAAAATACACACATATTATAGTACCCATCACATCCTTTTTAAACATATCAAAAAACCAACTATGGTTGTTTTGAAAAGAAAGACCTTAAAAATGACTGTCTCGCAACAACAAGCTCCAAATAGCCCTATTTTCCAAAGCATGTATCAACTAATCAAAATTTCTTCCATAAATATCTATGGAAAGACCTTTACCATGCTATAAAACTTTAGAATAAACAATATTTTGGTCACTTAAACCCTTCCTAATGCAACAAAGCACAAACCCTTGTTCTAGGCTTAACTATGCTCAAACAATGAAGGTTTATTGAAAATATGCATTCCAAACCTCTAATCACTTTGAAAATGCTTCAAAAATCTTATAATAGGTCTAAATATGCTAAATAAACCATCACCCAACCTTTATCAATGTTTTTTCATCAAACTCTTGTTCTTAGCCATCAAATTTAAGCAAATACTCATGAATTTCTAACTAGGGCAACAACAAAAATTATGTACCATGACTTCCCTTGCATATGCAATCATAAAAAAATTGAAAACCAACCTAAACTAACCCATTCCACTGATTTACAAAGCTTCTATCGGTGGAATGGTTGTTAATCTCTCTTTAGACTCTCAAAACCCTTAAAAGGAGGGTTTCAAAACAGTTTGAAGGAAAGAGGCTTAACAAGACTTAAATCTCAATGAAAGCTCTTCAAAACAAGTTTATCTAAGAGATGACACACTGTCCTATCAAAACCAAATAAAATTTATGCCTTGATGAAGCTATACAGGTCATACAATGCTTGAAAACAACAAGGAAAACGTTGATTTTGCATAAAAGAGTACTTTTATTCAAAATTGTTTCAAAATACAATGTTCCAATCCTTTGCTCACCTTCACAAGGCTCTTATAAATATATCATAACTACCCCTTCAATTACAACCGACCAACAACCTTCACTTTTTACAAAATGACTCTTCACATTCCACTTTTTTACATTTTTTGCAATTTTGCATTTTTTGCAACAAATGACAACTTTTGACAATATGACTTCTAGAAACCTAGTGATGATTCAAATGCACTTAAAATGGTCCAAACATGATTTTTTTACAACCACAACATGATTGAGACTCAAACATTACAAGATGGCCTCATGGAGGCATAAAATTTACATGGCGTCCTGCACCATACACCCAGCCTGAAAAAGACCTCAAGTCCCTTTGAGGACTGAGTTGCATCAAAAATTGCTTCTTCACACCTCTGCTAACTTAGTCTTGAACTTTCCTCTTCTTCTTTACCTCTACTACATACCTGAACTCATCCATTTTCTCTTACCAAACACCTTGAACCATTCCACCTTTGTCCTTTATCTTAGTTACAAAATTCTCTGCCTCAAGACACTCTTTACAAACCTCTGTATTATCATATTTACAACCCACTATATTGACAAAAATTGACTGCCCTCTAACATTTTTTTGATCAATGATCTTATCATGATTTTCCACAATCAATTCATCCTTGACCTTTAAAGAAGTAAAACTGAACACCAACTCAATATCATTTCCCTCAAATTATGTTTCATACCTATTGTTTCAACATCTCCATGGTTTGAAATGGCTACATTCTTCATGTGCTTTTCCTCAGACATATACCCATCTCTCTCACTACTTTATCACACAATCTCTCACAACATACCATCCATTTACCCAACAAGAGATCCTAGACTTGATGTACCTCAACCCACTCTCTCTCTCTCGGTGGTATAACTCTCTTTGCACCTTCTCCCCAGCTTAATCTATGTTGGAGGATAGTGATCATAGACCTCTTCCATGTTTGTAGCCAACATACCTTCTCATAGCTCTTCCTCTCTTGCAGCTTTAAGATGGACCATAAGCACCTACAACCAACACACTTAACATTCCACCAGATTAACTAGCTCTGATACCAAACTAATGTAAAGCATGGTGGGATTCAAAGTTCTTCCAAGACAAATCACTGATTTTGATAAATCACCAAATCAATCACAAATCCACTTCAATGAAACATGTTTCCAAGAGCTACAAATACACCAAAATGTGACTTCAAGGTATCAAACTTTCAATGAACCTCTAATACACCTTAGACATCATAATATTGACTGAATTAAACCAAACAAACTCCCTTAGAGTATCATTTCATTAGTTCCTCCATTGCTCACACCAAGAGACCAAATTGCTTGTAACATTGCTAAAGGGAAAAAATAGTCATAACTTATCAAGAAGATGTAGTTTCCCAAAACTAAACATAGATTCTAGTACCCATTACAACCTTTTAAAATATATTAGAAAACCAACTATGATTTTTTTGAAAAGAAAGACCTTAAAAATGGTTGTCTCGCAGCAACAAGCTCCAAATAGCCTTATTTTCCAAAACATGTATCAAATAATCAACCTTTCTTCTAGAAATATCTATGGAAATACCTTTACCAGGCTATAAAACTTTAGAATCAACAATATTTTGGTCACTTGAACCCTTCCTAATGCAACAAAGCAAAAACCCTTGTTTTAGGCTTAACTATGCTCAAACAATGAGGGTTTATTGAAAATATGCATTCCAAACCTCCAATCACTTTTCCAACACTTCAAACATCTTATAATAGGTCTGCACATGCTAAATAAACCATCACCCAACCTTTATCAATGTTGTTTCATCAAACTCTTGTTCTTAGCCATCAAATTTAAGCAAAAACTCATGAATTTCTAATTAGGGCAGCAACAAAACTTATGTACCACGACTTCCCCTGCATCTACAATCATAACCAAATTGAAAATCAACCTAAATTAACCCATTCCACCAATTTGCAAAACCTTTTTCGGTGGAATGGTTGTTAATCTCTCTTTAGACTCTCAAAACCCTTAAAAGGAGGGTTTCAGGACAATTTGAGGGAAAAAGGCTTAACAAGACTTAAATCTCAATGAAACCTATTCAAAAAAAAATTACCTAAGAGCTTACACACTTTCCTATCAAAACCAAATAAAATTTATGCACTGGTGAAGCTGTATAGGTCATACAGTGCTTGAAAACAACAAGGAAAACGTTGATTTTGCATAACAAAGTACTTTTATTCAAAATTGTTTCAAAATAAAATGTTCCAATCATTTTCTTGCCTTCACAAGGATCTTATATAGATATCATAACTGCCCCTTCAATTACAACCAACCAACAACCTTCCCTTTTTACAAAATGACTTCACATTCCACTTTCTTACATTTTTTGTAACAAATGACAACCTTTGACAATATGACTTCTAGAAACCTAGTGATGACTCAAATGCATCTAAAAAGGTCCAAAAATGATCCTTTTACAACCACAACATGATTGAGACTCAAACATTACAAGATGGCCTCATGGAGGCATAAAATTTACATGGTGCCTTGCACCAAACAATCACTTTAGTTCCATTGTGAGGGAACTTTATGCATTGATGGAATATGGGTGGAATGGCTTGCATGACATGGATCCATAGGCAACCAAGAAGTATGTTGTATGGGATATCAAGTTATAGAATCTAAAAATTAGTTTGTATAGTAATTGGTACAACTTGGATGGGTTGTTTATAGAACCTTTAGATTCACGCTCAACTTTGTGATAGGATTTGATGGTAATCCTTGTTTGAGAATTGAAATATCATCAGAATATCCCAATTTTTTTATTAGACTCAAGCTACAAAGATTAAGTCATGATCCACCATCTAATAGGACATGCTTGATTGTGGTTTTATGGATATGGGCTTCAAGGTAGATTGGGTTGTCATGAGATGGATCTATGGAAGGAAAATATTTAGTGGTAAATGTGAGGGATTATGGAGAAGATAAGTGTCCTATCATGGCCTAAAATTGAGAAATATTAATGTCATTAGGGATATTGAGATTCTTGTTACCTATTTTTCACTACCAGCTCAAACAGGTAGAGCTGAATCAAGTTCATCATTGATAGGCACAAAAATTTTGAAGTTTTGTTGATTAAGTATTCATTGATCATCATAGAGATCATTTTACATCTGAATCATAGTTTTATTGTGCAAGCATTTGAAACAGAAAAATGAAAATTTTCATAATAATGCATTTTATTCATTATGTAAAAACACTGAATCTCGCACAAGCCGCGAGAGCAACTGAATTTGATTCTGACAATTAAATGATGAATACACAATTCAAGAAAAACTACACTACTAAAAATAACATAAGTGTAAAGAAGAGGGCAATTCATCATTGCCTACAATGATGAATCACTTTCATTGGTGTCTTCAGTCGTTGTGTCTCCAAGCTGTTGCTGCCTCGTTTCCTCGCTCCATGAACCTGCAAAATTATAAAGGAATGGCGATAGAGTTATACTCTAAGCAATGATGAATTGCATTCTTCCTTATGCTTACAATACCAATAGGAATGTAATTTACATTAAATCAAGCATTCACCAGATGAAAGGCTGACAATCAAGGAAAAAATAATTCAATGGAAGCTTTCAACTTCTTTTATTTTGCTAACTTGTTTGTTTCAATGTGCAAGAACAGGTTCATCATGTTCGAGAATATTTTTATTAGATATGTGGAGCAAAACGGGCTCCCACAAGGGTTGAGCTCGGCATATCAAGGAGTATACACTCTCAAATTCCATACGCAAGTTCATGAATATTGATAATAGTCATTAAAAGCATCAATGCTACTGAAACTAAATGATATAATCATGCAAGCAGTCTTATTTCAAAGAGTCTTCAAAAAAATAGTGTGAAGAATTCATCAAATTCATATTTTGTTCAGCTCTACTTTACGTTTTCACATTACATCTAAATGAAGTATAGAGCCTCTTTGCATTGAAGAGAAATAGAATATTCAAGTATTGGAATGTTTTTATAACTTCAAAAGCATATCATCGTACAAGACAGTCCAAAGGTTGTACAAAGTATTTACATAATCATGGAGTATAACAGATTTTCAATAATCCAATTCTCTACAAGTTCTTCAACATAAAGCAGATGAAATTTTTTAGAACATGAGCAGCAGCTATCATAAAATGAACAGCAACATTATCATAAGAAATGTTAGCTACATCAAAATCTGGAAAGAACAGCTGATTATTATTCAATCAAGGTTGTGAGGTACAATTACTAAAGTGAAATGCAAGAGCTAATGAACTTTCATGGAGAATGAGCAGCAACTTCTAAATACTTCCTTAGATGATATGTGAGAAGGTGGTGATCTTAAAAGAACAGGATACAAAAAAAATTTCCCTGTTTCAACATTGCATTATGTAAACCAAAACCATCAAAAGTTCAAATCAGTCACTACAAATATGAAAATATATGAGGTTGCAGCCATGTCAATATTCCAAGTATGAATGTATGACGGTGAGTAGTGTATGATATCAAGTGAGCATCAAGAACAGTTTCAATAATTGTAGATGCGTTCTTCATGGTTATCACAAATGTTCCATACATTTGTAAGGAGCTCAGAATATTAGAAAAGTAAAGTACAAAGAGCAGTAATTTATTGTCACTCATGTGAGCATTGAAATAAGAGGATATAAAGGGAAAAATACTTCATAAATACCCAGTTGAGTGTTGTGAGGCCGCGGCCTTAATGTGCAGGGTTTTTTAGCTACATCAAAATCTGGAAAGATCTATTGGCTGCGATCATAAAATGAATGGAATTTGTGCATTGGAACAAGAAGATGTAATTCGCATTAAGTCATGAATACCCAGATTAATAATACAAAGACAAAATTCCCAGAATGTTATACAGCCACGATTTTCAGCCAAGAGTATAAGTTTTTTTTTGAAGATACTGAGTATGAGGATACTCAGAAATTATGCAAATTCCTACCCAGAATATAAAAATATTACTCACCATGGCAGCTATTACAACATTTATATAATGATTCTTGCCCAAAAATGTTTTTATGGTGGAAAAAAACGCAGATTTATTTTTACCCATGTAAAGGTTTTGTTCTAAAAGTGCAAAAATACAGTGAAATCAAGTACCCAAATGAAGATAATTCACAGTGATGGCCAATAAATGAACAACAACAGAAATAACAAGTCAAGAGGTCGCTTACAACAAAGAATAATTTAAACTTAGAAACAAGAGCTCGAATCCATTATGGCGGCCTGAAAGAGGTGGAAAATATTCATGACAAGGAAGGAAATCAAACTTACTAGCGCTACCATAGACTTCCAGAGGTTCTTTCTTGACATGTGTTTTCCAGTGCAATTCATATAGCGGCCACAACAGAGGGTAAATCACAGCCATGGTGTCCAAGAAATTCAACAGGTAAAAGAGAGTAATAGAATATATCAGATAGTGAACTCAACCGCGGTTTTTAAAACATCATAAATGCTATATAATGGAGTTAAGATACCTCAACTGGTAAAGAACGAACTTACCATATGAAAAATACAAGATTCAGCTCAAAAAATGTTCAAAACGTGCAAATTCGAGCCATTTCATGGTGGAATTCGAGCTTCAAACCCTACTCCATGGCAGCCGACAGCTTCCTCGTGAAGTTTTTCTCCAAACTCAGAAAAAACATAATGATTTTTAGGGTTCATTATTTCTTTTTCTTCATGGGTCGATGGTTGTTTCTTTTGACTATCTTTTGGCTTTGAAAAAATCATTTTATAAATCATTATGTCTTCTCTCGCAGTCATGACTTTTAAGTCAATGAGCCTAGCAATAGTATGGTCGGCCTTATTCATATATGAACTTTGTGCTAAAATATTATGGCAGGGTTTTAAATTATTGACAAATTTATATCAAGTGTGGTTGGTTGTAATGAAGAACGCATATTTTCAAATGTCACATATTTTCAAATATATGCTAGGTATGGGATTAGCTTTGTTTTTAAACTGATTTGCATTATTCCATGTAAATGAATTAATTAAATGATGCATTATAAATCATTTAATTAATTCATCATCTTAAAATGCAAATAAAGAATGTTATGTAAAGCTAAGTCACAATTTTACTTCAATTACACATCAGACTCAACTGAAGACTTTCACATGAAGATGGAGTTCCAATGTGCATGGGCGAATTGACAAGAATGAGACAGTTTTGCATGCTTTAGCCCACCTTTTCAGGGATTTCCAGTTCAGTTTGAGTTGCAGATGAGTTACATGCTTTATGACTGCGAGTTCGAGAGTGAGTTCACTCATTTTTGCATGAGTTTGAACTTTATTTTCAAGGATTTTTGCTTCTGCTCAGATTTAACTTTGGAATTGTCATTTTCTCACTAAAATTCACTTTCAGTTACTTATTCATGCACTTTGAAGTGCATTCTCATTGTATATATTGAAAAAAATTATCTTTTTCATGGGACTTCTTTTTTCCTGCTTACACATACAACAGTGAGGCATTGTAACTCAGCTTATTTTTTTCAAACATTGTAATAGAGTTTTTCAGTATAGTGTTTCCTTCTCAATACTTTCTTGAGTTTATTTTCATATGAATGATTCAATTTAAACACTGTGATTTTATCTTGAATCCTTTGTTTTTTTCTCATTGATGCTTTAAAAAACAAGAAGATTTGATGTTATAATTCAGGTTGCATGTTGTGTTTAACAAAGATTTCAGTCATTTGTATCTGTGAAAATCTAGTTTCCTCTTACAAACATTGAAACTTCAAACCTACATGTGAAATATTGGCGAATTTCATGATCTTAATTGAATTGTGAAATAAATTTAGGACTTTATTACAGATGATTATAGATTTAGGATAGCGAATAGAATCACTTAATTTTGGTGCAATCACCTCCTGTAGCTTTAGGATTTCAATTCAAGCAAGATTTATATCTCTTTTTCAGCCAAGTCAGTTAGTTTTAGGAGGTTTTCATCAGGGAACCAGCCCTCTCTGGAGATTGATCCTCAAGATTAGGCAACCCACAAGCCTGAGGATCATTCCATGTTTCAACAGATTGCTTAAATTTAATTATTCAAGCATTCAGGTGCAATCTGATTGACAACAATTCTTAAAGGGATTTTTTAAGAAGCTTTTTGTGGATGGGGGATGTTTGAAGAAGCTCAAGGATAGATATTTACATAATGTAATTTTTTTAAAGTGGTCAAAGATGTTATATTTTTAATTAAATCAGAGGAGGATGAGGCTCCTTAAATAATGACTCAACCATTTCAGGT
This sequence comes from Sequoia sempervirens, assembly GCA_007258455.2. Classification (NCBI taxonomy): domain Eukaryota; kingdom Viridiplantae; phylum Streptophyta; class Pinopsida; order Cupressales; family Cupressaceae; genus Sequoia; species Sequoia sempervirens. The sequence goes on from VDFB02281492.1 coordinate 356,462,831, forward strand.
AGTGAAGACATAATTAGGTTCTGTGATTATTATAGTGCCTACTTGGGAAGGACTTTTTTTAATGTGATAGATGAAAAAATCATATAAAATATCATTTTTGTAGGTATAGAGTGTTAAGTTATAAGATGTAGAAGCTTTACCATCATTATTTTGAGGGAAATTTTTCTTGTATGTACCCAATTATTCATTAGGAGACTTTTGGCCTTCGATGGTGATCTATCCTCGATCTATGCGATATTGGATTAATTTTTTAAGTCTCATGCATTTATTTTTTATGCCAATGTACCCTATAATATTCACAAAATTTATGTTATTTATACCAAGAGGGATTAACCACATTTGGACCAAGGGGTTTGATAGCTAGAAGTTGTATCGTGTTAGCTTGCACTAGCTTTTGGAGGAAGAATTTGATAGGCTCACCCAAGGGAGTGTATTCACGTTGAGTACATATTTTTGGTTGACCTTTAGGGATGACCACATTATGTTGGGGAGCTAGATTGGTTCGGGATGATGATGGTGAAGGTATTTGTATATTTTGGACATGTTTAGAATCAGTCACACCATCATTGACTATGTTTTTGTTCTTGTTCCTCAAACGAGGTTTATCACTAGATTGGTTGTTGTCTTTGTAATCTTTATAGATCTTGACTATTCCTTTGGCTATAAGTGATTTTTCTATAACAACTCCTTTTACTATGATCTTGTTGAAGGAGTGAGTGCATTGTATTTATAAATGAAAGCCCATTTTAAAATTTGATTTTTGGACAAAGATAGCGACAAGTTGTTTTTTGGGTATGGGTCATGAAAAGTGACTAGAAATATGTCTACATATTTGTAAGAATGAGCTAAATTTTTCACCACTCTTTTATTTTTTATTACAAAGGTCCATCATGGTGATGCCATGTTCAATGTTGTAGGAGAAATTTGTGACAAATTTTGTCACTAGCTTAGAAAATGTGTTGATTGTCCCATGAGGGAGGTGAGTGAACCAATCAAGGGCTTGTCCACCTAAGCTTGTAGGGAATATTCTCAAGAGGTATGCATAAATATAATAGACCTCTTGGCATATTATGTAGAATTATTTAAGGTGTTCCCTAGGATCTTCCTTTCCTTCGTATTTATTAATGTAAAGGGGAAAAATAGGGTAGAGCCAAATGCATGAACAAGAGGATCTACCACTAATTTTTCTATGACCCTAAACACCTCAAATTATGTAAAAGAAGATGCAAATAACAATCAAAAAATGACCCTAACTATTATAGCAACTATGGGGGATGTTTTTAGAGCATAAAAAGTTGTGTACCTAGCCAAAAAGTTGTTTTTGAGTTACGGAGGACTCATTCACCTTCAGTGGAAAATGGGTCCTTTTAGGGTTTTAAAAAATTGATTTCAGGATCCTATTCCTTGATGTCTACATTCTCAAATTTCATATTATCAAATTTTGGAAGTTTGTATGAAATTTTGTAGAGCTCTTTCTGTGATCTCGCACTTTGAATGACAACTTTAGCAACTTTGCAACTTTGACAATCTTGCTCCAAATCTTGCTCAACTTGATCTTCAACCTATAAATTTGCAATCACATAGTCAAGGGTAGAAAAAATTGTTGATTTTTTAGTGAATGGGGGTTTGCCTCAGTCAACCCCCTTGTAGGTAATTAAACCAAATGATGAAATGAAGGAAATGAAGCATGAATATGTAATAATGTAAATGACGTCACCTTGGATGTTGTCTTGTGAAACAAATCTGCATACTAACATGTAGTGCCCATGAATAATTTAGATCTTGGATCCTTGAATGTGATTTGAACAATGGTTGCAAGTAGATCTTCAATGCTACACTCACAATCTTAAATCAACAACATGAATGCATGCATCAAACCCTTGACATGATGATATGATCTTGAATTGTTGCAATAAACTCTTGAAATTTGTCTTGTAATGCCTTATGAATTCTCTTGAAATGCTCTTGTGAACTCCAATTTTCTATAGTGCTTGAGTGCTTTAAATTCTAGGATTGCTTAGGATGAAACTAGGTGAATTAACCCCTTATTTATACTAAATTAGGATATTAACCCTAAAATTCAAAGAATTAAGGCTGACACCAGATATGGAAAGAAACATTATTAAATTCCCACTAGAATGAAATTCAAAAAGGGGGGTCTCATTAAGGGAGGACCCATTCGCCATCTTGGGCAAATGGGTCCTGGCTAAGTTTACTAGGAACTAACCCCGAGGGATTGAAAGAGGGACAAAAACCCATTCTAAATTAGCTAAGAAAGGGGGTCATGTTAAGGGAGGACCCATTTTCCATCAAGGGTGAATGGGTCCTGGCTCAACTTACCAAGACAAAACTTTTCCCAATGAAATATTTTATTAATTAAATTATAATTGTCGGGATAGATCTTTGGGAGGTGTCAAAGTTAAGGCCTAAATTTGAATTATTTAAGGGGGTTAATTACTCCAATTAACTAAAATTAATTAAGACCAACTAGATAAGTGTGAAAGTGCCTTATAACACTTTACAACACTTAAACAAGGTACATATTATGTATATTTTATTCAGAAGGGGGCCCATAAGGCTTAATTAAGAAAATACATCCTAGAAAAGTGTGAAAGTGTTACAACACTTTACAACACCCTTACAAAAGATCAATTAAGGCATGTTTTAGTTAAATAAAGGTTATAAAAAGATTTGAATGTGTTCAACACATTACAACACCACTCCAAGACAACATTAATTTAGATTTAGTGTCAATTATCAAACCAAGTAAGGAAAAAGGCTACTTTTTCTGTTACTACAATTAAATTTAGGCATCTGAAAATTTTGGGGAAATGGGATCATTGTGATGGAATTTTAAAAAGGATAAGGACATAGTTCTTGAAAGGTATAGATTTTTTTTTATGTCCTAATTGAAGTCCCTTAAGGGTTTCCTTCATTTGTTGAATGTCTTGTGCCAAATGACATGTTAGGTTGAGGGGTGGTGGTTGATAGTTGGAAATGGGAGGGTTTTAGGATGATATGTGAAGGTATTGATGAGAGGATGAAATGAGATTGGAAGAAATTGGATTTGACATTTGGAAATTGTGTGAGGTGTTTAATGGGATGGATGTTGAGATGTGAGGAGAAGGGATAGAAGCTTCAGGTTGTGGGATATTATTTTAAATGTTTTGGGTGCTAGATAGGATTTTGATGTGGAATTGATGATATGAGATGTGATGGGAGGCCTAGAAGAATATTGTAAATGTGTGGGATCATGATGATTAAAAGAATATGAAAGATATGTGTGATTATGATGAATAGAAGTTGGGGGTGTGGAAGGAGTTTTTTGGGTGATTTGGGAGATGTCAAATGCATGAGGTAATTTTGCACCTTTCTTATCTAACATTTAAGGATGTATTGGTTGGGATGCTTCATGATATATCAATATAGTAAGTACATGGCTTGGGTGTCTTGAGTAAAATCCTCTAAGGATGTCGGTGAATCTTGATCAATGTCATGTGTGGTGTGAGATGGATATCAAAATGTGTTCCCCATAGGGACATGATGGACTACTTCCTCAAATAATATACCATTGGATGATGATGGGAATTCTTGGGAGGCCATGATTTTATTTCAAGTTTGTGACCTTGTGATAGGCATCCAAGAAAGAGACCTAGGAATGATAGGACTAGATAAAAGAGATTAATTATGATGGAATAAGGAGATGAAAGGGGTAGACCTTGGATATGAGATGATTGGAATGGTTAGATGATGGATAGAAATGGAATAATGATGGATGGATAGGGGATAATGATGGATACAACTTGGTCATTCTAATGAGAACCAATAGGTGTGAAGGATGCAACTTCGCAATGTTAAGGATAACCAAGAGGTATGAAATGATACAAGACCAATTTTGTTGCAATTAAATATAGGTCTTCAATAAAAGGATGATTTTCTTACTTACGGTTGACAGTTATTTAGGAAAGGATTGGATGGGTATGATTTTATTACTTAGGGTTGACAGTTACCTAAGCAAGGCTTGGATGGGGAATTTTATAGATAATGTGGGGGAGCCAAGTTCCCAAGCTAAGGAAACCAAAATGATAAGGGCTATCTCAATATGTGTTACTTGATATGGGAAATTTATCAAGCAATATACAAGCTAGTGGATAAAAATGGGATTAAGGTCTATATTATAGTCAACAAGATTGATTTTTATTTGGATATCATATGGATTTAGATTTGACGATGAGATAAGAAAATGATGATAAGGATTGGATTGGATGAGAAGATTGGTCAATGACTAAAGATAATGGATAGGAAGGATAAGATAGGTGGATGATGATAGATGATGGATTGGAAAGATAGAATAGGTCAATAATGAAAGTAATGATGATAGAGAATAGTAATGAAGCAATGATGACAAAGACTGTATGATTGATGATTGGTCCAAGGTATAAGGATGATGATAATGATGTTTTGATTATGAAAATGGATGAAAATGATGAGATGAGGAAAATATAAGGGTTTTTGGATGGATAGATGAAAAATTTGATGTTTCAAGTGAAATGACAGGCTGAGAAGGGTCTAAATCTCATATGGAAGTTCAAAAGTGGTCAAATGAAGGTAAAATTATAGAGGCAAAACTTTATGGAATAGAGGTGCCTTTCTATCAAAAAAGGGTACAATTTCACATAAAACTATACACAAGTTCCTTTGGATGATGTATACACACTTGGGGATGAAATGGAGGCATAAAATGGTAGTTTGGGATGGTTTTTGATGATTTTGGAAAGAGATAACAAAGACACAATGGTTGAATTGACTCTCAAGATGATAAGGATAAATGGCTTCATTAGTTTTGCACATGAAAACATGACAAGCATAATAGAACAATCCTATATTTAGTCAAGTAGGTGCACGTATACTTAAAATGGTCCCACTGGCCAAATACTAATATATCAAGATTGGTGTGAAACACCTCTCTTTCAAGAATTGATAGCTAGAGATACATTGGGCACAAGGGCTCATCTTTTCTCTTTCCTTGGAGATCCTAAGATCTTTCCCAAAGAGATCCTACCTCTACTTAGGGAGATAAATGGTGAGTAACTGTTGCAATAATGGAAAAAGGAATGAAAGTGTTGTCATTGATGTCAATTGGTCAACTAGTTATCTACTAGTTGTTGTTGCTTGCATATGTTGAGGATATTGACAAAATTATATTAAAGAAAGATTACAGGTATTTAGTTGTTGCTTAGGATGATGATCTGGTACTTTTCCCTATGTTTGAGTGGTTTAGATATGTTGGTCATGGTTTTTGAAGGTTGCTATATGAAGATTTTTGGCTATTCGTTCATTGTGAAGTTCCAGTTGTGTTCACTAGTTGTGAACTATGTTTTTATGTGTTCTAGCTGAGGTCTGAGAGAAAAGTTGTTGGTCCTGATTTCTCTTTGATGAAGCCTTTTGACTTGCGGTTCTAGAGTTAAGATGTTCTGATTGCATTGAAGATATTTTTGGTTTCTAGAAGTTTCAAGCTTAATTGTTCTACGTGTTTTACATTGGTTTGGTTGACTGTGTTAAGCATTATCTTTGAAGTTGATGAAGCATGTTGGATCTATTTTGGGTCTTGATGAAGCATGTGTTTGGGTCGCCCTCATTCTAATTCTGCCCTAGGATGTTTTGGCATCAACCTAATTTGAATTTGAAGTTGGATAGCCGACTTTGTATCTTTTTCAAGGTTTGAGATAGTATAAATACAGGATGAGCTAGTAATGAAAAATGTACAAAAGAAAAGAAGGAAGATAAGTGAAAGAGTAGATGTGAATTTTATGTTATTCAGAAAGTGTGTGTGAGTTACGTGTGTGGTAGATCAGTGTGAAGCTTAAATCTGAGTTTCCAGATGCAATGAGCAAAAGGAAAACCCTATCATTCATGCAAGTTGATCAAGTGACTGTGGTGGAACCTTTTGTTGCATTGGGATTGTTGTCTCTTTGTAACAAGTATTCTTTGTATCTATGTGGAAATTATCCCTCCAAGTTGTAGCCCTATTGGATAGTGAGTCCTTGTTCTGGATAGTGAGCCCTCTGGGTTGTAGCCATGTTGGATAGTGAATCCTTGTTCTAGGAAGTGAGTCATTATCTCAAGCAGTGAGCCTTATTTTAGGCAGTGAGCCTTTTGTAATTAGTTTTGATATTCTCTATAGTGTGAGTTAATCCTCACCGTGGTTTTTCCCTCATTGGTTTTTCCACATAAATCTGGTGTTATTATGTTTATGGGTTGGATTTGAGTTTTTGTATTGGCATTTGATGATTAATCATTTAAGTAGTTTAAGTATTAGTTCTAGTAATTGAATTGAAGATTAAAATCTATGACAATTGATTCACCCCCCCTCTTAGTTGTCCTATTCAACAATTGGTATTAGTGCTTGGTTCCTTGGTGAAGAGCTTAACCACTTGAGGAAGGTCCAGGATGGCTAGCAAAATGGTCTTTGATTATCCAAGGTTTGATGGAACTAATTATTGTATCTGGAAAGTATTGATGGAAGAATATCTAGAGTATTGCATATATGATATGGAGAAAGCTTACAAAAATCCCTATACTCCTCCTACTAATGGTCTAAGTAGACCTGAAGAAATCAAAGCACATGAAATGAATAATAAGGTGAAGTTCATCTTGAGGAATAGTCTAGTACATTCTGAGTTGATTAAGGTTCTGAATTTGAAGAAAGCTAAGGAAGTCTAGGATGCTTTAGAAAGAGCACATGATGGTGATGAAAGAGTTAAAGAGGAAAAATTATAGAATTTGGAAACACAGTTTGATCTTATATATATTTTTGAAGATGAAAATGTCAAAGCTTATGTACAGAGATTAGATGAGGTAGTGGCTGGAATGTGATCTCTTGGTGCTACTATAGATGAAACCAGGATTGTAAAGAAGATTCTCAGAACTCTTCCTAATGCTTACAGTGAGAAGGTGAGTGTTATTGAGTAAACTATATATTATAAAGCTTTTACTAAGGATCTGTTGTTAGGAATTTTGACATCTTATGAGATGAGGAAGCCGAGTCTAAGAAACAAAGGCAAAACAGAGACTGCTTTTAAAGCTACACAAACTGAAGATTCGAACGAAGAAAACTTTGATGAAATAGAAGCTAAATTTGTAAGAAGAATGAGAAAAGGCTTTGGTGAGTATGAAGGAAAGTTTAACTTTAAGTGCTTTAGTTGTGGAGAAATAGGTCATTTTACTACAAAGTATCCGTAAAGAGCTAAAAGGAATAAACAAAGATATGAGAAAGAAAAGAAACGAAAAAAGATTAAAATAGCTTACTATGTGAATAAGAACGCTAGTATTTTAGATGAAGAATCAGAATATGAAGATCTAGATGACAATGAATGCTTGTTCTTGGCGATTAAGGATTAATCTACTTCTACTAATTTAGAAAAATAGGTAAAGGAAAGTCCTTCGAAGAAGGAGAAGGAGAAAAATGAAGGTACGGTTATCTCTGCCCTACATGATAAACAAGAAAAGAATTCTTGGGTAGTTGATAATGGTTGCTCACATCACATGATTGCTGATAAGAGTAAGTTTGTAATTCTTGAAAAATATGATTGAGCTCTAGTTATGTTTGGAGATGATACTGGTGCTAAAATTTGTGGAATAGGTTCAGTAAGTTTTGATGGCAAGCATCATACTGACGATGTTTACTATGTTAAGGTTTTAAGGAATAATTTGTTGAGCGTTCGTCAGATGTGCAGAAAAGGATATGATTTTTTGTTTAAGGATGAAAAATGTGAGATCTAGAAAGGATTTGAAACATTGATTGCTACAGGAAAGAAATCTAAAGGGAATATTTATCAACTTAAGGGTGTTGATGGATGATGCTTTATGACTCAAATAAATGATAGTTGTGTTGCACCTATAACACACATGCCTCATTCGGAACGGGGACCCTCTTTCTTTTTGCTTTGTCGGGTCACCTTTGCTTCTACCTCATTTTGTGTGCCCCCTTATTTTTAGTTTTAGGTGGTCAAGGAGTCTTAGAAGTATCATCCCAAGTTGACCAAGTTTCACCACTTCCCAAATTTTGAAGCCTTGGGCCTTTATGGGGTTCCCCTAGTAGTTTTCCTTCAAACTTTAAAATTGATGTCCTTCGGGCAATGCAGGTTCGCCCTATGTGGGATTTCCTGGGCTCTTTGATGTTCTAGATGGCCTACTTACGATTTCCTCCCACCCTTTAGACCTCGCAGCCTCCTTTTCCTTGTCTTCACCGACCTGTCATACGACCAACCCTCGACATCCGCCCGCGTAGTAGACTCTGCTGCTTCCGACACCACCCCTCCTGAAAGGCGTGTCCACCAACCCCAGCCACTATCGTACCTACATTAATGGAGGAAATTAAATGCTACAATTTTTATAAATAGTAGGCTTGACCCATCATTTTCACTGTCAAAATTTTCAAAAAGCTTGTCAGAGTTCCCCGCCATTGTCGCTCGTGCATTGACTATTTGCAGTTCCCTCAACCATCTTCATTAGGTTCTTTAGGTTGGTTTTCCACCACTAGGTTATGCTTTGATTTTTCTTCAATTTTCATGAAAATTGCTAAGTTTTGATAAAAGAAAACTAAGAAACTTGTTAGATGAAACCCTAACAATCAAAACCCATGATTTAGAATTTTGATATCCTTTGAAAATCGCCCATGAGCCACGTGCAGAACTTGATTTCATCATGGCTATTCTTGAACCAGGGAATTCATGCCCTACGGGCCCGCAAAGCACCCATTGCTATCATATGTTCCTCAAAACACTAAATACTTCAAATATCAGTTGACACTCTCCTCGGGCCTGCTCTCGCGATAAGACACCCCTAATCAACCGTCCATCCTGGACTTAGCCCCAAAATGCATGAACCCCAAAAAGAATGATCCTTCAACCCTCTCAGGTTTGCAAGCATGGGCTTTTGCCTACAGAATGCTCTTTGAGCCCCATTGTTTTGAACGGCTATCTGACCTCGTGCCTCTGCTAGGCAGGGCCCGCCTCAGTGGTCTTTGATCATATTTAACTACACTAAAATGCTTAAGTCTAGGCCCATTGCAGACCTCTCCTTATGAACTTTCGTTTGCAGACCGTTGCCCTAGGTTCACCGTTTTGAACGGATTTGGTAACCCGTCCTTCTGCCCGATGGATCCCACCTTCATGACCGTTGTTTGAACTCAAAACAAAGGTAGCTTATTTGATGTAGACCATCCTTTGCAGACTTCCACTGACCTTTCGCTGCTATTCAAATGACCACTCAGAATGGTGAAACCCTAGGGTCCTTCCAATGACCGGGTCTCGATCCCTCCATGGCTGTCTAATCTCCCCTGTGCTAAAATTAATCAAGTGATGGCTCTTTTGCGGGCTTCTCCTTGTGAACTTCTGTTTGTGGACCACCATGGCAAGTCTTCCTTTCAAAACAGCCTTGAACATTCATCCCTCCGCCCTGTGGGGCCCGAACCTGCTACTTTCGTCTGATCCCAAAGTCAGACAAAAACAACTAAGTGAAAAAACTTTGCAGGTTGCCCCATATGGGTAGTTGCTTGCAAATGGTTGTCCTATTATCATCATGTCAAAATGACCAAGGACTCTCGTCGGCCTACTACGCAGGACCCAGACCCACTGTTTCTCTTTGGTTGTCTGCTAACAAATGAGCAAGTGATGCCTTAGCCATTTGTGGACCTGATGATGTGGGCCTCCCTTGGTAGACTTTTGTCCAACCTTTGTCATTCCAAACAGCCAACTTCCAACGCCTTCCCACACCATCCAACTCGTACTCATCCAAATTATGTGAACTTCGACAATATAACAACAACTGTCCCTCGAGTCCACGAGCCCTGCATGGTAAGATGCCACTTGCAGAATGTCGCTCTTCCAATGCCATTTCAATGGTGGAGCCTCAAATGGCCAGGCCCACTCCTGCTCTCGCAACCCTTGAGTCTACATGCCAAAATGATTAGCTTAACACTGCCAAAGCTTCAAAATGGATTTGACCCACATGCTAAATTAGCTGGATCTCCTTAGTGGGCCCCACCTCATATCCAAATCTTGGCATGGGTAGAACCTTGCGGGTCGTCATGCCTTGATTGTCGTCCCTTTTGTAGTTGCTTCCAAAATGGCTACTAGCCTAGGGAAGTCTGCACCCCTGGGCCCACATTGCCGTAACTTCCTCAAACGAATGGTTGATGATGATCAGAGAGAAATGTTAGGATATTTGAATGATGAGTTACCTGATCTAACATCATTTTGCTAGATTTTGGCTAACGTTCCTCATGTTTTTATGCTTGAATGTGCTTAGTACTCCTTTGCTTGCAGGATATATGGAACCAGCTACAGGACCTTCAAAGGCGGTTGTAGAGAAGGAAAAGGGAAAGAAGGCTACCAAGGCACCCAAAGGTAAAGAAGATAAGGATCAAATGAAGTACAAGTTTCAAAGGGAACCCCTCAATTCAAAAGTCACCACAGACTGGAAAGAGATCTCAAATACCAACTTGGGGCATATCGACATTGATGATTTCAAGCAGAGGGTCATTGTCAACCCTACCACAGAGAATGCCAAAAGAATTAGAAGAAGTGGGTTTTCCAAAGTTGATGGTTTCCCACCTGCTCTCATTGCTCATGAACTTGTAATGGCCTATAGAGAGGCATATCAAGAAGACACTAAAAGGATAATAGACATAGATGGAAACATACTAGCATATTTCTCTGCCAAGTCTATCAGGCAGGCCTTCCAAAGACCCACCTTCGATGATATGGAAGAGGCCTCCAAAGAATATGCCAAGACCACAAGGGATGCCAACCCCCTCAAGTGCAAGAAGCTCATTAATCAATATTGGCTAAGGGAGAAGAGGGGCAATGTAAATAAGGTGCCCCAAGAACTCTTCAGGAGCGATTTTCACGAAGATTACCATGACTTGGTAAATTTATTGAGTAGGGTCATGGGTCTTCCAACTGCATCCTTCTTCCAAGAGTATATGTACTTTATTGAATAAATCATCAGGGGAAAGACCCAATTCCATTGAGCTGGAATGATTAGCAACTACCTACACGAGCAATTTGTGGCAGTAAATAAAACTTCATAATTTTACATGACATCATACCTAGTCTATCTGCCCGCTGACCGTGTCCAATACAAAGGTTTGTTTATGGATCTCATCCAAACTCTAGGAAGGGATTTAAAGGTATATGACAAATATCTACAACTCCAATACAGGAACTTTAAGGACTATTGCAGAGTTAATGATTCCTTCATCGGGCATATCATCAGGTTACTTGGAGGTGACTTTGAAAGAAGGATCACACATAGTGCTAATGCTTTCATCTGTCATTTTGGTTTCCTATTTATTCAAATTCCCAAATTTACATACTTCTGAGCTGAGGGGTTCTCAAAGAAACCATATAAGCTACCCTAGTACCCAAATGACCAGTTGATATTATTGGAACTCTCCCGACAGTTGCAACGTGCACACACCCTTCTAAGCAACAAGCATAGAGCAAGGATCCCTTATCCCTTCACATTTGGCTAGGGTATGTATGCACTTCCTGCATCTCAATGTGTGGAGTATTCTGAGGATTTGAATGAATATAACCTAGAGTTGCACACTTCTAGGCCACATATGGGTTTGTCTGGAAAGCTAAAGAAGGTGGCCAAGATAGAGTAATGCCCATTTACATAGTGTTGAGGACTTTTGGGCCAACTGCAGAGATGATAAGGAAGTGCGTATGAGGCACTACATGTGCATGATGACATATTTTGTCAAAACGGTCAAGTTGTTTCTAGTGCCATACCAGATTGTTGAAGATGAAAACATAGTGATTGATCCTAGGTATAATGTTGTCACCAATCTACCGCTACTACTAATTGATTGGAATGAGGAAGAGGTCAATGACCTTGACATTCTGAGGAAGCCCATAGAAGCAAGAAAAAATCAATGGATTGATGGGTAGATTGCTTAATTGAAGTTGCAAGGGGCTACTTTAACCTATGGCAAGCTCAAGGATGAGCCCAAGAGTGAGACTGATAGTTCCACTACCACTGTTGCCCCGACCGGAGAGACTTCAATGTCTCCTCCCACTAAATGATCTAGGAAGAGAAAAGGAATGACTGAGAGTCAGCCTAAGCACAGGGTCTATTCAAGGAAAGCATCAAAAGGTGAACCTTCCAAGAAACCAAAGAATTTGGGCAGTTTCACAGAAATACCCACTATACAAGAGGACCTGCTTCGCGAAGGAGAGGAAGAAGAGATCGAGTAGCCAAAGTTTGAACCTGCTGCCTCTGCCCTCGCAGTCACCGCTGCTGCTACTACCACTACCTTTTCTCCTCTACCTACTTCTTAGGCAATGGTTGCTCCTTCTCCGCCCACGGTGAACATCTCAGTTCACCTTGCCTCCACTTCACCTGCATCGCAAGTTATGGTCATACATTCCTTGTCCACTACCACTTATCCACTCTCCTCCTCCTCCATGTCTCCATCATTAGCCCTCCCACTAGCCACTGTAATGACAACAATTCCTATTCTCTCACTCCCAAAATCTTTTGCTCGACATATGCAAAATATACCAACGGAGTTGTCTAGGGTGCTAATGAACCTTGTAGTGCAAGTTGCGTTAGCGTAATTTGTTACTAACCTGTTCCTCCTCCCCAACTAAACCACCTACAATGGAGGAAACCATGCAAATATCTGAGGATTTATAAAGGAAAGAAAGGGAAGCGACCAAATAAATAGAGGAAGAAGTAGATGACTATCATGAGCACCCTGAATATCATCATCTAGTAATTGATAAAGTGGTGCGTGAGGATGAAGAGGAGGAAACACAATCCTCTGAGGAAGATGTCGAGGAACCAAGCACCAAGTATATTGTAGAAACCTTCGACCTAGAGCTCGAGGAGGAGTTGGGCCAACAACTCAACGACGTCGAAGAAGAAGTTGAAGAGCAACCCTTTGAGGAAAAGAAAGAGACAGATGATGAAATGGAGGTAAACACTAAGCCTCCAATAGGGGAGAAAGGTAAGAGCCTCAAACATGATGAATAAATTCATCCTTCAAGAGAGAAAGAAGAAAAGGAAAGGGGAGATAACGAAGAAGACAAGCGTAAAAGAGATATTGAAGCAAGAAAGAGCCTAGAAGCAAAGCATCATGAAGAACATGAGCATGAATAAGAGGAAGAAGAGAAAACCTCTGAAGGGGAGGACAGCCCCAAAGAAAACATAGCCACTGAATCCCCTGGGACATTAACAATATTTATCTAGGATTTAGATGAGGAAGAAGAAGAAAAGACAAAGCAGGAGACTCTGGGTGGTAAGAAAACAAAAATTCAACATACCCAAGAAGAAGAAGGTGATCATGAATCACCGACAGGGGAATCCTGGATGCCTAAATGGCTTGAAAAGAAATTAGAGAAGAAAACCCCAACCCTAATGGATCTAAAGGAAATACTTGAAGCCATCTTGGCTTGAGCACAAATAAGCACTAAGAAGGAAAAGAAACCAAAGGTTAGATCTCATCTGACAATGGATGCATCAGGATCTAAGACAGTACAGATAGCTACTCCGGTGATGGGGGAAGAGGGGGTCAACTATAATATTTCTACCATTGATTTGGGAACAACCATGAGAGAACAAAAAATTGACCATCTTCAAGGATCCGTCGCCACCATTGTGCACCAAATGCATAAGGACAAGACCTCTAAGGAGGAACTAAAGGCACAAGTGGCGGACTTAACATCCTATATTCAGTAATGGTCTTCCACTGAGGAGCTTCCCACCACGTCATCAACAACACCACAACTATTGTCCAAGGACCACATCAACAAGCTAGAAAGGAGAAAGAATTGGACAAAGGCCACAAAAGATTGGTTCCAGCAGGTCCTCTACAATGGAAATATGGGCATTGGTCGTGCTGTTAGGACAACAAACAAGTTCTTGGAGGTGCAAAAATAGCTTGAGGGCATGAGAAAATTATGTATTGACTTCCTAGAGTTGTATAGGATTACATATCCTAAAATTGAGGCAATCCTCGGGATGCCCGAAAGAACATGGGAAAAGGAACTTGCAATGGTAAAGGATGATCATTGGCTCGTTGAGACATGGAAGCTAGGCCTTGACCATAGGAAAGAAATATTGGAATGGGTGCTCCATGAAGTGGAGCTTGATATTGATTGGGCTAAGGAAATCAGGACAACTTGTGGGGAGTATTTGAAATTAATGACAGATTATGATATGCTCATCGTTGAGCTAGACCCAAAGAAGATAAAGTCGTATTTCCATAAGAAGATGGAGAGTGGAACCACAGCTGCACTTATGCTAGGTTTTATGGGTTTTGTTGCACAAGCCTTCACCCAATCCAAGCAAGTGGTGAAGAATACTCCCAAATGTGACAAGGACTAGGATGTGATCACTAGCTAATAAGAGAAATTAAACTTTCAAGTGCTTCATTCTGATATTTTGGAGTGGAATAAACTTCAGGCATTGATCATAAAGTTTGTGGAATACGCTACTGTGAAAAAGCATGAAGGGAATTTGATGATTGATGATGAATTCCTCACAAAGTAGTTGCAGTAAGGCAATCAACTAGAAGACAAAAGAGCTACAGTGCTGCCCACAAGAAGACAAAATAGGCTAAAAGACAAAATGTAATTTTAAATTGTAAAATATTTGGGGGAAGGTGAAACCCTAATTTGTAGTGAATCTTGGCCACACAATAAGATTAAATCTTGGCCATTCATTTTTCTTTTTGGACACTATAAATAGGGGGTATCCTCTCATTTTCAAAGAGAGAGTTGAGTTGTTGTAAAGACATGTTGCTAGAATTTTAATAGAAGTTCATTGATTTTTATGGATTCTTGAGTTCCAATTTCATGTTTCATGATTCTTCTCCTCCTAGTCAATGAATTTGAGTAAATTAACTTTGTTGTTCTATGTTTTAGCATGTTGATAGTAGATTAGTTAATGTTATTCATTGGTGATGAATGATTCTATTGTGTTGATGCCCTTCCTTGTTCATGCTTTTTGTTGTTTATTGATGATAAACTACAGTGTAAAGCTAGTCTGAACATTGTTTGAATGTTGTATTTAAACTTTATCTTTCATTCATTCTTTATGGTGAATGAATGATTGAAATTTGCAAACCTCAGAAGATTGCACTAGTTCCATGAGATTGCGAAGTGATTTGGTTAAGTGGAACTTTGTTTTGGGAAGGTTGTCCACTATAGCATCCTCCATTGTCACTATTCATCAGTAGTTTTAGGTCTAGGAAATTACTCCCTTCCCTGCCCTTTTGAATTTTCTTTTAAATAGGTGCTTTAGATAAAGTTCATTGCACATTGTAAAGCCAAATCTGAAGATCAAAGTGGAGTTTGAGATTGTTGTCTTGAACTTACAGCAACAGAGCAACACTTCAAAAAATTGTATAAAATCCATTTAAGGATCTAATTCCCCTCCAGTTTAACCCACATAAGGCTGCCCTGTGATTATCAGCAAAATCACATTGAACCAACTGAATTATTCCAAGCTTGTCATGACCTGACACCCGAGGGACCTTGGGGTAATTTTCAACAACTTGCTGTTGGAGATTGCCTTTCAAGAGAGGTAGTGAATTCGTGTGTTGCATGTGTTGAGAAGGTGCAAAAACACACATCAACAAGTTGGTTATGGCATAGGAGAATGTGTCAAATGAATTTTGATAACTTGGCAAGGATTAGTTTTGTTCAGGTCGTGAGAGATTTATTGAGAATTACAAAGCCTACCAATTCTATTTATAGGAATTGTCATTTTGGGAAGCAAGCAAGAAATCATTACAGATCAAGAGAACAATCTACTACTGGATTACTAGATTTAGTTCATACAGATCTTTGTGGTCCTATGAGAGTGTGAAGTCTACTTGGTGAAAGGCACTTTATGCTTTTAATTGATGATTATTCTAGATATACATGGGTTACATTTCTTAGAAAGAAATCAAATGCATTATATAAATTCAAGGTATTCAAGGTTATGGTTGAAAATGAAGTGAATTTGAAGATAAAATGCTTAAGATCTGACAAAGGTGGAGAATTCACCTCTTATGAGTTCAATATGTTTAATGAAGTATGGAATAAAGAGACAGTTATTTGCTCTGAGAACTCCTTAGTAGAATGGAGTCTTTGAAATGAAAAATAAAACAATTCAAGAGGCTGCTAGGTCAATGATCACTGAAGCTGGATTACTAGAAGTTTACTGGAAAGAAACTATTCATACTACTGTATATGTGTTAAATAGAGTTTAAAAAATATTAAACAGTACAAAGACTCCCTATGAGCTATGGCACATAAGAATTCCTATAGTTAAATATTTCAAGGTATTCATAAGAAAATTCTATATCAGAAGAGATGAAGAAACTTTGGGTAAGTTTGATGCAAGAAGTGATGAAGGAATATTTCTTGGATACTCTACCAAAATCAAGGCATACATATGTTTCAATAAAAGACTAAGAAAGATTGTAGAGAGCTCAATTGTGAAGGTTGATGAGACAATGACGAATTCTATTGATATTGATGGATATGTGTCTGATGAACATGACTGTTCAAGAATAAAAGAAATTATGGAAGAACATGATAAAGATGAGCAAAAAAAATAGGATGAATAGAATGAAAGAGAAGAAGATGATCCAGTGATGTCCCCTAGGACATCAAAATATGTATAGAGGAATCATTCAAAAAAATAGATTATTAGAGACAAGACAAAAGGTGTGTTAACCAGAAGCAAAGTTGTTGTTGAAGTAAAATTGTGTTTATTCTTTGAGATTGAGCTGAAGATAGTAAGTGAAGCCTGTAAAGATGAACATTGGACGGAAGCAATGAAAGAAGAACTTTTGTAGATTGAGAAGAATCAAACTTGGGAATTGGTCCCAAGACCGGCAGACAAAAATATCATTGGATCAAAATGGGTATTCAGAAATAAGTTGAATGAGAATGGAGAAGTTGTCAGAAATAAAGTGAGGCTTGTGTGTAAAGTCTACTCACAAGTAGAAGGCATAGATTTTCAGGAGAATTTTTCCCTGGTAGCAAGAATGGAAGCTATAAGGATGCTCTTGTCATTGGCTACTTATAAATATTTCAAAGTCTATCAGATGGATGTCAAGTCAACATTTTTGAATGGTGAGCTAGAAGAAGAAGTTTACATGGAACAACCGAAAGAATTTCAATTAGTAGGTCAATTGGATATGGTGTGCAGATTGAAGAAAGCTTTATATGGATTGAAGCAAGCTTCTAGAGCTTGGTATGCAAGGTTAGACAAGTATGTGATTCAACAAGGATTTAACAAAGGTACGACAAACAACAATTTGTACTTTAAGATTGAAAATGACAAAATCTTGATTGTAGTTGTATATGTCGATGGCATTATCTTTAGAGGAAATGAAAAGATGTGCAAGATGTTTGTGGAAGAGATGTAGAAAGAATTTGAAATGTCTATGTTTGGGGAGATGAATTTCTTTCTTGGGATACAGATTAATCAAACAGAGAAATAAATTTTCATTTCACAATCTAAGTATGTGAGATAGATGTTGAAGAAGTTAAGGATGGATGGTTCCAAACTGGTAAGTACTCCTATGGTGATTGGTTGCAAATTGGGTAAAGATGATGATTCACCAAAGGCTGATTAGAGCAAGTATAAGTCTATGATTGGTGGACTACTATATTTGATTGCTACTAGACCAGATATTATGCATGTAGTATGTCTTGTGGCTAGATTTCAAGAAGATCTGAAGGAAACACATGTTGTAGTTAAAAGAATATTCAGATATTTGAATGGCACTCTAGATTATGGATTATGGTATCCTAAAGATATTGACTTTACACTTAGTGCATATACAAATGCAAATTGGGTTAGATGTGTAGATGAAAAAGAGAGTACAAGTGGTGGTGCATTCTTTCTTGGATGAAGATTGGTGACATGGTTGAGTAAGAAACAAGATTTACTCTCTTTGTCTACTACTGAAGTTAAGTATATTGCTACTGCATCTTGTTGTACACAAGTTCTATGGATGAAACAGACATTGAAAGATATCACAATGCTATATGATGATCCCATTTCTATCTTCTGTGATAATACAAGTGCAATTAACATTTCAAAGAATCTTGTGATGCACTTGAGGACCAAGCATATATCTATCAGATATCATTTCTTGAGAGAGGTCACGGAGAATGAAGTCAAGCTTGAGTATGTTTTGACAAAGGATTAGATTACTGATATATTTACAAAGGCTCTTCCTAAAGATACTTTTGAGTATCTTCGAGAGAAGTTAAGGGTTATTGCCCCTCATTTCATAAACTAAGATGCATTTGGAGATACATTAGTTTGGTGGATTCATGGTTCTATCTTTTTGGACTGATGTTTTGGTGGCTACCTCTCAGGGGTAGCAGGTAGTTTCAAGTGTTGTCATTGTTGGATTCTATTTTCATGTCAAAGGAAGATTCAATGAACATATTTTTTTCCTTTTCCATTAATGTCAAAGGGGGAGAGAAAGCATGTGAAAAGGAGAGAAAGCTAATGAGATAAAGTAGGTAATGAGGTAGATGATCTTTTGAGGTGGAGAAGCAAAAAGAAAAATCTTGAGAAGTATATTCAGAACTAGTATGGTGTCTTTGATCGTTTTTCACATCATGTGTTTCCATCAATGACAAAGGGGGAGATTGTTGCAAGAATGGAAAAAGGAATGAAAGTGTTGTCATTGATGTCAACTGGTCAACTGGTTATCTACTAGTTCATGTTGGTTGTATATGTCGAGGATATTGAGAAAATTGTATTAAAGAAAGATTACAGGTATTTAGTTGTTGCTTAGCATGATGATCTGGTACTTGTCCCTATGTTTGTGCGGTTTAAATATGTTGGTCATGGTTGTTGAATGTTTCTATATCTAGATTTTTGGCTATTGGTTCATTGTGAAGTTTGAGTTGTGTTCACTAGTTGTGAACTATGTTTTTCTATGTTCTAGCTGAGGTTCGGGAGAAAAGTTGTTGGTTCATATTTCTCTTTGATGAAGTATTTTGACTTACAGTTCTAGATTTAGGATGTTCTAATTGCATTGAAGATATTTTTGGTTTCTGGAAGTTTTGAGCTTAATTGTTTATGTGTTTTACACTGGTTTGGTTGACCGTGTGTTAAGCATTATCTTCAAAGTTGATGAAGCATGTTGGATCTATTTTGGGTCTCAGTGAAGCATGTGTTTGGGTCACCCTCATTCTAATTCCACCCTAAGATGTTTTGGCACTGACCTAATTTGAATTTGAAGTTGGATGACCGACTTTGTATCTTTTTCAAGGTTGGAGATAGTATGAATACAGGATGAGCTAGTAATGAAAAATATACAAAAGAAAATAAGGAAGATAAGTGAAAGAGTAGACGTGAATTTGATGTTATTCAGAAAGTGTGTGTGAGTTATGTGTGTGGTAGATTAGTGCGTAGCTTAATGTTGAGTTTTCAGATGTAGTGAGTTGAAGGTGAACTCTATCATTCATGCAAGTTGATCAAGTGATTGTGGTGGAATCCTTAGTTGCATTGGGATTGTTGTCTCTCTGTAACAAGTCTTATTTTTCTTCTTTGTATCTCTATGGTAGTGAGCCCTTTGGGTTGTAGCCATGTTGGACAGTGAGTCCTTATCTCAGGCAATGAACCTTGTTTCAGGCAGTGAGCCTTTTGTAATATGTTTTGATATTATCTATTGTGTGAATTAATCCTCACCATGGTTTTTCCCTCATTAGGTTTTCCATGTAAATTTGGTGTCATTACGTTTATGCGTTGGATTTGAGTTTTTGCATTAAGTCATTTGATGATTAATCATTTAAGCAGTTTAAGTATTAGTTCCAGTAATTGAATTGAAGATTAAAATCTGTGACAACTGATTCACCCCCCTCTTAGCTGTCCTATTCAACAGTAACTTTGGGCATGATACGATACCCTCCAACACACTAAGCAATGGTTGAATGGTCTTAACAACTTCTAAATATAAGGTATTTTGTGGATCTATGAATAGTGATTTCATCTAATAGTTCCTAAGATCAAGAAGGTCTCTCTATCTCTCATCATCAAACAAGTCTTAGCAGATTGAGGGTCTTACGGCTTGGCTCGAATGATGTTGGCCACAATTTGAGGTATAAATTTCAATCTCCCCCATTTATTTACCCCACCAAAAAATATGGTTTAGGTCATGCTTAAGGTGATAAAATCCCAAAGTAGGCCTCCTAATGGGAAAGACTATACTAGGTGTTTTTGATCACCCAAGATTGCATGAAGGGAAAGGGAAGAGCATACACACAAACTAGTAAGCCTTGGGATAACACATAGATCATAAAAGAAATGAAGAAGTATGATATTTTTGATCTCCAACATCACACTTAGTGCAAGGAGAGAGCATATGTTTGCACACCCTTCCAAACATGACAAACAATGTTCATTAACTCCCTAAACTACTTTAAATGCCTAGATTAGTGAGAAATAAATTCTTGCACCAATGTAACATTCATAAAACCATTATTAATTAATGATAATGATATTTTACATGCATTCACAAGCTGCACCACTTGTTAGTTGACTAAGAATGAAGGTTAGATTCCAAAAAGAACTCAAAAACCCTAGAAAATGCAAATTAGAACAAAAGCACAACTATACCAAATAGAGGCACCACTTTATGATGTAGAGGCATAAATTTGTAATGTAGAGGTGTAGCTATGTGAAACAAAGGCACCACTTTGTGAAACAAAAGCACACTTTCATAGGCAAAGCCTCAAAAGGTGCCTTGGGGTCTAAAAAAAAGGTTTTTCACCAAAGCAGCTTAAAGACCTACAAGATAATTTTTTTTTTAGACTGCATGAATCAAGTACCCCCCTATAAACTACAGTGTGCCTAGTAAATTTTTTTCACGTGATTGATGATTCTAGTGTGACATGCCCTCCAATACCATAGGGATGGGTGGAAACTAAACTTGGTGACCTCTTGCCTGCAACAGGATGCTTTAGCCAATTGAGATAGCCCCCCCGCCCTGACCTACAAGATAATATTAGGGTACACTATAAAATACAAATATCTTTCCAAATGTTAAATAACAAGCTCAAATGATCTTAAGATGATGCAAAACCTATGTCTCCTAGAAAGTTTGAATAAAACCCTAGTTTGACAAAACCCTATAAACCTTAATTTTTGCATTCAGAGAGTTAAACAACCTATTAAAATAGAGTTTTAGAATGATGAAATCCTACAAAACAAGGTACCAATGGTTAGTCAAACCCTAGGTCAAACTCTAATTGATCAAATAAAATGCACATAATAGAGGCATCATTTTGGGTAACAAAATCACAACACATAGGTGTCTTTATGTGAAACAAAGGCACAACTTTGTGTGAAAAAGGCACCTTTCTATGAAGCAAAGGCACAACTTCATAGTCTAAGATCTAAAAAATACTTTTGCATCACAAAAACTCACAAAATTTCACCAAAAAAATGTTAAGAAGGGACGTGGGTCTCACTGAGTGTGCCAAAATGAAGATGAGGAAAAGATTGGAGGTAAATAAAATGGAAGATAATGCAATGCAAACACAATATCTTCACCTAGAATCTTTGGTCACTCCTTGATGAGCGGAAACAGAGTTCACTCTTTTTCCATGTGATTTTCTCAAGTTATGATAATGATAGTATGTGGATTGGTCAATACTCTAGCATAACATTGATGTGATTGCAAATGAGAGATAAAAATAGAAGCATAAGGGTATGATAGCTTCAAAGTTCATGAGGATGAAGGATGAGAGCCTCTATAAATAAATTCATGAAGTGGCAAAATCAATGGCTATGATTGATGATAGATTACTAAGATTGAATGAGGAACAGGGTCAAGCTCAAAGATGTAGTCATGTGACAAGTGGCACATGAAGGATATGATCTAGGTTTAAGATTGAGATAAGGACAAAATTTGTTATGAGAATGGTCAGGATTAAGAGGTGGGATTGAGATGAGTGTATAAGATGAAAAGTTAGTTTGACTTTTGGCTAGGTGTCTAGGTTAAATTAATCCAGTAAGGAGTTAGTTGGACATGTGAATGGGGACACTTGTCACATGATGACAATTTTAGATTATGATCCATATGAACAAGATTGAGGGCTAGGATTAAATGGACAAGGATAGAGGATAAAGGGAAATTAATTAATCAAATTAAATATTTATTTAATTAATGGAGTCATGTGGATGAAAAATTAAATAAATAGTAAATGTTTAATTAATTAAATGATTAGGATAAAGATAAGAAATGATGAAATTAAATAAATAAATACTATTTTTTATTTTATTAATAGGCTTAAGATAGGCTAAAATTAGGTGTGGTTGGGTAAGGTTAGATTTTAGGTGTCTACAATTACTAAAAGTCTCTTTATGGCATAGCGACTAGTTGTTGATGCAACCTAAGGTGATGCATCTCCTTTGGCAATAAATGTTGGTTTTGTTTTGATTGTGGGTAGTACTCCCTCCATGTATGGATGTTAATTTTCCTTTGTTTGGTTACAATGGGTTTCTTGTTTTGTCTATTATTGTTAGATGCTAGAATGAACATATGACATAGGCAAGACTTTGTCATCCAAATTTTATTTCTAATAAATGATTTTGAGTTTTGACTCTATTCATAAATTATATTATAGGAATTAGAATACATTATATTGGTTAACAAAGATTCATCTTAAGATTCATCTTAGGGCATCACTAGTTTTCTTACTCTTTTATTCTTAATATATAAATGATTGTGGCTCCTTATTGACCCCAAAAAAATAAATACAAAATACAAAATGAAATTGATATTATTGTTATTTATTAGGTATTTAATTGCCTTTGAAAGAATAATAAGGGAGTACCTAATAAACTAGAGAATGTCACATTCTTCTAAGAAGTAATATTTTTTAAGACGAATATAATTTATTAATAGCTGATATTAAATTAATAATTAAGATTAAACTTTTTATAATAAAAACGAAAAAAAAAGATATTACACTGCTCACTAAAATTCAAAAGTCATAATCAAAATTCACTGCAGGAGGGCTGATCTTGAACGGAGTTTACAATCTGCTTAGGGCCTTTTATGGGTGGCTCTTGTGCTGGTCTTGGGTCCCTTAGGCTTCTTTGGCCTCGTGGACGTCATTAAAATTTTTCATTTCATTTCATTTCAATTATTTTTTACTAAAAAACAAAAGATTAGGAAAAAAAATTGTCAATGATTAGCTGTGAAAAGCATAGAAATTTGGCTATAGCGGAATGAATGGCACGTCCTCTCGAGCTCCTTAAAATACGCAGGGACAGTTGTTTAGTTTACTAAAAACGATTCCCATCTAATCATGGTTTAGTTGATTTAAGATAATTTAACAGTTTGTTATTGTCGTATGTCGATATTCCATAATTTTAAAGTACGAGGGGCACCCAAACATGGAAATTAGGTTGCATGGGTAAGTGTGGAAATTTTAGTCATATACCTATGCCCCACCGCTATTAGGTAAAGAGACATTAAAAACCAGATTTAGGGGTAGAGACAAAACTATAATAAAAAGAGATGTACAATAATGAAGTTTAGATGACTTTAACAAACAAAAGCTTTAAGTAATTATATATTAGTTTTGGGACTTTCATTTCTTTTCTCATTGGGATACTCATGAGGAAGGGGTCGTGCAAATAAGCACAAAAAGAATAATTTAGTAAATTAATTTGGATTTTAGTTGAATAAGATAAATTTTAATGAGTAGCTGTTTTAATAAGTGTTATGTAGTTTTTTTATTTTTAAAAAATATTACTTTGATTTGCTTAGTTTATAGAAGAAAATTTGTTTGTAAATAATATTATAAGTTTTTTGTGGAGTATGTGAGATAGTGAGACAATAAATTGTTGAAATTAAATTTGAGATTAAATAAAAAGAATATTTGTAAGCAAATATATTTTTTTATAAAAAAAATTAACAAGTTTAACATTGCGTGTTTAGAGTTAGTGATGTAAAAATATTGTTCAATAAGTTGCATTTATAACTTATCAAAATATTGGAAGATACAACTCTATTAAAGGGTAAGAGTAATTATATGTTTTCAAAGGTTTACCTAAAGGATGTTTAAATTTGATGTGTTTGTATATTTGTAAAAGCAAAAGTTGTATTTAGAACACAAATAAATTTTCAAAGATTTATAGGCTCACCTTCACATTGGTGATCTTGAAGAAACAAAAAACTTAGTATTTCATGAATTTGTCATATTTCAAAAAAAAAAATTACCTCATCTAAAGAAGGTGTAAGTTCTCATTTTATAACTTGTTGAGAACTTGATATAACATAATTTGGATTTACACATTCATATTGAATTTGTTTAAAAATTCTCTCTCAAGTTTTTGTATACAATCATTTTTTAATGGTAAAATATAATTATTTTATATATAGCAATGATTGTATTCAATCAAGAAGACTTATAATCAAAGATCTACAATTTATGTTTTAGAATTCACATCAAGCTCAAAGGTTAACACAAATACCAAACATTATGAGAGGGATATATCCTCTTGGCATACACTCTATGCACTAGTTTGTGTTGCTTTACAAATATATCTAAATAGTTTAAGTAGGTACCATTTACTACTCATGTTGTACATGCTCTTGTTAAGCTATTGTGAATACTTACATAAAATACCTAGTAGACATAGAAACACTTGGTCAAATATAAAACTTGTTCATGTGAAGGAATTAGTTTTTGTTAGGCATGTGATGGACAAGTAGTTAAGGAAATGCATCTTGTCAAACAAAAGATTATCCAAAAATTCTTGTTCTACAATACATTTGAGTCATGCAATCCAATACAAATATCAATGTGCAAATATCCAAAATCCCTTTTTCAAATACTTGACATAAACACTACATGTATTTTGATAAATAATTCATTACTCGATGATGCACCTAATAAATCTTAGTTTTATGTCAAGTTGGAGAAATGTATTGGGGATTTCAACTGGCTTTTATTTTAAATCAAGGTGTTGATAGTTGGTGTGTAGTGTATGGGTGTTGGTGGAAAAAATCAATGAATGTGTGGTTGGTTGTAGATCAAAAAGAAAAAAATATTATATATGATTATTCTCATTTATTAATAAACATAAGCAGTAAGTACACATTAACTTGGGTAGTCTATGCTAACGATAAATAATCAAAATATTAAATGATTCAACAAAGACATGGAATGCACATGCAATGTGCATTATGTAATCACTTTTATATGTTATTTTATGCTTGATTCTAGAGGATTATGAAACTAGAATTATGTAAAGTCTCCTTATGTTCATGGTAGTTGTCAATATTTTTTTTTGCATGACCATCAACATATTTAATTTTTAGGAATGTACTTGAAAGAATAAGAGAAAAGTTATAATTTTAATAACATCATTTAAGAAAAAAATAATAATATGAGTTCTATAAATGGTATGTCAATGGCTATGTAATTTAATATGTGTTATCACTATTGTAAATATAAGTGGGATAGGATTATAACTACACACCTTAGTGTAGGATAAGTGGTGTTACAATAGACTATCAAAATATGAGGGTAGTAAAACTAAATTTTATTATTATTGTAAATTATCAAGACATTTAGGATCTTAGGCTACAATATAAATAAAATGTTTACCTAAACACCACTAAATTGTAGTTATTATTAGATCGTTTATGGTTCCTCTCCCTAATACATTTATCCCCATCAAAAAGTACAATGTAAAATGATCTATTGAAGCCCATAACGAATGAACCAAACAAACCATGTTTGATGACAAAATTATCTATACATAAAAAATTGTATAAAATCAACTTTGTGAGATACTACAACGTTCAAATCAAATGAAAGTAACCATTGAATCATAATAGATTAATAAATTAATTTCTTGGGCTTGAATGAAAAATTTGATTAACATATTTTTTTTAGAATTTTAAAATGAGCAAAGCTAAGACTTTGTTAATAGACAAATATTGTCTAGTTATTATTAGCATTTGTATATGTTTAAAAATATTTAAAAAAATTGTACATAGAGTTGTCATGTTTTTACAAATATGAAACAAATATATGGATAAGAGAAATTTAAGGTTTTGGTTTATCAAACTAAGATGTGTAGTGTCAAAAATTGCACACCCTCTATAATTTTTACACTATAAATTGCACTCACTTTAGTGTCTACTCCTATAGCATATCTTTGATTACATCTAGTTATTTCCCCTAGCCTATCCCCTAATCCAACATGTCATTTTGTGTTAATCTTGATGATTGTGTTAAATCGTAAGTCCTTTGAAACTTCTAACGTCACCTTCTCATGATATAATTGCCTTCTTCATATGTCAACTCTTAAACTTTGGTGCACTTGCACTAATATTACTACCCCATGACAATATATGTTGAAAATGAAAAAAGGAAACAACCATAAAAGAGTCGTGAGATAAAATATGTCAAATATCAAATGGATATCTTAGTGCATTTTCACTTTTCATTGGATGTTTCCTCAACTCCAAATCTCCCCAATCACATTATACTATTTTTAAACTTCTTCTCTCTCCCTTTTAAACTCATCCTCAGACTTCTAGAAAAACAAGCATCATTGGTATAGTTGTGACTTCTGCAGAGGATGCCAAATTTGAATAAGAACATATTAGGGTCTTCTATAATGACACCATAAAAATTAGGAAGAGGAAAGGAGGGAATATCCTTCATGCAACATGTCCCATCTTATTAGAAATAGGGAATTGGAAAGTTGTGATTTCAAGTGGTTCTTTTTCTTGTACATCTCCCATTACAATGTGGAAGTTGTGACTAAGGGCTAAGGGAATGTCATGGGAATTGGGTTCATTGGACGTTTGGCTTGAATCAATTACTAAATTAGCTTTAGGATGATGTTCTTTAGGAATCAAAGGTTCATTTGTTTGCACTACTTCAATTTATTCCATTGGTACAAGCATGTCTTTATGAGAGATGTTCACTAGAAGAAATATTCCTAAGGCATATTTTCTTCTTTGTATTAAATAATTATGAAATCATTCCCACCTTCCTTGCACAATGTTTTTGATTATATAAGTAGGGAAGGACCCTAATCCTGTAGTAACAAAAAGAGTTAGAACAACAAGAAACGAGACAGACTAGGAAACAACACCAATCACACCCAAAAAAAAGTAACCAGTCTAACTACTAGAAAGAAGCCATATGGGGCTCGCAAGACAATACTAGTATTGCATCCATAGGATCATCATAGTTATAATATAAAACAAAGGAATACCAAATACTGTCCCAAAAAGTGGCACACAGACCATATAAAATATTAACAATAGTCCAAGAAATTCTAAACCAAAGCCTAGCAAGCAAAAAGTAACAGTCCAGGACAATCATCCTAAGTAACCAATGATTATAGGCAGACATAAAGCCAGAGCAAAAGATAGAGTAGGAACACTGCCATTATTTGGCATTAGCTATCATATCCCAATGTTCACCAATCTAAGAGACAAACTCCCTCTAGTCCAATCCAACATCATTAGTTAGGTCCTTCATGCCCTCCTATTTCCCAACTTTCTTAAGTTGCTTCTTGATCTTAGATTGACCAAAAATAACTCCAACTGTAGCATGCCTCATCAAACCGTCAGTCACCTTCATAAGATTAATGATCGCTTTCTCCATATCTTCAACCTGAACCTATAGAAAGGTGATTTGAATTTTCAAAAAAAGAATGTTAGTATCCTCATGAATAGAAGTACCCTTGGCACTGTCCTCCACATCACATACCTCCTTCTCAATCACCTCTAGGTCTTCTTCCCTGCCAATTTCAACCTCCATATTTTCATCTTCCTCATCCTCTAGTTCTTCTTCCATCTCATAGTCTTAATCATCACAATCCATACCTTCACTTTCCTCCTCCACTTGGGGTTTGAATTCTTCCACAAACAGTTGTTCCTCTTCCTCAATTATAGTCTCATTTTTACCTTTTTTTATCTGAACTAGCAACCTTTTCCAATCTTGTCGAGCGTCGGCCACCCTGTGAAATTCCCACTTGCCCTTCATCCAAATCCTCCTTTTGGGGACCATTAGGGTCTTCAACTATGGTAATAAAATTTTCATGCTTCGGGGCTTGCTTGTCTTTTTTTTGATCTCTTAACCTTTGGGGGTTCCAAGAGCAATAGGGAATGTTTCCTTTTTTTAGGGGTAGCTTTGAGCAATTCCAGCTCAAGGGGATTTACCACAAAGGAAAGATTAGACTTAGAGGCAAATGGTTTGGAGCTGGAGGTAGCCAAATTGGAAGCATTCATAGGGCTATCATCCATAGAATCTACACAAGGAGTAGGGGGCTTAGGGTTAGGCATAGGACTCGAAAGTACAATAGCCTGGGGAGGGGCAACATTATCATCATCAATATGGTGGGGAGGGCCAACATTAATCATTAAAAAAAGGAAACACTCCCTGCTGCTCCTTGCATAATGCTACAAGATAATTCAGTACTTGGAATCATATCTCATAGTCCTAGATGCTATACATGTAAACTATATGCTAGGAAATAAAAAAAGTATTCAAAGACCTAAAGACTCCTATAGATTGGCACCATTGTTGGTAAAAATGCCAAAAATGTATGTTCCCTTCATTGACTAATAAATCTAGTGTAATTGAGGCATACACTCAACTCAACATGGACTTGGATATCATTTATCAAGCAACTCATCAACTATGAGAGTTAAACTTATAATGTCTGACCATTGATGTATCTTCTTGGATGATGTCACAACTATGTGCTCAACTTAAGGGATTATGGGGTTCTTAAGTGGTTGAGTATAAGAATTGAACTTTGTTATTCAAAAAAGAATTCATATAAAAAAAACTTAGATATCTTATAAAAAATGTCCTGCAACTATTGATTCAAACTAAAACTATTATTGTGCATTTTGCTAATAACATAGATTCATTGCTGTAGGTAACAATTATAAATCTCTTGAAAACTAAGTAGTGATTTAAACTTAAAATACTAAAATAAATAATCTTCAATAATAATAGCATAGTTGCATTTTTACCTCAAGTGGGCCCTTACTTGGGTTGTTGCACTCTTCTAATTCAAAAAAATTCTAAGATTTCAATCCTTTCTATCCTTCCTTCATTCACATTTCACTAATACACTTCTACTCTAAATCTTCTAATATATAGACTTTTAATTCAACCAACTAATCTTAATTGTCCTAACCACCAACTTTACAAATTGTGACTCATTCGCAAAAGATAGGAAGAGTCCATTATTTCATCTTAAGAACACAAAATAAGGAATTTCAAGATATAAATTTCTAGTACATAATTCTTCTAACTATAACTAAGGAACCAAAATCATTGGTATGTATAAGAAAATAACATGATGCATGCAACAAGAGAATTGTTGTATTGTCTACCATTATCCGCTATCATGGATTTTCTTTCTACTCTTTATGACATATTTCATTACTAGTAGCTGAGATTATATCCACATGTTCTAGCTCTGATAGATGTGGGTTCCCTTTGCTACAGATATCCCATCTCCATGGTTGCAAGTGTGTGATCCTTTGGATATACATGTTTAATCTTGTGGTTGTGTTTCTGCAATAGTCCTTTGGATACATGTTTGTTTCCTTTACTACATGGTTAGTTCCTAAAAAATTACTTATATACTATAATTACCATAATTTATCATAATATGCTATCATATTCCATAAATAACCATCTAAACATGCAAATATTTGTCAATCCATCATTTATCAAGTTTAGTGTTTTATACTTTAAATATCAGCCAAAAAGTTTAAAGAATGTTAGGGAAATGTTTCAAAGAGCAGGAAATAAGCATAACTAATAGGAACTAATACTAGGCTCATCACCACCTCTTCTTCATTTTCCTTTTCTAACCCTTGATTTGAGCATAGTTTTCTCTCTTTTTTTGGACTAGTTTGGTCCCCTTGTCTAAATATCCTATTAAGTTCCTTGGAATTGGGGTCATTACAAAAATTAACACCAAAAATTGGTGACTCTACTAGGGAACCAATTTATAAATCCTTGTTCCATTCTTCAAATGTTTACAAGCTTGAGTATATGAATTAAAAACTTGTGTAGTGCCTTGTGTTGGGTTATCCTTCTTTTTCATTTCCTTGTAAAGCGTGCTGACTCTATTGTTGTAAAATCCATAGATATATCTAGTAACATCAATATGGATAAAATGGTATCATTATTTAAAGTTAATCCTTAAAATAAGTTGGTTGGAGAAGTGTACATGAAAATGAAATCCATTGTAAGAACTCAAAATAATATTGTCTTTCAGACCTACCTATTAGATTTTAGAAGTAGGAGCTTCAAGTAGACAAGGTTCATGCATAGATTCCAAAGAGAGAAAACTATACACTTATGAACATTCAAATAATAGAATAATTGAAAAATAAAGGAAAATTCAATGGTTTGATTGTGAGACACAAAAAGAAGATATACTTGTTATGAGGATAAAAGTGTGTAGTATGATTGGTAAGTATTTGAAAAGTCATGGTATGCAAAATCCAAATTTGATGACATATTCTGATAGCCATTATCCCATTTCTCCCAATACAACATATAAATATGAAGTTTAATGGTACATGTTATGTTTCCTTAGAGAGAAGGTGAGTGAGCTTCTAACAATAGTTGATTCCTGAAAGGCTTGTATGCAAGGTTATGATATGGTCATTAGTAGAAGAAATGTGGATAAATTCATCGATATGTGTATGCTATATTTTCACACTAGATGTTAGGAAATTTCTAACCAACATCCCCTTTCTTCTAACATATCATGAAACTTGATAAAATTGAACAATATCATGTACACTTCAATCTATTAGGAACTCAAAGAGAAACA
The DNA here is from genome assembly GCA_007258455.2 of Sequoia sempervirens. NCBI lineage: Eukaryota > Viridiplantae > Streptophyta > Pinopsida > Cupressales > Cupressaceae > Sequoia > Sequoia sempervirens. Next base: position 356,493,722 of record VDFB02281492.1, read on the forward strand.
TTCAAACATGTCAATGGTCTCTTAATTAAAAAAAGAATGAGTTCCCATATGATGATTATGAAGAATAACATAATTCAAGGGGTGCTTAGAGACAAATGAATCATATGACTATGATTGGAAGTTATGTGGATAAATCCTGTAGTGTGGATTTTTTTGGCATGAGATATAAAGATGTGAAAATACATGATACCAGCTAGTTCCCCCTCTTCTCAATTTTTTGTATCAAGAAAAAGTTGAATGTGAGGAAGAGATGTTGTATCACCTTTAATAATAATCTTAATGACTTCTTGCAAATCTAAAATTGTAAATAACTCAAATTGCCACCCTCAAAATCCATGTACTATATGAGCAAGGAAAATAGGTATGATGCATCAAGATGTGACTTAATGAAAGGAGAAGATGAATTTAATGATTGCAGTGTAGTTTATCTAGAGTTTCAATCTGAGCATAGTGCTTATGAAAAATAATATTAGTTTCACACTCATATCATAGAATATCTAAGGGAACTCATACAACCAACCCATAATTCTAATCCACCATGTTAAGACATGATAGCCCATACAAATTCAATAGGAGTGTTGGTTAGAAATGGATATCATTGAGAGATGAGCAAGTTCCTACATGAAATGATATTGCTACTAGATCAAAGTAAAATTTCATGGGTAGTAATAAGAAATAATAATGGACAAATGATATGATCAAAAGTAGCAACATTACAGAGAAGGATATGCCAATATAGTAGTGGGTAATGAAGAATAAATGGGTGCTACTAGTTCATGACATGAAGTTTAAAAAGGAGAAATTTTGATTAATGAAGCACAATTATTTTAGCCCCTATCACTAGAAGAGCTATGCTAGGTAATGAGATTAAGGAAGAAATAGATATTTCCTATTATAGTCAATTCATGCCTTGCAAAATTAATACAAATGAATTGATCTTCCCACATGTTCAAAAAGGCCTATCTTGTGAAGAGATAAATGTACATTAAGGGAAGATGAATGCCCACACATTGAGGTGAATAGCTACAAAACCTTAAATGAAGTTTCATCCATCGATGTTGGTCCAAAATTTTTTTAGAAGGTTGTGTTAAGAAGGTACCATTGGTAATCTCCTCCTTTTTCTTTTTCTATTTGAGAATGTAAAATATAAATGAGCTACTTAGAGCAAGGAGCTAGGTTATGCATGCATGCAAATCAAGGAGATTTTTCAAGGTACATCATTCTTCATAAGTTCATACATTTTAACCCTTTTATATTTTCCCCTACATGCCTAATTATATGATACTATTTATTTTCTCCAAAATGATCATATGATAGAAAATAAAAAATTGTTGCATTAATTAGTAGGTCTTCACATGATGACAAGTGGAGATGTTCACCGAGGAAAGAGAAAATCATGTCCACGAAATATATTGGTGCACATGTGAACACAACAAAGCTTATTGAGGAAAATTTAAAATTTTCATCCAACTTTTATCACCTCCAAAATGATCTAAGAGGAAGAGATGTAATATTTTCCTAGATAAAATGAGTTTTACCCCTAGATGGAATGACAATTATCATGGATCTATTGAGTTACAACTCTAGAGGTATGTGTTGATGTTAGGAAAAAAAAATGGGATACTACTTGAATTTTCTATAGGAAGAAACATATGGCCTATGGTATGGTCATATAAAAAATTTCAATGGTGTAATGACATGGCATACTACCTCAAGAGCTTGGCCAAAGAATTGGTGAAATGGTTGATCCATGATAAGCCAAATTATTATTTCCTTTATTAGTATGAGTTCTACCATATATACATATTGTGTTTTGTTTCTTCTTATGTCTTTTATATTGTGTTATATATGTATGTGTGCAATTTTGACACTTTTTAGTCAAGATAAAATGTGATTGTCCTAGTCCTTTATTTATGTGTCCCTTTTTGTGGTATATTCCTAAATGGCTCTAGGAAAATTCATCACCAATTCACCTCCAACAATTCATCGCCATGACAAATTCATTGGAAAATTCACCACTAGCAATTCATATCATATTGCTGACAGTGAATTTTCCACAAGATGAATTTGTCATGGCAATGAATTGTTGGAGGTGAATTTGTTGGTGGTGAATTATTGGTGGTGAATTTTCCTGAAGCCGTTCCTATATATCTTGGTCCTATCTATGACCAACTAGTACATGCATCCCTAAACAAGATCCAATATTGGATCCCCATTCTACATGCCTCCAAAATGCAAAAATCTTAATTCCTTGTCCATGTTCTTGTAGTTGCCTTACTTTAACCCACAATTTATAATTAATATAAGAGAGTTTAAGTGGGTCTCTATTTATCAAAAAAATCCTAATTATTGTTCTTTGTTATCCCCCATGAGCATATCATGTGTTGGAAGTTGCAAAAGCCTATGGGTATTTTCTGTGTTGGAAATATTGATGAACAATGTGATCAATTGAAGTTGTGCACTCTTCAATGGATTAACCATGAAAGAAACCATCCACAAGAAAGTGTTACAACATGAGCATGAAGATTGATGATTGATCAAATGATGATCTATTGATGATATTGAATTAATCTAGATTAGATGAGATAATTTACAATATACAAACACCTTGTATATATAGAAAAGGTGTGATGAGGTAGGATAACTACCCTTGATACAAACATTAAATACCTAATGCAAATAATAAATGCATGAGATAATGCATAGGAAAAATATTAAATTCGTAAATGACTAAAAGTAAATAATGAGACATGGCCCCATTCTAACTAACTTCTGGAAATATTTTCAACTTCACATGTGTACTATTCCACTTGCTAGATGCCTTCTAAAAAAGGTTATGAAGACTTAAAATAAATCATTCGATATTTTCTATGGTCGAATTGGCATGGTGATGTTGGTTTTAAATCTTCCTCTTGGTTGCACTATATACAACCTAAAGCTAAAGGTGGATTGGGCCTCTTAGACCCTAGAACACAAGAGTCTATTTGGTAGCTAAATGGATTGTTAGAGTGGTTAATGGTGATGAGCCATGGAAGATTTTGGTTCAATATTGAATCGAATGGGCTACTGCTAGAAGGAATTGACAAGTTGTTCGTTGGCTAGACAAAATTTTGATGGCTCCTTATTTTAAGTTAAAAGCTTCATTTTCTTTTTTGTCAATATGGAAGGATTGACAACAAGTTTGCAATGTATTAATTGGAAAAGTGCTTCCTTACAACATGGTCTTAGTTTTGGTTCATCGTCCATTTGGTGGAATAGAATGGTTCAATACCAAGATCAACCCCTTTTTGTTGCATTCCCAAGATATGCATATGCTCTCTTCAATAGAGGGATTCGTCAGTTTAGGGATCTTTGGGATTTTAATGCTATGGACTGGACTAATTGGAAAGTCATTAAGAATCTTTCATCTAAATAGTAAGTTTTAAGGGTTTGTTATATTTTTGAAAGCTTTGGTTCCTATGGAACTAGTTATAAAATTTTCCACTCCCTTGCAATGTAATGTCTTCAAGGATTAGTGGTGGCTATCCAAGTTTCAATTTGGTTGCTTTCCTTTAAAAAAAATATAACCAAGCCTTGAACCTTCCTTGTCATTAAATTCTAGATTAAATTAGAAATGGAAATGTAAGTTTAAAGAACAATTATGGAAAAGATTGAGTGCCCAAATATGGAGATTGAAAGCTAAATCTAATGCTTAGATTTTGGATTAGAAAATTATGCATTTCAAATTGCTTGTTGGTGACTGATTGAAATACTTTGTGGTGCAACTACCTAAATGTCCCGTTTGCTAGCATAGAGAAAGCCTGAAACATGTCTTTTGGGAATGTTTGTGGGCTAAAAGAAAATAGAATGTTATTTTCAAATTCCTTCTTGATATTTTTGAACATACATTAAAATAGAAAGAAGCTATTTTGGGCTTTGGATTTCAAAATAATGTTGTGGCTGATTCTATGAGACAAACCATTTTGCTTAACATATGGAAAAGTAGATGTTTATCAGTTTTTTCAAATCATAATATTCATCAAGAAGGGAAAATGCTAAACTTTTACTTTGATGTTATTTTCCAATTTGTCTTTTTGTGCTCTCATTTGCAGGGGGTCTTCAAAGAGAATGTGAAGATTAACAATCACTTAGACAAGATCAAGTTTCAATTGTTGTAGTTACATAGAAAATATTTTTTGTGCTCCAAATAGCTTCAATGTATGGTAAAATTCAAACTATAAGGTTGTGTCCTTGTGATGTATGGGGTCTTTGTTCTTACCCCTAGCTTGTATTGGTTTTATAAGATTGCTAGTTGTTGTATCTTTTTCTATTTTTGTTGCATCTTGTTGGTTGCATTTTCTTCTATGTGATATTTTTTGCATTGTTTAAATATAAGAAAAGAAGTTAACAATTTGAAAATAGGATGTTCAATCATTCACCATTAAAAAAGGCACAAGAATAGTAGGGTAGATGGCTCAAAGTGCACATAACCTCTTAATACTCCAACTTCTTAACAATAATAGGTCTAAAAATAGGCCCAAGATGAAGGTGCCTCCCATAATGACTAGAAATCTTTAGAAAGTTAGGCACTCAACTTGGTAAATCCTCACGCCATGCTTCTAGTTAATAGGAAATGGTACAACCCCCTATTATTTTATTTTCCAACAATAACTCTCAAAAACCCCTCAAATAAGGTCATCCAAGCAAGAGGACTCCATAGGAGAAATTATCATCAATATTGAATTCCTTCCAAGCACTATTTTAGTAGAATGAGATGGTATGACCCCTCTAGGGCATCATTGAAAGTGAAAATTTTGCCCAACACTATGTTCTATAAAATTCAAATATAGCATCCGAACTTAACTTGGAGAACTTCTACAACTCTAAAAAATAAATTTCAACACAAATCATTTACTTGTAAATCTCTTTTTTCGCACAATCCTGTAACTCTGAATAAGCCACACCGAATTGACCAGGGAGGATCTTTCAACACCAAGATTAATCTTCTCTAAGAGGCTTTTCATCCTCAAGAAGCCTGGGATGAACCAAGTTCAATCTCCCAAAATCCATAAGGGTTTCAAATAGAGAAAATAGAATAAACTGCATAGCTCAAAAACTCTCCATATCTCCTTTTATAAGTTTCTCGAGAACTTTTTGGAAAACTCAATATAAAATCAATTGATTAATTTAATAAGCCTTATATCTCTAAAAAGTGATTTAATTCATTTTTAAAACATTCCTGGCACTTAAAGTCATTTTTTAGTGTCACAACATTTAAAAATTTCCAGCCCGATTCCAACAAGCTATAAAACTAAGGTGCCCATTAAAATATTTTAATTAAAATAGAAACCTTAGTAAAATTAATTAAATATAGCTCAATATTACATCCAAATTGTTGAAATGATAGAAATGCATTAGAATAAAAAATTGACTATGTAGGAGTTATATTGATGATGCATGATGATAAATGGACTCGACCGAGTGACTTACTATAAATAGACCTCTCTCTCCAAGATTCTTGGAGAACACACTAGAATTTGAAAATAACATAAAAAAGCATCATCTTAGTCCTCTAGACCATTTAAGCCCATTGGTAACATCAAAAAACCCCTCAGACAAGAAAAACACCCACCCAAAAGGTTAGAGCCAACTGTTATGCAAGAGAACCCTAAAATGGGGATATTACACGAGATCCATCCATGATAAAAGATAAGAGTTTTATAAGGTGAAACCATTCTACTTTATTCCTTTTTATCTCACTTTTTCTAATGAATTAAGACCACTAGGATTTTAATTTATTATCATGGCTCCTAGCTCATGGTGTTACCATTGATCCCTATCTTCAACTTGCACTCACTTTTTAGACCATTACCATTCTATTTATGAGATGAAGCGCTTCCATATCTTCAACTTGTACTCACTTTATCATTCATGTTTATCCAAACCTCTTAAGTTTTACTACAAATTACATACATTTTGTTGGTCATTAACATGTTAACACTTCTTAGGAGTTAGGAAATTCTATTAGGAAGCTCTTTAACAAATTTCAAGTATGCACTTTCTCTCTGGTCAAGGCTATCCCTTGGATGATGTTGTCATGGTGCCTCTCAAGGGTGGTTAATGCTATCATGTAGGCCATTTTACTTAGGGTGACCTTGTCATTTTGGTCCAGTGATTCTCAAATTTCATAAGCAACACAAGGAACTCATTTTGAGCAAATTTTATTCAGAACACATAATCTCAAAGTTGCATATGAACCCACTTATTTACTATTCTTTATTTCCAATACTTAGTTAAATTTGTTATTTACTAATTTCTAAGTCTTACATGATGTCCCAAGTTTACATACTTTATCCACTTTCTAGTCCAACTGACAAGCCTAGTTCTCATGGTTGTAAACTATGGTTGGGATAGTTAGAGATAACCTTAGGTAACTTTAATTTGTACCCACCTTAAACAAATAAACCTAAAAAGGTTCATCTTTAAGTTTCTTTCAATGGGAAAGCAATATTTTCACAAGGGATATTATCATTACATGGAGGGTTTTATAGGCACCCTTCTCATTGATGTATATCACTTAACTCACATGCATAATGGATGTGTATCAATACATCTTAGTAAAATTAGCATGCACTAGGGCATAAGTATATCATAATATGAATGTGTTTCTATACCTAACTTTTTTGTTGTCTTGACTGTATCATCTAGATCTTGAACTATAGTTTCCCTTGCTTAACCAATGCCTTGATTTGTTTAAAAAATATGCATCATAAACATCTATTTTTTTTTACTATAGAATCATTTATAGCTTAGAATGACTTAAAATTGAAAAGTGTTAAATTAGAAATTAGTGTTACTCATGTATTTAACATTGTTTTTTATATCTTCCAAAAATATCAAGCAATCTAACTCAGGATCCATCAAATATAAATGCTTGAGTAAATCCATGAGACACACATTGGTCATGTGAAAATATGTCACAATCCCCGTTTGTAGTATTTAAAAAAGTAATTTTATCAACTATTCCAATCTATTAGATCACACAACCCTTCTAGAGAATGTATTGGATATATTGGATTTGCAAGAGATCACCTCTTTCTTGCCATTGTTAAATGACTAATTTGAAGAGAATTTTGTGATCAAAGAAATTCTTCTGGTGTTTTGGTTCTTTGTAGTTACAAAGAAACACAAAGTATAAAAAGGGAGAGATAAATACATTATGAGTTGGATTATTGTATAAGGCATGGCAAATGGTGGGAGATAAATAAATTATGAGTTAGATTGTTGAATAGGAGGTGACAAGTGGTGTGACATATTTTTTGGTTGGTATAAAAAAAATGACCAATCAAAATTTGATCAAAAGTAGAGAGATATTGAAAAAGTTCATAGAAGAATAACCTCTCACCAAATTAGAATCCCAACTCTAAAAATCAATAATAATCAATATTATAGTATTTGATATTATAAATCAATTGCATGCAAAATATACCATTAAAATTTAACTATTAAATTTAAAACTCTCTCATCAAAATAAATCCAAAACAAAAAGGACATACAAACATACAATTTCATCATTACAACAATACTTATTTTTTTTATAATAAATTCAAAATCTCAACAAGATGCTGAATTAAAAAAAAACCAAGAGAAAGAAACAATGTATAAAAATCACATTACGTAGAGGCATGTGCCAATATAGATCAAGGTGGCTTGTAAATCCATTTTATAATAATCAATCTCCTTTCTAATGCCAAATAAAATCTATGATGACTATATATATATATTATAAGCAAGCTAGCGTGGAAGGTGTGGTACCTACCACCATTTTTCTATGTAATTTATAATCATTAAAAACGTTTAGGAAAAACTAAATTCTGTCCGAGTTCACGAGTTAGAATGTTAAATACAAAAGATAACGTTGGGTCCATGCTCTTGTTTTGGATATTGATTTCATGGCAGAGGACCAATGGTACTTAATAACACCATGATTTCAGGCCACAAGACGAATACTACTCAATAACACCACATGTATCTGAAAGGATTCAGGCCCCTCCACACATTATGCCCACGACATTCCTTTACCAGGGCCCCAAATTAGGGAGATATGAGTAATTGTACTAGTTGGGTGTCATTGCTGTTAAGGGATCCAGGTGTCGCGACCCAAACTTTCATGTCACCTCACCTAAGTTAGGTAAACCACAGGCTTCATTTTCGACATTAATAGTTACCTTCCCTTCCTTGTAACTAAAACTAATCAATTGCAGGCCAAACTTTGAGCTGCAATCTCCTCCAACTAATTAATTGCAGGCAAACCAAGCATGTTGTTTACTTAATAGCCAAACGGGTGTCTTGTTTAATGAGGTGGACCGTGGACTTCGCACAAGGTATACATTATTATCTTGCTTTTTCGGACACACGTTAAAATCGGTCGACGCCAGGCAAGGTTTAACATAGCTGTCGGTTTTGCTACTTTTTGGTGTTCTTACTCGTATAATACTCCCAAATTTTCGTCCGAACTTGCACTAGTGAAGAAATACCCTCATCTTTACCTTTCTTGCAAGTTGCACGTATCTCTGTACATAAAAAAAAATGTCAGTGTTGGAAGGGTTGTTGGTTTTGTGGGGAAGCTTGATTTAGAAAGAGTTGATATTTTGAGAGAGAGAATTTGAGTTTGAGTTAAGATAAAGTTTGTAAGGATAATTTTGAGTCTTTAATCTTAAGTTTAAAAATATTATTATTTAAAAAAGTGCATATCTTGTAATAATCTTCTTTAATATTAGCGAGGGGTTTGAACTTGTGATCAAGGTTCTGATATCAATTGTTGCACAGACGGTTGTCATCGCACCAAAAGATCGACTTGTTAATGTCTGATAGAATTGCCAGAGTTAATGGGCACAAAGAGACCAAGGCCCACACACCTTGCAACAAATTATTCTGGTTTTAATTTTAAGTTGAAGAAAATTGCTTGTTTATGTATTTTAATAGAGGATATTTTTTTGATCTTTTTTAGGCTATGAGAGAGACATCTTGTTCTTTTCTAATAAGAGATGTTTAACCTTCATGGGTAACTCTCCAAAAGCATGTCTACTAGTGACTCATATTGATTTGATTATTTTTTATTTCCCCATTAATTTAATAAGAAGAGACATCTTTGTCAACTTCAAAATTTATATTATAAATAATGAGGTATCACAAGTCTAATGACTCTTATAATCTCATGCCCATACTATACTTTTTGAAAATCTTAAATATCAAAAATAATATCTAAGACTTTTAAAAATTATTTTTAAATCATATTTTCTTTCATTATATTATTTATATTTATATTTATCTTGTCTTATCTTCTATCTTATCTCTTTTCAACCTCATAAATTACTTTTAATCTTTCGTAAAGATTAGTCCATAAATTAGACCCCATTAGAAAAAAACAGGCGAGTTTGAATAAAGAATCCTTAATCCTTACCCTTATTTAAAAAGATTTAATTATTGATAAGTACATTCAATTCTAAGAGATGTTAAAAGCCCAATTAAAAAATTATGTACATGATACCAAATATCACAAAAATAATGTGACGCTATAAAGTGCCGTCAAAGCGAAAATCACACGCCGGGGACGTTCTTGTGCACATTATTATACGCTAGAAAATAACATGCCCGGCACAACGGAAGCACTTTTTGCCTACATTAATTAATCGAAAACGTTACATGAGACAAGCCGAATTCCCTATCATCCGAAAGCGGACATGAATTTGAAACAGACGTAGGATTTTAAACCAATTCAAAGTATTTCCCCCGCAAGGATTCCCGCTCTTATACTTAAAAAATACTGTTAATTAATTTCCTCGTGGATGGCTCAGAAAAAGAAGACCGGAAATAGACAAATGAGAAGACGCTGAATTTAAATGCTAAAAATGACAGGATGACAGATCACATGGATAAAGCGAAGGTGGTCAGGTCAACTTTACAAGCAAGTAAAAATAACGAAGGGTCCAGCCGAATATTCCTCGGAACTCACAACTTCTCTGCTCCAGCGAAGCAAAAGCCACTGCGCTCTGCAACCCCATTTACTCTTCCTCATAATTCAAAGCTTTGGCATTTTCCGCTAATTCCCTAGAAAAACAAACACGATTTTATTTCTAGTTTGATTTCCGCCTGACATTTTTTTTCAGCAGGCTAAATTCTAAATTTCAATACATTCCGCGTACTTTATCTTTCTCTAGAACGTTAATCCGGTTGATAAGCTATTTAAAGAAGGTTGAAAACATGGATAACCACCGTTGGCCCAAAACAGCTATGAAGGAGACGCTAGAACGTAGGAAGAAAACTTGGATGAAACAAAACCACAAGTGGATGAACAAGTGGGACATCAATTTGCATGAGTGTCCTAGCACCAATAGTGAAATAAAAAGCTATGTGACTGAAAAATTCAGAACTGCCATGTGGACAAACCAGATTGGGCGAAAAAAAACATACTACATCAAAGAGTTTAACCCGACAAAGGATCATGGTGAAAAAACTTATTTAGGTGCAGATATTAAAGGGAAAGCGAGGTTGTTAGTGGCACAATTGAGGACGGGATCACATCACCTTAGGTGTGAGACCGGTAGGTGGAAGATACCCAAGGAAACTTGGGAAGAAAGAACTTGTATTTTCTGCAATAAAGGGGTTGTGGAAACAGAATGGCACTTCATCATGGAATGCATTGCTTACGAGGATATCCGCACTCAACATGAAAATAGTTTGAAAGTGGACAATATGCACCAGCTATTTGAGGAAGATAAGATTAATCAGACGGCTAGCCTTCTAGTCAAACTTAACAGCAGGAGATCTGACTTGGAAAAGAGTATGAAGACAAATTAGGCCTGTTTTGTCTCGGTCCCATAGACTGTTTGGTCTCGCAGACGTCATTAAAATCTTTCATTCATTCATTCATTCATTCATTCTACACTCTTGCTCTGGCGTTGCTTCCTTTACACTCTGTGTCGAGGCCCGGCGGTGCGGGTTCGATTCCCTTAAAAGAGACTTTTTCCATGTGACCTTCAAGGATTTGAGCGTAAATCTGAAGGACTAAATTGGCGGTTGGTTCTATGGCGTCGTCGTCGAGGGCTAGGAGTAGTTCGCCTTTCGGCTTCAGAAAGGCTTCACCAATTAATGGGAGAATAATGATTCCGCGGTATCCTCCTCCTGCTTTAAGTTCCTCTTCGAACTCGTATGGATCTGTTACGAGATCTGTGACACCGAATAGAGCTCGCAGCGACTCTGTGGCTTCCAGTAATTTCAGATTTTGTTCCGATTCTCCGCCGGAATTTGTTTCTCCTGAAACTCCCACTTCGGATAATAGTAATAGCAATAATATGGATTTTAAGAGGTCTAAGGAAAATATCTGTGTCACCGTTCGATTTAGGCCTCTCAGGTATTTTATCAATCTGCAAATCCCGTTTAACATTTTCAAGAATGCTTTTATACTTTTTTTTGCCAGATCTGGAATGCGGCGGATTTGATACATTGTTAATGCTGCATTGTACACAAATTGCTTGCACTGAGCTTTTTGCTTAAATTTGCCCTGCATTATGGCGATTTTAAGAAAAAAATTAACAGCATCCGGCGTTTGAATCATATTTTTTGCTCCATTTGACTGTAAATATACAATTTGGAGATATTTGAATCATATTTTCGGTTCCATTTCAGTATGAATATACAATTTGGAGATATTTCTCCTGCATTTTGACATCTTTTTATACATTATCAGAGCGTCAATCCTTCTGAGTAAATCCGTTGTAAACATTCTTTTCCATAAGTCTCACTGGAAGATAATTAATTGCATTAGGCATTTTCTTACTTCATTCAGTTTCTTGAATTTAATATCGATAAATCACAGCAGATGTTAGTGATTCCGTGTAAAATGTTACCGCGTTCAGTTTTCATCTCAACTTCATTCCTAATTACGAGTATACGCAAATTATAACCGCTTGGATCTTTTAGCTAAAGTTTAGCCCTGCATTTGATCCTTTATCTCAAATTTACCTCTGCTTTTGATCTTTAAGCTCAAGCTTGCCCCTGCATTTGATATTTTATTTCATGTTTGCCTCTGTATTTTACGCTTTCTGCCGAAATTTTAACCGCATTGAACTTTTTGCTCAATTTTACACCTGTATTTCATGTTTCTGTGTTAAATTTAGCCACATTGGGTTTTTATCTCGTCTTCAATGTCTGCATTTTATGATTCGAAGTCAGTCTTGACAGACATTGGACTTTTAGCTCGAATTCACCTGGACAGTTGATGATTACCAGTAAAATTTAGCACCACCTAGCATTTACGAAATTTAACATAGTTGAGGTTTTCAGCGCTAATCTAGCCTATACCAAGGGAAATTAAACCGTCTCGTGCGTTTAGTAAGATCGTGCATTCCAAATATCGTTTTAGTTACATTTAATCGTTCATTTTGGTATCGCTGGACAGATTTCCGGAGCGTATATCTTCGCATTTTCATCTTCTGGAATTTTTTTAAACTTCATGCAACGCTTTCACTCTGTATTCAATTGTTGGAGCTTCTCCTCTAAATATAACCTCGCATTTGAACGTCTCTGAAGAAAATCTTCACCGCGTGATCATTTATACCATATTATGTTTGTATTGTTCAGGATTTCCTCGCATTGAGCTTCTATCTCAAATTTCACTTCACGTTTTGACACCTGGGATTAAAATTTAGCTGCATTTTGACAAATAGGGAGAAAACTAACAATTTTTAGGGGTTCATTTAAAATTGACTGCATTTTGACATGTCCGTATAGTTTTTAAGAGCATTAATCTTTTTCTTAATCTTTTGTGTAAGTTTATTATACGCAACATTTCCTTCGAACTATTTTAGCCCAATTCGGCGTTTTCTTTCTTCGTTCATTTCAATCGAATTTCTGCTCAGGTGTGTGCTTTCACATGTCTGAAGAAGTCTTTACAGCATTCGTCATTTGTACCATACGCAGATCGCCCAAAATATCCAATCTATGAATACATTATGATTGGACATGCCCGAACAAATACTTATGCTTTTTAATAATATCAGTTACAATAGTTTTCAGACACGGATACAGCATTATTTTGTATTTTCTGCAATAAATCATAGTTTAAATCTGGTTACGCGGTTCGATATTTTCAATCCAACCTCTTGCCTTTTCTACTCTGTCTTTTTAATTATCCGAGATTATCAGTTGAATATATTTCTGCATTTGAACCCTTTTTTTCACGCATGCCGTAGTGGAGTAACGGGTTAAGATAAAGATAGTGCTATTTTTTTAAAGGACACCATCAAGCCACACACCAATTCCCTATAGGAGGCCCTCCCAGTAGAGGGCTACAATGGGATTGAATATTGTTCAAATTTTGTACTCCTGGAATTTTATCTCATGCGCAAGCGCTGTAGCATACCAGATCTTGGAATCTACTTACATCTTTAGTACACCTAATTTAATTAATCCACCTGAATCTGAAGTAACCTTACTTAAATGATACATTGTAACACTAAAGAGCAGTTTTGAACTGCTTTTATGATTTTGCAATGGCTTTATCTTATATTAGTTCCCTTTTAATTCCTAAGTGTTTGACCGATCTTATCAACTTCAACGCACATGAAACATTTTTTGTTTCAATCATGAGAGCTCTATTACATATTGCTTTGTTTCATTGAAACTCCTTGAATTAGAACTGAAAATTACAGAATTACACAATAATGGAATTTTAATTCCAAAAATAGTAAAATAGTAAATACCCATTTCTGTATCTCTATTTCTTCACAATGTTCACATACACAAATATCCAGTAGTTACTTTATAATTCATTTCATTTTAAACATTACTGGTGTATTCATGCCGTAAATTATGTGCCGTTCACTATCCATAAAACTTAAAACTGATTTCCAGTCCAGGATGCAACTGTCAATATGAGCGACTGGTGTCCCTAAAGATCGGGCAGAGATTTTGCATCGTATTTGATTTTATTTCAGTGCATCAGGGTTAATTTTAAGTTTGACTGTCATATTATGTCTTAACTTTAACAGGTTCTAGCTTATCTTGACATATGTAGGAAGAAATTTAGATTGTGTTAATGTGTTTTTGACATATTTTAATTTTTTGAATGCTTTGGCTATATGGATGCAGTTCAAGGGAATTTCAGAGAGGCGATGAGGTTGCATGGTATGCTGATGGGGATACATTGGTCAGAAATGAATACAATCTATCTACAGCTTATGCTTTTGGTAAGATTGTATGTTTACAGCACAAATTGCCATAAATAGTTGCAATTACTAAGCAATGCTGCATCATTCGCAGTGGGAAGGACCTAAATTTATAATTTACATAAGTCACTTAACTCTAGAGAACAGCATCGGTAAATTGCAGTGTTAGAGAAATATATGCAAATTGCATGCTTTGGAAAATGGAAACATACAATGAACGTAGAAGAACAATTGCACAATATATTTTCCCTCTAACCAATAGAATATGCTTTTTACATCTAATATAATTACATATAAGTGGCGATGATGGTTACCAAATAACTTTTCTTTATCAAGGACATTTTGGTGCAAAAATACCTACAGAAAACACACATTAAGAGGCTTCTTTAACAAAATGTGCTATCAAATTGTGATTTTGGTAAGGTTGCTACGGGGATGTCTTGGACAAGGGAAGAGGATGGGTTTGTAGACAGGAGGATGGCCTTAAATGGTGGCACTTATGTGGGATAAGGAATAATAAATACAAATGACTTATAAAACACTTCCACTAAGTAATTAACATATATTCATACAATGTCAAAAGGCTATGTTACCTTTTACTGTGGCTATGAAAAAATGCATCATTCATGGTCAACAATGAAGAAAATAATCAAGGAAGCTTAGTAGATACAATTCAGCAGGCAATAAAAGTTGTATGGCAGCCAAAGAGGGCTTACGGATATTAAAATTTAATCTAATGATTTTATAAAGGGTGCTGAGAAAAAAAATTTGTTCCACATGTAAAAGATAAAGGGAAACACGGAAGGCACAAGTACATGTTTAAACCTTGGTGTAAGATAGGTTCTTGGGGATGTGTAGTGTCAACGTTTGTTGTAGAACATTGAATAATTGGGGGACTTTTGTCCTGGAATTCCCAACAAATGATTGTGAGTGTTCATAAAAAATACGTGGGTTCAAAGATCTTGATGAAGATCATTGTTTAGAGTTGTTCAAAGCATCGGCTCACGATGCTTGAAATCAAGTTGTTCATTGTTGCGGTGCTAATGTAAACAAAAAGAAACCAAATATGTGAATGGAGGAAAATGATTAGATGATATTGCTTGAAGAATGAAGTGAAGAAATAAAAGTAGGTTATTGAGTTTGTTGGTCTTACATTAATTAGAAGAGAATGTTGTGAAAAAACTAAAAAGGTTCAAAAGACCACATGAACTAAAAGTTGATAACTTAAATGCCGGTTTGACCAACCCATGAAATTGCTTAATCCATTGAGATTTAAATGAAGGGTTTATAGTCTTATGTCAACCACCATGTAAGTTACATGTGCATTCATCAACCCGTGATAAAGATGATTACTTCTAGGATTTTGATAACTAAGATATGCACATGTTATGTAAAATAGGTGGTTTTTAAAAGAAATTTAACCATTTAACCCTACTATGGAATCTTGAAGGTTGTGGAGATCTTTATGTGTTGATGCAAGCCCATTCATTGATGATGAGCTTGAAATAAAAGGAAAATTAAAATCACATAGAACAATAATGGCTAGGTTGATTGACACAAAAATAATGTTTATACCAATCAATCCAAGTTGTAATGGCATATTATATTGCGCATGCAACACAGCTAATTAATTTAGAAGTCAAATACAAACGAATGGCAAGTGGTCATTTGGCAACCAAAGGAAACACTTAATAAAGGACTTTAAGTTATTGGGCTTAGTCTTTGTTTGTACTTTTGGTTATTGTTGTTGTTATGTTTTACACTTTTGTGTAACAAAAAACACTATGCTGCTGCAAGCAAATAAAATTGTGATAATGTAAGAATGAAGCCGCAAAGTAGAAAAAGTTAGTTATTGATAGGGGGCCCACTATTTAAAAAGATTATTTTGCATCAACATATTTTGTATTGTTGAACACAAAAGCCGATAGTAGAAAAAGCCTAAACATACTTATTTTATTCAACAAGGTTGTTTGGCATCAAAACCATTTGTGTTGAACAAAGTTTATAGTGTAGATTGTCAAAAATGGGGGAGCATTTTGTGCTTTTTTCAATCCAATGTTCTACTTGCACAAGGACACATTGGCTCTTTGCATTGACAACAATGATCTAAAGTGCTAGATGGAATAGGGAATTCAAGAGATAGATAGCATGTAGAAATTTCATTTGAGTTGAAAGATTTTACTAGAAGGTTTTGAATTGTGTGAGATGGGAACGAAGTTATGTTGTTTGTTAAAGAAAGTTAGTATGGCTTGGAAAACATTGTACAATCAATGATTACCATTTAATTGAGGGACAATTTCAGTAGCTCAAAGCAACACATTTTAAAGATGAAAATTTCAAGGTAGCGGATGAATTTGCAATGAGTAGCTTGTGTTGTGCATGTAAGAATTACAAAAATCGTGTAGTATTTTGTAAATCCAAGTATGCAATTAACTTTTAGGTAAGTAATTGAATTGGTTATGAGTACAGGGTTCTGGGCACCCCAACACAACAATTCTTTTTGGGGTTGGGTATGTTTGTACAAAAAACATATTAAAAATCATAAATATATGTATACATATTTTAGCCTAAAAATGGAATTAAGTTTAGATAACCACATAACATGCATAGTTTAAACAAAACATTGAAGAACCTTAAAAATATTACTTCGGCATCATCACTTGGATTTTGTTGTCATTGCCCAAGATAATTGAGAAGATCTATGAAAGGGTTTGGTTGTTGATAATTGCCTTGTAATTTCCATACTTTGCAATGTTGTTAACTATTTTCATGACATGTAGCAATATATGTGGAGAAGAATCAAATTGAAATTCCACAAGTCTTGGACAAATCTTAGCTCTAACAACAACTTGATCACTCTCATGTCTTTCCTTAGAAACATATGAATTGGCCTTGTAGGTGTCTTTGAGTATTGTACTTCTTCGTCCATTCGAAGAAGTCTCTACATGGATCCAACAACACCTTTTGTTTGTGCTCTTTGCTTGCATTGTAATATATTTGATACTAAAGAATGCGCACTTGAAGAGGATAACTAGAGCTTATAACCACTGAATATTTGATTCCTTTGCATTAAAAAGGCAAAAACCTTGCAAAATTGTTTAGATTCATCTAGGGTTTTGCTTTTTAATTCAAAATCACTTGGGTACATCCATGGATGTACTTGAATGAAATTGGGAGAAAAAACAAAACCCTAGGTGAATTTGTAGGGTTTTGTACCCATATCCAATTTAGGTATTGATTCTATTCTAATTCTATTATTTTAGGGGTTATGGAGAGTGATTTGGTAACACAAATTTTTAGAAAGGATTTAATAAGAATTTGTGTATAAGATCTAACACATAGATGGCTTTAATTTGTCTTATACTTTAGAGCATTTTATCTATAGCATAGAAGTGAACCATAAATGTTGATAGCATTTTATCTAGAGAGTAGAAGTAAGCCATAAATGTTAATACCATGAGTGTGACTTTTTTGCATTTTAGTCTTGAGCAACAAGCAAAGCTCCATTTGAAGAACTATTATAGTTTTGCAGTTTGCTAAGAATAGGATCATTATGTTGATACAATCATCTAGGTGAAGAGGTCCATAGTCAAACTTGTAAATGACAATATGTACTTGTAATTATGGTAACTTGAGCACCCTCTTTACTTGTAATATGTACTTGTAATTATGGTAATTGTTGATATTTGGGATGCGTATTCCCTAGCTAGCCCAGGAGATGGAGCTACAAGGTTTGAAATCGTAGTCATAGATTATGAAGTCACTAGTATTGGCTTGAAAATAGAGAAGACAATGAATATAGAATTTAAGAACATAATGAGTGCATATGTCCTTTCCAATAACACAGTTGCTACATTTTCTACATATGTTGTTTTTAGAATTGCTTCCATGCCAACACAAAGTGTCCTATGAACTATTTTTTTTAGAATTGGCTTGTCCTTGTAAGCACTCCTTGCATAGAGACAACCACTTCTTATCTCCCACTTTAAGATTCTGCTCTATATGATAATAATTATGCTTGGTCTTGGATCTCAGCTGAGTCCTCTCTAGTTGTCTTTTCACCTTGAGTTGGATTTGGTGAATCCTCTTGATGAACATACTTACTTTGGCCACCTCTATGTCCAATATTTCTTGCTGATCTTATTGTTCCAAAACGACGTCAAGTGGTCTACTAGGCAAGTAGCCTAAACACATTTCAAATGGTGATTGATAAGTAGAGGAATATATTTGTGCATGTTGTATGTATAGCAATGATTCATCTCGTACCATTGGGAACTTGCTATTGTAACCTCTTATCAGCTGCACTAATTTTCTATTCACAACATCTATTTGTCCATTTGTTTGGGATAGAAAGCAATACTCTTTTGGAGTTGGTTGTCCATTTTCTCCCATTAAGTGGACTAAAACCTGCCAGTGCAGTCTGGTCCAGAAACATTAAAGCCAAAACATCAGGATGTTAACATAAGAGTCATGTTTTGTTGTTTGCCTTGGGGCGAATTGTGAGGGACTGATGAAGTAAAAGCTTTAAGGTGGAACACAACTAAGAAAACATATTAGTCCAAAGCAATTAAGATATCAGAAGAAGCATTTTTGTGTAGGATAAATTTAACCTTTGCTAATGTTTCTGTATCAAACTGCATATCATTTTTAAATTCAGATGTTTCTGGTCTCCAGGTACTGGATCCATCACCAGGGAAAATCTTAAAGTCAAAGCTCATGATGGGTCCAGTAGTGAGACCTGAAATGTCAGAATGTATAAACATGATACTCAGTCTAATCCAAAAGCATTTTACAAAGCAAAGCACTTCAAACAAACCACTCTTAAAGAATCAATTCAAACCTTATTTGATGGTGGTGTATACAATGAAAAAGATTTAACTGTTAGCTCTAAATCAAGGTTATTTTTTCAGGACTGCAATAGTCTGTCACTGAAGTCTTTATTTATAAAAGTGTAAGTAACTTACCATTTTGTTGAGATTGAATTCATTTTATATCTTGAATAAATGAAAACAGTCATGAAAATTTTATCCCAGAGATCGCAGTTTGAGAAATATACCTAATTAACATCTCATTAAATTGCTTTATGAGGAGAAAAGTGACTTTACCATTTTTTTTGAGAATCTATCTATTCAATATCTTGATTAAATGAACACACTTAATGAAAATGGCATTGTAGAGATTGCAATTTGAGAATTATGCATCATAAACATCTCATTGAACTGCTTTATATTACCTGCAGATAAAGTTTTTGGACCTGCTACAACAACTAAAGGAGTGTATGATGTAGCTGCTCGACATGTTGTTAGGGCTGCTATGGAAGGCGTAAATGGTGAGTCCATGTGAACTTTAATACTTTCTTTTGACATTCCAAATTTTAACTTGATAAGAAAGCCTGCCTTTTGTTAGATGATTGATCACCAAAACCTTTTAATGAAACTTTCTTGAATAATAATGACTAGCTATATGAAAAATGTTTGTCTGTGCTGCTTCCTCTAATCTGTATAGAGACTACAGTACTAGGTATAGCAACGTGCAGTGCTTGTCAAAAACCATTATGCATAGTGCAAGTGAAGCAAAATCATTTATCATTATCTCCAAGAGACCTAATTTAGCCACTTCTGTAATGATATCTAATTGGATTAATTATGCTAATTAATCTTTATTTGCAATTAGGAGATAATTTAAATAAAAAGGCAGATATCATAGACAAATGTAATGTTTCATATTAGAATCATAATTGTTCAAGGTATATTGTGCTCATCATCCATCAGCCCATAAATGTTTTTATATAGCCTTTGTATCGGTGGTAAAAAATATGAGTCACGTTTAGTTCTTGTATAAGACCTCTAAGGTGGTTAATGAAAAAAACATGTTTAACTCCTGCATGTTACTAATCTCTTTTAGTTCTCTGGATATCTACCCTATTTTATCTGTTCTTATCATTTCATTTTGGTTCCCATTGTTACTGTTATTTCTATCTTTATTAGCAACTACTAGTAGCTTGTACCTTCCATAACCATTTTGTTAGCCAACTCTTTGCTGGAAACTAACATAACTAACTTCAATAACAACGAATGGGTTCATACCCTAAGAAAGAATATCAGCTCTACACCATACAATAAGTTTCTAGCTTTAGTCAGTACCATATTCTACCCATAATCCAAATGTTAGCTGGAATAATATTACCCTAGTCAAGAAGGGTGCCATAACATGCTCTCAAATAATAACTTACTTCTTCTCTCAATATTAGCAGCAAAGCATAGCAGAGCCAACAACTACATAAAATATTTGCAAAATACGAACAACAAAGCATAGCAGAATTCTTAAAACAGATTTTTGTATAATATCATATACATGAAATGTACGGAATTCAGATTTGAAATATATATGTGTAGATGATTAATGTTGAATTATAGAATGAAATTCAAACCATTTTGAAGGGTTAACCTGCCGATAGCGCTCGGCTAAGAACATAATACACAACTTAAAGATAAAAAATTGATTACTTAGGACCTATTTATAGAAGAAATTAGATTGGGGTGACCTTGAAGCCTTAATAAAGTTGAATATCTAAATATTACAAAATCTAGAAATGAACATATGACTAGTCGATAATATTATTTGTCATATGGTGGATGCTCCATAACCCAATATAACATCACCAAATGAAGAAGGTTAGGGTTGTTCCTTGGATCAAGTGCCACCTTCAAGGAATTCCGAATGGTGTATGCCCTTGCAAAAAAGGTAATTGGTGATTTCACTTACAACACTAAAATTCGTTTATCTCTATCACCATTTTCCCCTTGTGCAACTTTGGAAGTTCCATCTGGATCAAAATATTGTAAGGAACAACCTTCTTTAGATTGTTACATTGTATCTTTGAAAGAGGTATCTCCAGCTTGTAAGTTACATTGTCACACTACCATAGAATTTTGAGATGACTTATTTCCTTTTTGCTCCTTGAGAGAGCTACTTGTGGTGTTGTAGCTAATGAAGGATTCGATCTCCCTCTTTGAAATGTCTTATAGCCTTGCTGATTCACTTGGTCACATTCCATGACATAGTTGTTCTTAAGGATACCAAGGACGGCTTCTTGTTGTGGAACATTATTTTCAATTGCTTTACCTTGGGATGTCATTGAAGGTAGGATGAGAATGATGGTAGTGGGTACAAATAGGGTGCCTTGAACATAGTATTTTTAATAAGGTGTGTGGAGTAGTATGTAACATACACCTCTGATTTTTTGTTGTTGAAAACTTCTGTTTCCTGGTTGCTTGTTCAATGAAGTGTTTTTGTTTGTTTCAAATGTGTTTTCAGATGTATATAGCATAAGAAATGATTGCAATGAACAAGAAAACACTAGAGAACAATGCCCTTTCAATAGAGATTGCAATAAACATCATAAGCATTCATTTACAGTTCATAATCAGAATATTACATTGAGATATCAGACCTGATATAGGAAGTTGCAGACCTGATAATAACTTGTAACAGCAGCAATGAAGCTCTAATTTTGGTCATCGATCAACTTCAAGCTTTTGGCAAACAAACTCCTCTTTCTCCAACGTCCAAACCACTGAAATCTGACCCAAACATTAAACAACTGAAAGCATCACCTTTGCTGGTCATAATCTGGGGTTTTTGCAGCAACTGGGGTCCCCCTTGAAAGTTCGATCCTCCCTAGAAAAATCAATTCTCATTCAAAAATTACAATCTTATACTCTTTAGAATCGGCTGAAGATGAGTCTTTTAATGCACCAATACCCATTTTGATATCAAAATCCATCTTTGAGCTAAGCAAAAACATGGGTTCAGGTCCAGAAAAGCAAAGCCCAGAAAATGATATTAAACACACCAAAACCTTCATAAAATCACTCCAAAACTGAAAACTAAACCAAGCACACCAAAAACTCCTTAAAAGTACTGATAAATCCTCATTTTCAATCACCAAAAATCGAACTTTGTGTAGCTCTATATGTTCCCTGCTCTAGAATCACTCACAATCTGATTAGGGTGGATATTTCACTACCAAAACCAGCCCAAATGAAGAGGGTTTTCGTCCTCAGTTCACAGCCCAAGCAATTTGGAAGAAATCCAGCAGCTTTTCGTTATGTTGCCAAAGTAGAGATGTGCAAATGAGAGCCAAAATGAGATTATAAAGAGATTAGGGCGACATGACTTGAAAAGTTTCTTAATTCCCTCCTAAAAATCCACACCCTTCCTTTCATTTGAAAACTTAAACATTTTTAATTCCTCTTCTCCCTTGGGCATCCCACACATGAGGAAATATAAAATTAATAAATCTTTTAAAAACAACTTAAGTTGTACGCCTAGGCCCAATGTGCTTTTTTGAATGACCACTCACCTCCTCAACTTAAGTTTATAAAATAACTTTATAAAGCAACTCAAGTGACTGATTAAATGAATTAAACAATACGACCTTAGGCTTTCCAAACCATATGAGAAATAATGCTGTTGCATACATATTGGCCTGGGACCAACTTCCCAAAAATGACTTACTATAAATAGCACTGCTAAAAATAGTAAGTGTGCACCAGACACCAAACTAAGCAAAACAGAAAACCACTGAAGAGTACTGTGACCAACTGAAGATAGCAAACATCATAAACTGGCCACTGCTAAAAATAGAAAGATGCCAACCATCGCAATTGCCACCCTTGCCAGAAATAGTAACCCAGTGCTGAATTGCTACCGGAACCACTGCCAGAAATAGCACTTACTAAAAATAGCATATTGCTAAAAATAGTAAGTGACTCCAAACACATTTTGAGCACAAACTGGGCAACTGTTGCAACTTACTAAAAATAGTAAGTCCGGAAAAGGTTGTCGATGCAGATGCATGTCACACCATTGCGAAGCTCTCTGAAAACCTAGAAAGAATCTAGAAACCAATCGTGCATGCAAAATCCCGATTGAAATGCATATCACTTTCATTAAATGCATGTCACATTTCTCTGAAGCTTCCTGGAAACCCAGAAAGATCCAAAAAACACACTGCCAAACTCTTGCATGCAAACCCTTGAATCCACAAAAGAAGCCTCCTAGAAAATAGGAAACCCTAATTTTTCGTCTGACTAGCCTACGAGCATCCAAAAATAGGCTAACAGTCACTGGAAAGCATAGTGCTAATAATGGGGACATTACATGGTATAATTCAACCATTGAAGTAGAGGCACCCATTGAGCTTGCATGTCCAAAGGAGAGTAACGAAGATATTCCTATAAACAATTGTTAACCACTTTTTCTATCCACTTGATTTGTGTTTAATAGGGGGAATTGTGTGTGACTTGAGTACCCAATGATTCAAAGAGCTTTGTCCAAAAGCTATTGGTGAATATTGTGTCTTTTTCAATAATAATTATATATGCATTTCCATGGACCTTTTGTAAATTGTCCATGAACGCCTCTACTACTTTGCCACTATAAAATGAATGAGCCAACCTGTAGAAATGTGTTAGTTTGTTGAGCTGGTCAACAATCATCATGATGACATTCATTCCTTTTGAATTTGCAAACCCTGTGGTGAATTTTGCTTACACCTCCCCTAGTTGATTATGTTGGGAAATGTCTATAGCAATGTTGGGTCATTATTGTATCCTCCTTATTTTCTTGTTGTATTGAATAATTGATGACATTGGACACCCCTCTTAAAACCTTCCCAAAAGAAATCATTTTTGATCTCGTGGTAAGTCATAAGAAACACAAAATGACTACTAATTGGGAATGCATGAGCATTTTGATAAGATTTTCAACAAAAGCAAATCCTTGTATTGTAATGTGAACTTTTCTATGGTGTTTGGATTCTAGATAGGCTTCTCAATAAGCTCTTGGGTTCCAAGATCTTGTTGACTTCCAACTTGACTTATCCAATCAATTTGTATAATGGACATATGCAAAGGAATGCTTTGTCTTCCATCTTGGAAAGTGCATTTGCTACCATATTCTCCTCCTTTTATCAATGATCTCAAAATTAGATCCCATCATTGTTGAGATCTATTTTCTTTCTTCATCTATAGAGTTTTAAATCCAAAAAGAATTTAAGAGTTAAGACTATCATCATTAGTTTCTATTTTGTAGTGATTCCCCATCAAATAATGTTGTTACTTCTTAATTGCATATAAATGAGAAGCATTTACTTTTCATAAGTTGACTCAACTCAATTCTTGTCTTTGAGTTGGCAACTCTCAAAGTCTAATGAAATTTTTTCTTGTATCAAATCTCCTCCAAATCCATAACATGAAGCATCATATTCCAACACAAAGGGTTTACTAAGACTAGTGTGGCCAATAATGGAGTATTACAAATTCAACCTTTTTCAACTTCTAAAAATGCCTAAGGCACTTTAGGTGATCATATGAATGAATCCTTCTAGATGAGTCACTATCTCCCATAGTTCTTCGTGACTTTGAGCTAATACCCAGTGGAGCCCTAGAAAGTCTATAACATCTTCAATGATTTTGGAGTATGACATTTTTCCATGGCTTTAATTTTGGTGGGATCTACTTAAACCCTCCTCCAAGAGAAAAAAAAATCCGAATATTCCATTTCTTTCAACCTGAGAGTGCTCTTGGATGGTTTTGTATGAAATTGATTTTTTTTTTGAAATCTAAGAAATCTAATCCATGTTGGAACATGTTATGTTATCCTTAAGGTATACTTAATTTCAAATGCAATATGCAATTTTGAAGTAAAAGAGTTGAAACACAAAATATGGATTGTGAACACAATGCCTGAAATAATACTTTAGTACTTGAATAATAGATGAATCATATGACAATATCCCCATCTTCTTATACAATATAAATGCTTGCACTTAGGGTAATTTTATCCCATGCCCACCTCATATTCATAATCGAGGTATTGTTCAATCTATTTGTCATCCCAAAAGGTAGGCCTTAATACTATTGAATCAAATGTACATAAAGTGGGTTGTATTTAATGCAATATCTAAGGACCACCACATAAATTGGGGTCTCATTGGGTAAGCAACCAAACCTCACATGTCTTTGGAGCACCCATTATGGCTGATCTTGGAGCCCAACAAGATAGGATTATAAGATGTGCAAATGCATACTAAGAGTGTATATGCCTTAGAACCAATAGAGGAAATTCAAAGAAATGGCGAGCGAGAACTTTGTTAGGTTTTAAGGATTATAGAGCGAGAGTGGTGGCTAGGTTGTTGGACATCATAAAGGTCATGTTTTAGTGATAGGTGAAGGAGAAGAGGCAATGATTGACGATGATGACAAACAATGTAGACAATATACTCTTGTTTTCATGGGGCCTTAGTGGCACAATATGGTGCAAGAGAGCAATATGGAGCTACATTTGTTACATGAATGAGTGAGCGAGGACGAGTGGCTTCTACTAATAAAATCCTTGACCCTTCTCTCTTTTAGCAATTCGGGTTATCTCCTATAAAGATTCTTGTTGCAAATGCATCACCTAATTTTGGGCTGCTAGAGGAGCAAGTATGTCAATCTCGCAAGAATGCATTAAACCCTTTCAGCTCTTTTATAGACTATTGCTTGTTTGTTCTTTTAAGGGAAACAAGAGTTTAGGCTTGGTTTGGTTAAGACCTTTGTCGTCGTGTTTGAAAGAAATACGTTTGTTGGAGGCACTATGGGCTTTGTTGATGTTGTTTCCTTTTAGGGTCATAGTTCATATGGTGTGGTGAAGGTTTCTTCGTTTGATAAGGATATGGAGATTGGGGAATCTATGTTGGCCAAGGAGATTGGGTGTTTTGCTTCTGCCTTCTCTCTATATAGAGGATGTTCCCCTCAACATGGCTATCTATTTGATTGACTTGTTGCTCTTGGATGAGAGTGTTGTAGAGGATTCTTTAGAGCTTGAGGTTATATCCTTAGTTGGCAAATTTGTGAGCAAAAGCTCCAATGTTGTGGAACTGTGAGGTAGAGCATATCTAAACGAGAAGTCATTGTGGATATTAATCACTTATCTTCAAGTGGAATCTCTTCTGCCCTTTGCATACGATGCACTCATTTCTTTTAAGATCTTATTCCCTACTATAGGAATGAAAACATTTCTCCTTATAGGCACCATTATTTTATCCATATTTACTTTGATCATTAGTTTGACAATACTTCAATTGAAAATTCGAACATTGAGATATAAATCTTATTCTTATCCTAATTGAAAGAGCCAAGGTTCTCTCTAGATTAATTTAGGATACAATCCTTCAAGCTTTTCCTCATTCGACTTGTAATCATCTCACTAGCTTCACCCTTAGATATTGCCCTCACATATCATTGTTTACAGCTCACATTATTCATTAGCATCATTATAGTAAGACATTTGCCCAAAAATTTATTAGGAAAAAAGAAGAGGTAATTTTTAATTAGGAAAGCAAGGGGAATATTGAGTAGGCTCAAGTTTTGGCACATTTCCCTACTAGGAAAATCCCCATGTTCTGTAAGCAACATAGTTGCACATGTACTTAGTATAATCATCTATCTTCTTTTTGCACCATTCCAAACCAAATTTTAATTTCTATTTTAGTTGAAACCAAGTTGCAGGTTGAGTGTTTTTTCGTAGATCACATGGTGTGGCATGCTATGTTCAAACTCAAAATAGATAAATCAATTGACCTAGAGAACTTAAGAGTGGAATTCCTTCACCAAATTCAACTCTCCTAGCAACACATATTGCTTATCTTTTGAATCCAATGAATTCTCATGTACTCACACTTGCATGGACATCTCATATCACCTGCCTCATATTTTAATTAGGAAATTAGCAATCTAGCCAAATAGTAGTAAAACTATCATGGTTGGACATAAACTTGAGAATTTCATTTGCTATATTGTTAGATGATTTGATTTTGAGATTCAATGATTCCAAAAAGTTGAGTAGAGGGATAGGCATAGTTTGGATTGAATTACCAAACAATAGATTATAACATGTTTCTTTGAGGTATAATTGAAGAAGTGAGGGCTTATAAACAAAAAAATACATTTCCTCGAAGCTCCTTCTATTGTTAAAGACTAATAAAGAGATTGTTAAAACTCTCCACTTGTGTGAACTAATCTCATTCATGCAAACAATGAATCTATCATGCTTCTAATTTTTCTTAGTACTCTGTTAGATCATAAAATTATTACCACATAGTAGTTAAAATAAAATCTACTAAGCCTACTGAAACCCAAATGATGAGTTGGGAGGAAGATTAAACCACTTATGCTAAAAATAATGAACTTTTGTAGTTGTCATTTCATAAGGTCCATACTCACTCTAGTTGCAAAGGGGATTTGATCAATCCCTATATTAGCTAATTTGTTGGCAAATTTATTACTTTTCCCATAGCAATGCTTAAATAAAATCATTTGAAATTAATTCCTTTGCAATTGTATTTCCATTGAAACACTTTTTAACCTCTAATCATTACTCTATCCCTTAAGACAATGATTAATGACTACTTCTAGTCACCTTTGACCTCTAACATATTACATACCATCACTTTGGCCATTTTCAATCCTACAAATAATGAAAGAGATTCAGCTTCATTATTTGTTTTTTGACCTAAAAAGAAAGAACCAACGTTGACAAACTTGCCTTTCTCATCCCATAAAACAACCCTTGCTCCTACGAGTCTTGGTGTTCCCTTTGTTGCTATTTTAAAATTTAGTTTTAGATAACCCTAATATAGTGGATACCCCTTATTATTCCCATGCTTATTCTTCTTTTCCTTTATCCCTTCAGTGGGGGAGCTTTTTTGTTATGCTTTAAAAAAATATTAATTAGAAATGGATCTATTGGGGCCTTCATCCATATGAAATCAGCAAAAATACGAGTACAAGATAGAAAACCAAAGAAGCATATAAGTGAACTTAGAACCAACCCGAAACAAGCCAAAACTAGAGAAACATTGCCCAAAAGCATAACTCAACCACCAAAACATATACAAATAGACAAAAAGATAATTAAGTGCAAATAAGAAAATAATCGCACACTACAATGATTGCTCTCTTGTTCTTGCACTAGAGGATGCCTTCTATCATCCATTAAGCACCTTCATTGATCATTTCATGAGCCATCAATTATTATTTTTTTCTTTTGTCTTGCACCTTCCCCACTTCTTAGGAGTTTTGGTTGACACCATTCTACCCATAAATGTTATGCACTTTAAGCAATCCAAAATTTCTTAATTAGATAGGAAGTCCTAAGCAAGAAATCCTTCTTCCATTGAGCCACAATCAATTGTGGTTATTGCACATAAAATCCTCATTAGGAGTTCCCTATTTGTAAATCCATTTCTACAACAACACACAGTCTTGTTGAAGACCCCTCTAAGAAGAAATGTAGTGAATGCTTTTATTTCTAATTTGGTTGCATCTAAAACATCTAATTGACATTCCTTCATAATCCACATATTGCAACTAGGTTCTAAGAGAGGATGGGATATTAAGAGTGCAAGTGATCGGTTTCGATACATCCACATACACAGTGTCTTTTGCAAACTTGTTGAAAGCAACATTTTGATTTGTATCAATCTTGGTAAAAACACTAATCTTCTGTACTTGTAGTAGAACCATGTTTATTGATCTACAAATTAAAGAAATTTTGTAGAAGTGAATCCATACGGGAAGCTTCAAGAAAAAGACATGATTTAGGTCAAAAAATGCTACAAACATAGAAACAATCTAGATCTACCATCAAATGATGGACAAATCCTCCAACCAAACTCTTGATCCTTGAAAGATCAAAAAGAAAGACGAAGGAATCCCTTTGAAAGATAGGGGATAGAGGGTAACTCTATATCGTACCACATAAATTCTATCCACTTGGAGAGTTTAGCTTCAACTTGATTTCTTCCCATAAGTTTATCCACCAAAGAAAAATATTCATGTTGTAAGGACATTTTTTGTCACATAATCATTTGGGAGAAAAACATTTGATGGGAAAGTTTCAATCAAAAGGGGAATATCTCCCAAGAAGAAGCCTAAGACCCTAAATGCATCTGTAGGCTCTTCCATTGAGCATTTAGTGCTAATTTGTTATATCTCCAAATGTTTTACCAACACAAGAGTAGGCTTTCTTTTACCCTTAGAGATCTGAGCTAAGTAGAAATTATTGTAGGAATGGAAAGAATTCTTTGCATTCTTTTAGTTCACATATGCTAGTCACCCCTTAAATCCATTTGTTGCTAAGGAGTAATAAATTCTTTTTGCACTTCAATACACCCTTGATTGATCACCTAAAGAAGACTGTATTTAAACAAACTCACTCCTCCAATAGAAGTCTCATTGGTAGTTGTTTGACGGTCATAGTCAACAAGGGAGGTTGCTGGTTTTGAGGATAAGAAACCATGTAGAAGTCCACATGTTGCCTTACTAGATCGAGATTGAGCATTGGCATGATTAGAATGAGTGTTATACCCAATGTTTGCAACTCATTTCCCTTTTTTCCTAGCTTGTAACACATCGTGATAGGACTTTGACATATATGGAGGCATGGAAACTATTCATTGCTTTGTTATATCCTCCTCTCCAAACCCATTGCTAATATTATTGGTGTTGCTTGGAACACCACGATCCTTCAATTCTTGTTAAATGCAAGCCATAGCCATAACACTATGGAGCTTTTTTTGTATATTATCTATATATATATAAAATGAATATATCTATGCCTGTACAATTTGTATACATATTTATATATAATTCACATTTATAGACATTTTCTTTCTTGGATGTTAGTTAGATGATTTTATTTATTGTTCCAAGGGAAAGATGCTTGAAGAGATGGGTAGGCAAGTATTTGCAATAATGGGTGATTATTATAGTAACACTTGCTCTTAATCAATATCTAACAATGTGTGGTTAACATATGTGATATTAAATGCCCTTATATTCTATCTATATGTTATGTTGTATTTCTATGTCTACTATATAAGCCTATTTCCAATTTACATGCTACAATCTCTTGCTTCGGAAAAGATATTAAAGCATTGTAACTTTGCAGGGACTGTTTTTGCCTACGGTGTCACTAGCAGTGGAAAAACACACACCATGCATGTGAGTTATTTTTGCATAGTAGTTTGTTTATTTTGAGTTCATGTTTTCTCTCTATTGATGGTTATATGATAGTAGCTTTTGATATTTGTATCCTATAGATAGCTAGACATGAATATGCTTCATGCTTATTGTTACAAATATTTATGAAGCTCACATTTGTATAGAAACCCCAAATATATCATACTTATTTATAAAATTATAATGAATAATAAATTACACAAAGACATTGAACAATATAACTACAAATTGTAAGCTACCTATTATTGATGGTTTCTTCAAGTTGTATGTGTGAGGTTGTATGCATAACTGATTCCTATGTTGATGTTCTCTCTAAAATGAAGGGAATACTAGTTGTCAATGGCTAGTGGAAAATTGGTGGGCAATATGGTATACAATATGCATATGGATTCAAATTATCCTCTAATTATGGAGATATATATGAATATTTCAATAGTATAAATCCCTTAATTATTCTTCTTGGAAGGAACCATTTTTTGGGGGCCAAGAAAAGGATGTCTATGCTTTAACTAGTAGAAGATTCACACCCCTTTCAACATTTTCAAATTGGGAGTTTTCTTTTGTATACCAATTCTGTGAAGTTTGCTATGGATTTTCCATTGACCTAAGAGTACAACAACATTTTGGATATTAGTTGACAATGACAAGAAGCATATTAGAGTTGCAAAGAAATAACATATCTTGATAGGCCTTGTTAAACCTTACAAGTTGGTAGCCATTAACTCTTACAACAACTTGATTAGAGTTGCTTTTGACTAGGGTGTATTTATCCTTGCTAATAAACTCATGTTTTATAGCTTTAGAAGATGTTCTTTAGCATGATGTTAATTCTTTAGGCACACAGATTGACGAGATATTTCATGTTATCTCTAGTATAATGGACTATTATGAACCAACTTCTTTGCACTTGCACCCACCAAATGCATGTACAAAACAGCAATCATTGTTATTGTTTGTGAGTAAGAAACTGCGATAACATCAATATACTCTTTTACAAATTAGATCCCCTTTCTATCGCTTATTGATCTTTCAATGATACTATGCTCCTCTCAATTTGGACTCCAACCAACTCGTCACCTTGAATTATCTTGAATGAAAATTAAAATGCCTAAAGGTTTACCAAAACACTTCCTTCCAATAGCTATTAAAAATTCATGCTAGAACATGAAGTAGTCTTCTATGATTTTTCAAACACTACCTTTGAGTGCACTTAGGAAAAGCCATGCTTGACATGCTTATGGGTTTTCAACAAATTTAAATGTTTGCTGATCTAATTGGCAAGCAATGAGTATCACATTTTTAGCTTGGAATTTTGAAAAGACAAAACTTATCATGATACTAAAATGTGTTTTCTCTCATCACAAGCTTATTGGATGAGTTCTTGATGGTGTTGAATCTTGTGAATAAGATGCCTTGAAGAGGAGTCTTGTTGGCATTTCAATTTTGTTTCATTAATCTAATTTTGTTGGATGACCAAGATTGCACAAAAGAGTCACTTGGCTTCCTCTTTTTTGGGAAAGTGCATTTGCCACCATATTTTCTTGTTACAAAATCGATGTTGATGTATTAAACAGAGGAACGAGAGTTCCTTAAATAGATTACAAGAGACGATGTTTCTAAAAGAAACAATTGTGAAGTTAGAAAAAGCAAGATGACCATTAACAACACAAATAGAAAGATATTATTTTAGTACCCTCCCTTAATGGTCATCATTCTAACTATCCAGAGATAACAGAGAAGGGTGCCCCCTTCTTCTTAGAATGTTGCTGCAATAGAAGACAAGAGCCTGCCACTGACTTTGCCACTTGAGATGAGTTTGCCACCAACCCTCCCAGAAACTGCAGAACTTCTGGAAATAACAACACCAATCGTCGAACCTAAAGTTGGAGAATTGTCCCTCCCTGTAACCAGAGACACACCAAGAAAACCTGCTACGATTTTGAGGAAAAATTGGCAAACCCTCCAAACTTTTGCAGATGATCATGACGCCCCAAAATAGACTACAAGAAGCCAGATGTGCAGATGTTTGCCCCAGCAACTCTAGGCGTGACCAAAAAACTGATTGCAACAAACCACGATTTTGGAGGAAAAAATTGCCAAACCCAAGATTACAAATCATTGTTTTTTTGGAAAAAAAATGGTAAAAACCAAATACCAAAGAGCCCTCCTGAACAACAGAAACCCTGATTAGGGTATACAGGAGAAAAATTCTTAATTTTTGAGGAGAAAATTATAAACCCTCCCGGAATTTTAAAACCCAGAAGACAGTTTTTTTTTCTTTACGGGACAAAAAATAGTAAAAACCCAGAACATTGATTGTTGGCTTGAAAAACAGAGGGTTTGGAACCCGAGCCGCCAAAAATCAGAACAAATTTGCACAAAAACCGAGGCATAGAAAATGAAGCACCTAGAAAAATCTGAGACCAACCCAGTTGAGATCTCGAAAAAACCACCACGAATCTGTAATTGATTTTTTTTCTCCCTTGAAATAGAGGGTCAAAACCCTAGACGAATTTGCAGAAACCTAGGCGGCCATGAAGAAACCAGAAATTTCTCAAAAAATAGCTTCAAAATCTCCAGAATATTGTGGCTGACAGAGGCACAAATTGTGTCCACAATAAATTGAAAATCATGAATAACAAAACACCAAAATCGTGCCCAAAAGGTTGTAGAAAACCGTGGCCCGAAATGAGAAAAAATGTAGCCATCAGCTCAAGGCATGAGCAGAAGAAACAAAAAAGAATTCCGTCACAGGAAAAGAAAGGTCGTGCAGACTGAAGATTGTAGAAAAAAACGAAGTTCGCATGCAGACATCCAGTCACGGTTTTAAAAAACGCGCTTAGAAGAGAACGAGACTAGAAGGAGATGCCATCAAATTGCGGCCAATGCATGAAAACACCACTGGTTTCTGAAAAAAAAACGAGCTCTAAAAATGAATAAAAGACCTGCGGCCAGAGAAACCCTCCAAATCGCGTTTTTTAAAAGGAGAAGGTCACGATTTTTATTGAGAAACTCACAAAAAAATCAAAACGGGAAACCCTCAAATTTCAAAGGACCTTCACAAAAGAAAAATGACTTGGCTCTCAGACGAAATTGTTCAAAAAATAATTTCAAAAAATTTGAAATAGAATAATTTTTGGAAGAAATTATAAATTTTTCGATTTTTTTTTTTCTTTGGCTCTGATACCATGTTACAGAATCGATGTTGATGTATTAAATAGAGGAACACGAGTTCCTTAAATAGATTACGAGAGACGATGTTTCTAAAAGAAACAATCGTGAAGTTAGAAAAAGCAAGATGACCATTAACGACACAAATAGAAAGATATTATTTTAATATTTCTTCCCTTTATAAACAACCTTAAATTCTTACTCCTAGGATTTGTGTGACCTTGTTTTTCTTATCATATGAAGATAGTTGTTCCAAATAGTACTTGTGTTAGTTTTAATTTTGAAATGTTCTCCCATTATATAAAGATGATACAACCCAGTTGCATGAAGCATAGTTTCCAAACTCGGACTTGGAAAAAGCTTAGTAGACCTAAATTTGACTCAAGTTTGATGCCTTGGCAAATCTTGACAACTTTAAAAAGTATTGAAATTCTTAAAAAATATAAAATTGACTCTAGTTGTTCATATGTAGAAAACAATTTGCACTCAATATGTAGAAACCCTAGGCGCTTGCACATAGAAGAAACTTCAATATAATACAAACCCTAGTCATTTCATGCTCATTTACAATAATCTTGTGGCAATTTAAGAAATTTAACCTAGAAGAAACCCAAGTCATCTTGCATTGATTTAAAGAGTATAGTGGCTGAGTTACTCACTAGAAAAACACAAAAAATGATTTCACAAGTTCCATATAGGTTAAGTCACAAGTTCCTACTTGAGTAAATCATTTTTGGGTTTTGCCTACAGTACTTGTTGAGATAGTGAGTACTTGTTGACTTTACAGTTTATTGCATGAAGTATGGCCAACTTTTTTTTTTTATATGTGAATTTGGACATATGACATTGCATTGTCAACTTTTGAATGCTAAGTTTTGCTAAGTTTGGCAAGAACATGAGGGTTACACATGGTTTACTAATGCACCTCCACTCTCTTAAATCAAGTGAATGGAGCACACCTCTTCTATCTACCACCTAAGTAACCACTTCATATTTCTTATAGAACTAGGTAAATTCTCATGTCCATTTGATAGTCTATACAAAGCTAGCTTTTTCGAGGAGTATTTTTTAGAAGAGTTACAATGTGGCTATAATCCTTAACAAATTTTTATTTGTATCCTATAAGTCGCCAATCCATTATTGCTTCGCTTTTGTTAGTGTCTACTTGAAAACCCTCAAATAAGATAATATGCCCAAGATATTCAACTCCCTATACTCCAAAAACATTTTGAGGGATTTTTGTATTGGTGATGTTCCTCCAAGAATTGCAAAACTTTATCCAAATGTTGTAGGTGTTTTTTCAAGTTTTGATGCACACAAGAATATCATTGAAGAAACAAAGAAAAATTTACAAAAAAAGGGGTCCATACACAAATTTCACAACACTTCGAAAAGTGGATTGTGCATTCGTAAGACCAAAAGGTATAACTGGAACATTATAATAGCTCAAATTTCTTTGTGGGGATGAACTTTGCTAGGGTTTTTGTTATACTATAATTCTTAAGTCATGTTCTTTCTACATTCCTGTGTCTAAATCTGGTTTCTTTGGCTTCTATTATGCCTCTAATGAGTTTGATTTGGGGGAAATTTGACTCAAAAGGTTTCTCTTTTTGTCATGTAGTTGCTGGTGCCAAATCCTTAGTTTTAGTAAAAGAGAATGACGACCATCGTTGCAATAGGAAAAGAAAGAGCAACGAAGCTGTTCTTGTGAGCAACAAGTGTATTCTAGCTACAAAAGAAAATCTCATTTTTAATTTGGATATTGGTGAGTTCATAAGGATGTCTCCTCCGTAAGTGGAAGTGGTCTAATATGTAGATTTCTAGGAGCACAACTTCCCGTAGAGGAGTTGCATGCTTAGGTTAAGAACTAGAGGCCCAATGGTAAATATGAAATAAGATCTTGTTCTAGATGGTACTTTATTTCTATCGTTGTGAATGAATTAGTGGGAGGGAAGATCTTTGCTAGAGGTTTGTATTTCTTTACAAATGCAAGTCCCTTCATGAAGCATTGGCAGTTGGGTTCTAAGCCTCTAGGGAAATTCCCCACTGCCACCCTCATATGGATTACCATGTATGCTTTGCCCTAAGAATTTTGGTCTAAATGTGTTTACTTTGTAACTACTAACTTGGCAAAAGTGATTGAAACTTCAAGACCCTTATGTGGGAAAGGTTTATCCTATTATGCTAGGATTTATTTTGAACTAAATCTTTCAAAGGCTATGGCAAATAATGTCATTTTGAAAGTAGGTGAGTTGGAATGGGAGCATAGCCTTGACTATGAAAATATCTCATTCAGATGCAAAACCTATGATAGGTATGGTCATTTGATTAGAAAATGCCTATCTAGAGAAAACGGTGACATGTAAAAGAAGATAGATCAAGAAGCCAAAGAAGATGAAGAAGAATGTATTAGATAAAAACATAGAATACCATAAGAAACAAAATGGCTGCAAAAAGGTACAACAAGAACCAACAAGGAAGAAATGATGAATGAATGAATGAATGGTTTTTAATGACGTCCACGAGACCATCAGTCTATGGGACCAAGCACCGAAACTTTAACCATTTTCAAGTTCTTTTCCATGCCAGCCCTTCTATTGTAGATCTTGATCAGAAAGCTAGCAGTTTTGAGGAGCCTAGTTTCCCTAAAAAGTTCATTTAGATTATCCACCTTCAAATTGTCTTCATATTGGATACGGATATCATCATAAGCAGCACACTCAATCATGAAGTGCCATTCAGTCTCGACAGTCCCTTTGTTGCAAAAAATACAAGTTCGTTGCTCCCAAGTCTCCTTGGGGACAGCCCACCTACCTGTCTCGCATCTAAGATGGTGTGACCCGGTTCTTAATTGAGCGATCAAAAGCCTAGCCTTGCCTTTAATTGTAACCCTTAGATAGTCTTTCTCATCATGCTCCCACGTGGGGTTGAATTCCTGGATATAATGAGACTTTTTACGGCCAACCTGCTTAGTCCACATAGTAGACCTAAACTTTTCTAGCACAAACTTTTTTATCTCAGCATTAGTGTTGGGGCACTCATGTAGTTTAATGTTCCATTTGTTCAACCACTTGCTATTTTGCTTCATCCAAGTCTTCTTTCTACGGTTTAGCTCCTCCCCAACAACCATTTTGGGCCAGCGGTGCAAATCCATGTTCTCAACTTTTTTTAAATAACTTATTAACCGGATGACAGCAGATGCCTCCAACGGGAACATACCAGTTTCAGCCAAGAGAATCTCATACGGAACCGAAGATTTGACTTTGATGTTAGTAGTGATCAAATGTTTTTGAATTCTTTCAACTTGCCTCCACTTGTGGTTTGACATGCTACCCCCCCAAACCTCACAACCATAGAGGACAACCGGTGCCACCAACAAACCAAAAAGGGTTTTCTTGGTTTTCCAATCCCATAACTCTGCTTTCCTACATCTGTTCTGTAGTAAATAAGACGCCTTCCAGCCACCCTGAATCCTTTTTGCCTTGCAAGTCTCCCAACTGAGCCTATTATGGAAATCAATCCCAAGATATTTGTATTCTTCCACCACCTCCAAAGGGCTGCCCTCAAAGATGAAATTAAACTGCTGCTTCTTCCTTTTCAAAGAGAAGATCATGATTTTAGTTTTGCTGGTGTTAACTTGCATACCGACCTCTTGGCAAAAGAGCTCGAGAGCCTTTAAATGATCTCTCAAACCAGGAGCAGATTTTGCAATTAAGATAAGATCATCCGCATATAAAAGTAACTTCACCACATAACTAGCTAGTTGAATGCCCTCCCCAACAGTTTTGTTTAACCATTCTTCAAGCTTATCAATATATAATCCAAACAGAGTGGGAGATAAGGGACAACCCTGTTTGACCCCGATGTCACTACCAAAGCATTATGACATACCATCTTTTGTTCTAATTTTAGTGCTAACTTTCTCATAAAGTTTATGGACTGCTGCTCTAAGTTCATCAGGAATACCAAGTTCCTTCATTCTGTTCCATAGTTTGTCCCTAGGTACCGTGTCAAAGGCTTTTTTGAAATCAACGAAACAACAAAAAGCTTCAGCCCCTTGGGTGTCCCAAACTTTCTCAATGAAGTGCCTAAGCGTGATGCAGTGATCTATGGTAGAATGCCTTGATGGATACAAGGAAATCAAATGAAATGGAATTAGAAGAGGAATCTATTCTAGAATCCCAATTTTGTTAAGAAAGGAAGGCAATTAGGAATGACATTTTTCTTGAGGGATATAGCTGCATAAAATATGTGGAAAAATTACTAGATGAACCTTCCTATAACTTAAAGGATAAATAAAGAAAGAAAAAAATGTCTAATATGTAGAAAGAAAATAAACATATCCTTGGAATGTTAGGTTTGTGTGGTTCTTATGCAGAGCACATATAGTTGGGAGAATTCAAAATTAGATCAAGGTAGTAGAGATCACCTATCTAAGAATAAGATGAATGATAAGAGAAAGGCGACTTTGGTATATCTAAGGTAGTCAAACTTACCAAACATGATTTCATTCAAAATACAACTATGGCAGATATAATACCAACAAATCAATCCCAACTAGAGGTCATCTTGGTGGGCACCAAGAAATTTGAAATTTTCTAGTGAAGATTTTCCATTGGAGCATTAGGGGCTTCAATGCCCCTACCAAGTGATGGCTTTTTAGAAGGTTCTAGGAAGAATACAAGCCAAAGAATTTGCTTTAGCAAGACACCGAATTGGATAACCCCTAAGAGATGTGCTCCTAGTTTTGTGTTAATTGAAACATAAAGAGTTTTTGTAGGAAATTGAATGGCTCTTTGTGTGGTCTTGACACTCATTGGAAACCTTTAGATCTTTCATTTAATGAGGTTTGAGCCATGGATAAGAACTTGATCTTTAGTTTGGAAGTGTTAGTAGACTTAGGTTCAAATCATTGGCCCATTTTGTCAAGCATAGAAGAAGATCAATTTTCTAGAAGGATTTCTTTTAGATTTGAGATGTGGTTGGAGCATCCAAAGCTAACTTGGCTTTTATTTGCTAGAAGTCCAACTCTCATAGGTATAGAACCAAGATGTTCTTGTTTGCTCAAAATCTTAAAAATCTAAAAATTATGATGAAATTGAATAAAAGTATCTTCCAAATATTATCCACTAGAAAAGCACATTAGAAAATAAAATAAATGATTTCCAATTTTCTATTATGAAGTAATGTCCTAATGATGAACTAAAAATTTAGGAACAAAAGTTGAATTCTTAACTCAAGGATCTTTAGCATAAGGAAGAGATCTTTTGGAAGCAAAAGTCTAGAGTAAAAAGGCTCCAAGAGGAGAATAATTTTTTTTTCTTGCATCTCTCATGTAAGATAAGAGGACGATGTAACACCATAACTAAGCTAGAGACTCTAGAATCTTAGAGCAACCCAAAGAGATCAAGGAAACTCTCTTGGAGTAGTAGGAGTCCATGTTGGAAGAGGAGAAGGTCCTTAAGAAGCAATTTGTATTCATGTAGAGAATTCCTAGACTCCTTAACCAAATGGATAATGGAGCTTTTCTTGCTCAAATCACTTTGGAGCAGGTAAAAGAAGTGATTTTTGATATGAAAGAGGATGGGTCCCCTAGCCCTTATGGTTTTCCAATCTTCTTTCAATATTTTTCGGGCTTAATTGGTATGAATCCTTTGGAGGTAGTTAAACAATATAAAATTTTCAAATCTATTGTCAAAGTTCTTAATAAGATTTTCCTAGTTGTCATTTCAAAGAAAATGGAGGCTTTTAAGTTGAAGGATTTCAAATCCATTTCTTGTTATATGGTGTACATGTTGAT
This sequence comes from Sequoia sempervirens, assembly GCA_007258455.2. Taxonomy (NCBI): domain Eukaryota; kingdom Viridiplantae; phylum Streptophyta; class Pinopsida; order Cupressales; family Cupressaceae; genus Sequoia; species Sequoia sempervirens. Next base: position 356,532,970 of record VDFB02281492.1, read on the forward strand.
TTCAAAATTGACAGCTAATAGGTTGAAACAAGTACTACCTGACACCATCTTGAATGAGCAAGGTTGATTTGTATAGGGGAAACCAATTTTAGATGAGATCATCACCATCCATGAAGTTGTTTGCTCTAGTAAAAGAAAAGCAATGCTCATTACATTGGATATCTCCAAAGCCATTGAAAAAGTTAACTAGTCTTTGAAAATTTTGGTTTTGAAAATACATTGACAGATTAGATTAGACATTACGGTATCCCAACTTCTAAGTCATTGTTAATGGCTTAGAGAAATATTTTTGAAGATTTAGAGGCTCAAGATAGGGGATCCCCTCTTCCCTTACCTTTCCATTATCATGAAGACAACTTAAGCATCTATAAGAGAGAAATAAAATTAATGGTCACCAAGCCTCTTCAAATAGGAATTCTCTCCCTCACCAATAGTTTGTTTGTGATACTCCATTGTTCTCCATAGTTCATAGACTTGGGCTTGACTTGGACTTGGTAGGCCAAAAATTTTCAACTTGGCAAAAACTTGGCAACTTAAAAAAGTACTTAAATTTATTTAAAATACATGTCTTTTTGCAAAATTCAATTACAAAATGTATCAAATTAGTCTAAAAATGTGTTTAGGTGTTTGAAAAATATAGCAATTTAAACATAAATTTTTTAAAAATCATCTAAGATTTAAATTGTAATGTCCCCTCCTTAGCTAGTTCAATGTTTTTATGGATCAGCCTATCAACGGGTCCTTGTAGGCTAATGTTGGTGTTCAAAGGGCCTTGTTTTGGGATTTTTCTTCTTTAGAGTCTGGTGATATTCAAGGTTAGCCTACTTAAGGTGTTTCAAGCTCCGTTTATACACACTTACTATTTTTAGTAAGTCACTTGGACGTTGGGGTCCAACCTTACTATTTATAGTAAGACATACAGATGAGCAGTTTGAGCAGTGGGCTACCTCGTGGTGTTGGCGGAATTAATTGATGTTGAGTTTTAATGGAGTTATGACATTAATTATTATTAAAGTGATTACTTTAATAATAATTAAATAATAAAAGTGGATATCAGTAATGATTAATTTGACCTTATAATATATGACTTATTTTAATAACATAAGGTCAATTATTTAAGTCATTGAAAAGGAGGTCCGCATGAAGTCATAACACTTGGCAACAAAAGCAACTATGCTTTAATATGTTTAATGAATTAAATGTGCTTTGGAAATTGTGCTTTTTTTTTATGGGAGGAAGTATAAAAGGCTTCAAAAAAGCACATTCTTCATTCATTCACTTATACAATTTTTATGAGCATTTTGTTGAGAAGGAAGAACCAGGGTTTCTGAAAGAAAATGAATTTTTGAGAACGAAAACTCTCAGATTTTGCAATCTACAGGTGTGAAATACCACCCAAAGGTTGCTCTTTAGGTGGCTACATTCAGGAGTCACATTTGTGCACATTGGAGTAAATATTCAAAGATATTTCATAAGTTTGTTTAGCAGATCCGAAGCATATTACAGAATTATATTGTTGATCAATATCCATTTCTGGCACGTGGTCTGTAATGTCCCCATTATTTCGCGAGCATCAGAGTCATTGGATTAGCCTATTATGTCGACCCTCGTAGGCTAAGGGTTCTGGTTAGAGGGTCACCTGTCACGGCACTTGGTCGGAAATTTGCTTATTTGGTATCTGGAGTTTGGTGGCATGGTGGAATTGAGCGTTTGGCGTGTTACGGGAGCTTGAAATATTGATCTTCATCATCGTTTCACCTTTCCAGACTTTGGGGGCCATGTGCCTATTAGTTCAAGGGGTCACTTTCTATTTTTCAGTTACTATTCATGGCTAAAGTGAAAAAAGAAACAAATTAAGTGAATAGTGTTTCAATGTCAAATTATAAAAGGCCTTGAGAAAGTTCGACCCATTCATGCTTGAGATTATGTTTGCTGGTTGAAACTTGAAGTGTGGAGTTTGGGAGAGAAGGAAACTAGGGTTTCCCGATTTCTGCAGTGGGTAAGCCTGGATTGGGCTTGTAGTTAGAATTTGGCATCTTGAAGGTGTGAAAGACCACCCTAAAGTGCTGGTTATTTACTTGTTGCTGCATTTTGGAGCTCGAATCTGCCAATTACAAGTTGTTGGAGGCATCTTCTGGAAGGGTTTTTGCTGCTAGGGTTGCCGTTCGCCATTTGGAAGACGTGGTTGCATTTTATGAAGCTTTTGGAGGCTGATTTCTTCATCTACAGCCAGCCGCACCCTTTGGAGGGTTTCATCTTCATCAAGGAAACAAAACGCCTTCATATTTTTGCTGCTTTCTTTCCTAAAAGGGGCGCCATCTTATTTAGAAGCTTTTCCATCAAGAAATTGGTAGGGAAAGTTTGTATTTAATTTTGTATGAGCATTTGCATGGGCGCGGGTACTGTAGCAGTCACTATTCACAGTGAATTTGGCTGTAAGTTAAAATCTATGTTATTTGATGTGTCCGTTGAAACCCAATGAAAGTTGTATTTTGGATGCAATCTATTTTGTATGAAGAAGGTGTCTTGGCAATTAAATCAAGTCATTATTTGCATTGTCATATTAGCTTAGTATATCTTGTATTCCCATTATATGCACATGCTTGTTAAATCTATGTATATCATTGGCATTAATCATCAAACACGAGTAACACAAGAAAGACAAACACCAACACCCTAATCAGACCTACAAGCACCGTGAAATCATTGCAGTAGAGGCTTGTGTTGGTTTCAAAAGAGAATTTCAAGAATTATATTTGGGGGTTTTGAGTCAAGTCTAGTTTGGCTCATCACAGTGGTATTAGAGCACACCTTCCAGCCACCTTGTGTAGGTTTCAAAGAAAATTTTAGGTTAAATTTGGGGGTTTGAGTCAAGTCCAGTTTGGCTCATCACATGGTCAAAACAAAGAAGGCCGTACCATTCTAGCAGGCCGTACAATACCTTGCTGGGCCGTACATCATCCTAGGTTGGGTGTGGTTGCAACGCTGAAACGCCTAGGGTTTCAGCATCTTTTCATAATCATTTTTGTAATGCCCCGCCAAGCAAGCCCAAATGATACATTACATCTAGCATTTATGGCACCAATTTTTTTTTTAAAAAAAGGTATTAATATACATCATAATAATCATACATCACATGATATGAAACTAAACATGAACTACATATAACAAATCCCTCGGGTTTTACAAGACTGCATTACTTTTCACAACAACATCATTACATCACATGGATGGTAAGTATACACCAGTACCATAAAATTACATGAATATGTTCAACATATTAATCAAGGGTTACAATATTACAATACCGCTTCCCAACATAAATGGGGAAGACACAATAAAATAGAATGATACATTTGAAATGAAGGAGTACAAAGCTGCAATACTGGATCCAACTCTGGTACAACTTAGGAGTCACTGCAAGGTACATTTTCGCACTTCACGATCGACGTCTGGGGACCCAATGGGGTGCATAGCACGTTCCACCCAACCACGTGGACCTGAAGGCCCACCCCCCGTGCTAAGAGATGACAAGAAGGATCCCCAACAATAACCATCATACAAAACAAGGGTACAAAACTTCACAACAAGATCCACAATAACATAAGGCAATCTCAGCACAAGATATAACCAACACAAGATGTGCCTAACATAAGGAATAACCAATAAAGCACCATTATACAAATGCCAACGTGTGCTTCCAGAAGCTCAAGAATAACATGGGAGAAAAACAAGCATACATAGTTGTTAAAGGAAGAGTGTCATCACAATGTTGCATGGGTTACCCTGGCGAATCTTCCTAGGCCCCGGCCCCCCTTACTTGGGTTACCCTGGTGACCTCTTACGAAACCCGGCCCCACATGCAATCCAATGCGGCATCGATTATCTTTCATAAGGACAAGACAATGATTTCGCCATTCCAGGACTTCTCAACTCATCTCAAGCCCATACAAGCACTTGAGCCATGAGTGAGGCATTCACTTATATATCTTGTTAATGTGTGATTCTATCCAAAACCCCTAATTAAATATTAATGCTTTCACTTGATTAATAAACCTCCAATGAGTTACCCTGGGACCTCTTCCGGGTCCCGGCCCCCATTGAAAGCCACTCCCCCTAGCAACAGAAACCAAAAATCACTAACTGGGTAAGCCAACATGCAGAGCATAAAATACCATAAGAACAATCATGTAAAGCGAGGAATACATCATCCTGCATAAAATCTTCATAATGAATCAATTTCCAAGTGTAAGGCTATACTCGAATCATCAAAAATCAAGTAAAAGAGCAACAACACAAAAGTATTCAACATGAAAGCTAATCGTAAAGGGAATTTTCCCCAACCTCTAGATGACTAACAAATCCATAACATAAGGTTTCCCAAATCATAATGGCAACAATATCAAATCTCAAGAACTAATTCCAATCCAAATTAATGAGTCAAATAATAATAACTCAAATTTTATTTCTTCTCTAATTTAATTCCTTATATAATTATCTCCATAACCAAATAATTATAAAGCATATAATGCGGAGTGAGTATCGGCATAGATCTAGAATGGGCCTCCTTAGTATCGAATATCTCTCAAATAGGCGATGGTAAAAGCATCATGGCGTAACTTAAAGTTGAATCTCTTAAGAAACCATTATATTGTTATCGAGTTCGCAGCTAAAGTGAAGATCGTATGGTAATTTTATAAGACATGATAGCAAAGCCTCAAAACTGAAGGTAATAAGGAAATTTTAATAAGGATAGATCAAGAAAATTCTGTGCGTTTCATACATAATCTATGAACATAGTAAAGAAAGTGTTTTTTTTTTTTTGTGAGAAGAAACCTATTTTGGTTGAAAGGATTCAAGAAGGTTTCATATCAGAGGAAACAAAAGCCACTCAAACATGCATGGAAAGGTATGGGAGCATAAACAACGCCTGTGGTTTATTTGCCATAATTCCTTGATAAGAAGGTTTTCCTCTCATGACATGAAATGTCAAAGAGTAATGTGCAAAAGGAAAGGATGGGAATGCAACGTACAGAACAGATCAACACTGTACTTGTGCAATATCCCCACCATATTGATAATAAACTCAACACTGCATATTACAACTAAAACATATTGTGCTCAACTAATGATGTATTTGCGAGAAATCACACCTAGTGCTCTGTATGGCAATAGAAATCATTAACAAGAACCCAAGAACCTATCAGAAAACTCGTTAGGACAAGAGCACAGATATTTGCAGATTCATTAGGTGAATGGCATGAGAAGAAAGTTTTAATTGGAGAGATCTACGCCGAAATAACATTAGGAATTTGACAAGGTCAATTTGTGATGAAATCATTGGGAAGTTTCCAAAGATAGCACTCAAATGAGTTGTTGTAGATGCAGAGAGTAAGTTGCTAGAGATGGAGTGTTGAAATTGACAAATCTCTTAAAATGTGTAAGCAGCAAGGATGAACCTCTAAGAGAGCATGCATAGAGGAAGTTTGAAGGCAAATGGTAATGGTTTGCTTATATTAAAACCTTGACGTATGCCATCGTTTGTATATATATATATATATAAATATAGTAGGAAGCTTCCTCCCAAAAGAAAAGAACATACATCGGTACAATGTAGAAAGAGAAGACAAAACATCTATTGGTAAGGTAAGTAACAGACAACAATGCGGAGCTCACAACCAATAAATGCATAATGCTAACGATTCTGGCATGCATTTTCAACAAAAAGCCCGAAACTAGCCTATGCATGGTGAAATACAATGGTAAATGTGGCAACTGATAGGCATGTTGTTAAGTTTAAATAGAAAAGGAGGTGAGATGAGGTAAAGGATAGTGGATCTGCTTAGCTATGGCCTGATACAAAACGGCATAAGACTCGGACTATGCAAAGTGCGAAAGAGAAGACAAGACACCTATGCTGTTTGACAAGCATACAAATAGACAATTTTCTGTATGACAAGAAAACAATGAAATGATAATGAAGTTCATTCAGTACCGAATAAAGCAAGGCATAGAGGAAAAGCACAATAACAATGTCGATGTCATTCTCACGAACCATATTCAACAAAATGCGAGATAGTTTCAATTATTAAATGCTCTGTACAAGAGTTCACAAAAAGAGGAACAATGAAATCGCCTAAAGAGGATGCCAAAATAATCAGGGAGGTTATTTAGATCTAAACGTCCTACCATGCTCAAGTGTGCCGCCCTGACAGGTTGACAATGGTTTTCAGGGAGGCTTCTTAATTCTGTACACTGCCTCAACTCTAAACGCTGTACAGTGACAGGTTGTCAAGTATATTAGAAAATGTATATTGGAATTTGAAAATATTGCCATCTACATGCATTTTATCCCTATTTTCAAGTGCTGCAACTGCGATGGATTGTCAGTAGAATCTAGCAGGTTATCTAAACCTTTAGACTCCCTATTAAGATGAAGTGTTGCAGCTGTAACAGTTTGCTAAAGGAATCAAGGATCTCAAACCCCAAGAAAACTACAGACATCAAGTGAATAGTCTACAACCAACAATAAGAATAAAGACCATTCGGAGTGAACAAAAGCAGGGATGACAGGATTTGTATGAAGGCAGGGAGCAACACAAGGAGATCATCGAGCTTTTAAATGTTTACACACCAATAACCAAACAACTATCAGATTTCGTTTTAAGACTAATGTCTTACAATGAGTATTCTATATATGCGTAGAGTTCTCCAGCAGAAAATTCAAGGCGATCTAGTATTTGCATAGGCATAGCGACATCATAAATACAAGAAAATAATATTCAAGAATGGATGAGATATGTTCAATGCTGATAGTACAGTTTGGTAGGTCATGCTTAAGTATGATTAGCAGATCTACAGTAAGGAGAGGAAAAGAGAGGTTAAGTGGTTGAGTAATCGGTTCATTCTCTTGGAATTGGGCAACTATCGACATGCCATAATATAAACCATGTTATTACAATTTCTTTTCTACCCAACACCGACCTACAAAATCATCATACTTAATTCCATGTCAAGTATATATATCATCAAATAAAATACATGCAAATTGATTTACAGAGAAATGCATATTGAATTTCATGGAGACCGAAACCTACCTGATGGTCCTACTCTTGAATTCATCGACTGCCTCTCGTATTTGCTGAAAACCCCCTTCTCCTCCATCCGCTGCCCTGCTCTCCCTTCATTCCCATCTTGTTCCATATATCGTTGTCTCCCCAATAAAAAGTATTGGAGACATTTTTTTTATTTCATGCATCCCCATAATCATTGACAACCAACCCCTCAGAAAAATGATTTCGATCTTTCCTCTTCCTTCCTCCTCACCGGAAAGCCAGTGCAATGCATGCAAATCGTAACAGACCAGTCGCCAACAGAACAATCAGTTACCCACATATGGGTACCGACATGCAAGGAGCGAAGAAATGTTACAACAAGTTGAGCCCCCCTAAAAACGTGCTCCCGGGCCAAGATAAACTATAACGATTCCCTTATCCGCATTCCCAAGAAAGTAGAAGACTTTTTCCGTTACCTAGGATTATTTTGCATGCAGTCATAATAATTTCTCCGAATGAAAACTCCACTACTCCCCACGTTTTTTTCTCCATTAAGAATGTAACCGCCAAGTACTTCATTACCCACTTCATTATCCATATCTTTTTTTAAATTTTGACTTCAAATTAAAATTATATTTTGAATAATTTGTTTATTCTTATATTATTATAACCTCTAATAATAAGCAAGTATTTATTATAATATTCAAGTTTAATTTATTTAAATTATTTAGTACCCGTTTTTTAAAATTAATTAACCAACAATGAACTCACAAACAATCCCTTATTTAAATGCCCCTTAAATTTAAACACTTCAAAACACAATTAATCAAACAACATACCAATCAATACTCGACTTCACAGCGGGTCGGTAAGCAACTCAAGGACAACACAAGTGGAGTGTCATTACAATTTTGGTCGGCTAGATCATTGCTATCATTCTGCAGCAATTTCGAGGTGGAGGAGTCAGTCAATTGAGATAGGCATTCAGAAATAAGGAGGTTGCTGTTGCTGATCAGAATATATTAGACTTGTAATAATCTCTTGTTTGACTTCTGGGTATCATCTCTTAGTAAATGCAAAGCAATGATAAATCTGATTTGATAGTATATTGTATTTGCTTCAGTATTTCCTTTATTTGCAATTTTATATATTTCATTTGCATTTCCTGGCAAATATTTCAAAAACACAAAAAAAGCAAAAAACCATAAAACCAAAAAAACAATCAGAAAAACAAAAATCAGATAGTAAATATCCTATCAGGGGTGGGATATTTCATAAATGCATTTTAAAAATTGAAATGTAGTATAGTAATATAGTAATTAAATTCATGAGTTTGACAAAAAGACATGTTTTAACCAACAAATTTACATTGAATTCAATGCAATAAAATTTGTAAATTTAACATGCTTTATAAATTCAAAGAAAACAACAAATTTGGTGGAAATCCGAAATTGTCCAAAATTGTTCTTCAAATGCCCTAAAAAATTCTTCCAATTTGCTTTAGAATACTCTAATTGTGATGTTCCCTGATAAATTTTGATAATTCTGTCTTTTAATGCTGAGAATTATTTATAGTAAGAATCAATTTTCAGATCTAGTACGCGTCTGTATTAGATTAGTGCTTCTCAAGTGTATTTAACAGTATAGCAATATGAAGAAATGAATATCCTTTAAAGCTTGATACCGTCTGTAATGAGTTTGTTTCAGAGTGCAGACCGATCATATAATGGATTATTATTTCTGAATGATACCATTAATCAAATGAATATACGGGTCACATATGATGGTGCCAACTTGACCACCGTTTCAGCCTTGAACTCTTTGATCTATGTGAGATTAGTTGTGACTGAGTGCTTGAATTGTTCTCTTGAATACGCGGCCTGTAGGATGATTGCTGGCTTCCAATGGGTGACTTGATCTTTTGGATTCACTATGTTCTTGTTCTCCTATTCTCCTCACTCTCTCCCTGATGCCTCTATCCATTTCCCTAGAGTGCTTTTATATGGCATGAAACAAGGGATGCGATTTTCCTGGGTTGCGTCTTCCTCCAAGCGTCCTTTCATACACGTCCTCCTGACTAGTCGCGTCCCTTCCCATATCATCTCTCCCATGCTAAATCTGTTGATGATTAAGGCGTAACTAATAGGTGGCTTTTCAATATTTTAGAGACTTTGATTTCTTCATTGAGGACACCTTGACCCCACTGGCTCTGTCACTATACACCCGATTAGTTATGAGATTGTGAATACTTGATAAATAATAGTAATCTCTTCATTTGCATGTACATCTAGGTGTATTATATATTAATCTATAAATATATGAAATGCAAACTTATCTTGTATATTTGTCTGTGATGGGGACATCACACTAATGCTGTTATGTGTGTTCAACATGGCTGAATAGGGATTATAAAGGCAAAATCCAATTCTTTTTTATTTTTTTAGTGCATTTAGGCACAACTCAAATCAAACCCTTGGACTAATCGAGTATTCATTGGAAAAATTGCTGATTATGTCAAACAATTGGTGATTTAAACTCGCGAAAACTACTCATAGGTAAATTTTGGTAAGTACTAGTGATTTGTTGACTACTTGCCTAGTCTGTGAACTATGGTTCTCCCTAGCACCCCATGTTGAAGTGAGAATCCTTAGAGATTTGATTTGGGACTATGAACTAGTATTTGGTCAAAAATTTATTCAAGCTAAATCTGGAATATTCTTTTTAAATGTTAAAAAGATGAAGCTAATCTCTCTTTCTTGAGAGTTGAGGTCCCTACTCTCTATTTTTTATTACCCTAGTTTATTGGAAAGAATAACGAAAGAAGTTTGGCATCCTAATCTCTTGAATTTTAGGAGTAAGTTAATAGGTTGGAAGAACAAATTTTTATCTTTGGTTGATAGAATTACCCTTTTGAAAATAGTTCTATAAGCTTCCTTCTTTATTGGTTCTCTTTTCTCTTTGCTCTTAAGGGCACTCTATCTATTATCAGTGGAACCATGTGGAACTTTCTATGGCAAGGGATGGTGGAGAATTGGGAATTTCCTCTTCTTGCTAGATAAAAGGTTTGCGAGCTTGTTGGGCATGAAGGTGGAGGTATTAGAAACACTAGAATCTTTAATGGGGCACTTGTAGCAAAGTAAATTTGGATCTTTATACTAGACAACTCAAAGGATTGGATTGACATTCTAAAGGGAAAACATTTGGAAGGTAGGTATTCAAGTTTCTTTCTTTCCTTAAGTGACCACCTTGTAGTTTCAATTGTTTGGGAGAGTATAAAAGGTGTTAAGAGTTTGTTCCAAAAATAGGGCTTTTGGGTTATCAAAAAATGGAGAACAAAACTTTGTTGGAAGGATGCTTGGATCTTGGACCATGTTATTGGAATAGTGAGTCCTTAGAGATCAAAACTTCCAACCTTTGGGGAGTTAATGTTTATAATTATTAGAGTGACAAAGAGAAATAAAGTTTCATCAAGAGATCCTGGAAGAGGATAACTAGCAATGAATATTAGGTAGATGAAGTAAAAATTTATCGTCACATCTTACTTGTAAGTTTTAGATCTAGTGGAAGCAAGGAAGGAGATATTTTGGCTTGGAATGGGATAGGAAGTGGGGCTTACATAGTGAAAGGGGGCTTCCTTGACTTCTTTAGAATTGTGAAGGGTGAAAGTGGGCTACCTCATCAATTATTGCTTCTCAGGTGGAAGTAGTTCCAATCTCATATGCTCTATAAAAGTTGGCTATCCCAAGAAGATTATGAATCATAAGACTTTGACTCTCTACCACGGGAGATTGCAATACTTGTGATTTATTACTACACAAGCATCATTTGTTCAACCATCAACTATCTCCTTCAAAATATCCCTCTTCACATTCTTGAGAGTTGCCTTGCAAACTTCCCAAATGGTTGGAATGATGGCTCGATGAACAAGGAGAGGGAACAAGATGAGGCATTAGATGAGAACCCATTGCCCATCGGACTTAAAACTTCAATATCACATGTCTGAAAGTATCGCATAAATCCCATATTCTTATGTGTAGACAACCTTGGGTGAAAGGATCTCCGTATGCTTTGATACAAGTTGTGTCTTTTACCTTTTCTTTATACATTGAATGATGACAAGAATCCTGCAAAAATATCAAATCTCAACTATAATCATTATTTTTCAGGCCTTGTAAAAGTCTTGGAGATGGTCAAATTATTTATTACAAGTTGCCGATTTTGTGAACTCAACACCAACCTTTCCAAGTGCATGCATATTAATAGAGTCTTTATGAAAATCAATATGATATGTTTCTTGGACCAAAACATTCCTTTTATATTTTGAACACACATTAGATGAATGGTCCAAGTGCTTATCTTCTTCGATTGATGCCTTTGCATTAATTTCGTCTTTCAGGTGACTTAGTAATTTGAATTTTACCAAAAGATTCTCTTCAATTTCATTTTTGCATGCATCTTGAAAGTCACTCTTATCTAACTCAACATTATGAAGATTGATAGGTGCTTTTTGAACAAAGGACACCTTTTTTAGTTGTGCATTCAACAAGTGATTTTCTCTTTTACTTGACTTCATTAATATAATTTTTTTGCTGGTTTGCAATCTTATAAGTCAATGTGATATTTTTTCTATATTAAACTCCATATCTTCCACTTGTATGGTATATTCTTCAAAGGTTTGTTTTTTCTCAATTTCTTGCAGCTTTGATTTTTTTTCTATCTCATGCTCGTCAATCACAATTTATTCCTTAAGCTTCTCTTGTAGTTTTGGCTCAAGAGTATCCATCACAATTTAGGGTTTTTCCCTCTTCCCTTTTAGCTCTTCGATTGACTTCTTTGACTCTTTGTTTGATAACACCTCCACAGTGAACTTCTCCTTTGCCTTGACATATGTGGTTTGGCTCCCAAGGTTCTTTGCAAGAGAAGCAACATTTCATTCTTCTATGTTCATTTTTGCTATCATCTTTCTTTGCATGATAGAAGAATGTTTTATGATATTTGATATGCCTCCCAAGATTAATTTTTTAGGTGGTGGGATTGAGTTTTGAGCAGCCTTGATGATCTCCCTAGATGTATTCTACTCCTCCTTGATTTTTTTTGGGTGTAATTTAGAGTCATATCAGAAATTTTACTAGATGATTATGACTAAATTATGGCTCTAAGAAGTCTACTTATATTTTCTAGGATACCTTTGAGGAGGATGGACATTTTGGATTGTGACATGCATATAGTCATTGGATTTAACTTTGAGTCTTTTGATTTGGGGTTTTGAGACTTTAGGTATTTGAGACACCAATCTCAAGCTATAATGTGATCTTTGGGCAAAGGTCCAATGTTTCTAGATTTAGTGAATTTAATTCAATTTCATGTCAAATTTGATTCATTAGAATTTTGACTTAGAACCAAGGAAAGGCTCTAATATATTATATTTTAACATATAATATTAGAGTGTGCCACTTTTATTATATTAGATTTAGCTTCTAAGGTGTAAGTTTGAAATGTGGTTATTATCTTAATCTAGGATTGGCGGTTAAGTGTATAGAATGGCATTTTTTGGGAGAATGAAACGTCCTTGCATGTGGGAGAAAGCCTGTTCAATTCTTCTTGCGGTGGTTGTGTAACAACAAAAGATAGCAGATTTGAGGACAAAGACCTTTAGACCTCAAAATTGGAGGGCATAACATTTTGATTTTAATGGGTAGATTCAAGGGTTTCAATTGAAGTTTGTGGCTAGTTTGGCTAGGGTTTAGTTTGGGAAATTTCTGAGCATATTTTATCTTGATTATTGCATCCCAAGTGAACTTCTCTCTATTGCTATGTCCACTTCCTAGGTTTCTAGGGTTGTATTAGTGAGTAGCCTTCTTTCATCATTCAAGTGCATTCTTAGTTTATTGTACTACTTATATTTGTATGTTTTTTCTTGTAGTGTATCCCAAGGAAACTTGAGGACATGTCCCCAACATTTTTGGGTATCCCCATTTTCAAGATGTTTTAGGGATGCCTACGGGACACCCTCATACTGTCCCCAATTTGCGGAAAAATGCAAGGGAGATCTTGGAAACTTGGGGACGTCCTAGAAAATGAGGGGATGGTTGGCTGTCCCTGGGACGGTTAGGGGACATCATAGAGCCAACCATAGTAAGTGAAGAGATGGTTTCCTGTGATTTAGATTCAGGAGGAGAATCAAGAGCGGAAGAAGAGAGAAGGTTCATGGAACCAAATGAGGAGGGAGTCTTGGATCTCCAAAATTGTTTCGAAGATGAAACAAGTTCCTTGAATGGACTATTCCATTGGCAGCTTGAAGACTATGAGCTAGTCCAACACAACAACAGTTACAAATCAGGGAGATAGAAGAAGAAGATCAGGCAACAACAAGCTAGAAGTTCCCTTCGGAGTACAAGGAGGAAGTAGCCAATTTGAACAATACACTAGCCCACAACTTCAAATGAGACAAAATGATCAAGTATGAGGAGCTGACAATGAAGAAAGTAAACCTTGGAGAAGAGAGTAGTCCTCAAATAATCCTCGTAGGGGATGATTGGGACCCAATACTCAAGGAAGTGACATTCAAAATCTTCTTAGAGTATAAGGATGCTTTTGCTTGGATGTACAAAGACTCTAAGGGAGTACCACTAGAGCTATGTCTACATAGAATTCCTTTGGTATTGGAAGCACAACCTGTACGGAAACGACTTAAAAAATGAATAGGAACTATGCTGCAAAAAGTTCAGGAGGAGATAGAAAACATGTTGGAGGCCAACATCATTTTTAAGGTCGAAAATAGTGATTGGGTTTCCTCAATCGTTATATCTCTGGAGAAGGAATCCAAAAAAATCTGGATGTGTGTGGACTTTAGAAGTCTAAACGCAATCACCATTAAAGATCCATTTCTAATCCCCTTCATTGACTCAATCTTGGAAGAGGTCGCAGTCATGAGATGTACTCATTCATGGACAGGTTCTTTGAGTAAAATCAAATAAACATAGCCTAAGAGGACAAGTTGAAAACAACATTGTGGTTGAAGACGAAGTGTATGCCTACAACTAGATGCCATACGGACTATGCAATGCTCCAGTCACCTTCTAGAGAATTATCTTGCAAATTTTTGACAAAATGTCATTTGAAAACTTTAAGGCATTTTTGGACGATTGGTCGATCTATAGTAAGCAAGAAACACTTGAAAGCTCTCCATGAATGCATGGAACGATGCATAGTAGTATGATTAGCCTTGAATCTAAAGAAGTGTAGATTCATGGTACCTTAGGGAAAACTGCTTGGGCATATAGTTTGTAAAGCTGGATTGGAGATTGACCTAGACAAGACACAAGTGATCGTACATATGGAAGTGCCACAAAATGTCATAGGAGTCAAATCATTCCTAGGTCAAAATGCAAAAACAATGAAAGTACTGGCATGACAAACATCTCCGAAGAATGAATTTCCAGCTTGGATATTTAGTTTTAAAATATAAAGGTCGTAACGAAATTAAATTGAGCAAATTCAAAGTAAGATGGCTCAGACCCTTTAAAATCCGAGAAGTATTTGATAGTGGAGCCATTAAATTATAAAACTTAGACGACACTATGCTAAAGGAAAGCATTAATGGATCTAAGCTAAAATCTTACAAGGAAAGAAGAGAGGAAGCAATAGGAATCAACATGTTGGATTGGATGATGAGTGGAAATGATGCAGTGTTTGAAGAGAAACCTATTATGCAAGAACCAAAAGGAGTAGCTGTACCAAGGGTCCATCCATAGTTGACCAATGTCTTCTTTTGCCCACCTTCTAAATGGATCAAGTTGCATGGCAAGTGGCATATGAAAGCACTCGATTTAGGAGAAAGGATAGGGTATATTAGTTTCGAGCTAGATGAAGATAATAAAAATAAGATGACTGCAGAGGAATGGCACAAATAAATAGGAGAACATTTAGAAGAACTAGACAAAGAGGGACCTAGATTATGACCAGTGATGATGGTTGAAAACTATTTTGTGTTAGAATGATCTGGATACAATGAGGATGTCATACAATGGGGAAAAGGTCATAGTTTGGAGTCACCTCGCTACCAACCTCCAACAAATTATGGTGAGTAGTGCATAATTTGGCAACAACCCCGAAAATCGAAGGAGACAAAGTTAAGTGGTATCAACAAAGGGGTAGGATATTCGTCGATGGTAATCAAGGGGCTAAAGAAAAAGAAAAGTACAAGTCCAACGGAAAGGCCAAAAAAGAAAAGGAAAAATTAAAAATTGAAAAATTAAAAGAAAGGATGTTTATAAAATAAAGTGAAAATAAAAGCGCAAAGGACAGACAATTATAAATTATAAAGTACGACCTCTTCAAGGTTTTATTGCATGATTATCAAGGCAATTAAATTATTTAAAGTGGCAAAAGCAAAAAAGGAAAATTATAAAGCAAAAGTGTCAGCATTATTTTCTTGATTATCAAACAATTGTACGGTTTATAAATTCCACCGTATGACCTCCCTCTCAATGTATTTTCTAGACGATATGGAATAGAGCAATATCCTTGAGCATATGACCCCTTCACATGGTACGACAAAAATTGAAGTCAATAACAAGATGGAGCAATCAAATCACTATTGTACGACTTGCAATAACAACTGTATGACTAGTAGCAACAACAAATGTACAACAGGAGGTTGTGTGACACACATTGAAGCTAATCACTGTGCAACATGAAATAATTGTCAAAGTACATTCAATGAGTGTGCATACAATACGACTAGCAAGGTGCAACATAATACGGTCACCAAATCATCCTATCGTACGAACATTCCAAAGTTACATCGTACGGTTTGCAAAATTCAACAAGTTACGACAAATATAATTTTACATAGTAGGTCGACAAAACTCAACAAGGTACGGCTAGTGAAAGTTCATATTGCACAATCTTCAAATAGGAACTTTGTACGGTCTGCAAAGAGGGTCACCATACGATCTACATGGAGTCTAGGGAACGTACGACCCATCTAGATCCATTCTGTGCCATTCATCGTCCCTTCACAACACACAGTAGAATTCAATAAACAAATGACAAAACAACAAAGAAATTTTTACAAATGACACCATTATTGCATTGTATGTATAGGTAGTTATCCAAATTGGGAAAGGTATGAAGTATTTAATTTGAATAGTGCATTTTAAAGATTACAACTTCAAGAAAATATGGATGCCAACGACAACAACAAGGGAAACAACCAATTTATAGGCCAAAGATTTCATCAACGTTGGGAAAAATGGACAAAGGAAAAAATGATAATGTGACAAACGACTCCATGACATGGGAGGGTCTTACAGGGAGTGAATGCCAAGCATGGTGGCAGAATAATGCCAGCGATCATCCACTGAAACTTGCACTCCAACATGTCTAGGTAGACAAGGCTATACAGTTTCATTTTTTTAATTATCAAGACTTTGAATTTAAAATCAATGGTGCTAAATTAGAATCAGTATTCCCATAAATCCATCATTGAATACATGGGCTATTTAGTAACTATATTATTCCAGCCAAATGATTTTAAAAGGGTTTTCGGGGTGCCATTGTTAGGAACTATTATTGCTAAACCTACAAGAAAAATAACACCAAAACAAAAAGAAGCTTTTATTAAAAGAATATGTAGGTTGGATTTGACTTAGAAAGAAAAGTATTTTCTCTTGCATGTATGCAATAGAGGACTACACAAGCAAATGTTGGCAAATGCAGAATGGAAGTGCCTCATGGACCTAATCAAATGCCAATTGATAGGATCCAACCGAGTGTCTAATATAGCCATTTGGATGGTGAACTATATGATCGGCCTCAGCTTAGGAAAAATCTATAACTGGGCACAATATTTATCATAGCGCATAAGAGAATTTCTAGCATGTAAACACAAGGCATTTTACATGACTCAACACTCGATTGCCTATTTTTGGATGCCATCTATACCCAAACTCTTATTGCCAAGTTGGGAATATTACAATCGATTGTTGACTATGACACTTCATGGCCCATAGTATTTCGTTGGACTACATTGTACACTCACACAACTTCAGGGGAGGAAGCGAAATTAGGCAAGAGGAAAAGGAAACAAAAAGCAATATCAGGTGAAGTTGAGGACAACAACGAGGATTATGAGTTGATTGTGTTGTCTTCTTCTACAGATGGCACCACACCCATAGACACTCACTTTGCCAAAGTAGTGTTTGCAGATGTTGAGACTCAACCCATAGCCCCAAAGTTTCAGTTGTAGTAGCTGAGGAGACTCAACCCATAGCTCCAGTACATACCATTCCTACCACCAAGGCCGAGTCCATAGTCCCATTAGTTCCAGTGGTAGTGGAGAACATTCCTGTTAGTGGTGATCTGCCTCTAGGGGACTTTCCAATACCCTCACCACAAATTGACAATTGGTTAGAACCCCTTGGCACTCCCATTGATGTTCAGGAGTTTCCCCCTTCAGGCTCACCCGAGGATATTGAGATGGCTATTGAGTAGCTTGATGTGATCTAGTCTACCGATGAGAGTATGTTGCCATGCCAGCCATGCCCCACTACATAGCCGGTTACACCTATTGCAGAGCCAAAGCATATAAAGGAAGGGGAGCCTTCCTTGGCACCATGATCGCCTATAGTCACTTGAACATCACCCATGGCTGCAAACCTCATTGCTCCAGAGCAGGAAGCCAATACTTCAAAAGGGATCGTCATCAAGATTACCAAACCTGATGAGATTGAGCCATTTGGTACTATCCAAAGATATATTCAAGAGTTGGAGCCTATGGCTACAGTTTTATAGGAGGTCGCAGACATTTCCCGTAGGTTGGAGCGTGCCCACTCCCCATTGGCATGGTACGAGGCCCAATGCATTTTAGCATTTATGTAGACTGGCTATGAGAGTGAGTTTACTAGCCTCTTGGTGTCTAGAAGACGATTGAAGATTGAGACTGTCAAGATGCTAACTGCATGGTACCCTACCAAGCCTACTTTCTAGGGGAGAGATGGGAAGCTAATTTCAACTTTTTTTGGCATGGAGATGGCATACAGGGAGTTGTTTTACAAGTTGAAGCGTCAAGAAGCATCTAATCTTCAGCTTAATGGCAAAATTGATGATGCCATATCCATCTCACAGAAGGTGCGTTCCAAGGGCAATGCACTTACTCAATGCTTCTAGGAACAACTAGCTAAGCAAACACACCACATGGAGTTCGAAAAAGCAAAAGTGGCTACCAAGGAGATGGAATTGATGAAGGGGAACAAATAGAGGCCAAAGACAAAGATATTGAGAGGATCAAGCATCAATTGATAGAGGTTATGCACATGGTGAAGGCGGCCAAAGAGAGGGAATTGATAACAACACATCACCTCAAGTTGCAGACAGAGGAAGTCTATCGGCTTCGCCAACTTAGCGTTCAAACATCCACTTTGACCTCCTCCATCCACTCGGCTCTAGGGACGTCTTCTCACGCATCCTCTCAGTAGAAGTATGTTGTACTATTGTCTCCCAATTTTTTTGCCAGTTGCTTGGAAGACGACTTTCTTTTTGGGGAGGCTGATGTAGTCGGCTAAATGCACTAAGTAAATAATATTATAATCAGCAAAAATAAATAATTGTTAGTTGAAGTAAACAAGAAGTAGTTCTCGATAGTTGGAGTATAGTTGCCGACGGTTGGCGATTCTCAACAACCATCGGCTGTCCTAGAAATGTTATGTCTGTATACATCATCAAGGACTGTAGGCATACTATCTTGAACATATTGTAGTTATGCATGAATGAGTGAAATATCTTCTGTTTGCCGATATGAACTATCTTATTTATGCTCTATTGTTTACTCTGTATAATTTCTTGTTATAATCATTTCAGTAGTTCAGCAGTAAACAGAGAGCATGTAGAAGCAAGTTGTAAAGCAAGGAAAGCTAATACAACATTGTTAATGTTTTTGGAGGTCTGAAGAAGGAAGATGCCTTGTAATCTCACAAGGAGATAGTGGCTAGAGATGGCAAGGCCTTTGAACTTCTAAATTTTTCTTGTATCTGGTTTTTCCTGGGTAGATTGCTTTGTGTATGAGTTTTTGTTTTTCTATGATTTTCAATTCTTTATTTGTTTCTTTTTATTCTTGTGGCTACCTCATATTATTTGTAGTAGCGACTTGCTTATAACACAATATAAATATACTATTTTCTTAAGAAAAATACTAAGGGAGTGTTATGTATAATTGACTAGTTCGTTTTCACTTAATATGGTAGTAAATTAGCTATGGAATATTTATGCTAATTATGGATTGAAAGTGGCAAGAATCTTGTCCCTAAAACATGTTAGAATCAAGTACTCCATGCAGGTTGCTTGTGACTGCCACTAGCGTAGACCCTTATAAATACATCATACATGGATCAAATGTGTCTATGAGCAAATTCTCAATGTTTTTTATGTTGAAAATGATATGGTTGTTTCAGATTGGTGGACATGAAAACATTAGGAGTCATTAATTGCGGTTTTCCAAACCTTTGTTTATATGGGTGTGCGCTAGTCTTATGTTTGTGTTGTTCATGTATTTCTTACATATAAGGCTAAAATCAACCAAGTACACAAAAGTATCTTTGTGTTGGGAGGTTGGCTTATTAGAAACTTTTGTGCTGCTTTTGTTTATTTTTATTACTTTTTCAGTTTCTTTTTTAAGATACTTGTCAAATTAGGATTTATTATCACTTGTGTTGAACTTGCTTAACTCTCCAAACTAGAAATAGCAATCTCAGCCCTTGTGATATTATTAATATTCGCATGCATATTAGTTCATGATCTCATTTAAAGGAAGAAAGATGTGTGGAACATGACTGCATCTTTGATAAATAAGGAAAATGAACATGATATCTTTTATCAGCTTGAAATATTGCAAGTTGCAATGCCTATTATGTTTTGCTAACTTAAAGGCACTCATTCAAAAATGCCTGTACTGATGAGGCTACTTTGATAATCATTAGTTCAAATTTATTTTTATTTTGATAATTCTTTAATAATCTTGCCTTTAGTGTGTTTCTAACTCTCATTAGTTGTTCTTTGCAGGGTGATCAAAAATCTCCTGGCATCATACCATTGGCAATCAAGGATGTTTTCAGCTTTATTCAAGACGTATGTTGTATTTACTATTTAGTTCTAACATGCAGCATCATGTTATGTCTACATTTAGGTTTTTGACATTTAAATGCATATGGTCGATTGTAATTTAAGCATTGCTAGTCAATAATACCGTCTATATGTCGTTGGCATTTTCATGAATAACTGTTTGTACAAAGGGGTCTTAACACATTTATTTGCATTCATGTATGCCAGATGTTTTTGTCTTTGAGAACAGAAGTATTGATCTTAAAATCAATGACAATGTATTCTTAGCTGCCTTGCTCATGCACTTCTTACAACAATTGTCACAGATGTATTTGCTCATGATAATCATCATAAGTAACAAGCTCATGTGAATTGCATTGCCTATCATTGCTTGAATTGTTAGGCTGAAAAACTACTAGTTTTATGAAATTCTTGGAATTACTTTGTGGAAACGTGGTCTAGTCTTATTATCTATCCACACAATCCTGTGTACATGCAATATGAGTCTGCACTGCATTAGATTATCCTCATAGAGACTTGTAAAATGCTTCATTCATTTTTTATGCACGGTTAAACTCATGTGCGACATTGTAGGGTCTCATGATATCAAGAGTGATAACTTCATGTTATAGGAGGCTGATCATGAAATGTAGAAAGACAAGCACTACCTTGTGTGGTTTAGTAATGGCAGAAAGCCATAAAATAAACCAATGGGGAATTTCAATGAGTTTCAATGCTTTTACCAGGCATTTTGTGGTTATGTCAAACTAACTTTTCGGTACAAGTACTGTATTTTTCGGAGTTTCTTTTCACAGATTTAGTATGACTAGAAAAATTAAAACTTATCTGAATAAAAAAATGTATTGGGTTGGGTTCTTACTTTATGTTTTATTGTTTGCTTTTCTTTTCTTTGGCTTTTTTTCATTTAAAAACAGTTTTTCAAAAAAACTGTGAATGTCTTGGGTTTGCACTTTGCACTTTGCACCATGTATGGCCTAGGTTCAACTACGGTATAGCCCAGATTTGACTAGGAAACCAGCTACGTTGCCTGGGTACATCCTAGGTTTGTTCAGATGACCTTGGGCCATACCAGGCAAGATACCATCTGCTGAACAAATCCAGGCCATTTTGAATTGTGAAGCGGTCCAAGATTATGACCTGGTTGGAATCAAATACAGATGATGAGGTCTGGGGACAGAACCTAGCAATTTGGATGCCAAGAATATGATAAAGGGTGCATGCTTAAGATCTAAAAACTATTTATTATTAATGATCTAAGTTAAGTATTAACCTCTTAATATCGATAAGATCCTCAATTAATCCTTATTTCAAAAACACAATTCTGTTCAATGATTGCATTGAAAAGAATAAAATAACGTACATCATCCATGCGTGATAGAATTTATTCAATGTTATTTTCTATTCCTGCTTCTCTTTCATGTTACATTTGGCTTTCTCGTCAATCTTATGTATATTATTTGACTCCACTATATGCTGTTTAGAATTTAGATGAGCTATGGATTTGTACTAGTTAGAATTTGTATAATGGTGGCCCATGTAATGATAAGATTATCGTCTTATATGCGTATATTATTGTGCTTATGCAAAGTAATAACTAAGTGATTTAATATGGCAGACACCTGGTCAACAGTTCCTCCTTCGTGTTTCCTATCTTGAAATCTATAATGAGGTGAGTATTCCTGTCATCTAATGCCTAGAGGAAAATAAAAAGTGCAAAATCTGTCTCTAGTTTAATGTTTTTCCTTATATTTGTACTCTTTTACTATTATGAATCTGTTCTTGTCCATGTTTTTCATGGTTTAGTTAGATACTAGCATGATAATCTGTGTAAACATGCCTTGAAAGAGGAAATTTTTATTAATGTCTACAGATGCCTGAAATAAGTTAATGCGATTAGGGACTACAGCCATTGTGTGTGATGCATATTGTTTTTGGGGTAGCATCAACAGCACAATTTGCAATTTTATGAGTTTTTTGCAATGCATGGAAAAGGAACATCGTTTTTTTTGGCATTCTTATTATGCTTTCTGTTGCAGGTTATCAATGACTTGCTGGATCCAACAGGACAGAATTTGAGGGTGAGAGAGGATGCTCAGGTATGTAGTTTGTCATAACGGGAATATATGTCCATCATGCATGTTTATGAACATTGAAATTACTGCTATTTTTGAACTTAATTGACAAGCAATCTTAAATTCAGCTCACTCTTTGGAATAGAGCATTAAATATCTGACATGTTAACTTTTAGTGTGAGAAATCTATTGTATAAAAGGTAAAGTTAAAGTTTATTATCAGGTAGCAGTCAAGATAGACTTCAATTTGGCGTATGAGATTGTTTCAGTTGTATGATCTTCCATGGCATGTTATAATACAAATTTGTAGTGCCTAATTTTTGCTTTTGCGAATTCTCTTAATATCAATCTATTCTCTTTCTGTATGTTTATTCTAAGTTACCGGATTCGTACCCACAGGCCTCGAACCCGGTTCGGGTACGCACCCGGTTCGGGTTCGTCTGTGAGTTCGTGCTGGGCACGCACCCTGTGCGTACCCAGCATGAACCCACACGTACCCAGCACGAACCCAGGCGAACCTGGGCGAACCCATGGGCCAAGTAAAAAAAAAATGGGCCCAAACATGATTAAAAACATTTTTTTTAAAAAAAATTTCCCCCTAACCCTAAAATGGCTAGTGGCTTTGCACAGAAGTAGTCTTTTGTGATGTATAACACAGAGGGTGAATGAATACAGGAATTCTAATTTGCTAAGAGCTGCACAAAAGCTCTGTTTTTAGCATAAACAGACGAGGAGGAGCATTCAAGCTGAAGCAGCCCTGGTTTGAAGATTTCTGTGGATGTTGTTCTAATCCGGTCAAGTGCAAAAGTTCTGCATTCAAATCCAAAGCAGAAGCTAACCTAAAAATTCTGAATAACAAGAGAATCTCTAGGCTCATTAGAGGTGAATCTAGTGGCATATTGACAGGGATAGATGAAACAGCATATATCTGATTAGTTAAAAAAATCAGAAATAAAGAGTGAGACAGATCATGTTAATGCCTATAAGTAACCTTGAATTTTGACAGAATAAGTAGTGCAATAGAGAAGAACTAGGTTAAATGACCCTTAAATACCAATTCCAAAAATGATAATTTGACAAAATTTTCAGGAAGTTCAAATAAATATAGAAATTTGGAGAACCATGAAAAACAAAGAATGCTGAGAATCAAATATTCAAAATGTAATATCTTTTTTCTAAAAATACCTTTGGTTAAGAGACCTGAGACCTGGAAAACTTGTTGGCAAGATCTGTTAGAATTGGCATTTAATATTTATCTTTGGCATTTGGCATTGATCAATGATCAAGTATCATACTATGAAATGATTTAGTTTTACAATTCTCTATATTTCTCTTATTTTTTTGTATATATAATACATATATATAGATTTATAATATATTAAATTATTAATATATATATATATATACACACACACACACGTACCCATACGTACCCAAACCCCTAAAAAATTTTTGCCCGTACCCACATACTGGGTTCTCGTACCCGAACCCGAACCGGTAACTTAGTGTTTATTAGCTAGTCATCTTTGTGCTTTATTTTATCCACTATTTAACTTCCTGCCACATTCAAATTCGGGAACCAATGTAAATTTTGAATGCGGCTTTACTGTAAATCTTATCTCAGTAGTTTTTCAAATCTAGTAAATTATGGTTGTTTATCTATAAATATGTTTTATGTTGATTTGATATATTTTCTCCGTTCCTATGTCATTTTGTTGCCTTTCATTCCTTCATGCTTTTGATGTTTGTGTGACAGTTTGCTTTCGCTTGTGGCTGGTTATCCTCTCTGTCTATTGTTATGCTATTTATTCTCCCACGTGGCTGATTGTCTTTGTTTTTGTGTCTCTTGCTTGAATGCTTTTGGGGTTCTTGTATGTTAACTTGAGAATCTACTTGTAAAATGAGTTCTATTGATTTGGACCATGCAGGGAACTTATGTTGAGAGCATAAAAGAGGAACTTGTACTGTCCCCTGCGCATGCACTGTCATTCATTGCGGCAGGAGAAGGTATGTGATAGGAAGCAAAATTGATTATTTGATAGATAAATCTGCATTATAGGAGTTTGTATTCTAGCTAGTGTATTATTGATCTAATTGGTTGCAATCAAAATAAAGTTAGTTTGTTATGAAGTTTTTTAGTTGCACTTTAGTAATCTCTAATCTGGTTATTATCAGAATTTTAATTTATGTGGGGATTTGACCTGTGCTTTTTAAGTCATCTCAAAATGACCTCCATAATCTTAGTAATTATTACAACTCAAGGTGACCCACTTAATAGACAATCACCCCAAATTATTTCCTCATGTATGTTCATAACCCACTTAGTATACAAGCACCCTCTAGCATTTGTTAGTAGATGGAAGTAAGTGTGAACATTGGCTTTGGGATTTTCACTCTCAAGCCTCTCCCCCCATTGGCAAAGTGTTTGGAGCATGTAATGTGTTTTAAATTATCCTTATCTTGAAATTCTAATCAATGTTGGGATTAACTCAACTACAACTCAATCACGTATGCATTTGTTAAATTATTGAAGACTTTCACAGTTGTTTTAATTTGAA
Source organism: Sequoia sempervirens (assembly GCA_007258455.2). Classification (NCBI taxonomy): domain Eukaryota; kingdom Viridiplantae; phylum Streptophyta; class Pinopsida; order Cupressales; family Cupressaceae; genus Sequoia; species Sequoia sempervirens. Next base: position 356,557,774 of record VDFB02281492.1, read on the forward strand.
TTCTGATTTTTGTGGGATTTGATTATTGTCTTCTAAATATTCAAATTCATTTTACTCAATTATTATGCTGAGAGGCACAACCGAAATTGGCATCCGGTGTGATGTCCATGAGTTAACATAGACCAACTAGGAATAAAAAATAAAATAAATATTCATAATAAGAATATCAAACATTCACAATAATAACAAAATATAGTATATACAAAACATTTAATTAAACCTGCACAGCAATTCTTGGAAGTTGCAGCAGACAACAATTTGCCTATAACGTGCTTTGGTATTTATCTGCTGAGAGCAGTGCTTTCCTTCTTCATATAAATTGCTGCTGCAAAAAATTCCCTTTCACTGCTTCTCATTTTGATGTCAGAATTGCTGATCTTCTGCTATTCTCAGTGTGCTGTTTTTTTGTTGCACAAACCAGCTGTTTCTTCTCTGCCACATGATAAATGAGCTGCTATATGCTGTTTTATAATGAAAATTTGTATTAGGATGGGGTCTCTGATGTATAACAATAAGAATTTTTTTAGAGGGATATCAATCTTGGGTGCCTATCATACCAGTGTGACACATCCAAGCTAGGTGCCGTGAGAATGGTATTGCTCTGCTTTTTTCAGATAGATATGTTTAAGATATCTGAGGTAGTTATGAAACATTGTAAACACTAGCTCAAACTGCTTCTGGATCTGACCCTGTGAGTTCTTTCCCTCAACATTTTCGATCAAACTCCATGATCCATTTTTCACTTCTCTTTCTATTGCTTCCTGATAATGGATAATGAAGTTTGATCTGAAAAGTCGAGGAAAAAAACTCACAGTCAAATCCAGAAACAATTCTAGCTAATATCATGGACTATGGAAATTATATGTCTGCGATTGAAAACATTTTTTTGGGCATTCAAGGGGTTCACCTTTCCATCTTTGACAACATTTATTTCCTCTGCATTTTTTGTTACTTGTTTCCCTAAATGTGTTTAACTTTGTATGATGTTTGTTTGAGTACCTATAAAAAAATTAGTAGTAAAGGTAGAAGTATTTTTTTGGATAACTGCCAAGAGAGACACCAATCTGGTGTATACGACTCCCTTATTTGAGAATTCTATGAGGGGATTGTTGTTTCCATTTACTGGATATGGTTTTGAGGTGTGCGGCCTTAGTTCCCTCTGAATTCAAACTTGTGAACTTCGTTTTTGAGCACACATGTCTTCACCATCAAGGGAACTAACTTTGTACTATTTTGTTCTATAATTTTATTAGTGTGAAATTTTTATAAACCATATTACTCATGTAAGTTTTTTCAATTTCTTTTAATTTTTATTTCAATACCCTTACTAAAGGATTGAAATTTTTTGTGTATATATATATAGCAAAATGGGGGTTATCAAAGGTTCCTCACTCCTTTTAAATTAAGGAACTTTCCCCAAACTTCAAAACTGGATCCATATGACGTTGCAATTTAAAGTTATATTTTGGATTACTTGGTTGATTGAAAATCAACAAACATCTATATTCTAAACCATGTTTCTGTTTTTCTCATCATTTTTCAAACACATTCCCGCCAATCTGGCAAATTCAAAATTCATTAGGTTAACTGTTACTTAAAATCATATACAGATTTGAGGCATACAGCTGTTACGACAGTTAACATTACCAGTATAAACTACTGACAGCTAAACACAACAACAACAGAGAGAAATTTATGTAAGTCTCACCAATTGCATTGACAGGATCCTTTCCTAAGAACTATGAACTCCTGCTACAGACATACCAGCTTAGCTTGCACCACCAGCCGACATTCCTGGTCTGCATCAATCCTCTCTGCATATTGTCTTGTAAACTCTTCATCCTCAGTGTGGCGTTCTTTCACCTCTTTAGAGCATTCGCTCAACCTCATTTTAATTTCCACATCATTATTCTTTTCTGAAATTTATTTCAACATTGGCTTGGCATTATTACTCCACAAGATGGGGTGTTTGTCCTCCACAAGAAATTTTATATTTCTTATAAAGTGGTGCAGACCACACAGAAACTGTTTTACTTTGTCCAATTGCGAATCACCAAATTTATCTACTCTTTAACAATGCTTTGGTCTGCAACTGCCAAGCGAGCATGAGTAATATTTTCCTACACAGAATCCAATGGTTTCCCAAACTAACTTACTTATCCTACCACGCATTCCAACAATGATATGTCAGAAACAACCTCAGCCAATTTCTTCATGAAGGCCCCAGGATGGAGGCTCTTCTTTTATATTCCCTGTGTTTTCCTAACCTGCAGAACCAGTAACATTTTTTGATTAGCCAAACCAGAAAGATCCTTGTCAACTTTAAATGCATTCATCAGGCTCCTCTTAGAGGTTTCTGTGGTGATGCCATGAATGTAGAAAACAGATTGCAAAGAAGATGAAAAAACAACTGAAGAGAATTGAAAGCGCTCTGAGAAGGGATGTGTTGATAGTATTAGAAGGGATAAGGTGGCCAGGGGCAGTGCTGATTAGACACCTTGTCAGGTGTTTACCCTTGCTGCCTAAAAAATTCTCCGCTCATTATGAATGCAGAAATCATTAATCCTCTGAATCAGGTGCCATGATATCCAAAATAAAAAATGCCATTTGGCATTATTATTGGGCAGTGTGGGTATAAATTTCTGTGCAAATCAAATAATAAATACAGCTTCAATCCCATCTACTTTCATTTTAAACATCCCAGTCACACAATCCATTGACAATTGAATCTGCAAAAGGCAATAATTTTTTGTATATGCAACTTTTTCCCTTTATCTTTAACTGATAAGTTATAACTTTTGTTGATTTCTGATTTGAATGGTTGAATTTGAACAGAGCACCGCCATGTGGGATCAAACAATTTCAACCTGTTTAGCAGTCGGAGCCACACGATTTTTACTCTGGTATGATTTTTCAGAAGTGGAGTTTGTGCTCTTAAATATCCTTATTTGCATTTGAGTTCTGAAATTGATATTTGGTATTCGTAGGCATAATATAATCATAAGGAATACTTATCAAACAAGGAATAAGTGAAGCAAAATATGGTTTAATCCAGAGTTATACTAATGTCATCATAGTATGCACAGAGGGTTGGGTGCCAGGCAACCATTATACTTTTATACTTCTACATATTTTCATACATGTATGAGAATTGTCTTAGTCCTTCCTATAAGAATGGGAACACAGATATACATTACATAATGTACAGCAAAGATATTTTACATTCTCTCTTCATGTGTATTTGTACACATTCCTCAAATTAGTGTACTTACAAATGACGTGTACATATTTTTGTATATAAGTAGTACTTCCTACAATTCAATGAATATGCATAAAAAAATAGTGATAATCCACGCTAATAAATTATAACCAGTTTAATTAATTGGATACACTTTGTAGTTTATACTGGATTCTATTGTCTATGTGAAGTATCAGTAGATTAATCCATAATAATAAAATTAAGGTCATATAGGTTCTAGCTTAAACAATTACATACCTTAAAATAGATAAGTTATTTTTAGTTCTTGCCTTAGGCAAGATACTGTAGGTTTCATATTTTGTTAACTAGTGATTTATATCTCTATCATTAAGTGAAGTACATGTATTTATTTAAGGTTGGCTTGTGTTGATAAACACATTTGCTAATGTTTGGATGCATATTTTTAGCAGAAAATTCAAAGAAAACTAATTATTTGCATTCTTATTGAACCAAACATTTTGGAGTCATATATCTCCTTCATTAATTTGAGAAGAAGGGATTTAATGTTATTAACCATGTTACATTGAGTTTTTGGGATAGGGATGACAAGGGATAGGGAGGCTGTAGTCGGTCGAGAGTGTACTTGGTCGGCTGTGAGTCATAAATAAGACTTTAGTTTATGTTAATATTTTCTATGTACTTGTCATGTTAGTTAGTTGTCCCGGGAATTAAGTTCCTGGCAAAGTAATTAGTTGTAATGAAGGGACTTGAGTCATGTAGTCAAGAAACACGGTTATTGTTGCTATGATTATTAATGTTATGATTGTACTATCATACATTCTATCAATAAAGACAAGTATGATTATTCTATGCATTATCTTCTAGTACGTACGTTACGCTTTGTAAGTTATTTCCGATTACTCTCATAGTATGTTGACATTCATCCTAGTGAGTAAACATTTGGCACTGTTGCCTAAGTGAATTCAATGATCACCCAAACGGGAGAATGGCATCGTGATGGGGTAGCCGACTGAAGAGCCGGTAAGAGCCGGTACAAGCAAACGAGGATTGTGAAGACGCTCTAACGGAAGACCTTTGTAGTCTATGGGAAATCTCATTAAGGGACCACGTATGGAGGGAGGCTCTTAGGCGAGAGATCCCTCAGTCGGTCATCTGGGATTGATTGCACGTCAACCAAGTGGTCGACCATCTCCTCACTAGACTGCCAAGGTTGATAGCGTGCCACTACATTATCTTAGAGGATCTCCGAGTAGAGAGGGATCAAGAACAAAGGAGGCAACAGGTACTGCAACAATACGAGGAGAGAACCAAGCAGGAAGAGGAACGAGATACAAGTCGAAGACGTACGTTCGACAACTAAGGCCTGCACGATTGACAATTAATGCCCGTATGCCTCAACAAAGACAAAAACCAAGTATTGAGAGGGTAAGAAACTGCCGAGGAACAAGTACGAAGATAATTAAGACTCAAAGAACAAGAGAACCGATGGAGAAAATTGAAACAAACCATCGAAGGAGTAGATGAAGACTGGAACAAAATAAACCAAAATATTGTCTACCCTGGTGGAGAAACTGATGAGGGGAACTTTAGAACACCATCAGTAATAAATAGAGCAAAATATAAAATAAATAAAAAGGAAAATGAAGTGACAGAAGAGTTTGAAGACAACATACGTCGTATGAGAGAACTGTCCATATCGGACGATGAAGGGCCAAGAGTTGGAAGATCTGAGCCAAAGACCCTAGGGCAGAGGGAGTACTGAAACGAACCCCAGGCGACTCGAGGTGTAGAGGACGTTGATAGAGGACGTGGGGAAGACTCAAACGTGGCCGAGAGTGCAAGTGGCGCACCGAGACGTTGCGGGAGAACCAGTCCTGTCAGGTCCAATGCACAAGGAGGGCATCAGGGAAGGATAGTGACTTCGCTAGCCGAGAGGCTAGAAGATGCCAAAATTCACAAGCAACGGGTCAGAAGATCTAGTACGACATTGTAAGACGATTTGGATAGCCAACGAGCAAGATGATGTAGACTATTGGCTGAAAGCATTTACAGTGACGCTGAAAGAGTGCCATCGATTGGTACATAGAGTTGGACCAAGTACACAGGGCATCATAGAGATTACTCAAGAAGGCATTCCAAGATGAATTCAAACTCTTGAGGGATGATAGTGAAATTGTAGTGGAAATCTACAATATGAAGCAAGGGAAGTGCGAGAACGTGCGCACCTACAACCAGAGACTCAAAGAATTGTTTGGAAAACTAGAGACTCAGTCGACCGATGGGCTAAAGAAGCGATGGTTCATTGAAGGGTTACTCCTGTCGCTGAGAAAGAAAATGAAAGTCGTGGCTCTGTCGTCGTACAATGAAGTGTACAATCAGGTGATGGATATAGACAGTGAAAATAAAACATTCTCCTGAGGGAAAAGGAAGATGAACGACGAGGAGAGTTCGAATGACAATAGCGACAGTGAGTCCAAGACCGTACAAGGATTGAGGAAGGACATGATGAGAATGATGAAAGAATTGAAGGCCGACAATGAGAGTACGAGGGAAGCCAGAGAACTGTGGTGTACGAATTGCAGGGGGGAAGGTCACACAAAGGAAAACTACCCGAAGAAGCTGTTCTGCGATATCTGCCAAGTGATGGGACATTCCATCAAGGAATGCCCATTCAATCTGAAAGCAAGGAGTACCCAAGTACTCTTCACTCAGGGAGAACCGTCAACACCGCCGAATACACCACCAAAGCCCCAATACAATAGAAATGCATCCCCTGGAGGTTACCGAAGCAATAGAAGTCTGAGAAGCAAGATACAATACGATGGTAAAGGAAGGCCCATGATACAATGTTAGAAGTGCAACGAATGGGGCCACTTCACCTGGGAATGCCAAAATGGTCAAGATTCAAGGGGAAGATTGTGCAAGTGGTGTGGAACGGGTGATCATGAAGACAATGAATGCCCCAAGCAGAAATGCATCCATATGTTAGATGTGGAAGAGCAAGAGGTACTGGCGATTACTAGAGTGCATACGAAGAAGGCCACCTACCCAGATCCATGTATGAAGAAACAAAGAATGAAGGAAGCAAAAGTAGAAGTGGAAATAGGGATGGTGGGGGATGGCTATTAAAAAAATAGGGAAAACTTTAAAGATATACAAAAATCTCAAATATTCATATGATAACATTGATGGGACATTCATCATATACATTATAGAACCTTATTACATAACATTAGAATTGAGTTGAGATTTCACACGAGAGTCAATAGTGAACAAACAAATTCACAAATATCAAAATTTCATTGATTTGATTATCAATGTACATATATATTATATAAAAATACAACAAAATGCCTAAAGGATGTGGTCCTCTGTGTATGTCTAAGAAAACATTGCTCGTTCATCTAGCATGGCAAAACTTGGTTTTTTTTTTTAATTTTCAAAAACTAGAGTGGGAATTTGGGGGTGGTAGTCCTTAGTGGGGTTGAGGGACAACGTCCCTTTTGAGGGTTTAGGGACAACACCCCTCATGAGGGGTCCAGGGGTAGCACCATTGGTGTGCTCCTTATCGCAATACAATACAAGGTTGAGAGGTAGAGCCCTTGCCACCAACTCAAATTAAAGCCTCAAAGACGATACAAATTGTAATTGTTGATCATGTGAATTCTTTATTTTTACCATCTTCTCTCACCTTGGTCATGCAATTCTTTGCAAATGACATTACTTCAGAGGCACCTTCTTGAGCGAGATTTTTTTGTCTAATATGCCACTTGACAAACCAAGTTGCCTATTTTATGCATTTTGTCATTGCAAAGGTTAATAGTTGTTGAAAAAAAGTAGATTGGAGAATTAGATGTGAAGTTGTGGTAAGTTTTGACCTATTGATACATGTATGACGCTAGGTTTTTAAGCAAGTTAGTCATATCTTGAACAATAGTAGCTTTGCCCTATATTAAAATTGACATTTTTTAATTTTTGAAAATTTTGTAGGGGTCCAACAATATTTACAAGAGATTTGATAATCATGTATTCTACTTGTTTTCACAAAGAAAATCCCACACGTTATATTGATTTGAGAGTCCTCTTATTAATAACTTCGTATTGTATGTGCATTAGATACAAATTTAATACTCCTATATATATCATGGATATTGCATCTAGATATATTGATATACCCTAATTTGGAGCATATACAATATGTTTGGATATGTTACCATATTGTTTCGTGCCTTATTTGGTTTAGAGTTATGAGAAAACATTAAAAAAAAATAAAAAAAAATGTTCATATACCTACACATCTAGGCATATATTTAAATGTCTAGAGATACAAGTGCAAAATAATAAAATAAATACTATAAACTAAAAATACAAAAACCAAAATTCCTGTTTCAAGTGGTTAGTAAAATTTACTCTACTTCTTATCCTCATATAGGAATTAGTTGGAAGATTAATTTTGATGGGGCTACAAGAAACAATCGAGGATCATTGGGTGTGTGCTGCTTTATATGGGATGAGAGGAGTAAACTCATTGGTACAACCATGAAAAAAAGAAAGATGGAACCAACAATGGAGTTGAAGCATAGGCTTACAAGTATGTAAAAAAATGTTGTTTGTTTCATACAAGTTGAAGGTGACTCAATGGTGACCATTAACATAGTTCAAAAGTAAGGCTCTCCAAATTGGAAAACAGCTAAGATTATGCAAAAAGGTTGGCCTATATTGGATTCTTTTGCTAAATTTTCCGTACAACACATCTAGAAAGAGATTAACAAAGAGGTAGACTTTTTGGCCAATCATGCCATTGATAGGAAAGAGGAGTGCATCATTCATAATGATGTAGGGGCTTAGGAATCCTTCGATTCCATATTCAAACTAAATCATATCTAAATTATCATGCACTAAGGAAAGCAATCATAGATTGTTATGCGTCTTACATGGATTAATTGATTGCACTACATAATAGATGTATATATACATAAGAAATGTATATATCATGTGGAAGTTGGCTCAAACATGTAATGGGATCACAAAGTTGATTTAGTTGGGATCACTTGTACTTTTAATGAACAAGATAATTTATTTGGAGATGGGGAACTTGTTTATTTAAGCTACACAAATCATTGAGAGGAATATTCTCCTTTTCTCAAATGGTGTAGACATGAGTGCCTAACAACGGATCATGGATACCAATGTTGAACTTCTTTGAAAGAAATGGCGAGTAGCCTTCTTGGGGAGAATAATAGACACTTGCTTGAAAAATGTGTTCAAGACTAGAGCCAAGGAGATGATACATACAATCAAAATGGTATTGGGCGATGATTTCATGACAACGATCCATAGATATAGTGTAAGCATTGATGTGGCTTCAATGTTTGTTGGCATGTTGTTGGATTCTATTGAGTGAAAGGAAACAATAAGGGCAATGGTGATGTCTCTACCACATAACCATTTATGTGGTAGGTTGGAAATCGCTCTTGTAGATGTTCCAAGCTTGGGCTTCCCTTCGTCAAACGACACCTTGCAAATAAGTGCTGGGACTGTAATGGGTGTTGGGACCCCCTTCATCACCCCTTCCAATGTTTGTTGAGAGGTAGTATGAAGGCATAAGGTGTGTCCTGCTATCGAAATATTGAAATGTGCTATTTGGGTTACTTCTACCAATGGGATGGATTGGAGCTTTGCCATACTTGAAGAAGATTATGAAAATGCTCAATGAAGCTTTTGGGTTGGCACTTGGTATTGATGACTACTATTTTGTATTGGTGTTTATATAGCATAGTCCCTAACAATATTTGAAGAGAGGCCATTTGTTTATCTTTATTGGCCTAGCTTCTAGATTGCAAGTTTTCATTGTCCACCATTATGAAAGGATTTTTTGTAATTCTTTGCCTTCCCTATAAAAGGCAACACCATAGTTGGAAGACTCTGTTGGACTTGCCGCGGACTCGGTGGACTCGGGAGTCCTCAAGCTGGCCGAGTCGATTCGGCACAGACTTGGGAGTCGAGTTCAAGAGAGTCCCTGCATGGGACTTACTCGACATGGACTTGGGAGTCGAGTTTAGGAGAGTCCCTGCACGGGACTTGTGAGTCCTGTGCAGGGACTCCCTAGACGGCCGGGACGTCAAAATGAGGTTTTAAAACCTTTGTTTTTGATTTTTTTCCTCATTTCACTCCTCTACTTTGCCAAAAATAGGTCTGCAACTTGAGGTGAGGTTGGAAGAAGCCAAGAAGATTATATGTGGTTGTTAATGTTTTCCTCATTTTGACATATGATTATATGTAAACATTTATAAACTTATGATGTTTCTATACATTTGAAAGTTTGAAACTACGAGTATGAATGATGAAGTTTCAGTTATTGACTGTTTGATGATCATATGACATGTGTAATCTTCGAATTATGACAAATTGATAATCAAATTAGGCTCTTATGTTCTCTAAATGCATTAATTTCTTCTTTTAAAAAAAAAACTACGGTTTTTTTTTTTTGCCAAGTCCTAGAAGTCCTAGCCGAGTTTTTTCCCGAGTCCGTGCTGAGTCTCGAGTCCAAGTCCTATTTTGGGCTGCTGAGTCCGAGTTTTCCAACTTTGGGCAGCATTTTTGTAGTCTTTTTCAATATTTAATACAAAGGGAGTGATCCCCGAGCTCACAATTTACCCACCAAAAATATTTTTGATGTTATGAATCGACTTTAGATGTATAAATATATGTGTATTTTTATAATATCCATATCTAGCCATTTCTGTATTCAGTGGTCTTGAAAATTTGCTGAATCTAATCTATATCCGATACTATAATCATTTCCACACAGCATTGGGTGGAATGTTAGCGCTTCAGGGAAATAGACATTTATGTAATGATTTATAGAAATCAAAGTTCTAGTTATGTTTTCAGTTCCCAAATATGAGATGCAATCTTTATCTTGTGATATCCATTTTTTGAATTTAAGTTGGTACTCTGAGTTTTTTAGAAAATTGTAGTTTTGTGGGGCAGGGGGTAGGGGGAGGAGGTGGGATCCGCATTGCTTTTTTATGGTTTAATGTTGGTGTTCTTTTTTTATGTTTTCATCATCTATCATGTACATTACTGTTTGTTGCTGATCATTCTTAGATATAGGCATTAACAAGCTACATTTTTTGTGTGTTTTTGTATCTATGATATATTTACATATTCATTGTCATTTATTTGAAATGCTGGCATCTCTTTTAATGCAATTCATGTGAGATCTATTTATTGACTTGTTATTTCAGACAATCGAGAGCAGTGCGCATGGTAGTGGTTATGATGAAGTCACATTATCTCAACTTGTAAGATCATATTTTTGTATTAAATGACCTTTTATAAAATAATTATTGCCTTACATTCAACATGATTGGTATTTATATCTTGAACATTTGAAATATATAACGATCCTGTTTCTCTTGCATGGTACAGAATCTAATTGATTTAGCAGGATCTGAAAGCTCAAAGGCAGAGACAACTGGTCTAAGGAGGAAGGAAGGTTCTTATATCAATAAAAGTCTGCTAACTCTTGGAACGGTATATGGCTTTTATTTTTTAAGAATGCTTTTATTGAGGTTATTATGCATAAGAAGATCGCAATAACTTAATCTTATGGATAAGTCAGTTAAAAGCATACTTAGCTAGTTCATTCAATTTCTAGAATGATACGTTATATTTTGGCTCATTTTTGTGGAACTCCTTAAGAGTCTTGCAAGGTAGAAAGTTTAAAAATAGAAGAGATACATATAACTCATTGCACCGTGAGCTGAGGTCCATAGAGATTTCCTCAAATGTCTCAAATTAGTGAGCAACAGAAAATGAAAGGCTTCTTCTAATGCATATTGGAGCAGCATATGTTATTGTGGGGCAAGGAGGGTGCAGTGATTCCTTTGATGAAGGGCCTGAGAAATAATCCACAAGATTATATGGATGACATATGGAGAGTCATCAGATAAGATAGTCCAGAAGAAATTGCTGTATTTTGTGGTAGATAGGCAATTTATTCTGAGGAAGTCAGTAAAGGTGTACAAGAAAAGATAACGAGCGGGGTTTTTTGCAGGACAGGTCCATGTAATCTGGAGATAAAGTCAATATTTATCATTTTAAATGGCCTTGCAATTCAGTTTCAAGATTTTGTTGGAAAGATCGGGAGCATCTTGAGATAATATCTTAAATGGTAGATGGTCAACTGGCTAATGTTGAGACAAAAACTTGAAATATGAATCATTCATGTTTTAAGCTCACCTAATGTGATTATTGAAGCATTACACTTCAATTTTTTGTGTTATCCTAATTTTCTGTGAATGTTTCTGTTTGATTTGTGTATGCAAATTTTATTGTTGCAATAAACTTAAGTTCTATTAATGTTTTTAGTGGGCATTAGTAAGTTTTAATCTCATGCCTTGACTAGAATTCATGAAATATGATATATCAAGTTTCTTATGCACTTACCTTGTTAAAAACAGTATATTTGATATGTTATGCAGGTAATTGGAAAACTAAGTGAAGGAAAGGCTTCACATGTACCTTACCGTGATTCTAAATTAACTCGACTTTTGCAGTCTTCATTGAGTGGGCATGGGCATGTATCGGTATGTGTATGTTTCCCATCATGTCATTAGCAGTCATTTTATTCAAATCATAAGCATGCTTGAAAAGCTGTCCAATTTCATTTTTTGAAGTAAGCTGTCCATGATACAAAATCAAATCTACATCACTTTGGCATGTGTTTCTTTTTTGTTTCCTGTAATTTACACTTTACATTATGTGGTTTGCTGCATTTGAGCTGTGTTATTGTTTTCTACTGCCAAATCACTCCTAAAAATATCTCCAAGGGGAAATAAACTCGATATTATATGCTTTAAGGAGAAAATGTTGTTTTTTTAAAGTGCATATATAAAAGGCTGTTTGTACATACTACATTCTTTTGCAGTATAGTTCTTGGTTTCTTTAAATAGGCACTGGTGTGACTGACCTCTTCAGCTAATGTATGGAAAAACTGATGTTTACAGCTTATATGTACAATCACACCAGCATCCAGTAATATGGAGGAGACCCACAACACCTTAAAGTTTGCACAGAGAGCCAAACGAGTTGAAATTCGTGCTGCACCAAATAGGGTTTGTATTTCTATTAGTTACTTACAGAGTTAAGTAGAAAAATGACAAACATAGTACTAGATTAACAACATCTAAGATTTTGGAAGTTCTTGTACTTTTATATTCCTTTTAAGTTTTGTGGACAAAGCTGAGGCTTTCCTTGCTTCTGTAGATCATTGATGAAAAGTCATTGATAAAGAAGTACCAAAAGGAAATTTCGAGTCTGAAGAATGAACTTGATCAATTAAGGAGGGGTATTATTGTGACGACTAGCCAGGAGGAGCTTATGACATTAAGGCAACAGGTCTTTTCCTCTAAATAATGCCCCACATTTTCCTGACATTTGAGTTATATTTCTGTGATCCAATTTGGGTTTTCTATGGTAATCAATGATTACAAATTGTGTTTCCAATTTATACTTTATAATTTATATGTAGGAAGTTCTTATCCATGAGAGGGAAAATCAACCATAAATAGTGAAATCATTTGAAAGACCATGGATTATTTCATTGTGACTATAGATTTAGGTAAATATTTTCTGCTGGTAGTAAGTCTGAAAGTTGTTAACTTTGAATAGCTCGAAGCTGGTCAAGTCAAAATGCAGTCAAGGCTAGAAGAAGAGGAGCAAGCTAAGGCAGCTCTTATGAGTAGAATCCAGAGACTGACCAAGCTGATCTTAGTCTCTACAAAGAATACAATTCCTACAAATATTTCAGACATCCCTGCTCATCAGCGCAGGCGTTCTTTTGGTGAAGACGAGGTAATTACAATTTATGTTGAAACCCTGCAAATTTTAGATGCATCAACTGATGGGATAAGTCAAATTTCTGAAAGAGCTATGCTTGTGTTTTTATAGATTAGTTTTTGCAACAGAACCATTTGCAGGCTTCAATATAAAATATATAAATTTGAGTCAAGTGAGTTAATTGTAGAAATGCATATGCATACAATGTTTTTCTGGTTGATGTAGTTTACAAATTTGCAACATATGTATCTCTGTGATGACAATGATTGATTAAAGACATTATAAAATAAGCTGGAAAGGAAAATAGTTTTCACTGCATTGGGAAGAGAATTTAACTTGTACTGTGTTTCATGAAAATTATTATTATTGCTGCTCATTAAAGATTAGTCCATTGTCTTTTGATTCTAATGATATATATTCTATGATTAACAACTGATTGGAAGGGAAATTTACAAATGACTCATTGACCTCAGAAGAAAGTAGAAAATATTAGGAGCTTAGATTTCACTGGAATTCTGGTAAGTGTGCTGAGTGAATGCTTATGTACAGTTTGTTTTATGGGAAAAAATATGAATTAAAACTGCATTTCCTTGATTAAAATATTCTCATGAATCATTACATTTAGGTTCAGTGGAATGATAACTATTGTAGCTAAAGCCATGTTGGAAGGAAACAAAATGCTACTAAAATATACTGTCTCTCTGTGGGAATTGGTTTACTACACGTGGTTTTGCAATAACATTTTTTTTATCTTTGGTGGCATGCTTTGATTTTCCCGAGCTCCATGATTCATATCTTCACTGTGTCCTTCCTCACTTGGCTAAATTTACTTAGATGTTGTGGTTTAGGGGGTTTAACCATTTTCAGTTTGTCCTCTCCTTCTTTGATTCTTTCATTTCTATGTTGTATTTTTGTGTTTTGTTACTTTACAGCCTAGGCCCTTCTTCCCCTTGGTCTCCTCTATTGTAACTTTCAGGTCACACTAACTTACTTTAGTCGTCTGTGGACATTAATGTAATTTTTTTCTTTCTCAGAAGCTAGATATGGTACTGGAAAATTCGGCAACATATCCTGAGAATGAAACCTCTTCAAATGGATCTGCTGCTTCTGCTACTTCGACAATTCCATTGGACCTGGCAACTGAGATAAAATCTGGGAGTCAAAAATCTTTAAACAAAAGAGGTGATGAACAATTTCCTTCAATTGACACATTTGCAGACTCCACACAAGCTGGTGAACTTTTCAGTGGGACTGTACGTGGACGAAAACCACCTCCTGTAAGTAATCTACATATGATTTAACCTTTAATTAAGGGATTTAACTGGTGCATCTTTTAATTTTTAACTAGAGAAAAATCCAGGCTTTTCTTTATTGATAAAGTGGCATACACATGAAGATTATCTTCTTCATGTTTCTTATTTGAAATAAATTATGTGAGCGCAGTCCCTAACTTAGGAATATTTGGTTCATTCATATTTGGATGCTTTAACTTGTTTTGTCTGTCATTTGTAATGTTTTATGTTATCATCATTTGGATTTATTGTTCTAGCAATATATCTTATTATCTGAATTGATTTCCTTTGGCACTATGCAGGAACTATTTTATCTATTGAATTGTATGCCAGAATGTATTGAAATTGTAATATATCTTTGCAAAAATAAATGTGTTTCCTGATATCCTTATAGAGAACCATTTTTTAAGTGAATTTATGCTTATATAAAGTTATATTTTGACTTTTTTTTTTCTTGTAATTTTTTTTGCTTAACTGTATTTCAACTTGAAGGTTTTCAAATTTTACAATAAGAGGGCACAACTGTATGTTATTATGAAATTTCATCATGTTTTCTTCTTTTTCATTATTTGTTATAATTGTCTTACTCATCTTTAAAACTGTAAAAATGAATGTAATGAACTGTAGGGCAGAAAAATACATTTAATGCATTTATATATGTGTGAGAGAATATATATGCCCCTGAAAGGTTAGGACAAAGAAAACGTGTTGCATTAGTAGATGTGTTTGATAAGTCAAATTTACTTAAATTTCTATTAAGCACATGAATATCTTGTCTGTTTGAGTGAAGACTGGCACAACAATGGTGGATCAAATGGATCTTCTCACGGAACAAGTAAAGATGCTGGCTGGTGAGGTTGCTTTTAGTACAAGTTCACTCAAACGTCTCTCTGAACAGGCTGCAAACAATCCAGAGGACAACAAACTTCAAGTATGCGTCTGTTGTTGTTCAAATTCAAGTCCATACTACTGCAGTTTTTCTTGTGCAGTTTCTAAAAGATTTTGATGTTCTGTAATTACTAATTATACACTAATTGTTCATTTGTTATAAGGCACAAATGCAAAAATTGGAAAATGAGATTGAAGAGAAGAAACTACAAATGAAAATCTTGGAGCAGCGAATAACGGGAAGCAGCATAGCTGCAGCAAATAATGCATCACCAATTGAAATGCAACAAGTAATCTATTTTACTCTTTTTCAGCATTTGGAGGCATGTTTTGCATACCTATTTGCTATATCATTCCTGCATATACCCTTCTAGTTGGTTATTCTTTATTAACAATTTCTGTAAGAATGTTGGTATGCAGACAATTGCAAAGTTAATGAGCCAGTACAATGAAAAAGCATTTGAGTTAGAGGTAAATCAAACATCTTAATATTTATAGTATCAAGCTGATATATGCTAGAGTCTGTGTCCATGTATATGGTATGCTGGAAAGTTTTTGTGTCATTCAAAATACAAATCTACTATTTTGAGTTCGTTGCTTCTTGTTCCTTTCTAATGTATTGCTGTGAATGTTTACACCAAAGTGTTTTGAATTTAGCTGTATAAGTCTTTTTCTTTCTTTATAAAAAGGAAGCTTGAATTCATGCTGAGGTTACACATGGGTGCAGATAAAGTCTGCTGACAACCGTATACTCCAGGAACAGCTACAAGTGAAGGTTTGAATTTCAATTCCCATTTCTATTTCTATGGAAAATACTTGTATATATGGAAAAATTGCATCAATTATTCTAAAGTTTTACATAGCTTGTTATTCTTAAGTAAGAAGACTTTGCATGATACCCTTATTCTTGAATCGACTTAGTTGCTGTTCATTCTTTATTTAATCTATTCTAGTACCATATGTTATTCAAGGATGTCTGTTCTATATATTCTCATTGTAAGTTCTCAAGTTTTGTACTAATCTTATTTGATCTTTTTTGTTATTTCATGTTCTCGGTAACCTTTGCATACTGCAGGAGTCTGAAAACAAGGCGCTTCAGGAGGCTAATCTTTTATTGCGCCAACAATCCATATCAGCTGCAAAGAAGTCAAGTCAGCATGATAATGGATTTATTGATGAGTCTGCAGATAGGAATGCTAGTGGAGAAATGCCTACAAATGAGAACAGGAAAGCAGAAAATGATGAAGAGCTGCAGGGGAAGATTCTCCTTCAGGTTGTAGTTCTGCCAGCTCTTCCTGATTAGTTGGAGATGTATTTTGTCATTTTAGAATAACGTCTCTGAATTCAGGAATGAACAAAGAAAGGTGTTGCCATTTGAGTCATAAAGTTCAATAGTTTTCACCAATTTCATAGGTGTTTGGTAACCAAAGGAATTGCATAAACACTTGTGAGCCTTAAGGAAGGTCAATTGCTAGAGCTAGTCAAATCTTAGGCTTATATATGTTCATCTGATCAATAATAAATGACATAGATGGCATTGCAGTATGGTGAATTAATTGGAGTGCTCGCAAGTTGTAACCAACTTGATAGGATGTTTGGAAAATCTGCTGCAAGAAGTAGTCCACCTTGGCTGAAAGACCTATATCTACTTGTAAAACCTAATTTGACCATCAACCCGCCTAAATGGGAAAGCTGGTATTTTAGAACCTATTGAATTATGTTTTGAAGCATATCCCTCATGCAATGTAAGATAGAGGTTTTATGGCATGCTCCATAGGCATTCCTCTGTTGGGCAAGAGAACAATTGCTATAGGAGAATTCAGCATGATTCCAAATGACTTAATCGGAAGACATTGCAACCATATACCAATGCATACAGACTATGCTGTCAGTACAAGGATTTAAGGGCCAAATAAGCACTAGAATGCAGTTAGACAACAATTTCAAGCCATGGTTCTATCTATTTATGCTGAAACACACTACAAAGGTTATTTATGCACAATTTTTGGGTGGGGGTGCTTGGTTCTTGTGTGTTAATTCTTCTGGCACTAAGATCACATCTATATATATTATGAGTCATTGCAAATGTTCTTCGAGTGTAGATCTATTGACAAGGCCTGCATGATGATATTACCCAGGCCTTTGCCTTCCTGATGCAGAAGTGTATGTTAATTTTGACAGGTATAACGGATATCATAAGCTCATTGCAGTTTGTATTCTAGAATGGAAGGACCGTCTGCTTCCACATGGAAATGATACTTTGTATTTATATTTTGATATTTTGAATTTAAGCTGATGAGACTCAAGGCTCAAATGTAACACTCTGCTTGTTCTTGCTCAATTAGAAAGAGCACAAAAAGGTTAGGGTGAAGTGTGTCCTGTTAGGCTTCTTGAGCATTAAATATTATATTACGTAAATATGTTCTATTGATATAATTAAAAATTGACAGAACCTTTAGCCAAATGCACAAAGTTAATGAGTTTTAGTTGCTATATGATGTTTTGTTACATATTTTTTTGTACAGTTGAGGTTTGAGTTAATGAGGATATGCAAATAACTCTGTGACTTGCTTTCGTATAATAATATAATATTGCTCCATTTTCTCATTTTCTGTTTTTATTTTTTGAACATCAGCTGGAAGCCACATCATATACTCTTGCAATATAATACTTAATTTAGCTTAGAATTTTCCATTACAAATACTTCCAATTATGCTTCATACAATTTTTGGGCAGATGGACTATATTTAACTATTTCCCAATAGTAATATAATTCATTTTCCAATGTTCTTTCGTTTTATAGTAGGTCTATTTTCTTGCATACTTATATCTTCTTTAGGATACAAAGACGAGCTATTATAATTTTCAAGCAAATTTGCAGGAATTGTTAATTTGGACTAACCTTGCAGAAACGACTAATCTTTTGTTTTTCTGCGGTACAGGCAGCAGAAATTGACAAATTGATGCAAGAGAATGATAGGCTAAATGAAGAAAATGGTGGCCTGCAAATTCAAAGTCAGAAATTGGCTGAAGAATCATCATATGCAAAAGAGCTGGCCTCAGCTGCAGCAGTTGAGCTTAAGAATTTGGCAGAGGAAGTTACCAAGCTTTCTTTCCAAAATGCAAAATTGTCAAAAGAACTGGCAGCAGCCCAAGAAACATTATCTGTTAGGGGCTCGGTAAGACAGGGTCTTAGCAATGGTCAGCGTAAGAGTTCTGATGCCAGGATTAGGAAAGCACGTTTTGGAAATAGAACATTTGAGGCTGGCTATGGTGCCTATGATGATGTAGATTCATGGAGTCTTGATCTAGAGGATATGAAGAGAGAGTTGCATGCAAGAAAAGAGAGGGAAGCTGCTCTAGAGGCTGCTTTAGCTGAAAAAGATCACATTGAAACAGAATATCAGAAGAAGGTTGATGAAGCAAAGAAGAGAGAGACAGATTTGGAGAATGACTTAGCTGGCATGTGGGTTCTTGTTGCAAAATTGAAGAAGGAGGTAGTAAGAAATGCTGAGACTAGAATTGTCGATGATGTAGAAAATGGTAGAAATAGTATTGGTAATGCAGATGGCTTAAAAACTCAAGAAGATGATATTAAAGTGGATGAGCAGAAAGACAAGGATACGCTAGAATGTTTAAAGGCTTCTCTTGAAGCTGAAAAGAAGCGAGGTGTGGAAATGACATTACTTATTGCTCAGCTGAAGGTAATCCAGTCAGAACAGTTTGGAGTTCTAGAAACTTTTAGAGGTCTTTGTAATAAATATGATAATACTATATGGGTTATATCTTTAAAATCTCTTTGATAGAACACATACTTGACAGTCTGTTTGTGTGTATACTTTTTGTACTCACGTACATGACTGGATTGAATGACTAGCTGCAAATCTTTCAACTCCAAAGCTGGTTGTGGAGTTGCTTGGGAATGTATACTAATTTCATGCATTCTTTCAATCAAATAAGTGAAATCATTATAGTAATGTTTCTTCTTTGACATCCTAATATTCAGTTCTTTCTTGCTGTCAAGTATGACATGCATTTTATTTTATTGCAGAGTGAGGACCTGGACGGGCTAGAACTTTCTGCTTTAGAAAATCTTCAGAGCCTTCATGTTGAGGCATTGACCAAGCTTTGTGAAGCTAAGGTCTGTTTCCTGTTTTTATAATTAACCTTTTTGTACATTGGAAGTAGATATCAGATGCTTGCTTTTAAAAATAAGTTCCATCCTTCTGTGTGTGTATAGCAATGTGTGCTGACCCTCAAGCATTTTCTCTGGGTTATTTAGAATATTTTGTGATCTTATCAGTTATCATTGAAGAATAACATCTTTCTTGAACAACATGTTCACAAACTTGATTCTAAGCAATGTGCACTAGATCAGTTGATTCCTTGTAAAGATGCTAGATCAAAACCCATGAGCTTTTTTATGAAGAAAACCTACCATAGTTTTTCAAAAGATCTGATGAATTTTGAATAATGTTGTGCCACAAATAATGGTGAATTTGGCACAGAGTCTGTGGGTTCATTTATCTGTTGTGTGAATCATTTTGTATGTTTAGTCTGATGATATTAAACTGAGTCTTCGTTCCAGTTATACTTCATTGAAAATTGTAAGTATCATGTTTGAACCATGTCTTCAAAGTAAATTTGTGGGTAGAATTTCCTCTATAAATCTGAGTGGACCTATCAATGTTTTGAAATCAATCTCAGAATTTTGTTTCTATTAGTTGCTAGTTCCATAGAATTGTTTAAGTAGGAAGAATTCCCCACCTATTGCACCTCCTTTCAGAACTGAAAAGCAATTCCATGATGACCCACATGAAATTTTTTTGTCAATGTCTAGCTTATTTTTCCAAACACATGGTTCAGAGTTGTCTGTTTTCTAACAGTGAGAATGTTACTTGGTTTCTCCAAAGTGTGACTTGGATCCCTGCATATTGTCAAAACTGTCAGGCTCGGATGCAGGAAAAACTAGAGAAGGGAAAAGAACGTGAGTCAAGTGGTTGCAAAGGTACGAATGATGAGGAAAGTAATGCACATGTTTGTAAAGTTTGTTTTGAAGCTGCAGCAGAAGCTGTTCTCATTCCTTGCCGACATTTCTGCTGTGAGTGAAACAAGAATTCATTCCAACACAAAACCATATTTCATTGCAAATGATCATGTCAGATTTTTTTGGTTATGGATTGATATAGTTTGGATTATGGGCTGACTCAACTTAGATGAGCACAATGTTGTTGGCTTATTCACATTTGCATGCTCCTTTTCTGAATTATCTTTGTATTTTCTTTGCAGTATGTAAGCCTTGTGCAGTAGCTTGTACAGAATGCCCACTATGCAGAACTAAGATTGCAGACAGAATAATTACGTTCACCTCCTAGTTTTCAAAGGACAGCACAAAAGCTGAGGTATTACATAGTTTAGGGTTAGAGAAAATGTAACCAATTTCTTTGGCATGTTTTTGGTATTTTTCCTAATGCTTTTGTTAATTTTTCCTGCCTATATGCCTGTATTAGAGTCCTCTTTGGTCACACAATATTTGCATATCTATGCATATAATTGTTCCTTGATACTGAATGGGAATGAAACCTATAATTGTTAGAGTAAACATAACAAATATCATGCTCTATTGTTCAATTTATAATTGTTAATTGTCTAGGAAATAATCTTTGCACATTGATTCATTGAGGAGTCTGCAACTATGATAACTGAATTTTTGATTAACAGTCTTGGAAATTTTAGTAATTATATTACTTGGATAAAGTCCAAAGCCAATTGTTGGTTTATGTATAGAATACTGGCTCTTAATCATTATTATTCTTGGCTATGCTTTTTTACCTTATGAAATGTTTATGCTAGTAGATAATAAGGCTAGAAAAAATTAGAAACTTCTAGGGACAGAAAATATTTATATGTAAGTCTCAGGCTAAGGCTTGTTTCAGCATCATGTATTCAAGTATATAAAGTTTAAATGTAATAATTTATGTTCCACCCAGTTTCCAGGATGGGGATGGCAAAGGATGGGGAACATGTTTTTGGGAGGCTATTTTTAGGAAATGGTAGGGGATGACTATTAAAAAATAGGGAAAATTTAAAAAACATAGGAAATTTCAAATATTTATATGATAACACTGATAAGGCATTCATCATATACAATATAGAACCTTAATACAAAACATTAGAGTTGAATTGAGATTTCACATGAGAGTTGACAAACAAATTAACAAAATTTAATTGTTTTCATTGTCAATGTGCATATATGTAATATAAAAATTACAAACAAAATACTCAAAGGTTGCAAGTTTCAACTACAAAATGAAAAAAAAAAAATAGAAAATCTGCTGCTGCCTCTAATCAACATCAGGTAATGCTGCATCAAAATTGGAGTTTTTGTTTGAGTCATTACTACCATGAGAGGCTGTCTCATCCAGTTGAACCCCAATGAATCCCTCATGTGCCTCCTCCTCAGCAACCTTTGTGGCATCTTTCGATCAACATCCCAATTTGTGGTTAGAGTCTAACGATATTCAAGTTTTTGAATCTGAAGCTGTGGCATAGTATGCACGACCACTAGCTTTTTTGATAATTGAAAGGCAAGTCTATTCCTTTTGACTGATTGAATGAAGTTATATGTGTTGATGAGTATAGCAGCATCGTCCGATTCCTTCCAGCACGAATCTCTTGGAGAAAATAATTAAATCGGCTATTTAATTGTTATATACGATTTTCTTGAAGAGGCACTTCATTTCATAAATAATGATTAAATATATTTAATGAAGAGATGCGAATTAAATGAGGAGACATATTTTTGAGGTGGCCGACTGTTTAGTAAAAGATATATTTCTTATTGAGCCGACTTGCTACTTTGAAAAGGTACGTCTCTCCCATTACTTGGTATATATACACCATCATTTGTAATCCATTCAGCATTCAGTTCAATTCATTTATTCTCTCAATTGCGAATTCATCTTGGAGCAGTGCGAGTTCATCATATGTGCAGTGTGATGCTGATAAAGACTACAGTTCTGTGTTAGCAGATTATATGAGATAAAATCTGTGGTTGCATCATCTGTTGGTGCATTATTTTGGCCTCATTTGTAAAAGTGTTCTCTTCAAGAATCAATAATATAAGAGATATTATTGGCTAGGTTTTTCTCCCTGAAGAGGAGGGTTTTCCCAGGGTATCTGCTGTGTATTGTGTTGTGTTTTTTGAATTAATTTTCTGTACACTTAATCTGATCATTAAATTTAACATGGTATCAGAGCAGGTTTGAGAAGATCGTGATCAGATTTGATTCTACAGTGATACTCTATTTTCTTCGTCATAATCCTTTGTCTATCTCTACCTCAATCAAGATGGTGAACGGATTGAAGATTGAGGATAGACTCGAGGGAGCATCCAACTATACTTCATGGAGGTTTAGAATCATGCTCACATTGGAAGAGAATGATTTGGTTGAGTTTGTGGAGACCAAAGTTCCCGAACCTGAAGAAGAAGAGAAGTTGCAATGGAGGAAGAAAGACATCAAGGCGAAGAAGTTGTTGGTTGATTCCATCAAAGACCATATTGTTCCGATTGTCTCCAAGTTGAAGACTGCAAGGGAGATGTTCAAGACATTAGAGGAGATGTATGAAATCAACAACACCAGCTGGGCTCTTGCACTAAAGCAACAACTACACCATGTGAAGATGGCGAAAGGAGAAACAGTGATTGCCTACTTCATGAGGATCTCGGAGTTGAGAGATCAACTCTCTACAATTGGTCATGTGGTTGATGATAAAGATCTAACGATGCTTGCTCTCAATGGTCTTCCATTATCATGGGAGTCCTATATTCAAGGAATTAGTACAAGATCCAAACTTCCGAAGTTCGATCGCTTGAGGGCCGATTGCATTCAAGAAGAGTCAAGATTGGTGGCTAGAGGCGTTGGTCAAAGTTCGTCTAATGAAAATATTCATGTTCTCGCCTCCCAAGCTTCGAAGAAGAAGGCAAAAGATGGAAATAAAGGATTCTTCAAGAGGAATCGAGATAAGGGAAATGATGGTGCTCCCCCCTCCAAGAAAAAGAGAGATTTGTCCAACATCCAATGCTTTAGGTGTGATAAGTTTGGCCACTTTGCTAAGCATTGTCCAACTAGACCTAAGCAACAAGCCACCGTTGTAGATGTTGATGATGCTTCTCCGCAGAAGGATACATGTGAATACTTATTCTACTCGGCATTGTAAAGCAATGTACCCACCAACACCAACACTTGGCTAATCGACAGTGGTGCTTCACGACACATCACGGGGTTCAAGGAGCACTTATCAAGCTTGGTGGAGAGAGATTCATCCGAACAAGTCATCATTGGAGATGATGCTAGCTACTTCGTGAAAGGGATTGGGACCTCTACACTTCATTTGGATTTCGGCATCACACTTCAATTGAGCAATGTTCTTTATGTTCTAGGAATCAAGCGTAATCTCATTTCAATTTCAGCCTTGGAAGATAAAGGATATCAAGTTGCCTTCTCCAAAGGAAAAGTTCTAGTGTGGATGTAGAATTCTAGCTTCAAAGATGCTCAAGTAATTGGAGTTAGACATGAAAGTCTTTACAGGCTTTGCACGTGTCCTGTTCAAGCGTTGGTCCATGATTCTTCAAGTCTATGTGATCTTTGGCATCAAAGATTGGCTCACTTACACTTCCGAGCCTTACCTATCATGGAGAAGATGGTCTCAGGCCTTTAGAAGTTCAATAAGGAGCATGGAGGAACTTGCAAAGGTTGTGCATTAGGTAAGAATATAAAAGCTCCTTTCCATAGTAGAGAAAATAGATCTAAGTGCATTTTAGACCTTATTCATTCTGATTTATGTGGACCTATGTCTGTTCCGTCTTCGAGTGGATTCTTGTATTATGTTCTGTTTATTGATGACCACTCTAGAAAGACTTGGATTTATTTTTTGAAAACTAAAGAGTCTGAGGAAGTGTTAGGAAGGTTTAAGGAGTTCAAAGCCTTGGTAGAGAATCTTTCTGGTAAAAGAATCAACGTCCTCAGATCAGATAATGGTGGAGAATACACCTCTGGCAACTTTAGGGATTTTTGTATTGATGCAGGGATTAAGAGGGAGTTCTGTGTCCCCTATAATCCTCAACAGAATGGTGTTGCAGAAAGAAAGAATAGGATGATCGTGGAAGCAGCGAAGGCCATGATCCATGACCAAGATTTGCAAACCTTCTTATGGCAAAGCTTCCAGGAGACTGTATATGTTCAGAACAAAAGTCCTCACAAGGTCTTGGAGAATATGACCCGGAAGAAGCCTTTACAGGGAAGAAGCCTGAAGTCAGTTATTTGAGGATCTTTGGATGTCCTGTCTATGTTCATGTTCCAAAGGAAAAGAGAACTAAGTTGGAGCCTTCTGGCAAGAAGGGAATATTTGTGGGCTACAGTGAGACATCAAAAGCCTACAGGATATACATTCCAGGACAGAAGTTGATCGAGATCAGTAGGGATGTCACATTCGAGGAAGATGTTGCATTCAGGAGATCCAGGGGCATTCATATGGAGATCAATAATGAAGAGTCTCCTCAGGATATGGAAGTTGACCATACTCCTGAGATTCAGAGGGAGACTTCGGAACCAAAAGAAGATATTGATCCTGTTGAACCCTTGGAACCTACTGATGGGCCTACTGACATTGTTATTGGGAGAAAGAGACCTCTATGGGCCAGGTGTACTATGCAAGAGGCTGAAAGTTTTGCATCTCCTAGAGGCACATTCAGAGAAAGTAAAAGGCCACATAAGTTCTCCAGTTATGTTGCCTTAATGAGTCAAATTATTGAATTCGAGCCTACCTGTGTTGAGGAAGCATCTAGTCATTAGGTTTGGAGAGATGCGATGGCAGAGGAGTATCAGTCAATTCTTAAGAATGATGTTTGGGACATTGTTCCTAGACCCAAGGGCAAGTCTGTGGTATCTTCAAAATGGCTCTTCAAGATTAAGCATGCTGTAGATGGGAGTATTGAGAAGTACAAGGCAAGATTTGTGGCTCGTGGGTTTTCTCAGAAAGAGGGAGTTGATTACAAAGAAACATTTACTCCTGTTGCTCGTTATACTTCTGTCACAACCATCATTGCTATTGCTGCATCTAGAGGATGGAAGATTCACTAGATGGATGTGAAGACAACGTTTCTGAATGGTGTGATTGAGGAAGAAGTTTATATCGAGCAACCTAATGGATTTGAGGTTCATCGGAAGGAGTCTCATGTTTGCAAGCTAAAGAAGGCCTTGTATGGTCTTAAGCAGGCTCCTCGAGCATGGTACGAAAGGATTGATCATTACCTGTCAAGTTTGGGCTTCTTGAAGAATGATGCTGACTCTAATCTCTACTTCAAGGTAATCAATGGTGAAGCATTAATTTTGGTCTTATATGTTGATGATTTGATTCTTACTGGAGAAGATCACCTAATTCTCGAGTGTAAGAAGGAGTTGACTTCTGAATTTGAGATGAAGGACCTTGGGCTCATGCATTACTTCCTTGGCTTAGAAGTTTGGCATAAACCAGATGAGATGATTCTAAGTCAAGGGAAGTACACCATTGATATAATTAAGAGATTTGGTATGATGGATTGCAAATCCATGACTACACCTATGGAGACCAACCTACATAAATTGAAGGAGGCTGCAGCTAGCTCAGACTTGGTGGATCCAACATTGTACAAACAGCTGATTGGGTCCTTGATGTATCTAGTTAACACTAGACCTGATATCTGTTATGCTGTGAGTGCACTTAGTCAGTTCATGTGTGAGCCGAGACAGATACATCTTGTTGCAGCTAAACATATCCTGAGATACTTGTGTGGCACAGTTAGATATGGGTTGAGGTATTCTTCAGATGCAGACTTGGAGTTACATGGTTATACTGATTCTGATTGGGCAGGGTGTGTCACAGATCAAAAGAGCACCTCTAGTTGTTGCTTCAGTTTGGGTTCTGCTATGATATCCTGGTGCAGCAAGAAGCAGTCATCTGTAGCATTGAGTACAACAGAGGTAGAATATATTGCAGCTTGTATGGAAGCCCGAGAAGCAGTATGGCTTCGTAAGCTCCTTGCAGGATTGTTTGGACAATCAATGGAGCCTACTATCATTCATTGTGATAATCAGAGTTGCGTGAAGCTTTCTGTCAATCCTGTGTTTCATGACAGAACCAAGCATGTTGAGATCAAGTACCACTATATTAGAGATATGGTACTGCGGAAGGCTATACAGTTGAGGTATATTAGCACTGATGAGCAAACGACAGACATTTACCAAGCCTCTCTCCAGAATCAAGTTTGTGTAATTTCGAGATAAGCTTGGTATGGTAGAGAATCTAGCCTTAACTGAGAAAGAGTCTCAGCATCAGTGAGCCTGTTTAATGAGTTCTTCTCTGTGAGAGAAGTTCGAGGTGAAATCCCTTGATTAATGAGTTCTTCTCTGTGAGAGAAGTTCAAGGTGAAATCCCTTGTTAATGCATTTCTCTTTGAGATTTGAGGTGAAAGCCCTTGTTTCCACCCTCTGAGAGAGTCATGGTGGATGTCATGTGTGTGACTCCATGACAACATCTTGTACTTGGGTTTCACCCTCTGGGAGAGCCATGGTGAAAGTCATGTTGAGGTGACAACATCATGCAAGTGATGAACACTTGTACACACTATAGCATGGTTGTAGCCATTATGGTTGATATCGTGTTGAGGCGATATCTGATATCACGATGAGGTGATATTCTTCTTTTCCACATTTGGTTGTAGCCATTGTGGGAGACATCACGTTGAGGTGATATGTCTTGTGCAGTTGGAAGTACTCTCCCTAGCTGAGAGGGAGTGTTGATGAGTATAGCAGCATCGTCCGATTCCTTCCAGCACGAATCTCTTGGAGAAAATAATTAAATCGGCTATTTAATTGTTATATACGATTTTCTTGAAGAGGCACTTCATTTCATAAATAATGATTAAATATATTTAATGAAGAGATGCAAATTAAATGAGGAGACATATTTTTGAGGTGGCCGACTTATTGTTTAGTAAAAGATATATTTCTTATTGAGGCCGACTTGCTACTTTGAAAAGGCACGTCTCTCCCATTACTTGGTATATATACACCATCATTTGTAATCCATTCAGCATTCAGTTCGATTCATTTATTCTCTCAAGTGCGAATTCATCTTGGAGCAATGCGAGTTCATCATATGTGCAGTGTGATGTTGATAAAGACTACAGTTCTGTGTTAGCAGATTATATGAGATAAAATCTGTGGTTGCATCATCTGTTGGTGCATTATTTTGGCCTCATTTGTAAAAGTGTTCTCTTCAAGAATCAATAATATAAGAGATATTATTGGCTGGGTTTTGCTCCCTGAAGAGCAGGGGCCCAGGGTATCTGTTGTGTATTGTGTTGTGTTTTTTGAATAAATTTTCTGTACACTTAATCTGATCATTAAATTTAACAATATGTAGACCAATTTTTCTCTATAGTAGAAAAATTGACAACTTGTGAAAGGAATCGAGTGGCAAATATCTTCAACTTTGGTGCATCCTTGCCATGCCATGTCCACCATCCAATAGGGTTGGTTTGACCTAATGCAGTTCTATCTGTTCTCGCCTTTGTTCTATTGAGTTTTGAACCTTGGAGATTGACAAAGGCTATCCACTATGTTATAAGTAATGTAAACTTCTCAGCTCTAGTTGTCTTTCAAAGGTCCTTTATGAGCCCTTTCTTTACTGCTCCATTAGATGGAGGCACTCTCCTAGGCCTTGCTGCAAACCATTTGGGATTTAGGGCGTTGGCTGTCATATGAAGTGGGGTGTTCATAGTGTTCAGCTACTGTGTCACAATGGGCCTAAATCTCAAATCAAGCCCCCTACTATAAATGGTTTGCTTCGTTTGCCTAAGTATAGGAGAGTTTGTATTAACATATCTTATTACTCACACCATAGGCAAGATGAAGGAGCAAACATATTTGCAAAGAATGAAAATAATTTACAAGTTAGAAACATAGAAACAATAAATCAGAAATTTAATAATAAAATCAACAATTTATTAAAAATGAGCAATTTCTTACCTCACCATGGACTACCAATTATCGTCAAGGATCTTTTACTTCACACTTTTTTTCTTCAGCCACGCTTGCCTTTTGGCCTCTACCCCACTTTGGAATAACCATCATTAGCTGTAGAGGCTATTGTACCTCAAGCATCCTCTCCAACAAAATTAAGTAGTTGGCATATCTAGTAACTACAACTTGAGGAATTCCTTCAAAAAATTCTTGACTAAAGCAATTGAGGTGTGAGGTTGCAAATAAACATTTGTCTCTCCATCTCTTGCCATGACTACCTTCATCCAATCCATCTTTTCAATGTCTTTCAATGTGTATTTCAACACATGAACACAACACAGGTTCTAGAAATTTTCTTGTAAGAACCCTCCACTATCAAGCTAACTAATTTACATACATTAGCTGAATTAAGCACTACCTGTACATATTAGAGGACCCAACCTCTTCTATAGCTAACTAATCTGAATTGGAAGTTTGCATTCTCTCTCTTCCCCAAATAGTCAATAGCTCTAAGAAAATAAGAATTAGTTGAACATGTGATAATGACATTGATGAGTGGCTGATCTCTAATTTCAGTCCACCCATCTATAATGATAAAGCAACCATCCCTTATCCAAACTTGTCTCATCTCCTCCATCACTATGCTTACCTTGGAATACTCTCTATCAAGGAGTGAGGTGCGTAGTTTATGTTCTCTAGGGAGACAAATGAAGGACCAACTACAACTGCATCTTTGAACATTTGTTTAAAATTTGGTGAATGAGTCACATGAAATGGTGTGGCATTAACATATTAAAAATTGCAATAGAAGACTCAACCACTTCTCGTGATTGCATATTAAATATGTTTGCAACACTAGTGGCCCTTTTCTTTCTGTTGGTAGACCCCTTTCTTTGACTCTTGACATCTATGGATTGGTTAGGCATTGACATACTAGGTTGCATAGACTCTATTGATATTCCCTTATTGTTTGTCTCATCCTCCATGTACAACCTCCTCACCTCAACCATCTCAACTAGGGTTATTTTTTCACAACCTTTTACCTCTTGTCCATTTTTGTGCAAAACATAGGAGTAAACGTTTGTCTAGCTGCCCCTATAGTTCTTGTTGCACAAATGACAACCATATTCTATTCCCCTTAAAAAAATTTCTTGGCTTTGTTTGTTGCTGTTGCAAATTGTAAAAGAGGTTTTGTTGAATTAACTAAGCCTTCGGCATAAGGTTTGAAGAGGTTAGAAGGGAATTCAAATGAGTTATTTGAACTAATAGTCCTCACAACACTTTTTCTCCCAGAATAACCCCCAAAATTATTTCTACCGCTATGGGCTCTTTGGTGAATTTGATTTTTTTCGCCTTAATTGCTGCTCATTTTCTTTTTGGTTGAAAATTCAAATGACAACTGCAAATGCAAACATGAAACAAAAACAAACATAAAACCCTCCTTAACTGTTTGAAACTTCGACAAAAGCAGAAAAATGCAAAAGAATTTGTGAAAATGAACAATAGATAGCGAACTTACCTCAAATGCTGTGGATTTGGTGCTCTCTTGGCCTCTTCTCATTGTCGTTCTCTCCTTTGTTCACAGCTGTTCTTTTTCTTTGTTTTTCTGTCCACAAGTTGGAAAATGGGAAAATGAGCTCTTTTTTTTTTTGTTTTCAGTTCGTATTCCAATTTTAAGGTTTAGGTTTTGTGTAAAGAGATGTGGGGATCCTTGTGGGCCCCCTGTTGGTGTATGTTTTATCATCCACCAAACACACAAAATAATATGTCCAAAGACACTCTATCCTCTTTTGAACAAAGTCACCGCGTATGCTAAGATTGCGAGAAGATCATATGGTGACTCCAAGGTTTCTTTCGTCAGGTCATGACATTTGGATAGTTGAGATTGAGTTATCCAGTTCTTCTACCTCCTGGCCTTTTGTTGTTGGGCCCAGGTCTATAGTGGTAATGGTGTATTCCTGGGGAGTGATTTCATCTTGTGCCTTGTCGACTATTGGTACTACAATCTGTATGGAATGGCCGCTGGCCTTCTCCCTCTGAATCGTAGAAAACTTCTTGGCAGGTTTTTTCACAGCAACTTGTTCCAACCTCGCCAAGAAATTTGCAGTATCATCCTCTTCTTGGATCTCAACTGGTGCTTGAATCTTCATCCTCTCCTTCAACTAGTCCGGAATGGTAGGTTGTTCTATACTATCCTCCTCCTGAATATTTTTTACACTTGGAATATCCAAAACTCCTCTGAGAGCGGAAATCATTCCCTCTTCGAAATCATCATTTTTGACTTCCACTTCATCTTCCGAACCCAGCACTTTTGTGCCCGTAGGAGATGGGGGCTCATCGTCATCCAACTGGATCGGCTCATTGTTCTTCTCCTGAATTGAAGGTCTCATCATCTTAGCCAAGGATTCATCTGCCGTAGCCACTAGCTCGTCAATGTTTCTAGACGCCGCGGAGCGAGATGGCTCCATCTTCTGTCTCTTTTGAGCAGGCTCTATATTTGCAACCACTTCCTTCCTCTTCTCAGCAACCTCAATCAAATCATCATTGCGGGATGTGCCGACATTGAGTGTCATTCTTTTGTACCTCAACTCCTGTACTTGCTGGTCGCCCTACCACTGAGAATACTTAATCACTGGCCTCATCAACGGAGCCAAATTTGAATGCTCGGACTTTGACCACTTCATGGCAGGAAGAGGCCGACTCTCATCGAAGCACGACTGGACATATTTTTCATCGTCCTGCAACTGATCGGGCACCCGACAAAGTTCGGTTGCCCTCATTAAATCCACCAGCATTCTAGACCATAACCTTCTCCTGACTTCATACTTGTTAGTAGCATTCGCCCAGAAGTCCTCCAGGTCCACTCTGTGCTTATATCTTCTCCCATCCATGGTTCGAATGTGATGATGAGGGTCAAAATTGGCCCTGGACCGATAAGTTGTGAATGGGTACCATTGAATTTCCAGCTTTGCGCTCTTGGCTGCTTGTGCTGATGGACAAGACTCCAACATATTCCCAATAAAGAATGGGAAAGTAATAGCCGCCTTCTTACTTGGCCTCTGGATGTTTTGGTAATCTTCCAACTGTCTCAAGACTTCGAGCAAAATCATCCTATTTGTAGGATAGATAGGAAGCCTGTAAGGATTGTCAGTGAATCCCTGGATCCTAATATACGTGAACCTTGGAAACTGGATAAACCAGGATCCATATCTATTGATTAAGCTCTTGGCTTCGTGACTTAGCCTCTGGCGAGTTCCTCCTTGAAGTATTCTTGTGATATACATGAGGAAAGCATCATGCGCCCGCCTGAAGTGAGACTTCTCCCTGAGTTGAAGTTGCGGGTAGCAGTTATAGGACTTGAGTTCGTTCTAACCATTTCCTACTTTGCCTTTGCATATAAGTCTTGAGTATCTGTATGTTTTGACCAACAAATAGACAATGTATGAGCTCATGTGGAAAGACTTGGTCTTCTCCAAATTGATCAGTTGCTCGTGGAGATTGTCGCTAATCATCCCGGACTAGTTGAACATCTTCACGCCAAAGGTGATTTCATCGACAAAATAATACATCCACGACTCAAAATATGTGCCTTGTGGATTGCTGGCTATCTTGTTCAACATTAGAATTATATCCCCATAATCCTCCTTAAAATCTGTTCGACGTAGCTTCTTGGGCATTTTCTTAGTGGATAGTCTAGGTTTCTCCAGCCATGATTTATTAATATTTGTGGCACACAATTCAGCTTGGCCATCATATAACCTTTTGGCATCCTCCTTGGTCTTATAGACGACTCGATGGTGTGCCGGGATGCCAAATGCCTCCTGAATTGCTACTTCGCCAAGGTGAGCTAGAATCCTTCCGTCGGGTGCAACAATTTGTCTCTCCTGCACATCATAATGAATGGTGCATTCTACCATTAACTCGTCACATTCTATTGCAGGTGGGAATCCGTCTGCTTGGAAAATTCCATTCCTCACCATCCATTTGGCAATTGGTGTTGGTAATCCAGCATGTCCATATACCCTCTTTTTGAACTCCGTGAAGTCCACATGTCCTAGATCAGTGTCTGCAATATTCTTCTATTTGGAATTGATCTTTGTCTCTTTGCAAACCTTTACTGGCGAACTTCATCGACACCTTCTTTGATGATTCTCCCGGTGTGGTCATTAACCTACAGTAAAAACATCAACATTAATACGGAGATTTTAAATATAATTTATTCCCGTGCCTTTTATTCGAAAATTTTACTTTCAGCTTATTAAAAGATTGAATTTTTGTGAAAAAGCAAGCTGAAAGTAAACGAATTTGACTGAGATTTTGCCATAACTTAGCCAGAATAAAAAAGACAGAAGAAGAATTGATAAATTTAACCAACCAAACTCCAAACCTCAGGAAAAATCTTCTGGCTGCGAATCAGATTTAGCTTTTGAGAATTCGATCAAAAAGCAAATGGCAAAGTGCGCCAATCTTGCTGGAAAGTTCGACTTTCAGCGAAGAAATCTTTTACTTCTCCCAAGTTTACTTTCTTAGCACAAAAAATTACTTCTTCTACTGAGAAAATCGACCTTGCCTTCAAAAGAATTGATCTTGCCTTACTCTTCCTGCAACTTCGAGAGATTAACTTCTCTTCAGTTGAGTTTGTGAAAATGAGTCGCTGAAACTCATTATAATACTGAATAATTTGATTTGTTTTAGTAACTTCATCTTTTTCTCTCAATTTCGATTTGTTTTCTTCTCTTCAATCAGACAAGTTTCTATTCTTTTTGAAAAATCTCCATGGCAAGCTTTTCCAGGGGCTAGCTTTAGCAAATCCTTTGATTTTCAAAAATTCAATTTTTGCTAGATGTTTATCTTTTATTTTCAATATTTTGGAAAAATATTAAATGTCCAATTAAATTTGATTTTTCCAAGTTTTTAAAATCATGGTGAATTTTATTTATTTTCTCTTCCTGGCGTAATGATTTTTCTTCCATGAATTTCTTCCAAGACATCTCTGGCGAATTTTATTTTTTGTCTGAGGCATTTTATATTTTTAAGTGTCAGAAATAAATTATCCAAAGTATTAAAATGTTAAATTTTAATTTATTTCCAACCCGTTCAATTTTGACCCATGGCTACTTTAATTTTTCTCTTGGCTAAATATTTATTCTCCAAGTTATTTCAATTTGTCCCTTAGCCAAGTTGAACTTTTAGCCATCTTGCCAACAAATATTATGCCAAATTCTATTTTTCTTATGCCATGGCGAACTTTAAATCGTGCTAGGCATGTTTTCTCATGCCAAAATCAAATTTTCTTCTTGCTTGGCTTTATTTTCCAAGGCAAAGTCGGACTTTACCATGTATTTGGACGTCTAGATATCTCCTCTCTAGACATTCATGCCTTAGAATATTTCCATCATGCTTCCATTTTCCTTTTGCACTTAGCCACAATCATGAAATTTCCCCTCTAGGTGCCCATACTTAAGGCAAATTTTGAATTTTTTTTTCTCCCCTGTTACAAGCTGGGCAAACTTCACCAATTCCTTTCCATGGTGGGGCAGACTTCATAAATGTCTTTCCATTTGTACCTTGAGGTGGGCGGACTTCACATCTTCCTTTCCAAGTCAAGGGCGGACTTGGTAGTCTTCATGCCACTCATCACCTAAGGCTTGGGTGGACTTTCCAAGGGTCTCGCCATCTTTTGTCTAAGGCTGGGGCGGACTTCAAGAGGGTCTTGCCATTCCTTCCAAATGTTGGGGTGGACTTCCAAGTCTTTGTGCCAAGAGGTGGGGCGGACTTTGAGAAGGTCTTTCCATTTCTCCTTCCATGGCAAGGGCGGACTTGCCAAGATGTTTGCCATTTTCTTCTAAGGCACGGCGGACTTGCCAATGACTTAGCCATTTTCTCTTCCTCAAAGCTTAGGCGAATTTCTCCAGACTTAGGCAAATTTACTCCATGGATTTCATGCTTTTGGGTTGACTTTTCATTGATTTTCTCATTCTGGAGGTCTGATTTTTTATGATTTTTCAATTGATTTTTCCAGATTTTTAACTTGCCTTTCCATGCTTTTCTTGATTTTCCGATTTTTACTTTGATTTTTCAATGATTTTTTGATTTTTTGGCTGATTTTTGGTCTAAAATGGAAATGTTGACTCATTTGACTAGGGTTGACTTTCTAAAAATAGAAAAAGCAAAATCCCTAAAAAATAGGGAACCCAGTTTGGTCCAAAAATGCCAAAAATGAAAAAAACAAAAAAAACAAAAATCCCTAAAAAATAGGAAGTGTCAGAATAGGCTCAAAGCACAGGCGATCCTCGTCTCCTGGACCTTCTGAGCACTTCTGTGACGTTTAGGCACTGATTCAGGCATGGATTATCAACTTGGCTCAGATGACTCTTAGAAGACTGACTTGAAACTCTCAAAATGATGACCTTATGAAACCGTTGCGTGAAACCAAACCCTAAAAAGAAGCAAACTACTGGGGGTCTCCATTTGCAATGGGGTGATGTGTGAAAAGGTCACAATACCTCCCCATTCCCCTTTTTTATAGTTTTGTGTTTTTTTTTTTAAATTAGAGTGTTTTGTGTGCTGGGCAGAAGGGTACAGCTAGATGTCACCTAACATACCTAGCCATTTCTTGTCAAAAATCTGGTGTACCCAAAACTTTTCCGAAAATTTTGAAAGTTTGGGGATGGGGTCGGGACGTTTCCTCCTTGTCCCTGCAACTTCAAATCTTCCCTATAGGAGACGGATCCAATTTTGCAGGGAACACATCCCCAGGGTATATAATTATAGGTAACAGTTGATCAATGTTTAGTTTCTGGGAATGGTGGCTTGCACTAATTTGTGTGATATATAGTACTAGTGATATACCACTGTTGTAACAAATGCTTGTAAGTATGGATAAACCTTTGAGTATGGGTAATGATATATGTGTCGATACTGCAATTTCAGAATTTTGATTTGCTAGAAGATACATTTGCAAATTTATGTGTGCACCGTAGTTATCAGGTGATCCCAATTTACAAATAAGCATTGCGTCCCTATCCTTGTACCCTCATTATGGTGACCATTATCCATTTATTCCCACACTCTGATTTGAAAAGGATCTCCCTTTCCCCCACCCATACCTAGGTATATGCTATGATATGTACATCAGCACAATAATATATTAAGAATGACGTTCATAGCTATTAGACAGTGCGTATACAAAAAGGGAACTAAATACTATGCCGATTCTTCGTTGTCATTCATAAATTAGCATGATATTTATATTTAAAGATATGTTGTGAATCCATCAGAAGAGCAGTGATGGGGTGGATTAGTCGTCGATGCAGGAGGGATCAGACTCTTTTCAGAGGGCCTCTATGCTTTCTATAAGATTTTAACATAAAAGCCTTGCTAGAAGAATCAAAACTGTTTGTGGAACAAATAGTCAGAGGTAACAGAGGCAAGATAACCTTAGTTATGCGTGGGAAGGCTTGGAATGGGCAGAAGAATTTTGTCAAAAGGCTCTTTCTCTGAAGGTTTACTTTGATAAAACTAATGACTGGGTAGTTTGGGAACGCATTTTGAACATGCTGGATTGGCCAGGCTTTGCACATTTATGATTTGGCTTTACTCTAGCGAACGTAGAAGGATTTAATATTATAGTTATAGTTATATTTGTTATGACTGTTGAAATCTCAGCGAATGATGATTTTCCACTACATACATCCATGACTGAGATTTGACTCAATTCTAATTATTATCAGCTTACATGTTTATTATGAAAGATTCGAAGAGTCATACTTTGAGCTATTAGTTTCAAAATTTGTTCTCTTTTTCAAATTTGGAATATTTTTGTTTGTTCTCCTTGTGCTCAGCATTTATTTTTTTCTGTATTCTTGTGAAGTCCTATACACATCATTATCTGGTTGATTATTTGTTGTTTCAGGTGTTAGGAAAGCTCACAAGCGAAGGTGGCAGAGATTTTTTCCCCTCTTAATTTTCTTTGCTTGGATCATACTTGTAACCACATACCGTTACTTTGTTGTGTAATTCTTTCATATAAGTTGTACGTATATATGTATCCAGTTCCAAAGGTGCATGGAAAATGGGCGATTTTATTTGTTGGATCTTACTACGGGCTTCTCGCCAATCATGCTATCTAAACAGTGTAAATGCATTTCAATTTCCTTCACGAAGAAGTGAAGGCATATTAAATAAAAGAAATGCAGTATGCTGGCATAGATAACAAGAGTTATAGGACGATTTTGGAGGTAGAACATTCTTAATTTGTAAAAAAAATAAAATTGAATACACAAAGAACTTATACAGTAAAAGCAACTGGAGGTGGAAGGCAGGATAGGGACATGCTACTTTTGGATCGGACGGTTACTATACTGTTATATATATATATATATATATATATATTCCATGTCTTGTAATATAAACAATGCAATGCTTGTTTGAAACATAATGTGCATATAACAATTTGTATTCTATCATACGTTTAATCCAGTGCCCTGGACTTTCAAAACTCATCAATTTTCACCTGGCAAAAATTGGGACTACTCAGTGACACTGAGGAAAGACTAGGTGTACTAAATATATAAATTGTTCACAAACATGTATTTTCATCTATTTCCCAGTAAGTTGAAAATTTACTGTTTGGTCGGCAGACTCCTTCGAAAGTCTGAGACGTGTAATTTTGCTTCTATTCAAGATCAATTTTATTCAAGTTAATCAACTTCATAATTTTGTCTTAGTATGCCTACTTAAATTATAAGATTGTGTTTCTGATGTTCCTGTTGGTAGTTTCTTTAGTTTCTCTTCGAAAAAGGATCGAATGTTGATTTCATGTATATTATAATGACCCGATTTAAAGGGGATGCGTCTAAACGGGAAACCGAACAGTTTGTTTAACATTTGCTGAATGTGGGAGTCATGGTTTAATACGAGTTCCACGAGCGTGCAGGATAAAGTGTTCATTTATGGTTCTTGAGCGCAAATTGATATTTTCATTTTGTCGATTATATTTGTATCATACTTTCTTATGTAAAGTGGCAGTATGTAGGGATTGTTGGGAATAATTGTCCTCTCCTTAAATTGTTTTGTTCAGAGCGAATGGGTGTTCTACAGGTAATCTCGTCGAAACGAACTGTTCTTTTTCCTTTTATTGATTTAATTTCTTTTCTAAATAGTTGGTTTAGGAAGATTTTTATGACAAAATAAAAATATATCTAAACACTCAAACATTCTAACGGTATTGTAGTATTTTTGTTTTTATTTGTTTTTTCTATGCGGGCCATTCTTAGGTTTGAAGGTTTCGAAGTATTGTCTTTTTTATTTTTATTTTTCATGTGGATCATTGACCTCGATTATCTTTTTCAACATGTTCTCTTTTAAACTTATTCATAGCATTTTGTTATTTGGTAATTCTAAAGCATTTAATTTTCACTTTGTTGATGATAGCATGTTTATTCAAAACTAAGTTGAAGTGACTCATACTCTTGATATTTTAAAACTTTTTTGCACGATCTCAAGATCCAAGCTTGCAATGCACAAAATCAAATTTATTATGACTTGCCTTTATATCCCCCTTGGATCTCTAAAGAATGGCATGAAATTAAGCATGGCACAATCATTAGATACCTTGGTATACCCTTTTGTATTGGAGTCTTTCTCAAAGATATGTGGAATTGGTACATGAATAAATTTAGAGGCAAACCTATGAGTTGGACCAATTTGTTCCTCTCTATGGCTGACCGCATGCAGGTTGCAAATAAAATCTTGTTGGCTAGCCATGTCTACATTTCATCATGTTGGTTGCACTCCAAAAATTAGTACAACCAACCCAATTGATTAGGAACTCTGTTTCGACCAAATATGGCAACAAGAAAGGTCTTACGTCCATTTCTTGGCTTCATTGTATTCAACCTAAGGACAAAGGAGGCTTGGGAATTATTGATCCATACACCTAAGACATTTGCCTTGCCAATAAGTGGATTGTGCAAGCTTTGGAAGTGAAGGCTCCTTGGAAACAATTGGTTTGATTTCACATTCAATTTGTTGTTGGTCATTCATGGGACATGACCAAGTGGAATGATAAACTCCTTTATTTAAAACTCATGTGTATGCCTCATTCAACTTTGTTTGGAAAGCATGACAATCCAAACAAAGAAATTGATTTGGTATGATTGATTGTTTAGTCATGGTCTTAGTTTTGCAACTTCATCTAGTGGAATTGCCTAATTTAGCAAGAGGGAAAACCCCTAGGCACTATTAAGAGTTTTAAAAGCAAACACCTTTTTAAAAAGAGAATTCAAGTGTTTAAATTTTTTGTAGGTCCAGTTACTTTTAATTGGAAGTCTTGGCAATTGTTGTGATCTTAGTTTGACTTAGCCCTTATGCCAAAGAACCTCTTCTCCAAATCCAATAGTTTATTCCTCTTGAAATTTATTACTTTCTATGTTCCCCTTGCCATGTTAATTCTTTGAAAGATTGGAGATGACCTAATAAATGCAACAATAGCTACTTTCTCCTTAAACTATTTATCAATTTCTTGCAATATTGCTTTCGTCTCAACTCAATGCTAAGTGGAGTTGCAAACTCAATCGAGAAAAATATAATAAAGCTAGCCTTCAAATTTGGAAATCCAAAGCGAATGCCCATTCTTAGCTTTTGGTGTGGAAAATCCTTCATGTCAAGTTACCCATTGATAATCAACTCAAATTCCTTCTCTTGCCACTATCATGTCTTTTTTGTACTAAACGTGAATCCATAAAGCATGCCTTTTGACTTTGCCTTCATCCTCGCAACCTTTGGTCTTCTCTTTTCTCTTTGCTTCTTGCTCTTCTAGCATTATTGGTCATGAAGAATTGTGCTTCTTGGTTTCTCTTCACAATATCCTCAATCATGTAGGTAGGTCATTCCTCAAATTCATTTGGAAGTTTTGTTGCTTTGTTGTCTTCTTAGGCACCGCTTTACCTCCCCAAATTGAAATCCAAATAATTTGTTGGAATCTTTCTCTTCAAATTTCAAATTTGTCTTTAATGCTTCAACATACTATATAAACCAACAATTCGTTTTGTAGTTGCGCCTTTTTGTTGGACATGTTGTCCACATGCTTGTTAGTTGTTGTTGTGGCTTTCGTGTAGAGACCTTTGTTTTCTCTACTGTTCTGTTGATTTAGTTTTTTTAATTTTTAACTTTCTTCTTCCAATAAAAATAAATTGTTAGGTAATTTTGAGAAGAGTTAGGGTGTGCTTTGGAGTTTTCCATGTGCCTTATCAATGATTTGGCCTTGTATTTTTCTATTTTAATTAAAAATGTCTTGAGAAATAAGTTGCCTTGTGCCACATTTGGGAAATTCTAAGTTTAACATAATGAAAGAAAATAGCTATTCCTTCATCAATTAAATCAAGTATAATTAGTCTTAATTAATAAAATATAATTAAAAATGATAAATTACTATTTATATTTTAGAAATTA
The DNA here is from genome assembly GCA_007258455.2 of Sequoia sempervirens. Lineage (NCBI taxonomy): Eukaryota > Viridiplantae > Streptophyta > Pinopsida > Cupressales > Cupressaceae > Sequoia > Sequoia sempervirens. The sequence goes on from VDFB02281492.1 coordinate 356,597,538, forward strand.
AATGAGGATGGAGACAGGTAGTTTGTTAATTGAAAAATAAAGTTTGAATACATGAGCTTTTGAAATTTGTTTGATATTAGAATTGGAAGCAATACTTCTCTATTGTTTAGTTATTGGGAAATTTGTATTAGGTATTTTTTCTATTAGAGGACAACTTTATAGGTCTAGGATGAAATTATGGTTGTAACTTTGCCCTCTAGTTGTGGAGTTGTCTAGTTTGTGATTGGTAGGTTTCCCTGTGACAATAGACTTATCTTGGAGTGAGATATTAGTCAAATCTAAGTGGCAAATGGTGAAATGGAAGCAGGTGAGTGAATAAGTGGATAAGACAAACATATGAGTGTTAATGAATAGGGTATATGACTAAATGTATAAGAATATGTATATATGTAGATAAAAAAAATAGGAAATATGTTTGACTTAACACAAGATTGTACCATGTATCTATATTTGCATTAAAACATCACCTCAAAATAAATAAATAAACTAATAAACTATAAGTTATGAAATTTTCCATTACAATAATAAAGATGGTTGTCATCCAAAAATATAATTGAATATAACATTGGAAAAGAATTGATTTTGAAGAGTTCACTTTGCATGCTTCAAAAACTTTATCTAAATAAATTTTTTATCATATAAGAATTTTTTTTTTAAAACTATTAATAATATATTTGAAGAGTAATTAACTCTTCTTTAATGTATCGATTTAGATTTTTAATAGTAAGTTAATAGTAATTGAGTTAACTCTTCATATTTATAATTATATTATAATTAAACAATTCTAATGAAAGATAAAAAAGTAAAAATTTAATATAAAAAGTGATACATAATTTAAAGAAATTTAATGTATTAATGAGAAAAATATATTAGACATCATAATTTTTTCAATAGTTATTAAAAATTTATAATATAATTTCTAATAAATCTTGTATGTTTGAATATTTCGAGAAAGAATCCATCTTGCAAGTTGTTGCACAATTTTATAGAAGAAAAAAGAATTGGTTTTCTAACATGAGATAAAATATTGTTATAAACTTAGAGACTCCGAAAATCTTATTTGCGAAGAGAAAATAAAAGCTCTCTTTCAAGGACTATGATTAATGATTATGAAGTTTGTTTATGATCTATAAAGATTCAAGAAAATGATTGAAATATTTTTAATATTTTAAGATTATGTTGGGATTGATAAAACACAGGAAATGTGATTTATTGTATATTGTTCAAACAAAAATACTATTTAATGAAGTGAAGCATAGGTTATTTTTCATCAAAATTCAAGTTAATTGTATATATAATTTTTTCTTAAAAAAGTTAGTTGTTTTTGTAAGCGTGCAAATATACTAAAATTAAGAATTGAAACAACATTTAAAAATCATTGTTGTAACACATGTAAACGTCCCATTGAGCGTCAAACTAATATGCCCTTGATAATGTTCATTGCTTAGTGTTGTAGCATCTACTTGCTCGACTTAGGATCCTTGATGAATGGAGGACTAGGCTTCAATTTATAAAAAAAATGGGAGGAAATTGAATAGTGGAAATGAAATCTTGGATCATTTGTTTGATCCATTATTGGTGGATGTGATGGTGAGATGAGGAAATCATTTTTTCCAATTGGGTGGAGATGATTGCATGGCCAACTCATTTGATTGGTGAGTTGATAATTATTTAATACTTTGATTAATTTATGATTTTGAGTTAGCCAAATTGATTGGCTTGTTAATGGATTTGATGAGTGAGTTAACTAAATTGATTATTTAGTTAACCATTTTGATTGGATAGTTAACCAATGAAGATAAATTTAGGATTTAAATTAATTTATTAGTGGATAATGTAAGAAATGATTTTTTAAAAATTAATTATTATTTAAGTAATTTAAGTGTGATACATTAATGGACTTAGGATAATGCTATTTCAATGGATGAAGAGGTGCTAAATATGAAAATTAGTGTATACGAGATTTCATTATCTACATTTCCCCCCTTTGAAATGACATTGTAGCTAGAAGAAGCAATGCCATTTCAAAGAAAGTAGGTATGAACATAGGATGTGCTAATATTACCGAGAGATAATTCCCCAAGCATCAAGGTTAAGGGATGATTGGTTGGATTGGATTTATTGATTGATTGGATGATTGGATTTGTAGGTTAACTCTATGCTTGGATAGACTTTGGATATAAAATATCAATTATTTTTTGGGATTGAATCAAATGATGAGATGATGATGTCCCCTCAAGGGGATAGATAGGTTGGAAGAAAATGAACGTGCTCTTAAAATGGATGGAATAAAAAGATGAGATGGATGAATGAAGGTTAATAAATATGACATGAATTATAAAATGAATGATTGAGTAGGATTGGGGAAGATATTATGAATATTGGAAGAAGATTAAGAGAAGTAGGAGGATAATAGTTAGGGTGATGAAAATAAATTAGGATGGTAGATATGGGGGACACAATAAGAACATGGTCAGATGGAATATGAGGATATGATAATGAGTAGTGTATGATGGCTAAATTAGAGCTTAGGATGATAGAGATGTGTATGGGTATTTAAATGTGGGTATATGTTAAGAATCTATGGGGAGATTCTTATGTGTTTGAGAAACAATTTTTATTTTGCATAGGTATTAGCATCATGATAAATAGGATCATGATGCCAATGTGCCATAGACAAAAGATTAAATCAAAATAATAAAGAAACAATAAAGAGATCAAAGTAATGATAAAAAAAGATAAAAGATAAACTAAAATTCCTTAGTGAGCAAAACCTCAACAAAAATTCCTTACTGAGCAAAACCTCAACAAACAAGCATAGTATAAGAAATTACAATGTCTTTGTGGAAATATATTGTGGGAACTAATAAAGCATGATAAAATGAAAATAACCAAGGTGCCTCTTTGTTGCAAGTATGAGTAGTTGGTATTGTCATTAATGTCAACAAGCTTGGGAGGGATTTTTGCAAGCTTATGTTTGTGTTGTCATTAATGACTAGTGATGGTTGAGAAGTTGTGTTGATGCTTTGATTAGTTGCATTCTGTTGTCATTAGTAAGTGCTATTGGTGTTAACCTCTAGTGTTGCTTTGATAAGCTTCTATGGATGTATAGTTGAATTGCAGTGGTGATGAGGAAGTGTTGAAGATGATGAGTATATGTCTCTAGTGCTTGGTTTCCATGTGCTTTTGAGAAAATTTGAAGAAAAGAGGAAATAGTGTGTTGCAAAGGTGTTTTGGTGTACAGCGTGGTGATCTGGTTTTTCTTTGCATTTATTCTATCTTGAAGATCTAATTGTGTGGTTCTGATATGTTGGTCAAAGGTGTTCAAAGGTTCTATATCCAATTTTTTTTGGTTTGGTTTGTTGTGCAGAGAGAGTTGTGTTCACTAGTGTGTGAACTGTATGTTATAGTGGTGTCTGAGAGAAATGGTTTTGCTCTGCATTTCTCTACAATTTGGTTTTTGGTATTGTGTTTATGGAAGTGTTCTGATAATGATCATATCTACCTAAATTCAAAGTTGTTTGTGGTTTGGTGATTCAGAAGTTGGTTTCTTGTGTTGCAGTGTATGGAAAATTATTTGAGTGTACTGGGTGTGTACATTCTTCAAGTGAAAGTTGTCGCGAAGGAATTTTTTGGATTCCAAGGTATTTTCCAAATTGTATTCAAGTGTTGTGCGTGGTCCATGAGTCATCTTTGGATTTGAGGAAGTGTGTACTTAAATGTTAATGATGTTTACACTGGTTCAATTAACCTTGGGTGTTTACACTAATTATGGATTTGCTTTGGTGTTTGTGGAAGTGTGGCATTATGTATTTGTATGATTTGGGTCTGAGTTAAGATATGGAGTGGTATGCTTTCATTCCTTTCCATAATGGGAATGCTTAGTGTTGACCTAATTTGAATTTTCATGGTTGTGGTGCATAGCCGACCTCAGAGAAAGTTTCCAAGGTTGAAGATGGTATAAATAAGTGTTGAGTTGATGGTGAATTAAGTAGTGTAGTGTGTGATGTGAATTGCAGATTTGCGAATTGCAGTGTGAGCTTAATGAGTTAGACCACTAGAAGCAATGAGCAGAAGGTGTCTACAATCTTTAGAGAAACTACAAATGTGTTGGTGATGCTGCGATGGATCTTTTCTATTGCATTGAGATGGATTTCTCACCATAACAATCTTCTTTCTTCCTTTCTATAATATGGCAGTGAGCCCTTCTTTCTTTTTGCCAGCGAGCCCTCATGTAGTGAGCTCTCCGTATTCAGTGTTGCAATTAATTTATATTGTGAGCTAATCTTCATCGTGGCTTTTCCCTTCTTGGGTTTTCCACGTAAATATGGTTTTCTATTGTGCATGGTGTTGTGTTTCAATTTTTTTTACTTGTTTTCATGATAAATCATTCTAATAGATTAAGGGTTAATCTAGTTGATGTGGATCTAAATGTTTACGAGCATTTGAAGTTTTAATGTACAATTGACTCACCCCCCTCTTAGTTGTCTTAGTGCATTCAACACTCTCATCCTCAAGTTATTATGCTAATAATAATGATAGGCAGGTCATCCAAACTGGAGGAATATAGTGGGACCAATGTAATATTTTTTTTCCAATTTAATATCTAGATAATGACATGTGAAGGTTCATTATTAGAAATGAGGTGATGATATTTTCAAACTTAAAGGACCAAAGGTAATTGGTGTCAAATGATATAGATTATAATTTCCATACTAGAGGTAGGTCTTGTTCTTGATATTTTTCCAAAGCATTGCATAAGGATTTGTGGGTAAGGATGTGGTAAGTGGATGGATGTCTAAAATTGATGCCCCTAAGTGTGTATAGAGCTTAAAAATAAGAGGGAAATGCATTTTCACACATGAAAAATCCCAAGTATGCTCATAATATTAAAGGTTGAGGAAAGACATTAATACGAGAGCCTCTAATATAGGAGCATGTAGATTGGTGGATGATAGAAGAAGCCTACATCATGAATGAACCAATGATGGTCCAAGGAAGGTAACTTTTAATCTGGTATTAATTTTTGTGAACCCTCAACATGACTTTAGGTTATCTCCAAAACATTGATACTAAAATCAAAGCATTATACAAAAGGTAACCCATTGCCATTTCCAGTCATTGATCAATATCATAAATATTATATGTTCCCCTTTCCTACCCTCTAAAGTTTTTGATGAAACACACACTTATATTGAGAGGGGGGTGGAAATCAATATAGATTAAAAATTTACAACTTCTTAACTTAATCAAGCATAAAAATATTACTTCAAGCCCTTATTATCCATAGCAATATCATTCATGCAAGATGTAGCAATTGAGAACATGCACAAGAGACACAATTTTATGTGGAAACCCTTAAGGGAGAAAACCATGACAAAATCTTGCTAGATAAATATTCTTACAAACTCATAGGCACCAACCCACTGGAAACTCCAATCCCCACCATTGAGCACCAACTCAACAAGAGACTCCAATCTCTTCTTAATCGGAGGCACCAACCTCTTGATCTTCTCCAAAAATATGTTTGAATTCTTGAGAATTATTGTTGCAATACACCTTACAAATTTGCCTTAATATTTTTACCAAAATCTGTTGTAAACATGTCTTAAAATTTGCTCCAAATCTGCACTAATTCCCTTCAGGCCTGCTCATAAATCTGCAATAATTTGTTCTTTAGATTTGCTAAAAATCCTCAAAATATGCTTCATTGATCTATTCAAGTGTGCTCAAATAATCTTCATAAATATGCTACAATATTTTGCTGTGAATGGGAATGATATTCATCAATTTCTTGCTGAAATAAATCTCAAATGATCTTCTTATTATACATGCTAATGCACCCCTTTACCAAAGATTACATCCCCTCATGTTGGTTAGCCAAGGCAACACACACACACACACACACACACACACACACACACACACAATTTAATTTAATTTTTATTTTCCTCCCAAGATAGGACCATCATTTCTAGCAGGTTGACCCACTTGTAAATATTTATATTTTAATTTTAAATGCTATAGAGGTGGGTGGCATACTCAACCCATATTATACAAAAATATTTTATTCATTTTTGACATATGAAAATGGGAGCCAAGATGGAGAAGGGGCCGACAACCATAAGAAAATATAAGTTTTATTTAATGCATTTTGATTTCTCATTTGGGCGCCAATATTTACAAATTTAGTTAGCTTTTTACATCAATGCCAACCATTTTTTAACAATCTCCCCCTTTATCATTGATGAAAACCGTGCAAAGAAATAATCTTGAAATGCAACAGGACCATACATCTCCTCTTGACTAAATTGACCCCCCTTACTCTACTCCTCCCCCTTTGAAATCAATGGCAAAGGTATCCCAGGGTTGAAAGATAAGACAATAAAGAGCTCCCCTTGAATGTATGCTTCTTTTGAAGCATACATTCAATCCCAATAGATGAGAGTGATTTCAATCCCATTTTCTCCCTCAAGTACTCACAAGTATTTTTTGGTAGTGGATTCATGAAAATATCCACAATCTATTCCTTTGTAGCAACACATTCGAACTTCACCCACTGATCAACCACTTGCTCTCTCAGAAAATGATATTTGATTGGTATTTACTTCATTCTATAATTCATAACTAGGTTCTTTGATATGTTAATCATACTTGTATTATCACAAAATATGGACATGGAGTGGTCATACTCAACCTTGATGTCCTTAAGGTTTGTTTCATCCAAAGCACTTGAGAGCAACAAGAAGTTGTTGCAATATATTTTGTCTTTGTTGTGGACAAAGAAACCGACTCTTGTTTCTTACTTAACCATGCTACAAGATTGGGGCCAAGAAAGAATGCTCCTCCACTTGTTCTTTTTATGTCATCAATATTGTTGGTCCAATCTGCATCCGTGTATCCTGTGAGGGTGAAATCTTCCTCTTGTGTACCATAACCCAAAATCCATAGTTCCCTTTAAGTACATGATAATGCTATTCACTGCTTGCACATGTTTTTATTTTGGTGCTGCTTGAAACCATGCCACCAAATCAGCTGGTTGCATAATGTTAGGTCTTGTTGCTATCAAGTATAGCAAAATTCCAATCATAGACCTATATATGGTTTGGTTTTCCTCCAGAGTTTCATCATCCTTTCTTAATTTATATCTTGTGACCATGAGAGTATTCACTAGATTGCAGTCCTCCATCCTAAAATTCTTCAACATTTCTTTAAAATACTTGGTTTGTGAAATGAATATAACCTTATCTAATTAGGAAATTTGCAACTCGAGAAAAAGAGACAACTCACTAAGCATGCATATTTCAAACTCCTTTTTCATGTTCTTCATAAAATCCTAGCACATCTTATCATTGCTACCTCCAAAAATAATGTCGTACACATAAAATACAATAATCAATTGATGATCATCTTCAGTTTGGATATGTAGATTGCTATCGATAATATCCTTTTTGAAGCCTTGCTGTTGTATATACTTGTCCAAACTTGAGTACCAAGCCCTAGGGGCTTGTTTCAGCCCATAAAGTGCCTTATTTAATCTACATACATAGTCCTCATTCTATGATAGAAGAAACCCTTTTGGCTATTCAATGTACACTTATTCCATCAAGTTTCCATTAAGAAAAGTTGACTTGACATCCATTTGATAGAATTTGAAATTATTGAAACATGAAAATGGTAAAAACATTCTTATAGCCTCCATATGAGCAACATGAGCAAAGGTTTCTTCTACATCATTTCCTTCGACTTGAGCGTATCCATTGCATACTAATCTTGCCTTTTTCCTCACAACTTGGAAATCCTCATTTAACTTGTTCTTGAACATCCACTAAGTGCTAATCACATTTTTATCCTTAGGTCTTGGAACAATCTCCTAAGTTTCATTCTTCTTAATTTGATCCAACTCTTCTTCCGTAGCCTTTATCCAATACTTGTCTTCACTTTTTTCTGTGACATTATTTGGTTCCATTTTAGAGTAGACATAAGTTTTCATGTTTAGATGAACTGGCTAATCTCCTCCTTGTTTGGATTTTTATATCTCTATCACCAATGATCATATTTTCTGGATGGTTCTTCTAGACAAATTTCGATGAAGTTTTGGTTGGTGCTCTAGATGGTGTTTTTGGATTTCGTTTGTTCAACCTCACCATTTTCATCTTCTTCCACTTATTTAATTTTATCTTCTTGATGATCAAATTCTTGTACTCTTTCCTTTTGATGTATTCCTTCATGAACTCTCACATTTTCACTTTCAAAACTTTTGTGCAATCTCTTGTTATAGTATCTATAGGATTTTCTTCTTATGGAATATCTAAGGAAGATGCCTTCATCACACTTGGAATCAAACTTTCCCAAGTCTTTGTCATTTCGCCAAATGTAACATTTGCTTCTAAGTATTTTAAAATACTTCATTGACATAAGAATTCCCTTCCAAAGATCATAGGATATTTTGTTATTGTTTACCCTAATTTGTGCTTGGTTTAGAACATAGATTTCCATGTGCACCACTTCTTTCCAAAGGTTATCACTAAGATTAGACTAGTTCAATATTTCTCTTGCCATTCCTTCAATAGTCCTATTTTTCCTCTCAACAACTCTATTTTGTTGTGGAGTCCTTGCAACTAAATATTTTCTTTTTATTCTATGTTGTCACAAAAATATTCAAACTCATTTGAGGTGAATTATCCTCCTCTATCCAATTTCAGATATTTGATACTCAAACCAATTTTATTCTCTACTAGAGTTTTAAATGTCTTGAACTTCTCAAGAGCTTCTGATTTTTGTTTTAGGAAAGTAATCCAAGTCATCATAGAATAATTATCTCTTAAGAACATGAATTAGCTCCCACCTTGTAATATTTTTTGATTAAGGAACAAATAGGTTTTGAAGGGACCCGAAACCCTTTACAAATAGATTTTGAATGGATCTGGAACCCCCAAATAGAAAGTTTTCTTAACAGAAAGACCATGAAAGCATAGACAACCAAGGACAAAAGAGGCATCCGAAGCCAAAGAACCACAACCAAAAACAAAGCTGCAAGAAAAATAGCTTGCAGCCAACCAAAAACCAGCCCGCAACCAAGAAACATCAAGATTTACATTTAGAGCTACTCTAGTGGGAGCGAAGAGTCATGTCAAAGAAGGCTTAGAGGACTTTTCCTTCTTGCCCTTTACAGTAATCCAACCCTCTTCCACTTGCGTTGCCTTATCATGCCAAGTCAGCGCACCATTATCCTGAAAAAGAAAGCCTACAACCACTGTTTTAGAGATTACTTCAATATTCCTCCCTGCAGACGTTGCCTTATCAGGAGAGCCACCAGAAATGATAGCTGGAGTGCTATCACTAGAAGTAGCAACCATGGGCCTAGTATCTCTCTCTTTTGTGGTTTCAACATGGTAATATTGTACATCAACAACCCCACCATTTGAGACATCCATAGAGGATGCCCCAAGACCCTGTGATTCGAAAGCAACCACTTCAGAAAAAACTCCTATGTTGCTTAGATTTCTTCTCAACTGTATAATACTGTTGAGAAGCACATTTCCACCATGTAGCCATCATTTCCTTTTTCTCAAATCTGCATTGTGCAACAACATGACCTGTTTTAAAGCATCTTCTACATCGGAAGGGAATCCTTTCATAGTCCAAAGATTGGACCCAAGAACCCTTAGAAGATTTAAGCAAAATCTCTGTAGGAAATCCTTTTGAAACATTCATTTCAACCAATATGTGGGCAAAGGTGGAGTGAAAAATATCAGAGGATTCATCATCCACCAGCAAAAAATCTCCAAGAGCCTCACCCACCTTGTAATATTTTGGTCCTTGTTGGTCCACATAAATTAGTATGAATTAGTTCCAAAGGATTTGATGAAGAATACTCCTTTGGTTTAAAACTCAATCTTGGTTGCTTTCACATTGGCATTGTTTGTAGATTGTATTAAATAACTTTGTTAGCCTTGGCATGCCCATTATAGCTTGCTTCTTTCCAATATTCACAATGTTATCAAAGTTTAAACTTCCTATCCTTTTGTTCCATAGCCAACTCTCTTCTTCTTGTGCCATGCAACACTTTTCTCCTTTGTCTTCTCTAAGGGTGTATAGATTTCTTGAAGTTCTATTAGCATCTACAACATGTTTTCTTCTTGTTATTTTTCTAATTTCATAACCATTTGGATGAATTTTGAGGATGTTCCCTTGATCACACAATTGACTCACACTTAGAAGATTATGCTTCAACCCTTCGATGTATAATATGTTCTCGGTCTTTTTCTTTCCATTAATGAAGCTAAGAGTGCATTTCCCCGCAATTCTTGTTGTAGCATTGTATCCACACTTTACAATTCCTCCATTTATCTCCATAGTGATGAACTTTCTTTTATCCCCTATCACATGTCTTGAGAAACCAATATCAATTTACCATTGATATTATTTATTTTGTGCAAGTAGGAATTCTTGTGTAAGCATGGATTTTTCCTTCATATCAAGCTACTTCTTCCTTTTCAAATTTTTTGTAGATTCCTCTTTTGGTATGTTAATAACATCCTCCCTTTTGTTTTTCTTTGGAGGTTCGGTAAAGTCGCTTCTACAAGAACGTCCTGTATGACCAAAATTATTGCACTTTTAGCATATGATATTGTAATCCATTAGAGGGGAAAATGGATTATAGTTTCTCTTTAAGAAACAAAAATCCCTCCTTGTATGAGCTGTACAATCTATTTCCTTGTGACCAAATTTATTGTCAAAGAAACAATAGCCATAAAATGAGTATTGGAACCTGTTCATTTGTGCTTGCCTTTAGGGGAACGGTCTCTTGAAACCTTTATTGTTGTCTTTGGGAGGAATGCTGATTTTCTATGTTATTACTTTCTCTTTGCTTTGAATTATCATCATTGATGGAGCCTTTCAACATATTTGCATAACTTTTTGGATTTTGTTAATTTTTCTTCTTTGGTAACTTTGTGGCCTTGGTGAAAAACCTTCTTTGATTGCTTTCTATTTTTCCTCAAAAACAAGACTTTTCTTGATAAAAGGTGATCTTTGGGAGTTTATAATATCTTCTAAGATTTCAGTGCTCTTTTTGTACTTCATGCTTTGATTCAAATTTTTCCTAATTCCTTCCTTAAGGAAACAACTTCAACCTTCAAATTCTCTCACTCCAATTCCTTTGCCTTTAGTTGGTCTCTTACAACCTCAATTTTCTTTGCTTCCTCAATTTGAACCTTCAGATCCTTGATCATGCTTTTTGATTCTTCTTTTTATACATGCTAATGCACCCCTTTATTAGATGCACAAGAAAACTAAGAGGGGGGTTGAATTAGTTGTATATTAAAACATCAAAAACCTCATTGAAATTTAGATATTTATTATCCCTTAAAACCTTAATCAGATTTAGCATGAAATTAAACAAGTGAAACAACAACACAATAAAACACCATGCACAATAAAATACTATATTTATGTGGAAAACCCAAGAAGAGAAAAACCAAAGTGAGGATTAGCTCACTATATAAATGAATTGCAACACCACTACAATAGGCTCACTTACAGAGGGATCACTGCCCAAAAGAAAGAAGGGCTCACTACCAATGACTCACTGCCAGATTAGAAAGAAGAAAGAAAGGAATTGTTTCAAAGAGAAGTCTATCTTAGGGTAACTAGAGTATCCACCACAACAACTCTTCAACATTTGCAAAATTGATCTCACTACCTTCAATAACTTCAAGTATACTACAAATGTTAACCCTTCTACTCACTGCTTTAGAGTCATAGGCATTAAGCCTGAACTCAGATCACCACACTTATTCAAATTCACATCCTTCACACACCTTCTATGGATCCACAAAATCCTCGAACAATTTAAATTTCTTATATACCATCCACAACCTTGAAAATATTCTCCAAGATCAATTATGCACCTCAAACATGCAATTACAAAATAGGTCAACACCAAACACTTCCGCGGTGGAAAGTAGTGAAGGAAGGACACACCAAGGGTTAACTAGGACCCAAATCTACAGTGACACACTTTTGCAAAGCTTCCACAAACAACACACCACTTCCATAATTAGTGCTAACATGCTAGGTCAGTGAAACCTGTATTAACACCCTTAACAATTAAGTTCATGCTTAATCAGGCGAAGAAAAATTCACGAACCACATAAAAACACTCCAAAATATCAATACAACATCTCAGAATTTTCTAACATCATCAAAATATTTTGCAACTCTTCCACAACCACCTAAAACTGAGAACACCATCATTCTGTGCAACCAGACACACTGACAAAGACATCCGATTCACTACCCAAGAAACCTCAATGCAGATAATTGTGGAGCAATATCATTTCTCCTAGAAAACCTTCTTCACAAACACACACACACACACACTGGTGAACACAACCTTTACTATCGTACAATCCAAAATGTGAAAATTTGGATATAACACCTTTGAGAACCTCTGATCAACATATCCAAACCACACAAGTATAAATTCAACCATGAAGAAATGTGGAGCACAACACTGTACATCACTCTATCACACTGTATTCTCTTTCATTCAAATTTTATCAAAAGCACTTGGAAACCAAGTGAACTTACTACAACTGCAACTCTTATTCATCAAGAAATCAATGAAAACATTGGTGACAACCCCATCACAACAAGATTTTGAGAAAAATCTCCCCAATTATGACAACACCAACATCCTTCCAACAACTTCAACACACAATCTCCATATAGTTGACATCAATGACAACATCAACAACATACTTGCAACAATCTCCCCCTTTGTCATTGATGGCAACACTAGTACTTTGAAAAACCATCAAATACAAAAGCAATGAACAACTCTGAAACAAGTAACACTCCGCTTGATTGGGGCATCTTTTAATCTTCATATTCTCATTCTCTTGCTTTCTCCCCCTGTGGTCTTTAGATCATATTCAACCATCTCTCTCTCAAACAACTCTATCTCTTTCCCCTGCAATACTCTTCTAAACTATGGATTTTCAACCACTCTAACTCTCTCCCCATTTGGCATCAATGGAAAAGGGCCATAAAATTATTTAAATATCTTTCCTGCATACTTATGCACTTTCAATCTTCTACATTGATCTCTTTTTCTTTCCCCCTTTAAAAATATTCAAAGGGAAACACCTGCACTTTTCACACATTATCTGCAGAGAATTTTTCCTTTTGAATTTTACCTTTTGACATTTGCATACACCATTTGCAACACCATCAAGCAACCACACTCTCTCTTCACTACACTCTCCCCCTTGGGGGCACAAAATATGCTCCATCTGACTTCACCAACAACAATACTACTACCTACTCCCCCTAAGAGGTAGCCTTCAACATCAGTCTAGGACCAATAATGTATCTTGGAATGATTCCTAACTAGATGTGCACACTTATACATCTAATTGAAAGGAGGGGAAATAACCCTAACTTCTACTAGATATACTCAAAAGTATCTTTAGGAAGAGCCTTAGTAAAAATATATGCAACTTGATCCTTTGTAGGAGCATACTCCAAATTTACTTCATTTTCTGCAACCTTCTCTCTTAGAAAGTGATACCAGATTGAGATATGCTTTGTCCTTGAATGCATCACTAGATTCTTTGATATATTGATAGCAATTGTATTATCACACAAGATAGAAATAGGTTGATTATATGATATTTTTATATCCTTCAATGTTTTCTTTATCCACAACACTTGTGCGCAACAAGATGTTGCAACAATATACTCTCTGCCTCTGTAGTAGATAAAGGTATTGCATCCTTTTTTCTTAGAAAAGAAACCAACCCAGTTCCAAGAAAGAAAGCACCTCCAATTGTACTTATTTTTTCATCCACACAACCTAACCAATCTGCATCAGTATAGGCACTTAAAGAGTAATTAGTATCCTTTGGATACCATAGACCATAGTCTGGAGTGCACTAAAAATATATGAATATTGTCTTTATTGCTGCCACAAGTGATTCTCTAGGATATTATTGAAATCTAGCGACAAGAAAAACTGCATGCATGATATCTAATCTAGTAAAAGTTAGATATAGTAGTCCACCAACCATTGATATGCACATGCTTTGATCAATCTTAGGAGATTCATCATTCTTTCTCAAATTGCAACCAATAACCATAGGAGTACATACTAGTTTAGAGTCTTCCATTCCAAACTTGTTCAACATTTCCTTGACATATTTTGACTATGAAATGAATTTCCCTTTTTTGTCTGACTGATTTGTAGCCCAAGGAAGAAATCCATCTCCCCAAACATTGACATCTCAAATTCATTCTGCATCTCTTTTGCAAACTTCTTGCACATTGCCTCATTTCCTACAAAGATATTGTCATCAAAATACACAATCACAATCAAAATATGATCCTTCTCAACTTTTAAATATTGCTATATAAATTTCCCTTTTCTATCTGATTGATTTGTAGCCCAAGGAAGAAATTGATCTCCCCAAACATTGACATCTCAAATTCATTCTACATCTCTTTTTCAAACTTCTTGTACATTGCCTCGTTTCCTCCAAAGATAATTTCATCAAAATACACGACCACAATCAAAATATGATCCTTCTCAACTTTTAAATATTGCTATCTAAGGCACCTTTATTGAATCCCTACTACAACAAGTACATATCCAATCTTGCATACCAAGCTCTGGGAGTTTGCTTGATTCCATACAATGCCTTCTTCAATTTGCAAACCATAGTAGGATTAGTTGATAACTAAAAACCTTTCAGTTGTTTAATGTATATCTCTTCTTCCAACTCATCATTCAAGAATGCAAAATTCACATCTATCTGATAAACCTTGAATTCCTTATGTGCTGTAAAGGCCAAACACATCATAATGGACTCTATTCTTGCCACTAGAGAAAATGTCTCCTCAGAATCTATTCCTTCCACTTGTGAGTAGCCCTTATTTCTGAAAACTTCTCCATTCTAATTCAACTTGTTTTGGAATACCCATTTAGTTACTATAACATTCTTGTTTGTTGGTTTTGGTACTAATTCCCATGTTTGATTCTTCTCAATCTACATCAATTTTTCTTCCATAGGTTTGGTCCAATTCTCATACTTACATGCCTCAATCACTATCTTAGGTTCTAATTTGGAAAGTAGACACAAATTTACCTATTCTTCTGTCATAGCATCTTTTCTTCTTGTCAACACATCTCTTCTCTTATCAACAATGATTTGATCTTCAAAACATGATTCTTCTGCACATGCTTAGGAGTCTTAGGAATCCTTTCCAAAGCTTCTTCCTCTTCAACCTGTATTTCCTTTTCCTTTTCCTTTTCCTTTTCCTTTTCCTTTTCTTCTTCTCTGCAAGAGGACTCATTAGATTCACATCCTTCTTTCAATATTGAGCTTTTATGTGGTTCTTCATTTACTTTGACACTTGCACTTTCAACTATCTTCTTTAGCCTCTTTTTGTAACACTAGTAAGCCTTTATTCTTGTAGAATATCCAAGGAATATTCCTTCATATGACCTTGCATCAAACTATCCCAAATTTTCTTCATCTCGCTTGATATAAATTTTGCTTCCAAACACTAAATTATTTTCCAGTAGGAGTTCTTCCATACCATAGTTCATAGGGAGTCTTTCAACTGTTTACTCTTGCTTGTACTCTATTGAGTATGCATATTTCAATATGAATAGCTTCTCTCCAATAGACATACGATATATTTTCTTCCTTCATCATTTTCCTTGCTACTTCTTGAATGATCCTATTCCTTCTTTCCACCACTCCATTCTTCTAAGGATTTGTAGGAGCTGACAAATGCCTCTTTATTCCATACTCTTCACAAAAATTGTTAAGCTCATTGGAGGTGAACTCTCCACCTCTGTTAGACATTAAGCACTTGATTTTCATATCCATTTCATTCTCAACCATAGATTTAAATGCTTTAAAATTGTCTAGAGATTTTGATTTTTCTTTAAGAAAAGTTACTCAAGTAATTCTAGAGTAATCATCAATTAACAACATGAAATACCTATCACATTGAAAGCTTCCTATTCTTGTAGGTCCACATAGGTTTGTATGCAAGAACTCCAAAGGTCCTGTGGTAGAATATTCTTTGATTTTGAACCTCTTTCTTGTTTTCTTCCCAACCTGGCATTCCTTGCAAACTACATTGATAGACTTTGTAATTCTTGGAAGATCTCTCATAGCTTTATTAGAGATGATCCTCACTAGACTATAAAAATTGATGTCACATTCTTCGATGCAATAGCCAACTTTTATGATTTGAGTTATAAAGTACTTACCATTAACACCTTTGAGCTAATGAACATTCCCATCTGTCCTTGTTCCAACATCAACTAGAGTTCTAGAGATTCCTTTTCTGATTTCACAACCACCATCTTGAAATACAAGATTATACCCTTTGCTACACATATGTCCTACCCTCAAAAGATTATTTTGGAGACCCTTGACATAAATAAAATCATCTTTATTATGCTTCCCATCAAAACTAATTGAACCTTTTCCACATATCTTAGAAGATGTATCATCACCAAAATTAACAAGACCACATTCAAACCTCTCAATTTTAACAAATTTACTCTTATAACGTGTCATATGATTTGAGAACCTGTTGTCAATTATCCAATGATTTTTCTCCTCTCTAGAATGAAAAGTAGTCACCATAGTCCCTTTGATGTTGTGACCTATTTTTGAGACAATTTTCTTCATACATCTTTCAGAGACAGTAGAATTATTTCCAACATTCAAATCCATGAACAAGCATTAATCATTTTCATCATTTAGGTAGAAAAATTCATCATCAAATATTTTAGCATCTTCTTTAACATAATAACTTGTTTTGATAGATTTATCTTTATTATCCTTACATTTTTCATTTGAAATTTTGGTTGGACATCTTGAAGCATAATGACCTATCTTTCCACAATTAAAAAATTTGAAAGGTAACTTACCTCTATATTTTCCAATTCCCTTTTTTAATCTCCTAACAAAATTTGCTTCTATTCCATCGAGATCATCCGAATTTGATTCATCATTCTTATCTATCTTGCTAGATTTAAAATAAGTCTCTTTTCTTGAATCATTATGACCAAACACTCTCAATTAAAAAGTAGTTACAAATAACTGATCTATAGAATAATGATCTAAATCATGAGCTTCCTCAATATAAAAAAGTTTAGAACTATAAGATTTAGGAAGAGTTCTTAATACCTTCTTTACCACATCATCTTCTTCCAATTTTCCACGAAGGCCATTGATGGAATTGACAACTTCATCCAATTTATGTATGTAGCTTGCAATATCTTCATCTTCTAACATCCTTAGGGTTTCAAACTTATTCTTTAAATTCTGCACCTTTGCTTGTTTGACCTTATCATCTCCTTCATAGATACTTTCTAGCTTCTTCCAGATTTCTTTACCCGATTTGTAGCCCATAACCTTCACAAGTTCTGAATCAACAAGACCACTCAAAAGAGAATTCCTTTCTTTACCATTGTTTGCATATGGTTTGATCTCATCATCAATTGTTGGACCATTAGTAGGCATAGTATTTCCATCTTCAATTGACTTCCAAACTGTAAACCCTAGGGAAACAAGGAAACCTTCCATCTTAATTTTCCAAAATGCATAATTCATCCCATTAAACAAGGAAGCCTCTTTCCTGTGCACCATCCATATATTCCTCAAGCATTTGAGCTTCTTCCAAGGAACCTTTCTCTAATACCAATTGTTAGATGCACACGAAAACTTAGAGGGGGGGTGAATTAGATGTATATTAAAAGATTAAAACCTTTATTAACATTCAAATATTTATTATCCCTTAAACCCTTAATCAAATTTAGCATGAAAGTAAACAAGTGAAACAACACATCAAAATACCATGCACAATAGAGCACCAAATTTATGTGGAAAACCCAACAAGAGAAAAACCACAATGAGGATTAGCTCACTATATAAATGAATTACAACATCGAATACAATAGGCTCACTATTGGAGGGCTCACTACTGGAGGGCTCACTATCCAAAAGAGAGAAGGGTTCATTTCCAATGGATCACTACCAACTTAGAAAGAAGAAAGAAAGGAACTGTTACAAATGGAACTCTAGCTTAGAACAACAGGAGGATCCATCACAACAAATCTTCACTATTTGCAACCTTTAGCTCATTACCATCAGTAACTTTTGGTACACTACAAATGTAGACCCTTTTTCTCACTATTTTAGAGTTATAGGAATTAAGCTCACGCTTAGATCACCACACATTCAAATTTGCATCCTTCACACAACTTCTATAGATCCACACACATCTCCAAAAATTTACCTTGATTATATACCATCCACAACCTCGAAAAGATTCTCCAAGGTTGGCAATGCACCTGAAACATGCAATTATAAAATAGGTCAGTACCAAACACTGTCACGACAGAAAGAAGTGAAGGAAAACCACACCAAGGGCTAACTAGGACCAAAATCTACATTGAAATTCTTTTTGCAAAGCTTCCACAAAAAACACACCACTTCCATAATTAACACTAACACGCTAGGTCAGCCAAACTTGTATTAACACACTTAACAATTAAGTTCATGCTTAACCAGGTCCGAATACAACTTCACGAAGCACATAAAAACACTCCAAAATATTGATACATCTCAAAATATTCCAACATCATTTAAATATTCTAAAACTCTTCCACAACCACCTGAAACTGAGAACACCATCATTTTGTGCAACCAAACACACTAGCAAAAACATCCAACTCGCTATCTATCTTCATAGAAAACTTCAACACCTGAAACCTCAAGGGAAAGTAGATACAAACATTATAAGTCTGTACGAAAATCTGCAAGACAAGAAATCTCAATGTAGAGAAATGTGGAGCAATCTCATTTTTCCTAGACAACCTTCTTCACAAACACACACACAAACTGGTGAACACAACTTTTACTTCTGTACAATCCAAAATATGCAATTCTAGATATATCACCACTGAGTACCTCTGATCAACATATGCAAACCACACAAGCATAACTTCAACCATGAAGAAATAAAGAGAACAACAATGAATGGCACTCTGCCACACTACAATCTCTTTTATTTAAATTTTCTCAAAAGAACATGGAAACCAAGAGAGATTACTGCAACTACAACTCTTATTCATCAAGACATGAATGAAAACACTGATGACAACACCATCACAATAAGCTCTTGGAAACAATCTCCCAAACTATGAAAACACCAACATCCTTCCAACAACATCAACACACAATCTCCATATAGTTGACATCAATGACCAACAGTAGCAACTGTTGACATTAATGAAAACACTAGAAACATACTTGCAACACCCTTTACCAACGGTTACTTCCCCTCATGTTGGTCTTCCAAGGAAACACACACACAAACACATATATTTTAGTTAATTGTTATTTTCCTCCTGAGATAGGGTCATTATTTCTAGGGGGTCAATCCACTTGTATTTTTTTTTTTAAATTTTAAATGCTACAAAGGTGGGTGCCATAATTGGAAAGGTCAGCCAATAGTATGTAAAAATATTTTATTTATTTTTGAAATATGAAAATGGGAGCCAAGATGGAGAGGGGGTTGACCACCATAAGAAAATATAAGTTCTATTTAACACATTTGACTTCTAAGTTGGGCAGAAATATTTATCGATGTTGTTAGCTTTTGACATCAATGAATTTTTTTTTTCAATAATCTCCCCCTTTATCATTGATGACAACTGTGAAAATAAATAATCTTGAAATGCAATAGGACCATACAACTCACCCTAATTGAATTGATCCCTATTACTCTACTCCCCCTTTGAAATCAATGGAAAAGGTATCCCAGGGTTGAAAGATATGACAATAAAGAGCTCCACTTGAACATATTCTTCTTTTGAAGCATCTAATGACTAGATAAGAGTGATTTCACTCCCAATTTCTCCCTCAAGTACTCAAAAGTCTCTTTTGGTAGTTGCTTCATGAAAATACCACTTCACCTACTCATCAACCACTTGCTCTCTTAGAAAATGATATTTGACTAGGATGTGCTTCATTTTATAAGTCATAACTGGGTTATGTTAATCACACTTGTACTATAAAAAAAGATGGATATGGAGTGATCACACTCAACCTTGATGTCCTTCAAGGTTTATTTAATCCAAAGGTATTGAGATCAAGTAGAAGCTATTACAATATATTTTTCCTCTACTATGGACAAAGAAATCGACTCTTGTTTCTTACTTAACCATGATACAAGATTGGGGCCAAGACAAAATGCTCCTCTAGTAGTGATTTTTATGTCATCAATACTATTGGCCTAATCTTCATCCATGTACACTGTGAGGGTGAAATATTCATCTCTTGTGTACCACAACCCAAAATCCATAGTGCCCTTTAAGTACATGAAAATCCTCTTTATTGCTTGCACATGTGTTTCTTGAAACCATGCCACAAAATCAACTGCTTGCATAATGTTAGGCCTTATTGCTGTAAAGTATAGAAAAATCATAATCATAGAACTATATAGGGTTTGGTTTTCCTCCAAAGTTTCATCATCCTTGCTTAATTTATATCTTGTGACCATGGGAGTGCTCACTAGATTGCAATCCTTATATCCTCCATATGAGCAACATGAGCAAAGGTTTCTTTAAAATCAATTCCTTCCACTTGAGCGTATCCTTTGCATTCTAATTTTGAATTTTTTCTCACAACTTGGCCATCCTCATTTAACTTTTTCTTGAACATCCACTTAGTGCTTATCATATTTTTATCCTTAGGTCTTGGAAAAAGCTCCCAATTTTCATTCTTCTAAATTTGATCCAACTCTTCTTCCATAGCCTTTATCCAATAATTTTCTTCACTTGCTTCTATAACATTATTTGGTTCCATTTTAGTGAGTAAACATAAGTTTTCATATTCATATGAATTGGCTAATCTCCTCGTTTGAATTTTTGTATCTCTATCACCAGTTATCATATTTTCTGGATGGTTCTCCTGGATAAATCTGGATGGAGTCTTGGTTGGTGCTCTAGATGGCAGTTTTGGATTTCATTGTTGAACCTCATCATTTTCATCTTCTTCCTCTACTTTAATTTTATCTTCTTGATGATCAAATTCTTCTATTATTTCCTTTTGATGTATTCCTTCATGAACTCTTACATTTGCACTTTCAACAATTTTGGGCAATCTCTTATTGTAACATCTATAGGCTTTGCTTCTCGTGGAATATCCAAGGAAGATACCTTCATCACACTTGGAATATAACTTTCCCATGTCTTTGTCATCTCGCTATATGTAACATTTGATTCTAAATATTTAAAAATACTTCATTGACGCAAGACTTCCCTTCCAAAGATCAAATGCTATTTTGTTATTGTTTACCCTAATTTGTACATAACATAGATTGTTGTGTGCACCACTTATTTCCAAAAGGTATCACTAAGATTAGACTTGTTCAACATTGATCTTGCCATCCCTTGAAAAGTCCTATTTTACCTCTCAACAACCCTATTTTATTGTGGAGTCCTTGCAACTGAATATTTTCTTTTTATTCCATGTTGTTCACAAAAATCTTCAAACTAATTTGAGGTGAATTCTCCTCCTCTATCCAATCTCATACATTTGATTCTCAAACTGGTTTCATTCTCTACTAGAGTTTTACATTTATTGAAGTTATCAAGAGCTTCCAATTTTTCTTTTATGAAAGTAATCCAAGTCATCCTAGAATAATCATCTATTAACAACATGAATTAGCTCTCACCTTGTAAGATTTTGGTCCTTGTTGGTCCACATAAATGATTATGGATGATTTCCAAAGGCTTTGATGAAGAATACTTCTTTGGTTTAAAACTCGATCTTGGTTGCTTTCACATTGGAATTGTTTATATATTGTATCAAATGACTTTGTTATCCTTGGAATTCCCATTATAGCTTGCTTATGTCTAATATTCACAATATTATCAAAGTTTAAATTTCCTATCCTTTTGTGCCGTAACCAATTCTCTTCTTCTTGTGCCATGCAAAAATTTTCTCCTTTGACTTCTCTAAAAGTGTAGAGATTTCTTGAAGTTCTCTTAATATTTTCAACAAGCTTCCTTGTTCTTATTTTTCTAATTTCATAACTACTTGGGTGAATGTGAGGGTGTGCCCTTGATCACACAATTGAATCACACTTACAAGATTATGCTTCAACCCTTCAATGTATAATATGTTCTTAGTCTTTTTCTTTCTATTATTGAAGCTAAGCATTACTTTTCTTGTGATTCTTGTTGTAGCATTGCATACAAACTTTATAGTGCCTCCATTTATCTCTTGTAGAGTGATGAACTTTATTTTATCCCCTATCACATGTCTTGTGTAACCACTATCAATGTACCATTGATTTTATTTATTTTGTGCATGTAGGGCTGCTTGTATAGGCATGGATTTTTCCTTCATATCAAGCTCCTTCCTTTTTGAAGTTTTTGTAGATTCCTCTTTTGGTATGTCAACAACATCCTCCCTTTTTTTTTTTGGAGGTTCAGTAAAGTCACTTCTACAAGAACATTCTGTATGACCAAAATTATTACACTTTTAGCATATTATATTGTAATCCATTGGAGGGGAAAATGGATTATAGTTTCTCTTTTGGAAACCCAAATTCCTTCTTGTATGAGCTCTACAATCTATTTTCTTGTGACCAAATTTATTGCAAAAGAAACAATAGCCATAAAAGGAGTATTGGAACTTGTTCATTTACACTTTCCTTTGGGGGAATGGTCTCTTGAAACCTTCATTGTTGTCTTTGGGAGGAATGCTGATTTTATAAGTATTATTACTTTCTCTCTTCTTTGAATTGTCATAATTTATGGAGCCTTTGATCACATTTACATAACTTCTAGGATTTTATTCATTTTTCTTCTTTGGTAACTCTATGGCCTTGGTGTAAAATATTCTTTGATTTCCTTCTATTTTTCCTCAAAACCAAGACCTTTCTTGATAAAAGGTGATGTTTGGGAGTTTATAATATCTTCCAAGATTTGATTTCTCTTTTTTTACTTCATGCTTCAATTCAAAAAATTTCCAACTCCTTCCTTAAGGAAACAACTTCAAGCTTCAACTTCTCACACTCCAATTCTTTTTCCTTTAGCTAGTCTTACAAATTCTTCAATTCACTTTGCTTCCTCAATTTGAACCTTCAGATCCATGATGATTATTTTTGATTCTTCAAGACTTTGAGATGATTTTACTTTACTATCTTCTTGAAGTCATGATACTAGTCTCAAATTCCTTCTCTTGAGCTTCTCTATCTTGTTATAGGAAAATTCAAGTTCTTTGTCAAGGTCATCTTCTTCATTATCTCTGATGTGTTCTTATTTCAAATCTCTTTTTTATTTTCTTTTATCTTCATCCTCCTTTACTTCCATCACCATAAAGAGTATCTCCTCTTGTTCACTATTATAGAAGCTTCCATACAAACTACTTTCTTTTGATGAGCTACTTTTTTCTTGAATGTAGAGACTCTTTTTATGCCTTTATAAGCTCTTCCTTCCTTGATTCCCTTATGTGTCCCTTTTCTTGTTATGATGTTATTTCCTTTCTTTCCTTTTATAGTAATATTCTTCCTCTTCACTACTCTCACTTTCAACCTATGGATATTTAGATTCAAAATGACCTATTCTACCATAATTGAAACATTTAAGAGTAGAATTACCTTTATTTTTTCCAGATCCTTTCTTGTACTTTTTTACAAGGTGTGCTTCTTCATCACTTGAACTTTCACTCAATATATGTCCTTTATTCTTCATCTTCTTGGATGTTTGAAAGTGGATTTTCATTTTGACTTCTTCTCCTTCTCTATCCTCATTTTGTATTCCATGAGGATCCCATGGAACTCATCCATAATGAAGATTTATAGCTCCTTTATCTCCTTGATGGTGGAAAATTTTGCATCAAATATTTAAATTGAGAGATCTTAAATATTTTGCATAATTTTTTCCTCAACTTTTTCTCTAAGTCAACGGATAGTGTTGAAAATTTCACCCACACGAAGCAGGTAGGAAACGATATCCTCTTTGTCTTTAATTTTCAAACTCCTAAATTATCTTTTGTAGGTTTGAAGCTTGACCTTATTCACCTAGATGTCTCCCTCATATATATTTTTCAACTTATCCCATATATCTTTAGCTGATTTGCAATGCATAACCTTCACAAACTCTAATTCGGCTAATCCACACAAAATTGATTTTTGGATTTGGTATTGTCGTCACTTGATTTATTTTTATCTTGATTTGTTAATGGGGTTTTAGGGGGAGTATATCCAACTTTGATAGATCGCCAAATATTGTAGCCAAGCGCATTCAAGTAAGTCTCCATGATTATGCTCCAAAAAGAATAATTTGATCCATCAAATAGTGGTGTCCTATTTGAGGAAAATCCAATTCCTTCCATCATGTGTGTTTCCAAGATCTACCTTCAAGCAGTTAGGCTAACTTGGAAGGAACCTACTCTGATGCCAATTGATTAAACACACACTTATACCGAGAGGGGGTGAATATTTATAGATTCAAACTTTACCCCTTCTTAACTTAATAAAACATAGAAATATTAATTCAAGCCTTAATTATCCATAGCAATATCATTCATGTAAGATTTAGTACTTGATAACATGCACAAGAGACACACAATTTTATTTGGAAACCCTTACAAGAGAAAACCATGAGAAAATCTTGCTAGATAAATATTCTTTCAAATTCATAGACACCAACCCACTGGAGACTCCAATCCCCACCATTGAGCACCAAATCAACAAGAGACTCCAATCTCTTCTTAATAGGAGGAACAAACCTCTTGATCTTCTCCAAAAATATGTTTGAATTCTTGAGAATTTATATTGCAATATACCTCACAAATTTTCCTTAATATTTTCACAAATAATTATTGTTAATATGTCTTAAATTTTTGCTCCAAATCTACAGTAATTCCCTGCAGGTCTTCTCATAAATCTGTAATAATTCATTCGTTTGATTTGCTAAAAATCCTCAAAATATGCTTCATTGATCTATTCAATTCTTCTAAAATAATCTTCATAAATCTGCTCCAATACTTTACTGTGAATGGGAATGATATTCATCGATTGCTTTCTGAAATAAACCTCAAATGATCTTTTTATACATGCTAATACACCCCTTTGTCATATGCACAAGAAAATTGAGAGGGGGGTCAATTAGCTATATACCAAAACATCAAAACCCTCATTAAAATTCAGATCTTTATTAGCTCTTAAACCCTTATTTAGCATGAAAGTAAACAAGTGAAACAACAACACATCAAAACTCCATGCACAATAAAACACTGGATTTATGTGGAAAACCCAAGAATGGAAAAACTGTAGTGAGAATTAGCTCACTATATAAATGAATTACAACATCAAATACAATAGACTTACTACTGGAGGGATCACTTCCCAAAAGAAAGAAGGGCTCACTTCCAATGGTACATTGCCATATCAGAAAGAAGAAAGAAAGGAATTGTTACAAAGAGAACTCTATCTTAGAGTAACTAGAGGATCCACCACAACCTTCATCTCACTTCCTTCAGTAACTTCAGGTACACTACAAATGTAGACCCTTCTGCTCACTACTTTGGAGTCATAGGAATCAATCTTGCACTTAGATCACCACACTTATTCAAATTCATATCCTCCTCACACTCCTCCAACAATTTACCTTACTTATATACCATACACAACCTTGAAAAACATTCTCCAAGATTGGCTATGCACCTCAAATGTGTAATTAAAAAATAGGTCAATACCGAACACTTTCATGGTGGAAAGAAGTGAAGCACGACCACACAAAGAGTTAACTAGGACCCAAATCTACACTCACACTTTTGCAAAGATTCCAAAAACAACACACCACTTCAATAATTAGCGCTAACATGCTAGGTCATCCAAACCTATATTAACGCCCTTAACAATAATTTCATGCTTAACCAGGTCTGAAGAAAACTTCATGGACCAAATAACAACACTCCAAAATATGCATACATCTCAAAATATTTTGGCATAATCAAAATATTCTGCAACTTTTCCACAACCACCTGAAACTAAGAACACCATCATTTTGTGCAACCAGACACACTGGCACAAACATCCAACTCACTACCCAACTTTGTGAAACACCTCAACACCTGAAACCTCAAGGGAAAGTAGATATAGAAATTATAAGCCCATCCCAAAATCTGTAAGAAAAGAAGCCTCAATGAAGAGAAATGTAGAGAAATATCATATCTCCTAGAAAACCTTCTTTACAGACACACACACACACACACTGGTGAACATAACTTTTACTGTCGTACGATCCAAAACCTGCAACTCTAGATATAACATATTTGAGCACCTCTGATTAACATATCCAAATAACACAAGCATAACTTCAACCATGAAGGAATGTAAAGTACAATACCGAACAAAATTTTGTCACACTGTAATCTATTTTATTCAAATTTTCTCAAAAGCACTTGGAAACCAAGTGAACTTACCATAACTGCAATTCTTATTCATCAAGAAATCAATGACAATACTAGTGACAACACCATCATAGTAAGATCATAACAAAAATCTCCCTAACTACAGACAACCCCAACATCCTTCCAACAACTTCAACACACAATCTCCATATAGTTGTCATCAATGACCAACACTAACAACTGTTGACATCAATGACAACACTAGCAACATACTTGCAACAATCTCCCCCTTTATCATTGATGGAAACACCAAAAATCTAAAAAACCATCAACAATAAAAGAAACCAACAACAACTCTGCAACAAGAAGCAACAAGGAACACTTCCCCTAATCAGGGCATCTCTCACTCTTGATATTCTCATTCTCTTGCTTTCTCCCCTTGTGGTATTTAGACCATATACAACCAAATCTCTCTCAAACAACTCTAGCTCTTTCTCCTACAATACTCTTCTAATCTATGGTTTTTCAACCACTCTAACTATCCCCCCTTTGACATCAAAGGAAAAGGGCCATAAACTAATTTAACTCTCTTTCCTACATACTTCTGCACTTCCAATCTTCTGCATTGAACTCTTTTTCTCTCCACTTTCAAAATATTCAAAGGGAAACACCTGCACCTATCACACATCATCTGCATTGAATATTTCCTTTTGAATTTTCCCTTTTGACATCTGCATACACTATTTGCAACACCAACAAGCAGTTTCACTCTCTCCTCATTGCACTCTCCCCATTAGGGGCACAAAATATGCTCCATTTGACTTCACCAACCAACAATACAACTACCTTCTCCCCCTAAGAGGTAGCTTTCAACATCAATCCAGGACCAATAATGTATGTTGAAATGTGGTGTAGGCCACCATTGATCTTAAAGGTTGCAAATATTAGTTTTGTGATGAGAAGTCATGATTTTGGTTTGTAATAAGGTATACAAGACCATTTCCCTTTTTTTTAAGTTGTATTAGGTGGTTTAGAATCAATATGATCAAGTTTGTACAAGTTGCACAAAAGTTGCAAAAGTTGCTGAAAGCAACTTTGCACTTTTTGCATTTTTGATGTAATTGGGAAGATGAATAGTTAGGAAGTTAGAAATTAGTTTTTTTAAATTTTTTAAGCCTTTTAATATATTTAAAAGCATATGGGAACATTGTGGAGGAGGTTGTTTGATGTAATTTTTAAAATTTGAATAACAAGGCTCTTGATTCCTACATTTAGAAGTGAAAATTTGCTGCTACAACCAATAGTATGGCCTGTAGGTGAACATTCATGCATTTGAATTGATGGAGATTTGAATCCTCATTTTTCATCTTATTTCATCTGTTTTCATCAAGTATTGAGTGAGTTAGAGTAGGTTTTCTAAAATCTGCCTTGAAATCTTGATTTTTAGGGTTTGATTGGAGAAAATGGATTTGTGAGCAATTCCACCCAGTAGAAAATTCTCTAAATTGGTGGAATGGTAGATTTAGGTGGAGGTTTTGTTTTCATGTAGTTGGCAGGATCAGGGGAGGAGGTTTTGTACAAATATGATGATGCCCTAGGTTGGAAACACTTGTTTTGAGCAATTTTGTTGTATAGATGGTAGGGTTTGATAGAAAACTATTGGAAAGTGATTTGTAAGGGTTGGAATAGCATGTGCAGACCTAATTTGACATGTCTAAGGTGTTTATTTGAATAATGGAGGCTGGGAGTGTGTAGAACCAATATATGTCTATACACACAGGCCTAATTAGCCTTCTTGTCAAGTGTAGCAGTAGAGTTTTGAAGGGTTTGTTCTAAAGAAACCATACCTACAATTTTGATATGTGTTGAAAATACCAAAAGGGTATATGGAATGGTGATTGGTTCATGGGTTTGAGGCTTGGTATGCATATAGTGTTAGGAAAAACTTGTTTGGAATGCTACAAGGAGAAAGGTGAAATTGTGAAAGAAACCCATGAAACTAAGGTTCTCAGCATGAAAGTTTGATTTGTTTGAGTTTATTTTGAATTGATTTGTATTATCCCTCCTTGCTTTACATAAAATTGGTATCAGAGCATAGGTTTGATCTGAAGAAGGGAGAGAAAGTGTGAAATAAGAAGGAAAGTTTGAAGCGAAAAGTGTACAAAATGCCTCCAAAAGGGAAAACCATTGCTAGAGAAGTGAATGAGTTGAAGGAAAGGCATGCTAGAGAGATGGGAGAGTTGAAAGAGAGAATTTTTTCTCTAGAAACAAGGAAGAAGAGAGGTATGGACATGGGTGATGAGAGTGAATATGAAGAAGAAAAAGAAGAGGAGACTGAAGAAGAAGATGAAGAGGAATTGGATCCTGAAGACCAGAGGTTTGCCAAGCTACTGAGAGCAATCAAGGATGATAAACATAAGGTGAAGATTGATATTCCTAAGTATGGAGGTAATTTGAATGATGAAGAAATCTTAGATTGGATTGCAACACTTGACAACTATTTTGAATGTGAAGATGTTCCTGAAGAACATAGGGTGAAGATTGCAAAAACAAAGTTGAAGGGTCATGCAATATTATGGTGGGATTATGAGAAAACTGAAAGGATAAAGAAAGGTAAGTCAAATATTGTTTCTTGGAATAGAATGGTGCCTAAGATCAAGGGAAAGTTATTACCATTTGATTATTCAATTCAAATGTTTAAGAAACTTCAAGGTTTGAAACAAAAAGAAATGGATGTCAAAGCCTATACTGAAGAATTTTATAAGTTGAGTATAAGGCCAGGCCACATGGAGGATGAAGTGGAAAAGGTTGCTAGATATTTGAGTGGATTAAGATTCAACATCCAAGATGAGTTAACCTTAGCAAATCCAAGAATGGTTGAGGAGTACTATCAAATGACAACAAGGGTAGAAGAAAAACTAAAGAGAAGGAAAGATGAGTCAAACAAGGGTAGAGGAAACAATAATAGAGGAAGAGGTTCATTTTCTACACCAAGGCAGCCATATGAAGGTCAAGAAGATACAAGAAAAGCACAAGAACAAGTTGCTGATAAGAGAGGTGGATTTAGAGGTTGTAGATTAGGCTTTAGAGAAAAATTTGGAGGTCAAGGAAGAGGCTCACAAGGATTCATAGGAAGATGCTATCAATGCAACAAATTTGGACATCAAGCATGGTAGTGTAATGAGGGTCAAGCTTCTAGCTCACATGGAGGTGAAAGAAGGAATCAATTGGTGCAAGAGGAGGATAATGAGAGTGTAAAATCTCCATCACAACATGTTTCTGTTGAAGTTAGAGAATCATTAATGGTATGGAGAACACTCATCAAGGCAACAAAGGAGAAGGAGTCATCACAAAGAAGGAGACTCTTCAAAACCACTTGTAAGTGCATGGGTAAGGTATGTAAGGTTGTGATTGATTCATGAAGCACAAATAACATGGTTTCTATTGAGATGGTTGAAAAAATTCATTTACCTAGGATACCACATGATGCTCCTTATAAAGTTTCTTGGTTGAATGAGGGTTAGTTTGTTTTGGTTAATGAGAAAGCTTAGGTGGAGTTCAATATGGGAGGGTACAAAGATAGGATTCTATGTGATGTGTTACCTATTGATGTGTGCCATTTGCTGCTAGGGAGACCTTGGAAAATTGATAGGCATGCTTTGTATGATTGTAGAATAAATACCTATGAGATACAAAAGGATGGAATCTCTTATACATTGACACCCTTGAAAGAAGAAGATAAGGGACAAAATAAGGAAGCTAATTTATGATGGTTGGTAGGAAAGAGTTTGTAAAGGTAGATGAAAAGGAGGATAGGAACCTTGTAGCCATTTCTAAACATGAAGATTTTGAGACAAAAACATTAAAGGAATATTTGATTTTGGAGGGAAATTATATTGAGTTGGTGTCAAAATATGATATGTTGAAGGCCAAAGATGAATTGATGTTGCAGAATCAAGGTTGGCTTAAAAGGTATGTTGATGTGAAGTTAGAAGAGGTGTTCTATTCATTGTTTTCCAGAGAGGATAGTGGTCATCCAAAGGTTGGTAAATTTGAGGTTGGTAAACTTGAGGTTGGTCATTTCATATCAGAGGTTGGTATATTTGAGAAAGAAATAGTCATAGAGGCAGAATATCAGATGGAAGAGATGAAAGGTAAAGGCGAAGAGATCAAAGTTGCACTACAAAGGCAAAGGAGAAAATTCAAACATACACTAAAGAAGCAGAACAAGGGAGTTCATTGCAAGAGAGGGAGAGACTTGGTAGCTGGTAAAGAGGAATATTTGACAACCTTTCTAGATAAGGGAGGAATCACAAATCATTCATCAAGTGAAGAGCAACATTCTCATGTGAAGAACCGATCAAAGCCAAAAGACAATGCTTATTTTTAGTATTTGATTCAGTGGAAGGGTTCACCAGATGGAGAAATTACTTGGAGGATTGATAATGGCATGAAAAAGCATGGATCTAATATTACTACATAGTCCTCAAGGGGACTTGAGTTCCTTTTTCCAGGGGAGTATGGTGTAGGGCACCATTGCTCTTAAAGGTTGCAAATATTAGTTTTGTGATGAGAAGTCATGATTTTGGTTTGTAATAAGGTCTACAAGACCATTTCCCATGTTTTTAAGTTGTATTAGGTGGTTTAGAGTCAATATGATCAAGTTTGTACAAGTTGCACAAAAGTTGTTGAAAGCAACTTTGCACTTTTTGCATTTTTGATGTAATTGGGAAGATGAACAGTTAGGGAGTTAGAAAGTAGTTTTTTTCGATTGGTTAAGACTTATAATTCATTTAAAATCATATGGGAATGTTGTGGAGGAGGTTGGCTGATGTAATTTTGAAAATTTGAATAACAAGGCGCTTGATTCATGCGTTTAGAAGTGAAAATTTGCTGCTATAGCGAATAGTATGGCCTTATACGACCTATAAGTGAACATTCATGCATTTGAATTGATGGAGATATGAATCCTTGTAATTTTTCATCTTATTTAATTTGTTTTTATCAAGTAGGTTTTCTAAAATTTGCCTTGAAACCCTGATTTTGAGGGTTTTATTGGAGAAAATGGATTTGTGAGCCATTCCACTTGGTAGAAAATGCTCTAACTTGGTGGAATGGAAGATTTAGGTGGAGGTTTTTTTTTCATGTGGTTTGTAGGAGCAAGGGAGGATGTTTTGTACAAATATGATGATGCCCTAGGCTAGAAACACTTGTTTTGAGCAATTTTGTTGCATAGATGGTAGGGTTTGATAGAAAACTCTTGGAAAGTGATTTGTAAGGGTTGGAATAGCATGTGTAGACCTAATTTGACATGTCTAAGGTGTTTATTTGAAGAATGGAGGCTGGAAGTGTGTAGACCCAACAAATGCCTATTCACATATGCCTAATTAGGCTTGTCAAGTGTAGCAGTAGAGTTTTGAAGGGTTTGTTCCAAAGAAACCATACCTGCAATTTTGATATGTTTTGAAGCTCCCAAAAGGGTATATGGAATGGTGATTGGTTTGTGGGTTTGAGGCTTGGTTTATAGATAGTGTTAGGAAAAGCTTGTTTGGAATGCTACAAGGAGAAAGGTGAAATTATAAAAGAAACCCATGAAACTAAGGTTCTAAGTTTGAAAGTTTGATTTGTCTGAATTAGTTTTGAATTGATTTGTATTCTCCCTCCCTATTCTACATTAAAATGATTCTCATACAGATGCCTACACTTATACATCTAATTGAAATAAGGAGGGGCAATAATCCCTAACTTCTATTGAAGATACTCAAAAGTATCTTTAGGAAGAGGCTTAGTAAAAATATATACAACTTGATCCTTTGTAGGCACATACTCCAGTTTTACTTCATTTTCTGCAACCTTCTCTCTTAGAAAGTGATACCAGATTGAGATATACTTTTTCCTTGAATGCATTACCATATTCTTTGATATATTGATAGCACTTGTATTATTAGACAAGATATAAATAGGTTCATTATATGATATTTTTATATCCTTCAATATTTGCTTCATCCTCAACACCTGTGTGTTGCAAGATGCTGCAACAATATACTCTGCCTCTACAGTAGATAAAGATATTGAATCCTACTTTTTTCTTAGCCAAGAAACCAACCTACTTCGATGAAAGAAAGCACCTCCACTTGTACTTCTTCTATCATCCACACAACTTGCACAATATGCATTAGTATAGGAACTTAAAGAGAAATTAGTATCATTTGGATACCATAGACCATAGTCCAAATTGCCCTACAAATATCTGAATATCCTCTTTACTACTACCACATGTGATTCTCTAGGATCTTCTTGAAATCTGGCCACAAGATAAACTGCATGTGTGATATCCAGTCTAGTAGCAATTAGATATAGCATTCCACCAATCATTGATCTATACTTTCTTTGATTAGTCTTAGGAGATTCATCATTCCGTCTCAAATTGCAACCACTAACCATAGGAGTACAAATCGATTTAGAGTTTTCCTTTCCAAACTTCTTCAACATTTCCTTGACATATTTTGATTGTGAAATGAATATTCCCTTTTATGTCTAACTAATTTGTAGCCCAAGGAAGAAATTCATCTCTTGAAACATTAACATATCAAATTCATTTTACATCTATTTTGCAAATTTCTTGCACATTTCCTCATTTCCTCCAAAGATTATGTCATCAACATACACAACCACAATCTAAATTTGATCCTTCTCAACTTTAAATTAAAGATTGTTATCTATAGTACCTTTATTGAATCCCTTGTACAATAAGTACATATCCAATCTTGCATAAAAAGCTCTGGGACCTTGCTTGAGTCCATATATTGCCTTCTTCAATCCGTAAACCATATTAGGATTATCTGATAACTGAAAGCCTTTCAGTTGTTCAATGTATACCTTTTCTTCCAACTCAACATTCAATAATGCATAGTTCACATCCATCTGATAAACCTTGAAGTCCTTATGTGCTACAAAGGCAAAAAACATCCTAATGGCCTCCATTCTTTCCACTAAAGCAAATGTCTCGTCGAAATCTATTCCTTCCACTTATGAGTAGCCCTTAGTTTGAAAACTTCTATATTCTCATTCAACATGTTTTGGAATACCCATTTAGTTCCTATTACATTCTTGTTTGTTGGTCTTGGGACTATCCCAAGTATAATTCTTCTCAATCTATATCAATTCTTCTTCCATAGATTTGGTCCAATTCTCATCCTTACATTCCTCAATCACTGTCTTAGGTTCTAAATTAGAAAGTAGGCACACATTTACATGTTCTTCTATCATAGTATCTTTTCTTCTTGTCAACACGCCTCTACTCTTATCAACAATGATCCGATCTTCATAATGATTCTTTTGCACATACTTAGGAGTCTTAATTAGGAATCCTTTTCAGAGCTTCTTCCTCTTCAACCGGCATTTCATTTTCTTTTCTTCTTCTTTGCAAGAGGACTAATCGGATTCATATCCTTCTATTAGTACTAAGATTTTATGTGGTTCTTCATCTACTTTGACACTTTCACTTTTAACTATCTTCTTTAGCCTCTTGTTGTAGCACCAGTAAGCCTTTATTCTTGTTGAATATCCAAGGAAGATTCCTTCATTTGACCTTGCATCAGACTTTCCCAAGTTTTCTTCATCTCTCTTGATATGACATTTTCTTCCAAACACTTTGAATTATTTGATAGTAGCAGTTCTTCCATACCATAGTTCATAGGGAGTCTTTGAAATGTTTACTCTTGCTTGTACTCTGTTGTGTATGTATACTACAACATGGATAGCTTCTCTCCAATAGAAATCAGATAGATTTTCTTCCTTCATCATTTTCTATGTTACTTCCTAAATGATTCTATTCTTTCTTTCCACCACTCCATTTTGCTAAGGAGTTTTAGGAGCTGACAAATGCCTCTTTATTCCATGCTCTTCACAAAAATTGTTAAACTCATTGGAGGTGAAATCTCCACCTTTTTTAGACCTTAAGCACTTTATTTTCATATCCATTTCATTCTCAATGATATCTTTAAATGATTTAAACTTGTCTAGAGCTTCTGATTTTTCTTTAAGAAAAGTCACTCTATTCATTCTAGAGTAATCATCAATTAACAACATGAAATGCTTGTCACATTGAAAGCTTCCTATTCTTGTAGGTACACATAGGTTTGTATGCACCAACTCCAAAGGTCCTGTGGTAGAATATTCTTTGATTTTGAACCTCTTTCTTATTTGCTTCCCAACTTGATATTCCTTGCAAATTGCATTGATAGGCTTTGTAGTTCTGGGAAGATCTCTCACAACTTGAGTAGAGCTGATCCTCACTAGAATATCAAAATTGGTGTGACACATTCTTCTATACCATAGCCAACTTTCATTTATTTGAGTTATAAAGCACTTACCATTAACACTTGTGAGCTAATAAACATTCCCATATGTGCTTGTTTTAGCAACAACTAGAGTTTTGGAGCTTCCTTTTCTGATTTCATAACCACCATCTTGAAATACAAGATTATATCCTTTGTTACACATTTATCCTACACTTAGAAGATTATTTTAGAGACCCTTGACATAAATAAAATCATCTGTATTATGCTTTCCATCAAAACTAATTGAACCTTTTCCACATATCTTAGTAGATGTATCATCACCAAACTTAACAAGACCACTTTCAAACTTCTTAAGTTTAAAAAATTTACTCTTATCACATGTCATATGATTTGAGCATCCGTTGTCAATTATCCAATTATTTTTATCCTCTCTAACATTAAAAGTAGTCACCATAGTCCCTTTGATGTTGTGATCTGTTTCTGAGACAATTTTCTTCATACATCTTTCAAATTCAGTAGAATTATTTCCAACATTCAGAGCCATGAACAAGCATTAATCATTTTCATCATTCAGGTAGTCAAATTCATCATCAAATATTTTACTGTCTTATTTAAAATAATAACTTCTCTTGATAGATTTATCTTTATTATCCTTATATTTGTCATTTGAAACTGTGGTTGGACATCTTGAAGAATAATGACCTATCTTTCCATAGTTATAACATTTGAAAGGTAACTTACCTCTATATTTTCCAGTACCCTTTTTTAATCTCCTAACCAAATTTTCTTCTATTTCATTGAGATCATCTAGACATGATTCATCATTCTTATCTATCTTGCTAGCTTTAAAAGAAGTCTCTTTTCTTGAATCATTTTGACCAAACTCTCTAAATTAAAAAGTAGTTAAAATGCCAAACAAATGATCTCCAAAATAATGATCTAAATCCTAAGCTTCCTCAATAGAAAAAAATTTAGAACTCTAATATTTAGGAAGAGTTCTTAATACCTTCTTTACCACATCATCTTCTTTTAGTTTTCCACCAAGTCCATTGATGGGATTGGAAACTCCATCCACTCTATATATGTAGCTTGCAATATATTCATCTCCTGACATCCTTAGGTTTCAAACTTAGTCTTCAAATTCTGCATCTGTGCTTGTTTGACCTTATTATCTCCTTCATAGATACTTTCCAGCTTCTTCTAGATTTTCTTTACTAGATTTGTAGCCCATAACCTTCACAAATTTTGAATTAGCAAGGTCACTCAAAAGAGCATTCCTTCCTTTTCCATTGTTCTCATATGCTTTGATCTCATCATTAGTTGTTGGACCATTAGTAGGCATAGTATTTTCATCTTCAATTGACTTCCAAAATCCAAACCCTAGGGAAACAAGGAAATCTTCCATCTTGGTTTTCCAAAATGAATAATTCATCCCATCAAACAAGGAAGCCTCCTTCCTATGTGCCATCCAGATCTTCCTCAAGTTATTAAGCTTCTTCCAAGGAACCTTGATCTGATACCCATTGTTAGATGCACATGACAACTGAGAGGGGGGTGAATGATTTGTATATTAAAACATCAAAACCCTCATTAACATTGAAATATTTTTTAGCCCTTAAACCCTTAATTAGATTTAGCAAGAAAGTAAAGAAGTGAAATAATAACACATCAAAACATCATGCACTATAGAACACTGGATTTACATGGAAAAACCAAGAAGGGAAAAACCACGATGAGGATTAGCTTACTATATAAATGAATTACAGCACCAAATACAATAGGCTCACTACCAGAGGGCTCACTACCCAAAAGAAGGGCTCACTACCAATGGCTCACTACAAGGTTAAAAAGAAGAAAGAAAGGAACTGTTACAAAGAGAACTCTATATTAGAACAACAGGAGGATCCATCACAACTACTCTTCACCATCCACAACCTTTAGCTAACTTCCTTCAGTAACTTTAGGTACATACAAATGTAGACCCCTTTTCTCACTACTTTGGAGTCATAGGCATTAAGATCACACTCAAATCACCACACTTATTCAAATTTGTATCCTTCACACACATTCTTGAGATCCATATATATCTCCAACAATTTACCTTGATTATATACCATCCACAACCTTGAAAAAATTCTCCAAGGTTGGTTGTGCACCTAAAACATGCAATTATAAAAAAGGTCAGCACCAAACACTTCCACGGTGGAAATAAGTGAAGGACAACCACACCAAGGATTAACTAGGGCTGAAATGTATACTTAAATTCTTTTATAAAGCTTCCACATATAACACACCACTTCCATAATTAACACTAACACACTAGGTCAACCAAACCTATAATAACTCCCTTAACAATTAATTTCATGCCTAACCAGGTCCGAAGACAACCTTGCAGACTACATAAATACACTCCAAAATATCCATATAACATATCATAATATTCTAGCATCTTCA
The DNA here is from genome assembly GCA_007258455.2 of Sequoia sempervirens. Taxonomy (NCBI): domain Eukaryota; kingdom Viridiplantae; phylum Streptophyta; class Pinopsida; order Cupressales; family Cupressaceae; genus Sequoia; species Sequoia sempervirens. Next base: position 356,634,760 of record VDFB02281492.1, read on the forward strand.
AAATATTTTGCAACTCTTCCACAACCACCTGAAACTTAGGACACCATCATACTGTGCAACCAGACACACTGGCACATATATCCAACTCACTACCCAACTTCGTGGAACACTCCAACACTTGAAACCTCAAGGGAAAGTAGATACAAAAATTATAAGCTCATCCCTAAATCTGTAAGACAAGAAACCTAAATACAAAGAATTTTGGAACATTCTCATTTCTCCTAGACAACCTTCTTCACAAACACACACACACACTGGTGAACACAACTTTTATTTTCGTATGATCCAAAACCTACAAGTTTGGATATAACACCTTTGAGCACCTTTGATCAACATATCCAAACCACACAAGAATAAATTCAACCATTAAGAAATGCGGAGCACGACATTCAACACCACTCTGTCACACTATAATCTCTTTTATTCAAATTTTCTCAAATGAACTTGGAAACCAAGTGAACTTACTGCAACTAGAACTCTTATTCATTAAGACATCAATGCCAACATTGATGAAAACGCCATCACAACAAGCTTTTGGTAATAATCTTCCCAACTATGAAAACACCAACATTCTTCCAACAAATTCAACACACAATATCCATATAGTTGACTTCAATGAACAACAATAGCAACTGTTGACATCAATTACAACACCAACAACATACTTGCAACACCCTTTATAAATAGTTACTTCCCCTCATGTTGGTCGACCAAGGCAACATATATATTTTATTTAATTTTTATTTTCCTCCCAAGATAGGTCCTTCATTTCTAGGGGGTCAACCCACTTGTAAATATTTTAATTTTAATTTTAAATGCTACAAAGGTGGGTGCCATAATTAGGAAGGTCAACCCATAGTATACAAAAATGTTTTATTATTTTTGACATATGAAAATGGGAGCCAAGATGGAGAAGGGGTCGACCACCAAAAGAAAATATAAGTTTTATTTAATGCATTTTGAGTTCTAATTTGGGCACCAATATTTACAGATGTAGTCATATTTTGACATCAGTGACAACAATTTTTCAACAAACTCCCCCTTTATCATGACAACCATGCAAAGAAATAATCTTGAAATGCAACATGAACATACATCTCCCTCTGACTGAATTTATCCCCCTTACTCTACTCCTCCCCCTTTGACATCAATGGAAAAGGTATCCTAAGGTTGAAACATAAGAAAATAAAGAGCTCCCCCTAAATGTATGCTTCTTTTGAAGCATATCATGACTAGATGAGAGTGATTTCACTCCCAATTTCTCCCTCAAGTACTCAAAAGTATTGTTTGGTAGTTGCTTCATGAAAATATCCAAAATCTATTCCTTTGTAGCAACATATTCCAACTTCACCTGTTGATTAACCACTTTCTCTCTTAGAAAATGACATTTGACTCGGATGTGCTTCATTTTAGAATTCATAATTGGGTTCTTTGGTATGTTAATCACACTTGCACTATCAAAAAATATGGATATGGGGTGCTCATACTCAACCTTGTTGTCCTTCAAGTTTTATTTCATCGAAAAGAATTGAGATCAACAAGAAGTTGTTGCCATATATTTTTCCTCTTCTATGGGTAAATAAACTGACTATTCTTTCTTACTTAACAATGATACAAGATTGGGGCCAAGAAATAATGCTCCTCCACTTGTAACTTTTATGTCATCAATACTATTGGCCTAATCCATATCTGTGTACGCTGCGAGGGTGAAATATTCATCTCTTATGTAGCACAACCCAAAATCTATAGTGCCCTTTAAGTACATGAAAATCCTCTTCATTGCTTGCACATCTTTTTATTTTGGTGTTGCTTGAAACCATGCCACCAAATCAATTGCTTGCATAATGTCAGCTCTTGTTGCTATCAAATATATCAAAATTGTAATCATAGAATTATATAGGGTTTGGTTGTCTTCAGAGTTTCATCATCCTTGCTTAATTTACATCCTATGAGCATGGGAGTACTCACTAGATTACAATCCTCCATCCTAAACTTCTTCAACATTTCTTTAAAACACTTGGTTTGTGAAATGAATATAACCTGATCTGATTGGGAAATTTTCAACTTGAGAAAGAAATATAACTCACCAAGCATGCATATTTTGAACTCATTTTGCATGCTCCTTGCAAAATCCTAGCACATCTTATCATTGCTACCTCCAAAAATAATGTCATACACTTAAAATACAACAATAAATTGATGACCACCTTTAGTTTTGATGTGTAGATTGCTATCGATAATACCCTTTTTGAAGCCATGTTATTGTAGATACTTTTCCAAACTTGAGTACCAAACCCTGGGGGCTTGTTACAACCCATAAAGTGACTTCTTTAATCTACATACATAATACTCATTCTATGAGAGAAGAAACCATTTCGGTTGTTCAATGTACATTTCTTCATCCAAGTTTCCATTGGGAAAGGTTGACTTGGCATCCTTTTGATGGAATTTGAAATTATTGAAACAAGAAAATGCTAGAAACATCCTTATAGCCTCCATATGAGTAACATGAGCAAAGGTTTCTTCAAAATCAATTCCTTCCACTTGAGTGTATCCTTTGCATACTAATTTTGAAAATTTTCTCACAACTTGGCCATCCTCATTTAACTGTTTCTTGAACACCCACTTAGTGCTAATCATATTTTTATCCTTAGGTCCTTGAAAAAGCTCCCAAATTTCATTCTTCTCAATTTGATCCAACTCTTCTTCCATAGCCTTTATCCAATACTTGTCTTCACTTGCTTCTGTAACATTTTTTGGTTCCATTTTAGAGAGTAAACATAAGTTTTCATGTTTATATGAATTGGTTAATGTCCTCCTTGTTTGGATTTTTGTATCCCTGTCACCAATGATCATATTTTCTGGATGGTTATTCTTGATAAATTTGGATGGAGTCTTGTTTGGTGCTCTAGATGGTGTTTTTGGATTTCATTGTTCAACCTCACTATTTTCATCTTCTTCCTCTTCTTCTTTAATTTTATCTTCTTGATGATCAAATTCTTGTATTATTTCCTTTTTCTGTATTACTTCATGAACTTTCACATTTGCACTTTCAACAATTTTATGCAATCTCTTTTTGTAACATCTATAGGCTTTGCTTCTCATGGAATATCTAAGGAAGATTCCTCCATCACACTTTGAATCACACTTTCCAAAGTCTTTGTCATCTCGTTGGATGTAACATTTGATTCTAATATTTTAAAATACTTCACTGACACAGGACTTCCCTTCCAAAGATCATAGGATATTTTGTTATTTTTTACCCTAATTTGTACTCAGTTGAGAACATAGATTGATTTGTGCACCACTTATTTCCAAAAGGTATCACTAAGATTAGACTCATTCAACATTTGTCTACCATTACTTGAATAGTCCTAGTTTACCTCTCAACAACTTAATTTTTTTATGGAGTCCTTGCAAATGAATATTGTCTTTTTATTTTGCGTTCACAAAAATCTTCGAACTCATTTGATGTGAATTCTCCTCACCTATCCAATCTCATACATTTGATTCTCAAATCGGTTTCATTCTATACTAGAGCTTTAATTTTTTTGAAATTTTCAAGAGCTTCCAATTTTTCTTTTAGGAAAGTAATCCAAGTCATCCTAGAATAGTCATCTATTAACAAAGTGAATTATCTCTCACCTTGTAAGATTTTTTTCCTTGTTGGTCCACACAAATCAATATAGATGAGTTCCAAAGGATTTGATGAAGAATACTCCTTTGGTTTAAAATTTTTTCTTGGTTTCTTTCACATTGGTATTGTTTACAAATTGTATTAAACGAATTTGTTATCCTTGGCATGCCCATTATAGCTTGCTTATGGTTAATATTCATAGTGTTATCAAAGTTTAATTTTCCTATCCTTTTGTGCCATATCCAACTCTCTTCTTCTTGTTCCATGCAACACTTTTATCCTTTGACTTCTCTAAGGGTGTAGAGATTACTTGTAGTTCTATTAGCATCTACAACAGGCTTCCTTTCTCTTATTTTTCTGATTTCACAACCACTTGGATGAAATGTGAGGTGTGCCCTTGATCACACAATTGAATCACACTTAGAAGATTATGCTTCAACCCTTTGACATATAATATGTTATTAGTCTTTGTCCTTATATTATTGAAGCTAAGAGTTCCTTTTCTTTTGATTCTTGTTGTAACATTGTATCCAATCTTTATAGTGCCTCCATTTATCTCCTATAGAGTGATGAACTTGATTTTATCCCCTATCACATGTCTTGAGAAACCAATATAAATATACCATTAATTTTATTTATTTTGTGCATGTAGGGCTACTTGATAAAGCATGGATTTTTCCCTTGTATCAAGATCCTTCTTCCTTTTTGAAGTTTTTGTAGATTCCTCTTTTGGTATGTCAATAACATCCTCCCTTTTGTTTTGTTTTGGAGGTTCAATAAAGTCACTTCTACAAGAACGTCCCGTATGACCAAAATTATTGCACTTTTAGCATATGATATTATAATCCATTAGAGGGGAAAATGGATTATATTTTCTCTTTGGTTAACCCAAATCCCTCCTTGTACGAGCTCTACAATATATTTCCTTGTGACCAAATTTATTGTAGAAGAAACAATAGCCATAAAAGGAGTATTGGAACCTGTTCATTTGCGCTTGCCTTTGGGGGAATGGTCTCTTGAAACCTTCATTGTTTTCTTTGGGAGTAATGCTAATTTTCTTAGTATTACTTTGTCTTTTCTTTGAATTTTCATCATTGATGGAGCCTTTGAGAATATTTGCATAACTTCTAGGATTTTATTTAGAAACCACCAAATCTAAGAGAGATGGAAAAGAATTATGGAAGAGGTTTTGAAATTTTGAAACAACTTGGCTATAATGGAAAAGGATGGGGTACTAGATAACAAGGTATTCATGTCCCTATAAAGCATAACACAAAAGAAACAACTAGTGGTCTTGGCTATTGTCCTTCAAAAGAAATGAAAGAATCAAAGAAACCTTCACTTAATATCAATTTCATCACACAAAACACTCCTAGGATTTCTTCAAACACATGTCTTAGTAATGATTGGGGTTCATTAGATTTTAGACCCTTCTTTATAGAAGAGTACAAAATCTCAAAATCTAAAGAGTCTTTTATATGTATGACACCTTGTAATAAGAAATAAATATCTTTGACACAAAAGAAAGGAACATCTTCTACCATTGATCAAGAGAGTACCTTGTCGAAGCTTCTCCAAGTTTGTTTGATATCTCTCCCTCCAAGAACAAAAAATAAATTTTACAACAAAATTTCATTTTGTGCATATCATCAAGTACATGGGAATTCTACTAATGGATGTAAGGCTTTGAGTGATAAAAATCAATATCTTAAGGATTATGGTGCTCTTCCTTGTGTTGATGCACCTATTTCCTCTAATTGATAATTATTTTCATCTTATCATGTTTCGCATCACTATGTAGCATTGGTAGCTTTATGTGTCTTGCTCCTTGCCATTCATGGTGGTACAATATTAGGGGAAAAAATATTTATCTTGGCAGCAACATGATAGTTCCTATTGGTTGTCTTTATCTCTATGATTAGGGGGCAAGGATAACTAGTTTTTGGAGGTGTGTATTCTTTCCAAGGATCCTCTCTTCCTCTATTTCTACTTAAAATACAAACATAGCAAGTATGTTGATATTTTAAGTGGGGGAATATTGTCCCTCATTCATTGTTTGCATGTTCCCTTCTTAGTGATGATAGCATACATCTCCTAGGAAGTGTGAACTTTTTATTCAAAGTGTGGTCTTCTCAATTCATGTGATGTTTCCTCTTGGTGGTGACATTGGGCTTGATGTTCTACAAGAGTGACCTTTCTTCGTATATGACATTCCTCTTAGTGGTAATGCTATAGAATGCACTCCCTAAGTTGTGAATCTTTTATCCTCAAATAGTCTTATCTTGGATACATTAAACGTGATACATTACCTAAGGTGATACCTTTCATGAACTAATAAAACCCCTTTGACTATCGTATCCTATTGTATTTAAAATGACCACCAAGCATAACACAACTTGCTTGCCAATGGAGCCTTTTCATGAGTGCCTAGCATAATGTAGCTTGCTAACCTTGTGACCATTTTTGTGGCACCTTATCAAAATTATCAGGAGGTATAACTTTGGTACAGTTGATACATGGGAGCCTGTAGACCTAGCATGACTTTCCCATCAACCACCTTTTTTTGGGTACATACCAACCTAGTATGTGTTCCACACTTTCTTGGGGGCTCACCTAGTGGACACCAAGCTTCACTATCCCTTGTGAGTGTACTTTTCATGGCCACCGAGCATAACACAAATTGCTTTCCTATGGATCCATGTGTTTCATAAGTGATTTTACATCTTTATGAGTGTATTTGATGGACGTGGCATAATGAAAATTGCTAGTCCATCTTTCTTCCATCTTTGCATTAATTTTGACATTGTATGTTTATGTATCATGTATTGCTACTTCATATCATACATTCATATGGGTCCCTTTGTGCTTATCTTGGTTTTCCATGGTATCTTGGATCTTGAGGGCTTGGCCACCTCCTTGATCTTTGTCATCATATCCCATCAACGTTTGTGCACTTGGACCCCTCTTGATGTATATTTGTCTACTTTAGTGTGAGTTTGAGTGTAGGGATCATCCTCTCACTAAAGTGGGGGCTAAATATAGTGTAGAAAAATGTACACCTTTACATTTTTAGACTATGTTTGGGTCCCCTAATTTAATTGTACTTAATTAATGTCATAACCAAATTTTATTGCATATTTATTATAATATGGTAAATTGAATTATTGAACAAATTCAATAAATATTAAATGGAAATTTTGGAATTTTTGAAAATTGAATGAAAGAAGTTGATTGATGTTAACTTTGTGAACTTTTGGAAATTATCTTATATGTTATCAAGAATTGAACATTACTGATAAATTTTCAATTATAAGTGTGTATAGTTGTAGGGTGACAGGTTGAAGGACAAGAACGCGGTTGAAGTAGGATTGTCTAGCTGGATCGAATGGTAAGCGAGTTGGAATTTGGGTGCACACACCACAAATGGCATGATAATTTGCATTTGAACTATTTTGCATATATAGAAGAACATAATTTCATGACTTGGATTGTTTTAGTGATTGAAAATGAATGGCTTGTAGATTAAATTGTCTACTCAAACTTTGTGTTTTGAAGAAAATGAAAGTGAGTATTATAAAGAATTATTGAAAAGGATAAGAGATTTCATTATGTGAAAAAATAGTGAATATAAATTATTTTATTTTACGTATATGGAAGCCCAAGATGAGATTAAAAGTTCCTTTCTTAATTTAAATAATAGCATATGGAACTTAAAAGCTCTTCCAAATAAACAATTTTCACAAGAATGTAAATATATATACATGTATGTAAATAAATTTGAATACATACATACATACACACACACACACACACACACACACACATATATATATAGAAGAAAACGAAAGTGAGTACTGTAAAGAATGATTAAAAAGGATAAGAGATTTCATTATGTGAAAAAATAGTGAAAATAAATTATTTTAGTTTATGTATATGGAACCTCAAGATGAGATTAAAAGTTCCTTTCTTAATTTAAATAATAGCATATGGAACTTAAAATATCTTCCAAACAAACAATTTTCACAAGAATATAAATATATATACATGTATGTAAATAAATTTGAATACATACATACATATATATATATATATATATATATATATATATATAATTTGAAAACATGGTAAATATAAACAAATCATTTAAATATATATATACATATACATATACATATACATATATACATACACATATTGAAATTCATATCGAATTTAAATTCGATAACCAATATATTCTAAATTAGACTATTTGAAGTCAATGAGAAATCACCAAGGCATCCCATGAAGGTCATGGACTGTCACAGGTTTAATGACAATATTCAACCAAGTAGTGGCCGACGACAAGCAATAATGCCAATGCCTGAATATATGCAAAAGATAGTTTCTATTTTGAATGATATCTAAGCGAAAAAGAAAAGAGAGGAGAAGAAATTGGGATTTGAAGGAAAAAAGCAAAATAAGGACTCGAGATAGGGAAAAATATGAGGGAAACTTCACAAAATATTGAATTGGAGGTTAATCGATTTCCTTTGGTAATCGACTTTTTATTTTTTCCATTATTGAATCATGCTTGAAGTATTTTCTTCATTTTAATTGAGTTTTTTTCATAGCACAGTAAAATGTGAGTCATTTTTCTATGTTTAAATCAGCCTTGAGCCAAATGTGTTAAATTTTGTCAACCACCTTTTGGACTCTGCATGGCCTACGACATGCTTAGTATGGAAAACATAAAAGTTTAGAGCCTTCATGGTTGTTTGTAGAGCTAGGTCAAGGCTCGACAACCTTAAATAGCTTGGACATCCTCTCTATTTTCATGATGATGCTTAGCCTTATGAAGGCTATCATAATTCATTCTAATTTACTATGTTGTTTGTAAACATTTTTCTTTGAAAAGGATCGAATAACAATCCTATGGGAGGGCATGAATTCCCTTTATTTTGTATTTCATTTGTATATTTAGTAATGCTTGCTATCGAATGGGTCGATAACAGAAAGGGGCTTTACCAAATGCTTTTAGAGCTTGCATATATATGTATATTGTTATTTTTTGTGAATCTAGCCTCATTCGATAGGAACGGTGGAATTAATCTAAGTTTGAGATTCACCAAGCCTTGCTTGGGTCGATCTAGAAGATCAACGAGATGATTCCTAAAAGTGTAAATGGTACAAACATAAGTCTACATGTTGAATATTACTGCATTAATGGTATAAACCAATATGCCCATAAGGGAAATTTCAAATATAACTTTTGATGCTAAGAAAGAAAGCATCTGACCTATGAGATTGTTCAAATCCAGAGCAACTTAAGATCTTTTTTTGTATCCTGAATAGGCATGAGTATTATTTAGAACCTAAAATTTCTATTCCATTCTCTTGACTGAAATATTTTCTCAAGTTCTTCATCGACATACATGTTGTACCTAGTTTCTTTTAATATTAAATTTTATCATTGAACTTTCAACGATGAAAGTGTTGAAGATCTGAATATTAGGAATTTTGTTTTCATGTGTGAAATTGGGCTATTTGATTTGTTAGAAAAATATTTTGGCTTGCATGAAAATTGATAAATGAGAAGTTATAGATAATATTTGTTACTGGCAAAACAACATTGTTTATTTTTAGATCATTGTGGAAAACCCATTCTGTTTTAAAAAATTGAACAATTAAATGTAATGTTGTCATTTAGCTTCTAAATGGCTTGAAACAACAATAAGTAATTGCAAATAGTGAGTGTTCTATTGGAAAATGATATTTTTTTGTCATTAAATGTAATTGTTTAGTCTTAAACAATATTATAATGATGTAAACAATGAATAATCTTTTGTAAGCGATACTATTTTGTTGTTAAGTTATCTATGTAGCTGAAAATAGCCTTGCTCATTAAAAATTTTAGTTGGAACAACTTTGAATAGTTGTAAATAGTGAATGTTCATAAATAAATAGCTTGTCTTATAATTGTTTAGTAGGAAATAGTACTTGTTCTATTTAAATAGTGGATGTTCATATGTAAACAACTTTTCTTATAACTGTTTAGTAGGAAATAGTACTTGTTCTATTTAAATGATGAATGTTCATATGTAAACATAAATATTAGAGTATCATAGTTGTGAGAATGTAATAACAGTATGTGTGAAACTATTAACATAGACTTGTTCTGATTCTTTATTCTTGACAAAAGAAACATTGAATGGAATACTATTTATGATTGCAATATAATTTAATTATTTATTTCAGAATATATGCACAAATTCAAAAAACTTAAGTAGGCACATATATGTCATATCATTCTTATGACTATTATATACTTTTCATCAATAAGCATTTTTCATTTAAAAATGAACTAAGAACAAAGGGAGGTATGTCACCAGTATGTGTATGCACATAGACAAAGTCTATGTGCATACACATACTGGTGACATACCTCCCTTTGTTCTTAGTTCATTTTTAAAGGGAAAATTCTTATTGATGAAAAACATATATAATAGTCATAAGAATGATATGACTGATTGTTGAATTAACCTACTAAATCACAAATGTGATTTCTACTTAGAGAGTAAATTAGTAATTTAATTTTTCTTTTGAAGATATATGTGAAAGAATATTATAATACTTGAATGAACAATGATACCTTAGTTGATTGGAGCACCTCAAGGTAGATGCTGCTAGAGGATAGATAGCTATTATGAGATGTTGTATAGTAGAAAGTTACCTTCCGGGATGGGTGCTGAATTGGAGTTCAAAGAGTATAGGTTTGCTTTACTAGAACCTATTGTTTGTTGTTGTTGCAACATATTTATTATGCTTGGCCAAGAAATATAGTTCATTTGTATGTATGAACTCTATGATATCACTCTCTGCCATTCCTAGCATAGATCTTGCACTTTCTTTTCTAACTTGTAGATAGATTTCATGTTGATGTATGGGCATGCACCATATTCCACCTTGCAGATTGTTATCTTGCTAAACTTTCCATGTAGGGTTGAGCATTCTTCAAGTCCTAGGAATTTTGGGGAAGCGTAAGCTTCGTGGTTGGGCGGTAAAGCGCTTCAACCATGTTCTCGTCCACCAATGGAGGCGAGCATCAAAGAAGAAACTTAGTTTTTCACAAGACTATTTCAATCTAAGATGTAAATTGATGTAATACATTCATGTATTTGATGTAAAGTGTACAATGTAATGAATTTTTGGCCTAGGAGCCAAGTCAAACCTGATATTGTAATTTGACTTTTGAAGTGAATATATGAATCATTGACTCTTTTTAAATGGAAATTTGTAGCTATGATTGACTTTAGCCACTAGTTATGTCTTTTTTTAATTTGGAATATATTCATGTGTCAAATACAATAATGTTAATTAAGTAATAATTTAGGATGGGTTATTACATTTGGTATCAGAGCTTAGGGTTCAACTCTAGGCCTTTGAGTCTACCATTGTTGACTAGGGTAGTTGACCCTTGACCCAAAATTTGGTTGTCTTGAGAATTGACCAAACCTAGATTGAATGTAGGAATGGGGAGGTCAAAGGCAGGATGAAGGAAAGGGAAAACTGTTAGAACCTCACATAAGAATGACGTAAAGGAAATGTCAAGACAGAGGTTCTATCAGAAATTCTTGATGATGAAACTCTAGCTCAGGCTCTTACACGACTCAAGCTAGAGAGAGGCTTGAAGATTGAGGAGAAGCGAACACCTAAGATCATAAAGCCTTTTGTAATTTAGGACTGGCCTCTGCGGTGTGGACCCAATGCACCCTTGTTGACTAAAGAGGAAAAGGAAAGCTTGCATGCTCAACCATCCTCTTCTATAAAGTTTGATGTAAATTAAGATGAGGACTCAGAGGAATGTCCTCTTTTTGATGATGAGAAATCAGAATGATGTAACAAGAAGCCTATTGTAAATAAGGGTCTATTGACTCACCTTTAATATAAATAAAATCATATAATATTTTTTTGGTGTGTTCAATGAAGGACTCTAAAATGTGTGTATTATGCATGAATGTGTATGTCTTCTAGAATGAGGGATGTATGCATATGACAAATTATGTGATGTAGCATAAGAATGTTTATTCGTAGAACCTTGTGTTGAGATGCGATAAACATGAATGTGTTGCAGGATAAGTGTGGGATGACATGGTGACCACCAGGCATGACGGGGGTGGTAGTGGTTCTGATAACAGATCAAACAAGAGGCTAGAGAAAATTATAGACAAGAGTTTCACATGGATCATATAGAGCAATAATTATATGGTAAGGCTATTGAAGTAGGAATTGAGGCTTGGATTATAGAGATGGAAAAATACTTTGGGCTCTATAACCTTTCTGAATAGACCAAGGTGGCATGGGCTACGTATCAGCTCTTAGATGAAGTAGCGACTTGGTGGGATAATGAGCAGTTAGAAAAAAATCTTCAGCCTAATGAGATTACTTGGGAACTCTTCCTCCAAGCTTTTAGGAAGAGATGGTTACTGCAGCTTTTCTTTGACAAGAAAGTGACAGAATTTCAGAACTTAACCTAGGGAAATATGACTGTGATTTAGTATTGGGAAAAATTCACCAACCTATTGAAGTATGTGCCCCAATATCAAGGAGATGAATATTTCTATATCCAAAAATTTATAATGGGACTCAGAACTCACATAGGAGGTGAAGTGGATAGACATGAACCTCAAACCATGAATGAAGTCTTCCAAAAATCCACCAAATAGGAACAAAAACTACAACAACTATCTAATCTTTGCAACGACTCAAATTCTAAGTTGTATTATGGGAAAATTAAATTTAATAAAGGAGATAAGATCCATCAAATCTATAATCTCAAGAGGGGAAGTAATTCACAAGAAGGGTGAAGATGGTAATGGTGGAAAGAACAAGAAACCAAACAAAGGAAAGGGGAAAGATGACGATAAGCAGAAGGGATTTAGAGAGGAAAATCTTGGAGGTCACAAAGGGCCTCGAGATGGGTGTTATACTTGTGGAAGTGATCATTATGACTCAAATTTTCCTTAGCACTTGAATTCATAGAAGGAAGGAAGCTACCAAAAGACTTAGCATCACTAGATCCACACTATAGTGGACAACAGGCAAGTAGAGTATCAGGTTTTGCCAATTCAGCTGACGGGTAAGCTCTATGGCCAATCGGTCTCTATCTTAATTGATACTGAAGCTACTGAATGTTTTATAGATCCTAGAATAATATCCAAGATACCCATTAGACCTGGATACATGGAAAATTCATGGACAGTCCAGTATGGTAATCGAGTAGAGCGGAGGGTAGATACTTGTCTCTTTTCCAGTGAGTTAGAGCTTCCCAACCTTTCAAAATCAAGTCAACTTGTATGTGGCACCTTTAGGATCATATGATGTAATTTTGGGAATAAATTGGTTAACTGAGCATAAGGCTATAGTGAACTGTGAGGATAAGGTGGTCACCTATCTGGATGATTATGGAAACCTCATTGAGGTTTGTGGAATATAGAGACCCTTAGAGCTTAAATAGATTTTTGTGATGCAGCTCAAGAAGGCTCATCGAAAGGGGTGTGCAATTTATGTGGTGTATGTCAGTAACCTAGTAGCAAGGAATTGTATTTAGATGAATATCCTATTCTCAAGGAGTTCTAAGACGTATTCCCTGATGAAATTATGAAGTTGCCTCTGAAGCGGGAATTTATTTTTTCTATCAACCTAGTTCTAGGATTTGAGCCTCAATCCAAGGCACCATATCATATGACCACCACATAGCTCTATGAGTTGAAAGCCCAGTTAATGGAACTATTGGATAAAGGACTTATAAGACCCAATGTTTCTCCTTGGGGAGCGACGGTTATTTTTGTGAATAAGAAGGATGGAACCCTATGTCTTTGTATAGATTATTAGATGTTGAACAAGGTGACCATCAAGAACTAGTATCCACTCTCAAGGATTGATGAACTTTTTTATCAAATGAAGGGGTGAAGGTGTTCTCTAAAATTGATCTCAGGTCAAGGTACCATCAATTGAGGATTAAGGAAGAATACATTTCGAAGACTGCATTTAGAACTTAGTATGGACATTTCGAGTTCACAGTGGTACCTTTTGGTTTAACCAATGCACCAACAACCTTTGTGAACCTCATGAATAGTGTATTCAAAGACTACTTGGATTAATTTGTTCTAATTTTCATTGATGACATTCTAGTCTACTCAAAGACTGTTAAAGAGAATGATAGACATTTGAGGATATTTTTTCAGTGATTGAGAGAAAGGAAACTCTTTGGGAAGTTGTCCAAGTGTTCATTCTATCAGGACAGAGTGCACTATTTGGGCCATATCATTTCAGTTGAAGGAGTCTCTGTAGACCCCGAGAATATCAAGGTGATCATGGAATGGCCAGTGCCTTAGAATGTGTCAGAAGTCCATAGCTTCATGGGCCTCGTAGGATACTTAGGAAGTTTGTGCAAGGGTTCTCCCAAATTACATCTCTTATTATCTCACTCCAAAGGAAGGGAACGTAGTTTGAATGGACTGAGAAATGTGAGAAGGCATTCCAACTCCTAAAGGAGAGGCTCATGACAACACCAGTGTTGACTATCCTTGATCCTAATGGGAGATTCATAGTAATCATAGATGCATTAGGAGAGGGATTGGGAGTAGTGAAAATGTAAGATAGACAAGTGGTAACATATGAATCAAGGAAGCTCAAGCAGCACAAAGTGAACATCATGCCTCATGATTTAGAATTGGTGGCCATAGTTCATGCCTTATAGATGTGGAGGCATTATCTTCTAGGAAAGTCATTTGAGCTCAAGAAAGACCACTTGGGATTGAGATACATATTTACCCAACCAAACCTTAATGCACGATAGAGAAGGTGGTTGGAATTCCTTAGTGAGTATGATTTTGGAATTGAATGTATAAAATGGAAAGAGAACATAGTGGTTGATGCTCTTAGTAGACAAAGACATATGGTAGCCATGATCTCAACAAGTTCTAACTTGAGATAGCAAGTGATTCAAAATATACTAGAGGATGAGCACTATGAGAGAGTGAAGAGTGCCCTAACTGTAAATCCTTCAGATCATTGGTTTGATGGGTATGATATTGAACCAGATGGTACTTTGAGATATCAGAGAAGGATGTATATTCCTAACTCTAGAGAGCTGAGGAAGTTGGTTTTAGAAGTTCACAATGCACCTTATTCAGGACACCCTGAAGTATTCAAGATGATTGCGGAGTTGAACAGAGTTGAAGACTTTGTATTTTTGGCCTAAACTCAAGAAGGATGTAGTGGAGTATGTAGCTAGATGCTTGGAGTGCTAGTGAGTCAAGGCTAAGCATGCACATCCAACTGGGTTATTGTATCCTCATGACTACCTGAGTATAAATGGTAGGTGATCAGTATGGATTTTGTACAGGGGTTGTTGTTGAACAAGAACAAGCATGATGTTATCTTGGTCATGATTGATGAGTTGACTAAGGTTGTGCACTTCATTCTAGGAAACCTTAAGGATGGATTGTTGACACTGGCTAAGAAATTTTTCTAGATCTTCTGCTTACATGGAGAGCCAAAGACTATCATTTCTGATAGGGACACATAGATGACCTCTAGGTTTTGGATGACCTTGAATGCTGCATTGGGCACCAAACTAAATTTTAGCTCAGCTTATCATCTTTAGACTGACGGAAAGATAGAGAGGGTGAATCAGGTAGTCAAAGACCTCCTCCAAATGTATTGTATGGACCAATAGTATAGGTGGGAAGAATACTTTCCTTTGATAGAGTTTTCCTACAACAAATCTCATCATACATCCTTAGGCATGGCACCATTTGAAGCCTTGTATGGGCGGAAGTGTCGTACCCCCATCAGTTGGGATAAATTGGAGGATAGGATCATAGTAGGACCTAAAATGCTTAAAGAAATGGAAGAAAAAATGAGGGTCATTAAGAGTGGATTGAAGGAGGCAATAGACCGATAGAAGAGTTATGCCAACAAGAATTGAACTCTTAGATAGTTCGCAACTGAGGATAAAGTTTTCTTGAGAGTTAAACCTCATAAAAGTTCTATTGCTTTTGGAAATTCTTCCAAGTTGGCCCCAAGATATGTGGGACTGTTTGAAGTCTTGGAAGTGATTAACCCAGTTGCTTATAAATTAGCTCTACCACCTGCTCTGGCTCAACTTCATAATGTGTTTCATGTCTCCTTGCTTAAGCCATATCATCCTGATGTGACTCATGTGCTTGATTGGAAATTCTTGCAAGTACAAGACCTAGGAGTGGTGCTAGTGGAGCCCATTAGAATCCTGGATAGATGCAATGTTAAGTTACAGAGCAGAGAAATTTCTCAGTTTAAGGTCCAATGGTACAAGTACTCAGAGGACAGTGCTACTTGGGAGGATGCAGAAGAAATAGAACTCCCCTTTCCACATTTTCTTTCTTGAGAAAGAAACTTCAATAATTTTTCTTGAAATTTTTTGGATTGAGATACTATGGTATTCCATTCTTTCAATTTTGATGCGATGTTGAAATAGACAAACATATATATTTTGATGTGATGTTGAAATAGACATATATATTCTGATGTGATGTTGAAATAGACATATATAGATATGATGTTTTTTTATATTTACTAGACATCGGGTCAATGTCTCTTCCAAGAGTGGAAGGATGTCATAACCCAATTTTATTGCATATTTATTATAATATGGTAAATTAAATTATTGAAGAAATTCAATAAATATTAAATGGAAATTTTGGAATTTTCAAAAATTGAATGAAAGAAGTTGACTAATGTTGACTTTGCAAACTTTTGGAAATTATCTTATATGTTATCAATAATTGAATGTTACTGATAAATTTGCAAGTGTGTGCAGTTATAGGGTGATAGGTTGAAGGACAAGAACATGGTTGAAGTAGGATTAATGTTTAGTCGGATCAAATGGTAAGCTAGTTGGAATCTGGGTACACACACCACAAATGGCATGATGATTTTCATTTGAACTATTTTTCATATATAGGAGAATGCAATTTCATGACAAATTGTTTCAGTGATTGAAAATGAATGACTTGTAGATTAAATTGTCTACTCAAACTCTTTGTTTTGAAGAAAATGAAAATAAGTATTGTAAATAATGATTAAAAAGGATAAGTGATTTCACAATGGGAAAAATTAGTGAAAATAAATTCTTTTAGTTTATGTATATGGAAGCTCGAGATGAGATTAAAAGTTCCTTTCTTAATTTAAATAATAGCATATGGAACTTAAAAGATCTTCCAAACAAACAATTTTCACAAGAATGTAAATATATATATATACATGTATGTAAATAAATGTGAATACATACATATATATTATTTAAAAACATGGTAAATATGAATGAAATCATTTAAATACATACATACATACATATATATATACATACATATATATATTACATATATACACATACATATACATATATATGTACACATATTTAAATTCATATTGAATTCATATTCGATAACTAATATATTCTAAATCAGAATGTTTGAAATCAATGAGAAATCACCAAGGAATCCCACAAAGGACATGGACTGTCACAAGTTTAATGAAAATATTCAACCAAGTAGTGGTTGGGGGCAAGCAATAATGCCAATGCCTGAAAACATACAAAATACAATGTTGTTTCCATTTTGAATAATATCCAAGCGAAAAAGTAGAGAGAGGAGAAGAAATTGGGGTTTGAAGGCAAAAGGAAGAACAAGGACTTGATACAAGGAAAAATTTGAGGGAAACATCACAAAAGCTTGAATTGGAGGTAAATTGATTTCCTTTGGTAATTGACTTCTTATTATTTCCATTATTGAATCATGCTTGAAGTATTTTCTTGATTTTAATTGAGTGTTTTCATAGCATAGTAAAATGTGAGTCATTGTTTTGTGTTTAAATCGGCCTTCAGCGAATGTATCAAGTTTTTTCAACCACCTTGTGGAGATCGCATGGCCTACAACCTGTTTAGTATGGAAAACATAAAAGTTTAGAGCCTTCATGGCTATTTGTAGAGCTAGGCCGAGGTTCAACAACCTTAAATAGCTCAGCCATCCTCTCTATTTTGCATGATGATTCTTAGCCTTATGAAGGCTATCGGAATTCATTCTGATTGACTATTTTATTTGTAAACATTTTTCTTTGACAAGGATCAAATAACGATCATGTGGGAGGGCATGAATGCCCTGTATTTTGTATTTCATTTGTAATTTACTAATGTTTGTTATCAAATGGGTCGATAACAGAAAGGGGCTTTACCAAATGCTTTTAGAGCTTGCATATGTATGTATATTGTTATTTTGTGTGAAGCCAACCTCATTCGATAGGAATGATGCAATGAATATAAGTTTGAGATTCACCAAGCCTTGCTTGGGTTGATCTAGAAGATTGATGGGCTAATTCCTGAAAGTGTAAATGGTATAGACATAAGTTTGCATGTTGAATATTACTGAATGCATGGTATAAACCACTATTCCTATAAGTGAAATTTTGAATATAACTTTTGATGTTGTATAGGAGCGAATTTGTATCCCTTATGCAAATTCCCCTTTTTCCCTTCACTTTAGAAAACCAAATCCAAAGGCTAAATTCCACATAAGCCCACTACCTTCATTCTACTTGGTGGTTGTTTTGTGTGTCAGCATAGGAATAATTGTAAGGGATGCCTGTGTGGTACGCAGACGTTCGCGTGGTGTGCTTACATCCCTAGAAAATTCCTACGTCTGGAGCCTATAGAGGCGTTACACTTTCCATTGAAGGTTGGTTTGTAATGCCCCCTTCAACTAACTGACTCGAATATGGTTTTTTTCTTCATTCTCTCCTTCAAATTCACTCCTACATTCTTTTCATCTTTTTTCATCCTTTAGCACACTTTCCAAGCACTCTAGCATTCATTTTCAGCCTTCAAGCAACACTTTTCACTCCATAGCAGTAGCAACAACACTCTGTCAGCTCTGTAGAGAAAATGTGGAACAAACACCATTATAGCAGAGGCTTGAGTCCTCTCATTTTCTCCTCCATTAGCTAGTGAGATCTTGGTGGAGGTGGTAAGATTTTTACTCCTCTCCTCTACAATTTGGTTAAAATAACACTATTTTGTAGTGATTTTGTGTTCTTTACTTCATTTCCTTCTTTATCATATATTTCTCCATTGTTGCAAACTTGGTTGTTCGTGGAGGTGGAAACACCAAAATGGGGGTCTGACTAAGGCAGGCCCCTATACAACCACCCAACAATTTTCCTCTTTCTTGTGTGTAGGTGGATGTGATTCTTGGAGCTAGCTGGTGAACAAGTACCTCTATGAGATTATTCTTTCCACCCTAACTCTTATGTACTTATTTTATCATATTTGTGCATATCTTGCCTACTTCATAGCTTTGTTTTGGCCCTTTGGAAGTAATTAGCTAGGTCATTAGTCTATTTTCTTATGTTTAACCTTGTTTCTTTATTCCTTTGGTCGTACAGATTCCAATGCACCTAAGAGATGCTAGCGCGTTGTGTTGTCATCCCAGAACCGCACTTTCATCCTTAGGCAGAGAGCTTCCTAAGGAACATTATTGAACCTGAAAACTAGCTTGCATAGCCCCATTTTGAGTTTCGGGTCTGCAGAGTGATCAAAGGGCCTTATAGTCCTCATCATTCTTGTCTCGCATCTCCTAACACCCCTTTAAGCTGAGGTAAGTTAGGGCAACCTTTCGCTCTTGGCTCTCTGTGACCTGGGGCCTTAAATGTGGTGGATCCCCCTCTCTTACAAATGCTAAGAAAGAAAGCACCTAACCTATGAGATTGGTCAAATCCAAAGCAACTTAAGATCATTTTGTTGTAGCCTAAATAGGTATGAGTATTGTTTAGAACCTGAAACTTCTATTCCATTCTCTTGATCAAAATATTTGCTCAAGTTCTTCATCGACATACATGGCGTACCTAGTTTCTTCTAATATCAAAGTTGCTCATCGAATTTTTAGTGATGAAAGTGTTCAAGATCTGAATATTAGGCATTTTGTTTTCATGTGTGAAATTGGGCTATTTGATTTGTTAGAAAAATCTTTCGGCTTGCATGAAAATTGATAAATGAGAAGTTGTAGATAATATTGTTACTAGAAAAATAGCATTGATTATTTTCAGATCATTATGGAAAATGTGTTCTATTTTAAAATAGTGAAAAATTAAATGTAATGTTTCCATTTAGCTTCTAAACAGCTTGAAACAACAATAAGTAATTGCAGATAGTGAGTGTTCTATTGGAAAATGATATTTTTCTGTCATTAAATGTAATTGTTAAGTTTGAAAAAGTATTATAATGATGTAAACAATGAATAATCTTTTGTAAATGACACTATTTTGTTGTTATCTTTGTAGCTGAAAACAGCCTTGCTCATTAAACAGTTTAGTTGGAACATCTTTAAATAGTTGTAAATAGTAAATGTTCATAAATAAACAACTTTTCTTATAACTGTTTAGTAGGAAACAGTACTTGTTTTGTGTAAACAGTGAATGTTCATATGTAAATAGCTCGTCTTATAACTGTTTAGTAGGAAACAATACTTGTTCTATTTAAATTATGAATGTTCATTATGTAAATAGCAATATTAGAGTATTACAGTTGTGCGAATGCAATAACAGTATGTATGAAACTGTTCATATAGACTTGTTCCGATTCTTTATTATTGACAAAAGAAACATAAAATGGAATACTATTTTATTATTGAAATGTGATTTTATAATTTATTTTAGAATGTATGCATAAATTCAAAAAACTTAAGTAGGCACATATATGTGTATGCACATATTTTGATGTGGTTTTTATACACTTCTCAACACAAGCAGTGTGTAGGTGCACTACCTCTCTTGAAAGACAATCTTCCACAATCTGATTGCAGAACACTATCCCAAGGTCTCTAATGTCAAGTCTTGATAGTGCTTCAAATATCTTAGTTGCTTCACGTGATTTGTTGGAATCACAAGGTGGACTTATGGATGAGTCAGAAAGTGGGGAAGTTGGACCTCTAAATGGAGTTCTTAGGATGGGAGAGTTGTGCATTTGCTGCAGGTTCAAATAGTAGTCTTGAACTCCATTTCATCATTGGATTTAGCTTTATAATGTGCAATGAACCTTATCATAGGCTATTTTATAAAAAAGGAAAAGGGTAGGGAAGAGAGGAAGTTCCTAGACCTAAAAATATAAATGACCAGTGATCATGGAGGCTGCTACAGTAGACAAACTCCCTAAACTAGGTTTTGCTTGGCTAAGAGGAACCTATAGTTACACAAAACCAGTGCACTCTTCTAAGGACTACGGATTTTCATATTACACACACATCATGCACATGCAATCGAACTAAGTTGTAGCAATAAAGGAAAGAAGCTTAGAATAGCTTTGCAAAGTGATTCATCATCAATGAACCACAAAAAGCATGAGCTCAAATTCATCAAATACTAAAACAACAATCACCATAACTACTTCCATTCAAGAAACTAACAACTAAACTAAAAAGGGAAGTAGAACCATGGATGCAAGATGAGAAAAATCAAAGAGAACATCCATAAAATCATGCAATGTTGTCTTCTATTGCTACAAATACTTTTTACACTAGCTCTCCGACCATTTACAAATGAGGGGAAAGCCCTTATTTATAGTTTTACAAAGCCCAAATGAATGGCTAGGATTGAATTACATTATGTGGCTTAGATTTTGATTGCACTAGGGCTTCACCTACCCCACAATATTTAGCAATTTAAAATACATATTTTGTATTTTCCATGTTTTGTCATGTAGTGGCCAGTCACTGTAGCAATTTTGTCTTCTAGTTGATTTCCCTTTTCACTGTAGTTGAAACTGCTTGAAGGCTTCTCTTTGCTTGATGCATTCACAACATTGTCCATTGAATCAGACAAAACTCGTTTACAACTTTGCATTGTTGTTAAATGGATCAGATGATCTGATGAGACAGCTCCTAATGGATCGTGATCATTTGTTGGGAGGGAGGAAACAACTGCTCCCTCCCACCACCTTCCAGGCCACCCTTCATAGATTTGTCACTAACTCCCTTGACATAGGCTTGCTTCTAATGCTAGCTCTATTGATGGGTGCTACGAGGAAAGGTGGACATAAAATGAATGGTGATAGGAGCTATGTGCTTTTCCTTGTTTAGATTTCTCAATGGGTCTCCCCGATGGACCCACGGTAGGCTCCTTGAATCCTGCATACATGAAGTGTCGTAAGTACATTCATACACAAATTAAGGAAAACGCTAGCCAAACCATGCAAACTCCTTGTTAGATTGATTCATGCATCATCAAAAGATCATAATATTTATATTTGGAGCTCATTTGGACCATAAACATTAATGCATGCTTAGGGGTGTTGGCACCATAGGGAAAAAGGACGACGAACGGTGGGTGACGAGTGACGAACAGATGGAAAATGGTGGACGAATGGCAGATGGCGAACGACGGGTGAAGGGATGGATGGCGGACGATGGACGATAGGTGGAGGGACAGCAGCCCAAAATGGAAGTTCCCAAATGGCCAAGGAGGGGACGACAACCCAGAAATGGCCACAGAAGGATGGAGTCCCAGAAAAGGCCATGGAGGGACGGAGTACCAAAAAATGGCCACGGAGGGACGGAGTCCTAGAAAATGACCATGCAGGGATGGTGGCCTGGAAGGGAAGTTCTGAAACTTCACAAAACTTAGAAAATTTGAGATTTTTCAATTTTAGCGCATGGGAAAAGGGGTAGAAAGAGTGCCAAGACATACTTTCTTAAGATTTCACTCATTTTGAAAAATGCGAAAGTTTGGAAGGGGGAAGTCGGAGGGTTGCCACCCTTTTGAAATGGAAATGAGCACACGGTGGCTCAGAAGGGAAGTTTCAGATGGCCACGAAGGGACAATGGCCCAGAAAATGGCCACGGAGGCACGGCGGCCCGAAAAATGGCCATGGAGGGACAGAGTCCCGGAAATGGACACGGAGGGACGGAGTCTCAGAATGAAATTTTTGCAACTACCCAAAACTTAACGAAACCTTGGCAGTTCACTTAGGCACCACAAAAACATCCCAAATCCATAGGAAACTTGTCCCCAAAGTCAAAAATGAAGGAAAAAGTGAATCGAGGGAGCAAGGACCAAGTCAGCAGGAACAAGGCAAAGAGCGAAAAATAGAAGGGGGGACTTTGCTTCTCTCCAAATTTGAATGTTCCAAGTAAAATGAAGGGTATGGAGTAGTGTTTATGGGCCAGTTGTTACTAATGGCGTGCATTGATTTCTTTGTATGGTGGACCCAAGTTAGGTGAGATGCGGGAACCCATGCTTAGTTAGATGCTTGGTCAAGGCTTGGATGGAGAAACTAAGTGCGGGTCTTGTCGTGTGGGCGAAAGTTGGGTGTTAGTCGCTAGTCAACAACGAAACATGAGTGGACCCATATGAGGCAACTCGCAGCTGTGAGTCCACAAGACCTGGAGGACACCAGGGCAACAGATGAAGAAAAACCTATAGGGGCACTTCCACAAAGGCAAAGGACTTGGTGAAACTCAGGTAGGTGAATTTGGTCAGGGGAATTTGATCGTTTGAAGGTACATCACCAATTTGAGCTTGGAAAAAATGGCACGCAAAATGAGATGGGAGAAAAGTAGCCCATCGGGAGCGAAAAGAGGGGGTCCCTGCCCATGGTGGGGCGTGTGTGCAAAACATGCACAACAAATGGCAACTTGCTAGGGAAATGCTCCAAAACATTTTGATGACAAACTGGAATCACGAACCCAAAATCTTTGGTTCTGACCTTCACACTAGGGAAAACAAACTAGACTCTCAACCAAAGGATCAAAACCACTAGTTAATCCAACCTTTAGTATGCTAAAAATCCAAGTGTGTCCAGTTGTGTTAATTCCCATCCTTCAGTCATTACAAGAACCTAAGCTTCGTCAAGTTAAGTTACATAGTTTTTTCTAACTCCAAAAGCATTTGGGACATTGCCTCGCTACCAGTCAAGCTTCCATAACCCTGACAAGGTTGTCGTTATGATTCTCCCGAACATTACTCTACTATCGGTCGAGTGTCCATAGCCCTGGTAGAGTTGCTTGGATACCCCTAAAAAGTTGAATTTTCTCTTTCTTTTAATTTTCAATGCTTTCTTTCTTTCCTTTCTTTTGGTTTTTTCTCTTTTCAGTTCTTTTATTTCAACCCGCAAGCAATGAACCTCACGCTCAGGGCTGAGAATCATAGTGGCGCTAAAGCAAAATTTTAGATTTTTCACTTAACTAGACTTCGCAATAGGACCCACAGTGACCATCGGGTTCTTAAAATGTGGGAGAGATATAAGATTCCAAAATACATTAGAATTGGACCAACCAACAACTTATCCTCTTTGAATCAAATGTCCAGATCACTCGACACTAATAGAAGACCCTCACCGTCAAGTGATAAGTATGGTTGTTGTGCGCATAGATGTGCCCAACCAAAAGTAGAGGGACCTCGAGCAAAGTAGTAGAAAAATGGAAGCAAAGTGAACACCAAAACTAACCAAAGTGAGACAGTGAAAGAAAACAACTAACAAACTACTCTAAAGCAAGCAACCTACAGCAAACCAACTAACCTAAGGAAAGTAGGAAAGTGGAGTATTTACAGGAAACCTACACTACCTAAAAATGAGTTATGTACAAAGAGATATTTACAAATCACTATGTTCAGGCAAGGCGAGCTGACATCAATGCTCATTGGATTTCGCAGTGCATAAACAAGCAAACGAGTGATTGTTATCGTTCTTAACCATGCAAATTTATCTTTATATTCCAAAAAAATAAATTCAACATTACAGCACTCAAGTTCAATCACACAGTGATCTAAGGTGAGTGATTCTCTTATGTTCCTGCGTGGCTGGGGGGGGCTTTGCTAGCTGCTTCAAGGGGGGCTATTTCCTTTTCTAGTGTTGGTGTGTGTGCAGGGTGTTTGTGGCCAGATCTCTGGCTTGGTCCATGTTTTTTGTGCGCCTGGGGATTCTTGGGCACGCTGTGCTGTGTTGTGTGCCCGCTCTTGGGGTTTCGGTGGTGGTGCATGCTCATGCATGCGTGGATTTGGCTGCTGGGGGATCGGCCTTTTTGGGGTGTGTGGAGGGAAATGGGTCATTTTTACCTCTAATTCTAAGTGGTAGTGTGGTGTGGGGTGCATGTGGCGAGAGGTGGTGTGTTTGGTGGAAGGGTTGGTGTTCGGCCTTGCATGGTCGTCTCTGGCTCTGCTGCCTCAATGTCTCTGGGGGAGACTTCGTTGGGCCCTTTAGGCATGGAATTTCATTTCGTGATTGGCTCAAAGTCATCGTTGCTTGCAACAAAAGTTATTGACAATAGCCTTTTCTTTCAGGATTCGGATGATGGCTATGTTCGTATGTCGAGGGGATCTCGTATCACCAAAGTTAATGGATGTCTTGAGTGGTACAAAGAGAGAGCCAAGCTGGTCATTCTGCCTGAGATGATAGCTGAAGATATTGAATATTATTCCAGGTATTACTTATATTGCAAATTTTTGGGGATGAGGGTTTCTCCTCAATTTTTGGTGTCTTGGGCCCAACGGACCTGGTCGCCAGAGGGTGAAACGGACATTATGTTGTTGGCTAACAATTACTTCATGGTCACTTTTGATTGCATGGCTAATCGGAATAGGTTCTTTGAGGGTGGTCCCTATTTTCATAACCAAGTGGGGTTGTTTATGAAGCCCTGGCATGCAGGTTTCAATCCTTCGATGGAGCTGTTGAATCGTGTTCCGGTTTGGGTTCGGCTTCCTCGACTTCCTATGGAATGTTGTCATGATGATGTTCTGTAGTTGATAGCATCTTTTCTTAGAAAACCAGTTAGCTCCTCGCAACAAACTCTAGATAGAAAGGTAATGACTTATGCCCATATCTGTATTGAAATTGATTTGAGAAAGCCCTTGCCAAATTTTGTGGATATGTGTGCAGGTTCTTACTCTTGGGTGTAATATTTGGATTATGAGACTCTCCCTTTTCGGTATCGTCTTTGTCATGAATATGGTCACTTGTTGCGACATTGTCCAAAGGCTAGGCCTATGGAGCCCCCATCTTCTTAGCCTCCACGCAACCCACCTATGGCTGATAGGGGGAAGGATCCTATCATTGGAGATGGGGTTGATGCAGATGGTTACGTCCCTATCAAGGATCACAACAGGAATAGGGGTTAGAAGCGGACCTTGAAGGAGAGACAAGATGAGGATACTTTTAACAGATTTGAGGTGTTATATGATCTTAGCAAGCAGGAAGTGAATCTAGGTTTGGTAAACCTTGATCAGGGAACTCTGAGTATAGGCCAGCTAGGTCTCCTCTCTAAGGCTACTCAGGATGCATAGGATGTTGGAGTTTCTCAGATGGTCATGGATCTTCACATGGGGGTTCTAGTGGAGGCAGTTCCTGTAGCTAAGTTGAAGAACGATGGTGGGGATGGGTCTCCTCCAGTTTCGAATGTTGGTATTGATATTGGGAGGAGTGTCAAGTCTCTCTCTCCTTTGGGTCTTCATCAAAAGGACTCAAAAAAAGGGGTGGGGGAGAAATCTTCCAAGCTTGGTCATAAGAAGGATTTGGAAAATATTAAGTTAACAAGGGAAAATTTGGTGGAGTTAGGTTCGATCAAGACTCTAGATTCTCATTTCTTGAATCCCCTAAAATGATTTTTTTATCATGGAATGTGAGGGGCTTGAACAGTGGCCCTCAACAAAAATTTGTTCATGATTTGATTAGAAGTAATGCTCCTGATGTTCTTTTCCTACAGGAGACTAAGTTATCAATTGAGGGTGTGATAGGTGTGATGCCCAAGTTATGGGTGAGTGGTGAGTGCCAGTGCATTGGTGCCATTGGTTCGGTTGGGGGTGTGGCCTATTTTTGGAACCCTCAGAAGGTCCACCCTCTTTGGTGGATATCCTTTAAGTCTTCCATTTCTATGGTGGCCTCTTGGTTTGAAACGGGAGAGTCTGTTCTTTTCTCTAATATTTATGCTCTTGTGGATCTTCTTGGCAAGTAGTTGCTATGGTCCCATATTAGGTATGTGTGTAGCATGGTTCCTCTTCATCCGTGGATTATGGTTGGTGACTTCAATGCCATTGCTGAGTTGACTGAGAAGCGAGTAGGTAATGCAAGGTTGGATCCCTCAGCACTACTTCTTCAATACAACATCTATGCTTTGAATTTGGTTGACATCAGGCCCAGTAATGGTCGGTTTACTTGGAACAATCAAAGGATGGTGGATAATTGCATTACAGAAAGGTTGCATCACTTCCTGGTTTCCTGCTATTGGATTGGTGGCTTGTGGTCCTCTAGTTTTGAAATCTTGGATTGGAGGGGCTCAGATCATTGGCCTATCAAGCTTTCCATTTCTTCTGCTCATGTGACTCACTCTCCCTCCAAGTTTTAGCTCATGTGGTTGCGGGACCCATCTTTACATGTCCATGTGGCTGATTGGTGGAAGCTTGGCAAACCAACATTTGGTACGGTGATGTATACTTTTGCTAAATTGCTTCAATTTACCAAATATCAGCTCAAACATTGGAATAGACAGTGCTTTGGAAATATTTTCCATGATAAGGCTCGTGCTCAAGCTGAATTGGATGGTATCACTAGGGTGATCAGGGAAGAGGGAGTGATGGTTGACTTGCTCCAGGATGAGGCTAGGGATTTAAAGATGTTGGAGGAGTGTGAGTTGAGAGAGGAAGTATTTTGGAAACAGAAGGCCAGAATTGAGTGGCTTCAGGAGGGAGATAAAAATATTGCTTTCTTCTTTAACGCGGTGAAAGCCAAGAGGTAGGGTAATTCTATTTCGGTTCTGGTTAATGAAAGAGGGGAGCAGCTCTCCTCTTCTCAAGAAATCTTGAATGAAGCTGTTTAGTATTTTGAATCTTTATTTAGGGAGGATGGGCATGGTGGTTCTATTGAGGAGGTACAGGTTCTTTCCTGTATTCCTTCTTTGGTCACAAGGGAAATGAATGAGCATCTCATGGGGGACATTTCTTTGGAAGAATTGGAGGAGACTGTGTTTCAAATGAAGAAAGGGAAGGCTCTTGGACCTGATGGTTTCCCAATTGAGTTATTTCAAGAATTTTGGGATATTATTAAGTTGGATTTATTAGTTGTTCAGAAATCTCAAAAGAACAAGTAGATGCTTCGAGCTTTGAATGCTACCTTTCTTGCTCTCATACCTAAATGCGATGGGGCGGATAGGTTAAGTCAATTTAGGCCTATTTCCCTATGCAATGTGATCTACAAAATTATTACCAAGTTGATTGCTAAGAGATTAAAAAAGTGGTTGAGAATGTTGATCTCGGAGGAATAGAGTGGCTTTGGGGTTGTTATTGCTTTGGAAACCATTCACTCGATGGCCAGTTCCAAAGATAAGGCGATGTTTATCAAGTTAGATATGGCTAAGGCTTATGATCATGTTGGTGGTCTTTCCTCTAGCGGATGCTTGGAGCTTTTGGTTTTGGAAATGATTGGATTTAGTGGGTTATGAGTGGTGTTACCTCAGTTTCCTTCTCTATGTTAACTAATGGTGAGCATTTTGAGCTGTTTGGAGCTTCTCGTGGTTTGTGGCAGGGAGATCCCCTTTCTTCATATTTGTTTATTCTTCTTGTGGAAGGTTTGGGGCATTTGATAAGAAGGAATGTTGATCTGGGGCTTATTCAGGGGTGGTGGTGGGGAGGTGATCTACCCCGGCAGTCTCATTTACAGTTTGTGGATGACACAGCTCTGATCGGCATGGCTACTGTTAGGGAAGCCTCCATTTTGCACAAGGTGTTGGATGTGTATCTTGTTGCTTTGGGTCAACAGATTAATGAAGACAAGTCCTCCATCTTCTTCTTTAACACCCCAGATCCCATTCAATGGTGAATTGCCCATATCTTGAGATTTCAAATTGGGGGTCTTCCTTTGATCTATCTTGGTATGCCTATCTCTGTTGGTAGGTTGCCTAAGGCTTCTTGGAAAAATATTTTGGATAAATTTTGGGTGAAATTTAATCACTGGACTCATAGGTGGTTGTTCTTTGCTAGTCGTGTTCAATTGCTCAGGTCGGTGGTGCAGGATCTTCCCACCTACATATGTATGCTTCAGCTAGCCCCAATGGGATTTGTTAAGGATTTAGACTCTTTAGCCAGGCAGTTTCTTTGGGCTAGTAGTTTGTTGTCTTCGAAGTGGAGCCTTGTTAATTGGGATATTGTTTGTAGTCCACGTCAGTTTGGTGGCCTTGGGTTAAGGCAGTCATCCTTGACCAGGGAGGTGTTGGTGGCTAAACTGTATTATAGATGGTGTGTCGAGCAGGATCATAATTGGGCTAGGATTTTATCTCATAAATACTTCCTTGGTGTGGCTTGGCAGGATATTCCCCAATTTCCCCTGGAGGGGAGAGGTTCGATGATTTGGAGTACGCTTAAGAAAGGTGTGACGCTTGTTAAGGATGGCATTTTCTAGATTTGCAGAGGGGGGTCAAAGGCTCATTTCTAGTTTGATTCTTGGGATGGTTTTCCTCCTATTACTTCTCAGTTCCCTAAACTGCTGACTCTATGCCATAGGTTTCTTGTGGCTAGCTAGTCTAGGGTGAGTGATTTATGGCCTTCTATGTTAATGACCAGCCGGTGCAGGCGAGATGGAAGCGTCCTGATGAATGGCCTGATGTTGGTTTGAATGAAGAGTGCACGGAGCTTCACAATATCCTCTCTAGTAGGCAATGTAGTTCCCTCCTAGATGGGGATCTCCTCTCTTGGTCTCCTAATCCTAAGGGGGTCTATTATGTTGCTTTTGGGTATCAGGTGTTGTTATCTCATAAGCTAGAGGGGATGGAGGTTCCCTGGTGGAGGAGAGTTTGGAACAAGTTTTCTTGGCCAAAGTGCAACTGTTTTGTTTGGACCTTGGCCTGGGATAGATGTTTGACTTGGGACAACATTCAGAAGCAGGGTTTTCAGGGTCCCTCTATTTGTGTTCTTTGTGGGGGAGGGGAGGAGGAGTTCGCTCATTTTTTCTTTCATTGCTCCTTTGCTTCGCAGCTGTGGCATTTCTGGTGGGGAGTGTGGAACTGTTCTTGTGTTCATGCCTCCTATTTGAATGACTTTTGGAGCAGTTTGGGTAGGCCTCCTTTGGTGGCCTCTTTTCTACAGGATGTGTGGTATGTGGGACCTACTTTCATCCTGTGGTAGATTTGGTTAGAGAGAAATCGTAGGATTTTCCATGGTGAGAAGATGGTTGTGCAACAAGTTTGGCAAAGAATTCTAGGTATGATTGAGGAAACGGTGGCTGCTAAATGTGATGTTGGGTTTCCCTTGGGGAAAGGGGATGCTTAGGTGGTGGATAGATTGGGGATTCATGGATCATCTTTGGCAGCTGCTAGCCTCAGGAAAGGTCGGTACCTGCGGCAGAGGGTTCTTAGGATCAGTAGATGGATTCCCCCCCCCCCCGGCTAGCATTTTGAAGATCAACACGGATGGATCTTCTTGGGGTAATCTTGGGCCACCTGGGGTTGGGGGGATTGGTAGAGATTCTTTGGGATCAACGGTTTTCTTCTTTTCTATTCATGAGGGGGTGCAACCCATTAATCTTATGGAAGGTTTGAAAATCTTATATGCTTTTGAGTGGGTGTTTGCTTTGGGCTAGCGTAAGGTTGTTTGTGAATCTGATTCGCAAGTCATGATAAATTTGCTGAAGGATTGAAAGGTGTCTGATGTTCACTGGCAGTTAACTAGGTTGGTTCAGCATATTTTGCAGATTAGCTCTTTGATGGAGATGGTGTCCTTTGTACACATTCCAAGGGAGTGGAACAGAGTAGCTGATTGTTTGGCTCGTTGGGCTTCTGAGCATATAGAGGGTTGGAATGTTGTTGAGTTGGGACAGGTTTCTCCAGAGCTCCGTCGTGACTTGGAGGGGATTCTTACTAAAGATGGAAATGCTAGTACTATTGAATGATGTGGTTTCTTGTTTCTTGTTTGGTTCTGGTGGTTCTTGGGCATTGGCCTGTTGATGTTTTGTAATGTTGTTCTCTGATTATTAATAAAGTTTTTACCCTTTACACAAAAAAAAAATGAAGTTCAATCACATGGTCAGGGAAAATCAACAATTGAGGAGGCTCGCTAAACTCATGGTTAATCCATAAACACGTTTGTCTCCCCTCATTCCCATAATCAAAATGATAAATGTAGCTATGAAAATCAACAGAAGAAAGGAAGGATAGAACCTAGATGTCGTCACATGGAGGTGGCAGCATTTGACAATCGAGAGAGAGCACTACATCGTCAATCGTTGCATCGACAGTCTCAGAGGGTGGCACGGGATTGTGCAACATTTCAGGCATCAAGTCTACATACACTAGTAGAATTTGGAAAATAAATGACTACGTGACAAACTTTTAGTCACATGACTAAAACTTTTAGTCACGTGACTAACACTAGTACTTTTGAAAATAAATGATTAATTTGGTCATTTATAACTTGACTAATTTGATCATTGGGTAAAATCACAACTAAATGACTAAATAAATGACTAATATTAGACAAATAAAAATGACTAAATAAATGGTTATTACTATATTCTTTTTTCTTTCGAATTTGATCATAATCCATAGAGTTTAAGCCCCCCTCATGGGACCCCTATCTAAGCTTGTTCCCCTCCCAAGGGCAAGTTCTTACGCATTACTCACTTGTTCACCACTGGAAACACCACTTCATGTCCAACTTGCATGTGTTAAGCATGTCGCCAGCATTCACCTTGAGCCAGGATCAAACTCTCAATGAAATTCAGAGTTTTATTACTTATTACTTATAGCTCCCTTCTTCATGAACGAAGTTGATTCATGAATTATCTATCATCTATATAATATTAAGTCCTTTATTGAATAAAATCTATATATAGATTCTATTAAGTCATGTATATAATATTAGTATATTATATTATATTAATAATATTTGTATTATAATATAATATAATATAATATATTATAATATTATAATATACATAATATATTATAATATTATAATATACATAATATAATATTATTTAATATTATATTATATTATAATATTATAATATTATATTTATATTATTAATATTCCATTTTGCATAATGGGCGCCATAATTTTTAGTTTATCGCCAGTAATTTTCCTTTTAATAAACATAATCTAAACCCCTAGTCGAAACCTTCTTTTCAGGCTACAGCTTGCCAAATCAAAGAAGTGAAAGGTCAAAACCAATGAGGAAGAGTTTGGAGGAGCCGAAACCAATAGCGGCGGGGAAAGCGGCAAAATCTGCAGATAAAGGATGCTCTAATATTAAAACCTAAATGTGCTCAGTATTAGGATCTTCTTATTCCACTGGCAACTTGATCATAGAAGATTGTAGAGGTTTAAATAACCTTCCTTAATCCACTGGCAACCTGTCATGTCTGTAGTACTTAAAAATAGTAAATTGTAGAGGTTTAAATAACCTCCTTGATTCCATTGTCAACCTATCACAAATGTAGCACTTGAACATAATAGGAAGTTTCAAAGGTTTCAATAACCTCCTTAATTCTATTGACAATCTATTGCAGCTGCAACATTTGAGACTAAAATATTGTCATGGTTTAAATAACCTCCTTGATTCCATTGGCAACGCGTCACAGCTGCAACCTTGAACATAGAAGGGTGTGAACGTTTAAATAACCTTCCTGATTCCATTGGAAACCTGTCACAACTGCAGCACTTGAACATGGTAGGGTGTATAGATTTAAATAACCTCCCTCATTCCATTGGCAACCTGTCACAGCTGTAGCACTTGAACATAGAAATGTGTAAAATTTTAAATAACCCCCCTGATTCTATTGGCAACCTGTCATAGCTGCAACACTTGAACATAGAAGACTATAGAGGTTTAAATAACCTTCCCGATTCCATTGGCAACCTATCACATCTACAACACTTGAAAATAGAAAGTTGCAGAGGTTTAAATAACCTCCCCAATTCCATTGTCAACCTCTCACAACTGCAGCACTTGAATATAATAGGAAATTTTAAAGGTTTAAATAACCTCCTTGATTTTGTTGACAATCTATCACAACTACAACACTTAAAAATAAAATATTGTCACGGTTTAAATAACCTCCTTGATTTCATTAGCAACCTATGACAGCTGCAACACAACACTTGAACATAGAAGGGTGTGGACATTTAAATAAGCTCCCTGATTAAATAACCTCCTTGATTCCATTAGCAGCCTATCACAGCTACAACACTTGAACATAGAAGGGTGTGGACGTTTAAATAAGCTCCCTGATTTGTTTGGCAACCTGTCATAGCTGTAACACTTGAACATAGAAGGGTGTGGACATTTAAATAAGCTCCCTGATTCCATTGGCAACCTATCACAACTGCAACACTTGAACATGGTAGGGTGTACAGATTTAAATTTAGCCTCCTTGATTCATTGGCAACCTGTCACAACTGCAACACTTGGACATAGAAGGGTGTAAAAGTTTAAATAACCTCCTTGATTCCATTGAAAATAGAATGTTAGGATGTGTTCCAGAGTGCTTCATTAATTCAAATATTTTGAGAGGTTCCTTGCAAAATCCATTTTGTGCACATTTTGCAATCAATCATTTCATTCCATGAGATAACATCTCTTTGAGGCATCTTGTCAAACAATTCAGGTGTTTTGTCTACGATTCCATATCTTGCATATATGTCTACCAAAGCATATCCAACTATAACATCTGACAAAAATTCCCCTACCATTATGCTTCGGTGCATGTTCATAGTCCGTCCCAAAGCTCCCATTTTCACACAGGCAGGGAGGACTCTGGTATTTTACTTGTGGAAATTTTATAAAAATTATATAATAATTAGATAAGAACCCTTTGCTATTGAATAATTGACTAAAAATTTGAAAATTTGAGATATTTGCATTTGATATACTAATATTCATGTTTCTTTACAGGTTTCTAAAGGCCTTCTACAAAAGTTTAGACCTGACAGGGTTCTTGATACCCCAATCACTAAGGTTTGCAAGTTTCTGAAGCTAAAATGTGCTAATTGAAATCCTGTCAAAAGACTTTTTTCCTTTATATCTTTTATTATTCAAATATATAGCCAATTTATGTTTGCATGTATTCTGCCATTGCAGGCTAGTTTTACTGGTATTGGTGTTGGTGCAGCATATTATGGACTGAAACACATTGTGGAGTTCATGACATTCAATTTTGCTATGCAGGTTGGTGTTTTCACTACTTTTAAGTGTTTGTCTTTTGGTTTTGAATGCTATTTTGTTTGTCACATAATTTTGTACTTTGGTTTTGTTTATTCGAGTTTCATTTATAATATTTTGTTCACTTTTTTAGACTGCTTGAGGTGCTCTTATATTAGCTATCCTTTTGTAGTGTTTTGTATATGTATTGCTATTTTCATGCTTTCTAAATGAAAAAGTTAAAATGTGTTCTAACTTGTAAATCCTTATTGCTATTAGTGATCAACCCCAAAGAAACACCTCCCTTTCTTTTTAACATGACCATTTCAGGGCACAAGTCACTTTTAAAGACTAGCTTGAGATTATCTTCTTATGTTATCTGCTTGGATGTTATTTTTATTTGGTCATTGCTCTTTCCTTTGTAGGGATGAGCTTTGAGTTGAAATGATTACCTTTTACTTCTACTTAGTTAAACTTGATCTGTATATTGATTTGGGTGGTTTGTTAAATGCTTGTGAAGGATCCTTACATTTTATGCTGGGATGTGCGAAATACAACTGGCATTTTATACAAGTGAGTTTCTTTAACTGGAATTTGATGAGCATTTCCTTTATATCTAATGTTTGTTTATTTTTAATGAGGGTTTATGTTTGTGCAAGTGTTTGCATTTCTATAGATTGTTTGATAAAGTAGTTTTGAGAGTTATTGACTTTATATACATATTTGGTTTCTCATGTAAAGTTACCGAATTTCTATTGGTTTCAATGTATTCATCTGAGACTATGTTTTTTTGTCATTTTTATTTAATGATTAATCATATTGGAAACTTTCCTTTAAATTTATATGTTGCTAATCAATTGATACTTATTATATTCATGATTTGGTGTTGATTATGCTTTGGTAAACTATGGCTATCTACTACTTTCACAAGGAAGTTTTGACTTTTTTCCCTAGGTTCAATATGATGCAAGCAGTGTCCATTTATCTTGATAAAGAACACCATTATTTTTTTGGTCATTTTTTCGGATTTAAGTGGCTGCACATATGTAAATGGTTCTTTGTGTGAGTTGAGTAGGCACATGTATGCATACATGCATGGATAGTTGCAGAAATAGTCACATTAGTTTTTTTGGACTAGCAAGTTGGATGATTTCTAAACAACAACCCGAGGCATAAAATTTTTCCCTGACTTGGATTGATTTATGTGAAATAGTCATTTACCAAGCATATAAAAGGATTTTATTTTTTAAGTTGGACTAAGACCATGGAATCTTGTACGTGTCACTTTAGCAGTCTTCTGTGGAATCTTATATGCTTATTTTATGTGTATTAATAAAAATACTACTATGATATATCTTAAATATGTTTAAACATGGTTCCTTGAATTCTCTACTTGTCTATTGCAAAATCACATACATCCTCTATCTCAATATCTATATCTTTGCTCTTTCAAGCAACACATGAGTTTTTTGGGAATGCTCATTAATTAGATTTACATGTTGGATTTATATATGCATATGAGAAACTGATGTGTTACCATGAATCTTCTTGCATGTTAAGGATATTGTCCTAAGAAACATGCTAACGTTTATTCAAGTGCTATCAAGTTTGATGAAATAGATGTTATTTATTTGGAATTCCAGGTTATACAGGTCTGCAGAAAATACTAATAAGAGAATAGCCTTTGACCCTGAATCTTATGGTCAACATCTGGGTACTGGTGGACAGGTCAGTTCAATTATTTCCATTTAATTTGTTTAGTTTCAACTTCTTTGATATCAGGTTCTTATAATTTGAATCTAAAGTTGAAACATTTTGTAAATTTTCTTCCTTTGTTGATAGGATGGCAGAGTAAATGTGTATGATCTGCAAGCTGGGGAGTGGGTGAGAAACTTCCAAGCTTCTTTTGGCAAGTATTCTAAGGATTGGAAGAGCCTTTTTGTTATGCATATATGGTTATCTGTGATGGGTATCTTTTTCAGAATGTATATGTCACAGTTGAAATAGAAAAGAGACATTTTTACTCATTCCCAATTTTCTTTTCAACTTCCTCATAATCAGACACTGTGAACAGATTTTCTTTCCATCCAAATCTTCCATTGGTAGTTTCATCATCCAGGCATTGGAGATTTTGCATGCCAAAGGACGATGAAGAGCATTTAGACTTACATGGTAAGAATTATTTTATTTCAGGTTCCTTTCAAATCATGCAATTTCTTCCCCTTTTTTTTAATTGTATTATCATTGTTTTGGATTCCTTTTATAGCTATCCTTGCTACCTATTTCAGCAATATAAAGTTTGATATTTTTGATACAACAAGTTCTTTAGTCTTTTCTTAACTAGTCATGGACAAAAAACAAATGGTTAGGTGTAAAGTGAAATGTTAAGGAAGATATTTAATATGTAAGATTAATTTTTTATTGCCTAGATTTAGAAAATGTGCATATTAAGTTGTTTTATTGTCAGATAGAACTGGTGTAGCTTTGATATCTTCTTTAGAAGCTACCCAGGTTATATAAGGAAAATATATTTTTAAAATGTGCATATTAAGTTGTTTTATTGTCAAATAGAATTGGTGTAGCTTTGATATCTTCTTTAGAAGCTACCCATATTATATAAGGAAAATATATTTTTAATATTGCAAAGCCAAAACTTAGACAAGCAAATTTGGCCCTTTACTTTTGTAGCAAAAGATGTAAAAATTAAGGCCTTCTTCAAAATTGTGCTCTTTATGGAACACAACTCCTAGCTAACAGTTCATATTAGGCAGGCAATATTGGAATTTCAAATTTGTGTATGTTTCTAATATACAGAATGTCAAACCTTATAGAATCTAGGCACACTAAAACTCATCTGCTAATAAGTGAAGTTAGACTTAGGAAGAGTAATTATCTAGACAAAGACGAGGAAGCCTTCATAACTAGAATAGATAGAGAATCAAAACATGCATTCCGTTGTGGAATGAGAGAAGAACTTTGATCCATTTGTATCTATTGTGAAAAAAATAATGTTGGATTATCCATGTCATAGTGTTTGTAAACAAAAGGAAATTGTTCTGCTGCACTATCATAAATGTTTATGCATGATCTCTTAAATGGTATCAACAATTTTACTTGATCTCGAGACAAGCCAGTGAAGCAATCCTAGGAGGAGCTTAATAAAAAATAGAAAAGACTATTGAAAAGATTCTGGAAACTATCTAAGTGATATATTTACCCTGTAAACTTCTTAATGCAAGTTTAGGTGAAATTTCCCCATTTTAATGCCTCATGTAACATTTAATGGATGAAAAGTAACAATAGTGTTGATAGCTCAAAATGACCCACAACAATTAAGTGAGGGAAATGGCTTGAACTTTAGGTTTTGGTTACTATTCAAATCATAAAATGTTGATTATATTAAATAAGTAAAGCTTAACGTATGTCTACCACAATAGTATGAATTCAAGAATAGTAAACTGATGAATAGTCATGGATTGGTTTGGAAAAAGATTACAAAAAATGTAGAGACATCAATCAGTAGTACTTACGCCAAAATCATTGCCTAGGAAAATAAACCATTGATAGAGCTAATATGCTCTAGAAAACACTAATCAAAACTTATCTTTATATGGATTCACACAGTAGCATTGGCCGAAAATGAACAATACTAAAAGGAACTACGCTCATATGAACTTTGATTAGAGTAGCATTTTCTCATCTAGACAGAGAGAGAATAAATAGTCTTATTCAATGGTATTGTAATTGGAAAAGCTACTATGCATGGGAAAGGAAATCAGTGAAGGTGAAATAGCATCAATCTATGAGAAATCCTACATCTGGGAGGTCCACTTTAGTCCTGGGGACACATCCCTGTCGATCAGTGGTTTTAGGGTTCACAATTATAGAATCTAATTTTAATACTCAAACATCAAGATAGTTGCACATGAATCTCTAGTTTCCACCATATCATCTTCACAGTCTGCATGGGCAAGCTATGTCTCATGGAATCCACAAGTAACCATAAATAAGCATTTGATAGCTTAAACACATATAAGGAAACAAAGAAGTAGAACCATAATGCTTGCTTTTGTATGCTATACTGTAAAGGTCAATCTTACAAATGTGTACATTGTTCAAATTTTGTGTAAGCAGTTTACTCTTTTGTTATCACAACACGTCCAACCCATTTGGAGCCAGGACCATGATATTCACTATCCTTCTTTCTGCTCTATTATATTTTTCACTGTCTGTTGCAATTGTAGGGCTGTTTAAGTTTAACTACAGCAGTTAACTATTTTTTGTGATAATTTTCATGATTGTTGTTCATATTTAATGTATAGGTTCTTAGGTACTTTCACTTAAGAAGTTCCCTTTGTGTTGCAACTTGTGTTTCATGGTCTTCCTAGACCTATCTCTGTCTTTTAGTTAGATTTGATTTTTTAATTGTAGTTCTTGACTTCCTGAGTAAGTGAGAGTTGTACATGTGCTAGTTTCTTGTTGTGTCTAGTAAATATATTGTTTCGTTGTTGGAGGCTTTGTTTACTTGGTGCCTTTATTTCTAAAAGGTTGAGTTCATGTAATTTGGTATGTGTCACTTTCTTATTGTAATTGAGTTCCCAGTGTTTGTGTATTGTTATTGTTTTACCTTTATGATGTAAATTTTTCTAAGCCCGAGCTAATGTTCTTTTGACACTTGGAAGTTCCTCACTTGTTTGAATTGTTGGTACTGTGGTTTCTTCAACCAGTTCAAGTGAAAGGAGTATGGGTTCTCATTTCCTTGAGTAAATGTGATGATGAGGCATGTCGAAATCTTGTTTAGTCGAATCTTGGAGGACTCAGCAAGTTTTAGGATAGTGGATTTTAAAGACCATTTAAAGCCAAGAAAGCTATATTAAATTTGGCATGTCAGTTGATTACTCTGAGTGGTTTCATAACTATGCAAAATTTCAAAATCATAGAGGGAATGTTGGGCAAGGAATCTATTAATGGTGATCTAATTTGAACGATGCAGGTTTCTGGTGCTCGATTGTTACCCAAATATTTCCAACTTATGAAACTTTGAGAAGAGAATGGAAGAATTTTACTCAAATTCCATAAAGCTAGTTGATTGTTCTTTTGCACATCGTCATATTAATATTTTTTTGTCCACTAAATGTCATAATTTTCACTGAACAAGCTGCTTGGATGAAATACTTCACATTCAAGTCATCTGGGAACACTTGGAAGCTAGAACTCCATTGGTTGTTTTAGGAAATTTTATCTCAAACTCTTCCTTCGTCTATCAACATACCACACTTCCCATGGTATTCAAGACCAATAAAATTATTCAATCACAAGCGCATAGGAAACTATTGGGAAGGATTTTCTTTAGTCACTTGGTCAATCTACGATTGCTTTAACACCATTTCTTTATCAATGTGCTTTTTTACAAATTTATTTTTATATCATTCACTCTAGCACTCCAAAATCTGTTTTGCTTTGTTATAAAAAACTAGATAACCTTTGCCATTAATGGAAAAGAGTGATCTTTATAGGTTATATCCATGGAAAAATAAGCTTTACTGCAATTACATCAGATCTATCTACATATTAAACTATCAATAATCTAATATATCTAGCTAGAAGAATGGCAAGAGTTGCGATAAAGTATATAGATCTATATAGGAGATTTTACTTATTGTTCAAACATTTCAGCTACATATGATCTAGAGTAACTTATTCATTATTACAAACCTTACAGAATCTCCCCATAAATGAAAATAATTTGTAAATACAAATACCCAATTCTATTAGCCATAGATCTAAAGACATAAATATACCAGTATATTGTTTCTCCTATGGTGTAAGACACAGAGTCATAGATCTTAATACAATAACAAATAACATATTGCAAAATTTAAGGGTTATTTCCTTTGATTTAGTAGTATTGTACCCCCATAACAACAGTGCAACTATCACAACAAACATAACATAAGTGGTCCGATTCAGACACGATCCTTGAGCAGCATCTTCTTTCCAATTTGTTTTTCTATGCCCTTCTAGTAAACAGTAGGAGATTTGAAGGTCTATTACTTGCAAAAATGCCTATGGGGAGATGGGAATAATTCATATTGTTGAAGATTAGGAAAATGGAAATCTTTGTAAAGGGAAAGGCAACTATTGTGTGATGAACACTACAAGATATTATCTGGTTATGGTTCTTTGAAAGTGATTGCATACCATCATATTGGGTTGGCATTGAGTTGTTGTTGTCACTACAAAAGTCACACCTGCAAATATTTATGGAGTTTTCTTAGCATTCAGGTGGATATTGCAAGCAAAGTCACTTTCACACTAAATTTATACCAAATGTGTTGTCCCTTTCTCAACCCAACATGCATCATTACATGTTACATAGATTGTGACATCACATAATTAATATTTGAAAGCACTTAATTAGTTCTTCTTAGAGCTATAGGAACTATGACTTTGGGAGGTGAATTACTGATATGTCTGTCATTCTATCCACTACCAGCAAGATTCCTGGACCCTTTTTCAGATTTTAATTCCTCTGTATCTATTGCAAATTCTCTACTTTCTTCATCAGAAGGAATAACAACAAAAAAATGAGGGGAATTTGAATTGTTACAATCAGGCAACAAGCTTGCCCTACAAAGCAGGCAAGTAGAATGTGATAACAACTATGTATCAATGCATTTAGCATGAAAATCATGGCTACACTTTGGGAGAAATCTTAGAGTATCCTCACCTTGAAATTCACATAAGCAAACTACACAATCAGAAGTTTCTTTTACTCCCTTCATAGTCTTGTAAAGGAAAAGAGGCAGTGTATTGATGAAGGCCTGCTCAACACCAGAATCATGAAGATGAAACAACTGTTATAATTGTCCTTGTAGATCTGTCACTTTGTCTTGACTGAAACTTGGGTCTTCTTTCCTAGGTGTCTTCACAAGAAATATGATTAGTAGATGGAGACATCCTAATATAAAAAATATGATAGCCAATACTATTATTATCACTAGAATGCTTGGATTGATGTCATTGACAAATTGCCCTCATATTTTCTAACTTTAGGTGGCACTGGATTGGCTAGATAGGACACAAGCTCCACCGGAGGAGAAGGAGGTGATAGAACATGCCCCTGCAATGACACCAATCTTCCCTACATAAAACCATCTAAGGAAATAAAATGCATTATGAATGTCCTCTCCAGCACCCTCTGCAATGCAAAAAAAAGAATAACATTTCAGATTGTACCAAAATGTGTACACACCAGAACTACACATGCATCGCCCAAAGATAATAAATTTATACACTAACAAGCACAACCCATGAGACTACAAGTGCGGGTATGCTATACTGGACAATAATCCTATAGAACCAGGTCCACAAGTCCATTTATCACACACCTACAACATCAAATCTTGCAGAAAAACTTCACATATTTATGTATCTAATATATAAGTTAAACCCAATTTGGATATTAGTCATATACAGACATGGGTATTCCACATAAGCTCGAAATCAAAGAAAAATAGTGCAATGCGTTTGTTTCAAAATCATAAAGCACCAAAAACATCAAATTTAGTCTATAGATTGCAATCCAATCCAAATTTTAGTCATATACATACTTGGGTGTGCGACAAAGGCCTAAATTCAAAGAAAAATAGTGTAACTATAGTAAAATGCATATATTTCTTTCTCAAACTCCCCACTGGCTACAAACATCAAAAATCACACAAAACCACACATAATGTTTATTAGCCGATAGGATATATCTATTGTGGGCACAACCCACCAGAATTTAGCATGTCTCACACCTGAGCTCAGTTAAAAAAAATAGCCAATCATTCTTTTACACTAGGAAAATATCTACATTGAATTTGAGATCGAATAGAATCAAATATAATCAGATTCTAGCTAATCTGAGATCAAATCAGATTTATAATAAAATCAAATTTTGTTTAAATTCTATAAATTCTCAGATCAATTCACAAATCCATGAATCTAGGAGCCCTAAAAGCCTAATTTTTGCAGATCTACTCTTCATTTATTATGAATAGATTGAAGCAGCAGCTGCAGGGAGATTGGTTTTGCATTGTCTATTTTTTTTTAATTCTGGTTTGGTAGGGTTTCATAATATATTTCCTAAAAACTCTGTTCATTTTTTCTAAATTCTTCTTTGGTAGGGTTTCATAATATATTTCCTACAATTTTTTTTTTTTCTCAATCATCTTCCCAGACCGGTTGTGCAGAATTTGAAGGTAAGTCACATGCCATGGTTCCGATCAGTCTTTTCTTTTTGGGAATTTGTACGCTGCGGGTTCAGTTTTAGTTGTAACCTATAAACTAGGTCACAGAGATAGGGATCTGGTACAAAATTGCACCATCTATATTTCATGAAAAATATCAGAAGAAAAATACAATCAACTGCCTATCTCTAATGTGTTTCCTATGATATTATAATTCCCTTTTATAGAATAGGGCACAAGAACAATAATAGAGAGAAATGCCCAAAATTAAAGATTCTTACTAAATTAAACTTGAGTTATTGAATATTGTTGTTTGATTTAAGTGCAGAGATGCTCCCTCCTTACCCTCTCTCATAGTTAATCTTAATTGGGCAATGTTGGTTTATTTGATTATTCAAACTCTGTAATAATTACTTTACCTCTTTAGTAATTTATGTTAATAATGACCCACAGTAACTACGAGATGCAGGGGTATCAATACCTAAATAGGGATAGGATGCCAATCAAATTATGGTATCGAGTAAATAAATAAGGAGACAACTATATTATATATAAATGTTGTCATCATAATTGTGGGTAGAGGGATGCATATGCATTCCATGTTCTTATAATGAATTCTGGAAACTATGGTACTTAGTCTCACTTAATACCAATTATGTGATATTTGAATCAGTTCAAAACATAATTCAATTCTTCATCATTGGAAATCAACCTTATAGTTATAGTCATTTTGCAAAATGAATGAGTGTGTACCCATTCCGTTAACCTAAATAGAGAGATAATCGCTCCATTCTAGGAGACTTCCTTGATTGCCTAGATATGCAATTTTTCATAAAATAATATAAGAGGTGTTACACGTAATCATTAGAGATGATGGATTTTGTAAATTTCCCAAAAAGTCTTCAAAAAATAACAAAATACATTTTTTTATGTGAGCTAGGTTTTAGGTTGTTGTTTGAATTCTCTACATTTGAAATGTTTTAAATTATATTATTTAATAATGCACTTCTCTTTGGATTTTTCTTTGTAGTTATTTTGAGCATGTCTTAAGAATTTGGGCACTTTGGCCCAGTGGCAAAACATCATGGCACCTGTCTCTAGCTCATAGCACAACATTGAAGTCTCCCATATTTATGTAATTGATTTTTGTCTTATTTAGAGATATCACAAAAAACAAAACCTGCAACAATTGTTCATAAAAATCACTTGACATTTTGATTCTTGCCTCTTTGCAAAGGTATTGTTAGAAAAATAGTGAGTTGCAAAATAACCATCTTCTCCAAGAACACTATCTGGTTGTTGATTGTGTCCATTGTAAACAAGTCCAGTAAATACTTAAAAGTATAAAACCTATTCTTTCCATTCTTTAGAAGATGGTAAATAGTTTGTGTTGCTTTACAATTAAGACACTGCATTATTTTTTCAGTTGATGTGAGATACACCTCTTAGATTCCAAGATATGCTTTTTATATTTCTTTATCCAAGAAGTCATAAATTTTGA
This sequence comes from Sequoia sempervirens, assembly GCA_007258455.2. Lineage (NCBI taxonomy): Eukaryota > Viridiplantae > Streptophyta > Pinopsida > Cupressales > Cupressaceae > Sequoia > Sequoia sempervirens. Next base: position 356,678,316 of record VDFB02281492.1, read on the forward strand.
CCCTATTGTCTTAGTAAATTTGGCAAGTAATGAATAATAATTGTGCCTACTTTAGTAGAAGAGGCCATTCTATGCAAAGTAGAACTCTACTTGCAGTCCTCTCCCAGGTCAAAAAGGTTGTTGAGAACTTGACTAGATGAACTGGTTAAAGGATCTCTATAAGAGAACTTATCTAAGGTCAGGTTGATTAGGTAGGCTAGGAGCAACAAAAATTATGCATAATCCTTTCTAAGGAAGGGTTTGACAAGATATTTGTTAGTCCCTCTGAATACAAGACTAAGTACTTTAAATGCAAATTTTAATCTTAAACAACTAGAAAGAAAGTTTCCTAGTTGTTAAGATAAGCAATGGAAAACATAAGCAAGCAAGATGTGTGTCTAGACTAGGTCTAGGAATGATACTGTAATGTTTGAAAGTCAAATGAACAAAGTTTAACTAAGTATGAGCTATACATGGCTACTAATGCAACTCTTAGATTGATGTAATGCATAAGGTAGGAAATTATAATGATGAAGGAACAATTAAAAAAGTGAGAGAAATAACAATAGAAGAATGTGTATAAGTAACCAAAGAATGCAAGAACAAATATCCAATGGAAAAATGGAGCAAGAAACCATTTGGTAGTAGCTTATAGTGGATAAAAGTAGTGAACAATGCAGTTGTAAATGGAACAAGCAAGTAATGAAGAATGTGCTGGAATATTATAAAGTTGCTAAAGCTTTTATGCAAGAAAATATGCTTCAAAGGTAGACTTGGAAGAGATGTATTGAATAAGCATGTAAGAATTTGTGGTTGAAACTAGCAAGTGTAAAATGAGAGCAATTAAAAGAAATGAGAGTGTGGTGAAAACCAGAAATTGACAGAGAAGATTCAAGAAGAAATAAATATGGGTGAGTGAGGATGCCAGTATAACAAAATAAATTAAAATGAGTTATTCCAAAATGAGGAAGAATCTGTACAAGTGGAAACCAATGGATCTCAAATATCAAGCATAATTGGAAATTAACTAGAGAAAGTATGTATGGGTCTGTAAGAACACGATGAATGATGACAAGTAACAGTTATGACAAGGAGAAGCTTGAGGATTCAATGGAGATATACAAAACAACAAATAGACAAAGGAAAAGAAACTCTAAAAGAATTGAAAAAGAGTGAAGACACGCTTGGACATGAAAGAATGAAATCAGATCTATGCAAGTAAAAGAGAGGCTTAAGAAGTTCGGACAATCCCAAGAAGAGTCAAATTAGGACCAAAATTTAAGGAGTCATTTTTATCAAACACTTGAGTTGTGACCTTGACAATAAGATATCAATGCAACTCCTGCAAAATAGGCCTAATGATGCAAGCTAAAGAGAAGTAAGAGTTTAAGACGAGTGTGAGGCAATATTTTTGAGACAATGAAGTCTTCCAACCAAGTCCTTGGTTGCAAGTGTAAGAATGTGATATGTGACTATACGTAAAGGGTATGAATGCAACCTAAGGACTCAAATAGGCCTATGAATTTTTTCTAGATGAGTATGGAAGAGTGGTCACAATATATGAGCAATACCAAAACCTCTAAAATACTCAAATGTATGCACAAGCAAAGGAAAAGGAACATATGATATGTAAGCTAGAAATAAAATGGCAGTCAAACTATTTTAAATCTAAAAGAAGTGCTTAAAAATTATGGCCTACCAACTATTATTATTGCAAGCCAAGGTAAAATGTGGTGGAACTAAACTTGAAGCACAGTATCCTCAGTAGAAAACCTTTGGGAGGGTGATATTGCGTCTCCATTGCAAGGAGATCTAGTAGTGGTAAACCATACTGCATCCCGTACTTATCTAAGAAATATGATTGGTAAATTCACTATGAAAGTACTAAAACAGATAAACAAGTTTTTGTGCTCCAAAATTAGAGAACTCACTAAAACTAAGATAAGTATATTAATGTCCTCAAGTGACCAAACGCAGGTCAACAGACTGCAGAACACATCACTGGATGATAGAAAATTATAGGAAGAGAGCATCCTAGAAAAGAAAAATAAAGAAAGAATTGAAAGCACTGAAAACAAAATAAATTAGTGCAATACCAACACAGGTGGTTAATAAACCAATGCAAAAAATTCTAGGAAGAGAGCATCCCAGGAATGCAAAATAAAGGAAGAATTGAAAGCACCGAAATCAAAATAAAGTAGTGCAACACCAAAACATGGTTGATTCTATAAATAGCCATAATCCCATCCTAAGACTCATCCCATCCCTCAAGTGTAAAGAAGAAACATTGGTATTGAGGCTTGGGCTCTTTTTTTTTTTTTACTTGTAAAGGATATCCTTCAAGTCTGTGGCAGATCTGTTTACATGCTCTTATTTGCAAATGATAGATTGTATTGTGTGAGATGTGACCTTTTCTTGATTTGTTGCTAACACCAATAATATGGTTATAAAATTGCATGGAGTCAGCATTGGTCTCTATAAACAAGCATGGCCTTTTTTGGGGTTGTTACAAAACATGGATATTTGTGCTTTTGTATTTTATAGTCAGTCTATGTGATTTTAGAAGGGTCTTTCTTGGCTCTCTTGTTTGACAATGTTACTAGAATATTGTGAAACTTCGAGCTCCATTCATAAATGGAAGAGCAACCATGTAATTGCTTGCATCATTATAATTCAAATTCCTAATCACTGAAACATTAACTCTTCAATTTTTTATCAAATACCACCTTGATATTGATGTGATTAAAAACTGATTGAACTAATTGGAAACATTAGTTTGCTAATTCCAAGATATCTAGGCAAAGACAAGGTTTTTGTTGATGATACTATCAGTGAAGTTTGCATCAATATCTATCACTACTAATAAACAAAGCTATCAACCTTCTAGAAGATAGAGAATGGGTATTTAGCACTGAGGTAGCTAGCCATGATTGATAAAGAAATATGGCTGATATTTTATTGCATTTGGTAATTAAAACTAGCCAATCTTTCAAAATGAGAATTTTTTTTCCATTTAACAGAAAATCATGAAGTTGAAAATGTGGAGCTATTGTTGGGAGCAATAAGATCTCAATTCAAATGAAAAAAATATTAAAAATGCATTAATATATTGACTATTTGGCATCAAAATCATCTATTTTGGGGTGAGGTGGGGGGATCATGCATTTTATGTTAAATATTTGTAACAACCTTTTTCCCATTTAAGGGAGGCATTGAAAATCTTCTTGGGGTGCCCTTTTTAAGGGGATTTAATGCCCCTTAATAGGAGGGCATGGGAAATTATGAGTTGGCATGTAAGTAGGGAGAGAGGGAGTCACCCATCTTGGGCTCTTAAAAGGTTGCAACAATACTCATGACAATAACTGCCAATAACAAGAAAAGTTGTTTGTAGAAAAGATTGTTTGCTAAAATGTCAATGAGATTAACTAATATTTTGCTTGGAAATAATCATTTAGGGAAAAAGGGATTTGCCTTGAGATAATTCAATAATGCAATGCTCCTAGAGAGACGATTTCACTTGAGACAGAAATGAGTTATCTTTTACTGGTTAGATGAGATCAATTCTCAACTTTCTTGCATGTGATCTTTAAGCTTTCAAAGTTTGTAATAGAAAATGCTTTTCCACTAAGAAAGGATAGCAATATTTTGTATATTATGTGTAGCTAAAATTGAAAGAAAACAATGCTTCAATAATTTTCATCAAGTTTTCCAAAATACAGGAAGCTGATCGTATTTAACACTATATTATCAGCTTTCTTATTTATATCACTGACTAGATCTTTTCGTGAATGTAGATTGGATATAGAAATCTTGACTGTGCTCCAGTGTATGGTAATGAAAAGGAAGTAAGTTTCCACATCTATTTCCAAATTGCTTTATCAGTTCTTATGGTTGATATTTGATTATGAATTTTAATTGCAAAAATTCTAGGTTATTTCATAATTTGACAATGCTAGTATTTACAATTCATCTTTATTTTCTCATCTTTTGAGTCCTAGGTATGGAATTCAAGTTATATTTACATTTATTATTTCCTCCAAATGTTGTGATGGATAGGGAGATAAAAAGTCTCACTTGTTGTAATTGTTTGTACTGTAAAGTTTTCATGGTTTTTCACATTAAAATTAAATTGCTTTCTTCAAGTAGCAAACTTCAGAACAAATTGACATAAACTAAGTAATGGAGACAACATGGCTAAGTGTGGACATTGCTTTCTCACAAGTTTGATAGAAAAATGCATTAATTAATTAAGTTCTAGGATTTGTAAGATTCAGTTTGGAAATACAATGAAATGACAGCTAAAGTAGTATCTACGTTTTGAATGTGATGTATCAGCTCACTCATCAATGACCTGGCAATCTGGACGCTACTTGAAATATGCCAAGATATAAGTGTAAAAGCTTTGTAACATCTTCTCTACAACACATGTTCATCACAGCTACATATCAAAACAAACAAGTTCTTGGTAAGATGGGACAATTCTACCTTATATAGTGAATTCATTTGGTTTATTTATGTGTTCTAGTATTATGCTTTTAACTTTCACTAAATAATTTAATTGATTGATTTTGATATTTGTGGGGAAATACATCTTTATGGTAATCCTTACATCTGTTCTCCATAATCTCCATGTCTAAGCATTGGCATTTTACATATCACAAGTTTCAAGGAGAAGGTTGTGTATACTCCAAACCTTTATGTTTTGTTTCTATCAAAAAATGTATGGCATTCACTTTTTTTCTTTCAAATGCATAGAATAGATGAGAATAGTTATATTATGTCTAGAGGAGACCCTATAGGAGCTATGTAATGGAGAATAGATTCTACACAAGATGTGTTGCAATTTATCTGTAGTTTACATAATATTGTATCATCTTACCTTCACTTTACATTAAATCAACCTATTTGTAATATATCAAATCTCATTTCCTCAACTTTGATATATCTGACCACTTGTTTAGTGAATAGCCTAAAAAAGGCTACATAATTTTTAAAGATTTTCTAGCTCTATTTTAAGCCTTCGTCTTAGCAACTTAAGATAATATATGGATGTATAGAACAATGCAAAATTATATGTGTCTACTGACTTATCCTTACTTGCATAGAAAGCATAAAAAGCATAAAGGCTCTTATAGATTTTTTTTCCCTCTCCTTTGTGTCAATCTCAAGATGATGAGATCTTAATCAAAATTCTAGATTCCTACAATTAATGCAAACACATCCATAAATACCTTCATGTGTTTCCTTATCCTTCCTTACCACAAAATTGATTGACTTTCTTTATAGAACCATTATTTCGTCTTGTTTACTTCTTGAGAAAATATATACATCTTTTAAAATATTGCCAATTTTCTCTGTTCTATATTTTTTATTTTATTTTGCATTCGATGTTTGTTATCTGCACTAGGATTTTGTCTTCTTAAATTGATTTTTCTTGTGCTATGTTATTGTAGTAGATGTAATGCTACTTTCTGCAGCAGGGCACAATGTCAGGAATACACGCGTGTTTGATTTATGGGAAAATGCAATTGTAGCAAGAATTGGGAAATCATCAATGAGGATGGAAATTGTTGAATCATCTTTACTAGAAAAGTTACTTTTGCATGGCATGTTTTGATTTTGTTGTTGTAGAATAGTAGGTCCAATTTATGACTTTTATCTAAGAACTATCTTTTCCTAGTACTGAACTGCAATCTTACAAATCTTGTATTAATGAAATAAAATGCACAATGGAAGTACACCAATGATCATCTTATAGGTAGCAGTGCAAAGCAATCTCTACTTTAGTTCATAGTGTCTACCAATGACTTCTTTGTATCCTTTATTCTCAAGTTAATAGTTTAAAGCAGTACCATAGAGGGTTCAAAACTTGAGAATACTAATTCCATAACAAGCATGAGGTTATTTGATTGGAACAAAATTTGAGCAATAGTAATTCAAAGGATGCATGTATCTAAGGAAAAGACTACAATTGCCTATGCCAGGTGATAAGACCTTATTTGATGCCACCATTCCTACATGGTTAAAGAATTTACTGTTTCCATATTATATCTATTGGCATAGTTCACCATAATTAAATTTTCAGTTGAGATTTTGATGGATATTTAAGGAAGTGTACTATTTAAATAAGTAATGGTTGTTTTATTATGCAAACAAGGGTAATCATTACCTATGTAATATAATGTGTTATTTTATTTTATTTTTGCAGAAATGTATTGATAAACTCAAAGAAGGGGATAAAGTTAGGGTGTTGGATCCGTTTGATGGTGATGTTGTGGGCATTGGGTGGATTCACTCCCTATCTATTGTACATGGAGTTAACTTGAAAGGAACATGAGATTCAAATGTAAACATTTTAAAGGTCACAAGTAACATACCCTTTGTTTATGAAGACAAAATAGATGGAGTTGTTTGTCTAAAAGAGAAAGAGGGAACCTTCAGATGGTGGCTACTAAAATATTCGCAAAAAATGACATAGTTGAACATATTTATCATGTACTAGTTGTCAGACATCTTGGCTCACTGCTTTATGCAGTATTTTGAATGTGTTGTTCAGGGATCTTAATTATCATGGTGTATTTGAAAGAGTTGGAAACTCTTCGATAGCTTTGACATCTTATAACTTTTTATATATATATATATATTTGCATTATTTTTTTATTGCAAATTACCTTTATTTATTATGATGTTGAATCAATCTTTTAATTCTAACATGTCGTAGCTTGTTTGTATATGTAATATTTTTATTCAAGTTTTTATGTTTTAGTTCAAGTTTAATATTATGCTAGTTTTGTATTATAAAATTTATGGTATTTAATAAATTATTCATTTCATGACTATCTTTACTACCGATCAATGGAAACCAGTGAATAAAAATGACTAAATTAATGATTAAATATATGACTAAAGTAATGACTAAATTAATGACTAAATATATGACTAAATGACTAAATTAATGACTAAATATGACTAAAGTAATGACTAAATTAATGACTAAATATATGACTAAATTAATGACTAAATATATGACTACCATGACTAAATAGATGACCAGCTAACAATAATCAATGACTAAATTAATGACTAAATATATGACTAAATAAATAACTACCATGACTAAATAAATGACTAGTTAACAACAATCAATGACTAAATTAATGACTAAATTAACGGCTAAATCAATGACTAAATCAATGACCAAATCAATGACTAAATCAATGACTAGATAAATGACTAAAATAGTTTAGTCATAAATTTAGTCACGTTATAAATGATCGGCAATAAACTACTAATGGTCATGTGACCAAAATTAGTCATTTATATGCAATTTTTAGTAGTTCATTTAGTCATATATTGTTGTTTTTGTACTAGTGATAAGGCAGGGAGAACGGGGCTGCAAACAATTCTTCCATGTCTTGTGCAGGATCGACAATCTCTATCAGCTATTCTTCGAGAAGATAAACTTCATCTCATTGATCTTCTGCAAAGTTGGTGTCCACTTGATTGTTGTCCACAAAAGGCAGCATGTTGTCCCACTTCCTTTCCCAAGTGTTGTCCTTATTTATGTGGTGTTCAATTTTGTGGGACAATGACATGGATGAATCTGTCCTATTGCAGCTCCCTGATTGTGAAGGGGAAACAACAATGATCATGGCAAAAGGACTTCGAGTTGCATCTTGTAGTTCGTTGGGTGCATAATACTTGCGGGTAGTTGTTGGAACACCCCCTCCTTTATCTTCTTCCTTTTGTATTGCATGTGTCATCAGGATGTTCGATCACTTCACCTTGGTCATTGTTGCTGTAAATGGAGAAGGAACTCCTCTCCCACTCTATGGGCTCCATTTTTTCATCAACGGGAGGTTCAAGTGGTATGTCTTCATCATTGCTAACATTTGGGATGTACTCCTCTGCTGCATTGATATATCCTTGTGGCATGGTTCCAAGTGGGAGGAAAATAGGAAGAGACACTGGTCCATCAAGGGGATCAATGTACGTTAAACGATCCACCCCTAAAATTCTTCTGCAAATCCTATCAGCCATCACGTACAAGTGTTCTATAGGGGGGAAGGACCTTGGATGACTATTGGATAGCATTCCCATCTCCTCCACTCCATCATTTGGAAGCCCAAGACTGCTTTGTTGTCCTTCTTCCTTTGTTGTCCTAACGCCTTCTTGAGGACTACTTTCAACTGAGTTGTCATTCGGCTCCAGCTCTTCATCTTCTACTTCCATCCGAGTAGCAAGTAGAGGAGGTTGGGCGCTTGGCTGCTTCGTTGTCCTCTAATTTATAGGGTAGCTTCTTGGCATAGCTCGCACGCAAAATCAGAGTGTGATGAATCATGGAGCCTACACCAATTCGATAGCAATAGCACCTCCAAATCCCCTGATATCTCAACTCAAACCAATCCTTTGCCAACCTGGAGACGAGCTGGTCATATCTATCCATGATCGGGTCCTCATCATCACTTGGGAGGGAAGTTGGATGGCGAACAACTGTGAGTTGTAGTTGTTCCCACTCCTCCAAATCTACATTTTCATATTCTTGATCATTGTCATTTATGAAGGAGAGGTCTTCTAGTCTGATTTCACTTATGCCTTCGTCATTATTTACTATTTTTGCAAGGTTGTCATCCCTTTCCTCTTGCTAAGTTTCCTCTTTCTAATTTTTATCATCCTCATGAGCTGCTGCAAACTTTGTTGACCCATCCTCAACTGCCAATGGCTCCTCTTCTAGATTGGAGGACTACTCTTTGCTGATAGAGGAAAGTCCTTCCAACTCCCTTCTGACTAAATTTTCATTGCAACTTTCTGTTGTCCTAAAATTAGCTTCTTCCTCTTGGCGTTCAACTTTAGTGTTTGTTGCCCCAACATCTATTCCTGTGAAGCTTCTTGGTCTAACTTGAAGGTGTTGTCCTCCATATGTTGACAACTTTTTTGCCTCATGGGATGACTCGTCCTCCTTGACAGTTGGCTACTCCAACTTGTCCAAACAACCCTTGACTTGGGTGATGATGTTTGCACATGATGGGAAAATAAATTCTGAATGTGATAACCTCTTGTTTGCCTTAGCCACCATGGTTTGCAATTCTTCCTTTGGGTCTACAAGGACTAAAGGCTGATAGATTTCCCAAAAGGGCATTTATCCCTGCAAGACTCTCTCAATTCTCCTCAAAAAATTTAGACACCCCAATTCATTATGTTTGTGTGTGTAATGGATCTGACATCTATCTGCCAGCATGAATTGTTGCAATGGTTTCCTCGGTCTCTTGTTTAAATCTACATGTAGTTGAGTGATGTCAATTTGTACATGCTACTCCATTTCGAATCAGCTCCTTTTGCCTTTAGAATTTTCTAATTTTAAGTTTCAACATTAGAAGAGATATCCTTATCTCAAATTTCTTCTTGAAAGTTCTCTTTTCAATTACCAACTTTCAACTTTGTAGCCTCAACATGTCTACCCTCCTTCTAGCGCCAGTTTTGTTGATGTGTTTTTTATGCACTTCTCAACATAGGTAGTGTGTAGGTGCATTACCTCTCTTAAAAGACAATCTTCCACAATCTATTTGCAGAACACTATCCCAAGGTCTCTAATGTCAGATCCTAACAGTGCTTGGAATATCTTAGTTGTTTCATGTGATTTGTTGGAATCATAAGGCAGACTTACGGATGAGTCACAAAGTGGGGAAGTTGGATCTACAAATGGAGTTCTTAGGATGGGAGAGTTGTTGTGTGTTTGCTACAGGTTCAAATAGTAGTCTTGAACTCCAATTCATCATTGGATTTAGCTTTACAATGTGCAATGAAACTTAGCATAGGCTATTTTATAAAATAAAATAAAAAGGAAAAGGGCAGGGAAGAGAGGAAGTTCCTAGACCTAAAACTATGAATGAAAAGTGATCATGGAGGCTGCTATAGTAGACAAACTCCCTAAACTAGGTTTTGCTTGGCCAAGAGGAACCTACAGTTACACAAAACCAGTGCAATCTTCTAAGGACTGCAGATTTTTAGATTACACACACACATCATGCACATGCAATCGAACTAAGTTGCAACAATAAAGGAAAGAAGCTCAGACTAGCTTTGCAAAGTGATTCATCATCAATGAACCACAAAAAGAATGAGCTTGAAATTCATCAAATACTAAAACAACAATCACCATAACCACTTCCATTCAATAAACTAACAACTAAACTAAAAACGGAAGTAGAACCATGCATGCGAGATGAGAAAAATCAAAGAGAACATCCATAAAATCATGCAATGTTGTCTTCTATTCTTGCAAATTCGTTTTACACTAGCTCTCCAACCATTTACAAATGAGGAGCAAGCCCCTATTTATATTTTTCCAAAGCACAAATGAATGGATAGGATTGAATTACATTATGTGGCTTAGATTTTATTGCACTAGGGCTTCACCTACCCCACAATATTTAGAAATTTAAAATAAATCTTTTTTCTTTTCCTTGTTTTGTCCTATAGTGGCTAGTCATTGTAGTAATTATGTCTTCTAGCTGATTTCCCTTTTCACTGTAGTTGAAACTGATTAAAGGATGCTCTTTGCTTGATGCATTTGTAGCATTGTCCATTGGATCAAACAAAACTCATTTACAGCTTTGCATTATTGTTAAATGGATCAGATGATCTGATGAGACAACTCCTAACAGACTGTGATCATTTGTTTGGAGGGAGGAAATAGCCGCTCCCTCCCACCACCTTCAAGGCCACCCTTTATAAATTTTTCACTGACTCCCTTGACATAGGCCTACTTGTAATGCCAACTCTATTGATGGGTGCTACAAGGAAAGGTGGACATAAAATGAATGGTGACATGAGCTATGTGTTTATCCTTGTTCAGCTTTCTCAATGGGTCTCCCCGATAGACCCATGGTAGGCTCCTTGAATCCTGCATACATGAAGTGTCGTAAGTGCATTCATACACAAATCAAGGAAAACGTTAGTCAAACCTTGCAAATTCCTTGTTAGATCCATTTATGCATCATCAAAAGATCATAATATTCATATTTGGAGCTCATTTGGACCATAAACATTAATGCGTGCTTAGGGGTGTGGGCACCATAGGGCAGAAGGACGATGAATGGCAGGTGACAAATGACAGATGGATGATAAATGGCGAACAACGGACGATGGGCAGAGGGATGGACAGCGGATGGTGGATTACAGACGGAGGGACAGCGGCCCAGAAGGGAAGTTCCCAAATGGCCACAGAGGGATGGTGACCCAAAAACGGCCACGGAGGGACAAAATCCCAGAAATGGCCACAAAGTGATAGAGTCCTAGAAAAGAGCCATGGAGGGATGAAGTTCTGAAAATGGCCATGGAGGGATGGATTCATGAAAAATGGCCACAGAGGGATGGTGGCCTGAAAGGGAAGTTTCGAAACTTCACAAAACTTAGCAAATTTGAGATTTTTCAATTTTAGCACATGGGAAAAGGGGTAGAAAAGTGCCAAGACATACTTAAGATTTGACTCATTTTGAAAAATGTGAAAGTTTGGAAGGGGGAAATCAGAGGGTCACTGCCCTTTTGAAATGGCAATGAGCACACGGCGGCCCAGAAGGGAAGTTCTGGACGGCCATAGAGGGACGGCGGCCTAGAAAATGGCCACGGAGGGACGGCGGCTCAGAAAATGGCCATAGAGGGATGGCGGCCCAAAAAATGGCCATGGAGGGACAGAGTCCCAGAAAACGGCCACGGAGGGACGACGGCCCAGAAAATGGCCACGGAGGGACGACGGCCGGAAAAACGGCCACGGAGGGATGAAGTCCCAGAAATGGCCACGGAGGGACAGAGTCCCAAAATGAAATTTCCACAACTTCCCAAAACTTAATGAAACCTTGGCAGTTCACTTAGGCACCACAAAAATATCCCAAATCCATAGGAAACTTGACCCCAAAGTCAAAAATGAAGGAAAAAGCGAATCAAGTGAGCAGGGACCAAGTCAGCAAGAACAAAGCAAAGAGCAGAAAACAAAAGGGGGGGACTTTGCTTCTCTACATATTTGAATGCCCCAAGTAAAATGAAGTGCATGGAGTAGTGTTTATGAGCCAATTTCCACTAATGGCATGCATTTATTTCTTTGTATGGCGGACCCAAGTTAGGTGAGATGTGAGAACCCACACTCGGTTGGATGCTTGGCCAAGGCTCGGACAGAGAAACTAATTGCGAGTCTCACCATGCAGACGAAAGTTGGGCATTAGTCGCTACTCAATAGTGAAACATGAGCGGTGACCCATATGAGGCAACCCCCAGCTATGGGTTTGCGAGGTCTAGAGGACACTAGGGCAATAGATGAAGGGAAACCCGCAGGGGCACGCAAAACGAGATGAGAGAAAAGCAGCCCGTCAGGAGCGAAAAGAGGGGGTCCCTGCCCACGGCGGGGTGTGTGTGCAAAACATGCATGACAACATAGACTTCATCTATGTACATACACATACTTGTGACATACCTTCTTGTGTTCTTAGTTCATTTTTAAATGGGAAATGCTTATTGATGAAAAGTATATAATAGTCATAAGAATGATATGACTGATTCTTGAATTACTCTACTGAATCACAAATTTTATTTTTGCTTAGAGAGTAAATTAGTAATCTAATTCTTCTTTTGAAGACATATGTGAAAGAATATTCTAATACTTGAACGAAACAATGATACCTTAGTTGACTAGAGCACCTCAAGGTGGATGTTGCTAGAGGGTAGATAGTTGTTATGAGATGTTATATAGTAGAAAGTTACCTTCTTGGACGGGTGCTGAAATGGAGTTTAGAGAGTATAGGTTTGTTTTACTAGAACCAATTGTTTTTTGTTGTTGCAACACATTTATTATGCGTGTATATAGCTCATTTTTATGTGTGATAAGGGAAAATGAACAGGATTAAAGATGCATAAACAACAACAATAATCACAAAATTGCCTATTATGCTAAGATTTCCCAAATTTGTAATGAAGTACAATGAAATCAAAAGAATTCAATGCATAGAACAATATCACCTAATTCCCATGCTTTCTTGATTCATCTCCATTATCCTTCTCAACTTTGCTTTGAAATGCTCAAATGCCCTCAGATTGTGAGTATGTAATATTCGCCTGCAAGTATTATAACAAAATTTTGAAGATTGTGATTACCAAAAATGGAGCAAAAAGGCTTCTTTTATAGAAGAATTACAAATTTGACGGTCGAGATTGATTTGAATTCGAATGGTCCAGATTGAGTGTGAGGACTTGATTGAGCAGTTAAGTGATTTGCATGAAAGATTGATTGAACTGTTAAGAGATTTGATTGATTAGTCAATTGGTTGTATGGGAGGTTGATTGAATAGTTAAGTGATATAACTGAGAGAGAGTGCGAGTCAAAAGGAGGTGATAGATCAGTTAGTTGAGTGAACTGAGAGAGAGTGTTAGTCAGGAGTGGAGAGAATTATGCATAAGATTATTTAATTGAAAATGTAGGAGACGTGTGCTCAAATACAAGAATCAATTATTAAATTAATTCCTTAATTTGTGGAGGAAGTGTGTACGTGATCAAATAATCAAATAAATTATTCAATTTATGAAGGCACTTTAGATGAGAACATAGGATAATTAATATTTAATTAATTAAATGTGGGAGAATACGATGACATAATTAAATAAATTTATGAAACTTATTTAATTAATCAAAAGAGGAGATTAGAATTAATTAGCAATGTAATTAAGATAAATCAATGTAATTTACTTAATTAATCAATTTTAGAAGAATAATGAAAATGAATTAATTAAATGGTTAAAACTATTTAATTAATTAGAGGAAATGTTATTTTAAGTTATAGTTAAATGATCAAATCATTTAATCATTTTTGCGGGTATCTTGAATTAATAATGAAAAAATGCAGTCGCAGGCCTAAACCATTTTTTAGTGTCTAAAGTATGTATGAACTCTGTGATATCACTCTCTACCATTCCTAACATAGATTTTTCACTTTCTTTTCTAACTTGTAGATAGAAATTTCATGTTGATATATGGGCACGCACTAGATTCCACCTTGCAGATTGTTCTCTTGCTAAACTTTTCGTGCAGGGCTAGGCATTCTTCAAGTCAGAAGAATTCCAGTGAAGCGTAAGCTTCGTGGTTGGGTAGTAAAGCGCTTCAACCATATTCTCATCCACCAATGGAGGTGAGCATCAAAAAAGAACCTTAGTTGTTCACAAGACTATTTTAGTCTAAAATGTAACTTTATGTAATGCATTCATGTATTTGATGTAAAGTGTATAATGTAATGACCTTGTGGCCTAGGCACCAAGTCAAACCTGATATTGTAATTTGACTTTTGAAGTGAATATATGAACCATTGACTCATTTTAAATGGACATGTGTAGCTATGATTGACTTTAGCCACTAGTTATGTCTTTTTAATTTGGAATATATTCATGTGTCAAATAAAATAATGTTAATTTTAAGTAATAATTTAGGATGGGTTATTACAATTAAGCCTCTAATTGACCCAAATATATATTTATAAGCCTAATTAATTGTATTTTTCAAAGGGAGAACCCACAATTAATTAATGCCTATACTTAATTTAACATCTTGGAAAGTGTGTGTTCTAGTATTAGGGCCTAGGACCCATTTTCCCAAGGGTGAATGGGTCCCCCTGAAGCTTTATAACCCAACTTTTAATGTTTCTAGCAATATTTTATGATCCCAAATTAAAATTTTAAATTTCTACTTATAATGTTTAATTGTTGGGAAATTAGAAAATCATCTATAAATACATTGTTATTTTATCAATTCAACATTAGGAAAAGAGAGCAACTTTTGTTGGAACACAACAATCTATTGAGGAGGGTGAATTAGTAGATCACTTAAAATTTAGCTCTAAATACTTTATGTAGATTAATTTCCTTAAGCTCTTTATGTGTAGATTAAAACTTATTATGCAAAAACATAAACATGCACACACACATGTCAACATCACATAACACAAAATGTACATGGAAAACCCAAGATGGGAAAAACCACGGTGAGAAATGTTTTTAGGAGCTACTATCCTAATCCAACCTCACAATCAAATGTTCAGCTACAATGTTTAAGGGCACCAACCCTAAGGAGACACCAATCCCCTAGTTTTAGGAGCACCCACTCAATAAATTGAGAAACTACCCAATTAGCTAATGGCATCCACTAATCAAATTTATAACTCAAGGTATTACAATTTTAATACAGTTCAATGTTGCAACTTGTTTTGCAACTTCTCAACACTTTTTTGTACTCTCTACACCTCAATCTTCTACTCAATACCTCTTTCTTTTCTGCCTCTTAAATTTTAACCCTCATAAATATCTCTGATTTTTGTTTGGGTTCTACTCATTCATAATTAGTGCATTCTTTATTTGCAACTTGGCTCTCTCACTCTCTTTGCTGCATCATACACACCTCTACACTTTGACAATTTTTTTATTGTCTTTCTTCTTCTTAATCCTACTAAACTACATTTTCTACCTCGATCTTTGCACCACCATCCAACACATATGGAAACATTGTGTAAGGGTTTTCCTACTATCTTCACCAACAAGTTACTAGCTTAGGTTCGTTGATTTTTTATCAATTATAGCAACCTGCAAAACCCTAACCCTTAAATGCATTAAGTGCATTTCATTTCTTGATCGATACGATCATAGTTCCAATCGCCTTTACAATTTGTGCCACCTGTAAGATGGGGTTGTAGAGTTCCTAGCCTAGAATAAGTGACAGCCAACACTTCTAAGCCATAAAACTAGATCAAAACAAGAGAATGCAATTAAAGCATAAGGAAAATAAAACATCAAATCAAAATGCTCCCCATGCTTGAATCTTGAATCACTTATCTTGTCTCTCCTTCTTCTTATGCAATCTTTTCCCTCAGATTTGTTGTAATACTTGTGCAAAACCTGCAAACGGTAAGTAGAAAGTTGGAGACAAAATGGTTGTTAAGTTGAAAATGGGAGAGAAAAGTTGCTTTTATAAACAACCATTTGAATGGACGATCCAGATTAATCTTCTAAAAAGATTCCAAGATCAATGGTGGAGGATGCATGAGAGGGAGGTTACGAAATGGATGGCCAAGATCGAAATTCTAGAAAGATGTTGAGATCAATGGTTGAGAATTGATGCACCAAGAATATGCTATTCATGGGAGGACTATGACAGTTATGATTCCAACGGCTACATGATGCCTGACGGTTATGGTAGCAATGAAGGCTATAACAGGGATTAATGACAGGGCATCTTTGACCAAAAGAGGTGCATAAATAATTTATTTTAAATTATTTATTTGAAAATGGAGGGAAGGGACAAGTGGAAAATAAATTATTTATTCAAATTATTTATTTGGAGAAAATAAAAAAGAGGCATTTAATTAAATTAATCAATTTAATTAAATGGGGAGATGGAAATTAGACATGGATAATTAATTTGAATTATTTATTCAAAAGAGAGGAATGACAAAGAATTAAATAATTTCAACAATTATTTAATTATAGAAGAATAAAAGGTCAAATAATAATAATTATTATCTCACTATGGACAAATGATGAAAGATAAATAATTAAATAAATAATGATTTATTTAATTATTTAAGAAAGGGGGTATTTGTGATGCAATTAAATAATTTTAATTGATTAGGATTGAATAAAGATTAGAAAGCTCTCTGGTGAAGAAGGGATGAATTTTTCGAAGTATTTCCGGCTTTGGAATGGTTATTTCTAGGACTCAATGGGTAATGCGGGGGGGTTAGGACTAATGTGGAAAGAAGCTACAGTCTCTGTAGAAGTTATTGGCTCATCTGCAAATTGGTTGGCAGCTAAGGTATTTGATCTTGGTCTTAACTATCAATTTGTGATGATTAATGTCTATGGCCTAATGAAAATGGAGGAGAAGGTTGCCCTTTGATGCTCGGTGCTAGACTTTACCTTCCCTTTCTTAAGGGACAAATTGATCATTGGTGGAGATTTTAATGCTATTCTAAATTTTTCAGAGAAGAGTGGTGGGGTTCAAAGTGTCTCTCAAGCAACCACAAAATTCAAGAGCTTTGTGGCAGAGGCTAGACTAGTTGACTATCCTACAGAGAATGGTGTCTTTACTTGGACCAACAAGTGCAAAGATTTCACTACTATTGCCAAGAGACTGGATAGATTTTTGGTCTCTCCTTGTTGGAGTGTTGTTGGTATGCAAGTCCGAGCTGGCATTCTACCTGTGTCGATTTCGGACCACTTCCCAGTGGAATTAACGATCATTGATTGGTCAAAAGTGTTAAGGATGAGTTTCAAATTCCAGAATATGTGATGGCGGGATAGTAGCCTTGTTGGCCTTCTGGAAGGCTAGTGGAAGGAAGCTCGGGTGGGAGGGTTGATTAGTTTCAAAATAGTGAAGAAACTTCAAATTCTTAAGCAAAAGCTAAAGGTTTGGAACAAGGAGAAGTTTCAAAATATATTTGTGGAGAAAGCCAAGGTGGAAAATGAGTTGGAAGCCCTTAATGAGAAAGTAATCAAAGACGGCATGAGGAATGATGAATTCTTCAAAGAGAAAGAGTTGAATGCAAATTTGGTTGAACTCCTCAAGAGGGAGGAAATTTATTGGAGGGACAAGTCAAGGGAGGTGTGGCTTAGTGAGGGTGACTCAAAATAAAATTTCTTCCATGCTTCGGTGCTGGCTAGGAGGGCTGTGAACAAGATAGAAGAAATCTAGACTATGGAGGGTATCACTACTCGTAGCCTGTCTTAGGTGGGCTTGACAGTGTTGAATATTTTAAGTGCCTTCTTGGAGGTCAAAGGTTGCAGGCAATGGTGGTATTATCCTAGATTTGATAAGCAGGCGGGTTAGTGAAGCAAATAACAATATGCTATGTGGAGTGGTGACTAAAGAAGAAGTTAAGGCTGCATTATTTCAGCTACATTCGGATAAGGTGCCAGGGTCTGATGGGTTCATAGCAAGATTCTTCCAATCATTTTGGATCTTTGTTGGGGATGACCTTTGGAAGCTTGTGGAATATTTTTGCAGGACTAAGAGGTTTGTGAAGGATTTGAACAATTCAATGATAGCTTTGGTCCCTAAAAAACCTGAATGCCAGTCATTTAGTGATTATAGGCCCATTTCGCTATGCAATATTGTATATAAGGTGATAGCTAAAGTGATTTCCAAAATACTCAAATTGGTGTTGGGAAAAATAGTATCCACAAAGCAGAATGGTTTTATTTCGAGTCAGGAAATCACAGATTGCATCTTGCTACTTTCTGAGGTGATGCATATACTTAAGACAAGCAAGGAGGCAATGATGTTAATCAAATTGGACTTCTGTAAGGCATATGATAAAGTTTTATGGGGGCTTCCTTATGAAGGTAATGGAGAAGTTGGGATTTCACATTCAATGGCACGAACTCATATCCTATTGCATCCCCTCAGTTCATTTCTCGGTCTCGGTAAATGGGACACTGGACGACTTCTTTCAGGCCACCAATGGACTTAGAAAGGGTGATCCCATATCACCATTCTTATTTGTGATCATGGTAGAATCTTGAAGTTGCACCATTAAAAATAGATTCCAGCAGCTAGAATGGAAGGGTGTGCGAGTGGCTCCAAATGTGGATCCGATTACTCATTCGCAATTTGTTGATGACACCACTCTGATGGGAGAGGCAAGCATAAGGTAAGCTAGATGTATCAAAGGTGTGCTTGATGATTACACAGAACAATCAGGCTAGAAAATGAACAAGGAGAAATCATGTATATATTTCTTCAATACAAGGCCACTGCTGCAACAGGCCATTACAGGAATATTGGGATTTCAAGTGGGGAAATTGCCAGCAAAATTCTTAGGGGTGAAATTTTTTTATGGTGCATGCAAAGAAAAGCATTGGGATGAAGTGGTTGGAAAGTGTAGAAACAAGGAAATGGCATGGAAGAATAATTGGCTCACATTGGCAGGGAGAATAACAATGGCTAAGGCGATATTGTCAGCAATCTCGATATATACTATGTTGTGTTATGAAGTACCTACAAAGGTAGAGGAAGACATGGAAAGGGTCTTGAAGAAGTTCCTATGGGAAGGCTCCAAGAATTAAAAAATAATACCGCTCATAGGTCGGGATACGGCATGTAAAGAAAAAGAGGACGACGGGGCTGGATTGTGAAAGATTAGGCTTCAGAATACTACCTTGGGCGCCAAATTGGTATGGAAGATGTACAAGTATCCTGAAAAGTTGTGGTGTTGGATCCTATAGAAAAAATATTTGGATAATGGGGAGCCCTCTAGAATCTTAACAATAGCAAATGTTGAAGGCGAATCAGCAGTGTGGAAGTACATAATAAATTGTAGGCCCTTAATCACCTGCCATCTTTCATGGAGAATTGGGGATGGTAGGCAGGCATCATTCTGGACAGATTCTTGGGATGGCCATAAAAGTTTGGTAGAAATGTTCAATCTGGGTCAATATATGGATAGGCTATAGGAGGAGTATGGAATCAAGGTGGCAGACTATGTGTGTCAAGATGACGGTTTGGTTGGCGGTCATTACAAGTGGAAAGACATGGATTCTTTGTCGTTACCACAAGAAGTGAAAGAGGTTGTGGCTTGGGAACTAACTAACAAGTCAGCTAATTTGAGCAATAGGGAGGATACAATTATTTGGTGTGGGGCTGGGTCTGGGGAATACTCGGCCAAATTGGGATACCATATCCAAATAGCACACAGTGAGGAGAAGATATGGATGGCTACTCTCTACTGGAAACGGGAAGTGTTGCCCAAGGCTGGAGCCTTCCTTTGGGTACCAGCGTTGTCTTATAGGTGAAAGATTAAAAAGAATTGGGATTGTTGGCCCTTCTAGATGCTCATTATGTAAGCAAGAGGAGGAAGGCATGGATCACCTATTTCTAAATTGTCCTATGGCTGCCTCCTGTTCGGATTGGTTGCAAGGGGTCTTTCATCTCCAGGGACCAAGATAGGTGAAGATTTAGGATTTTTTGAATAGCTAGTCAATTGCAAATAAAATGGTTATTGGCATGGAATCTAGATAATGGTACCATCTTTGGTCATATGGCATTTGTGGAAGGAGAGGAACAGATGCATCTTCAAGGAGGAATCTCTGAGCAGTGACATTTTGATTGCAAAGATTCAGGGAGCCATCATTGAGACAAAAAACAATAGAAATAGCGTAGGTGCTAAGGCAAGGTTTACAAGGTGGGACGAGGAGATCTAGAAGGTTTGGTTTGACCTCAAAATTCCTAAGCCCTCGGCACCTAGGATAGGTAAGGTGAATAGGAAGGATGTGCACTGGCTATAACCTGTGAGATTAAAATGGAAACTAAACTTGGATGGGGCTGCCAAAGGCAATCCCGGGTGGGCTAGTGTTGGGTGCATAATTAGAGATAATTGTGGCCAGTGCGTGTGGGTAGCGTCAAAGTGTTTAGGTATTTGTTCTAACAAAATTGTTGAGATGGAGGCCTTGGTACTAGGTTTGGAGTTATGTATCCAGAAAGGTATAGATGTTGTGGAAGTAGAAGGTGATTCACAAATCTGTATCTAGGCAATTTCCTCATGAAAATCACTAAACTAGAAAATTGGTAATTGGATTAGAAAGATTCAAATCCTTCTTGGTAATTGAATGACTTCTCCCTCACACACATGTATAGGGAAGTGAATAAAGCTACAGATCTACTGGCCAATTATAGTGTATCTCAAGAAAAATTGGTGCACATTGATTCCTCCACCGATTGGTGGCCAGGGCTGCAGGCTATCTTAGACCAAGACAATTCAGGGCATTGAGGTGACCAGCCTGGCACAACTTTGGGCTTGTGACTGGGCATTGAGATACATGGCTCACATGGTGGTATTTGTTGGATACAGAAGGTATATCTGGTTAGATATTTGGCTTGGATTCGTAGTCTGCAAAGAGGTCAGATGCTGCAAAATTTTCTCTTCGCAAGTTATATTAGCCCATGCCTAGTGGGGTGTAATGCACATTTAGGCCAAAAGCAGAACTGGAGAGCCAAACAAAAAAGTAAGGATGGTGCATTTTTTGGGGCTAAGTTGCTTGTGCGTAGAAAAGACTCTCATGGAGCAATGTAAGTGGTTCTTCCCAATCCATCGCCTAGCAATGTTGGATGAGATAGTGAATGTGGTTAAGGGTGTGCTCCAAGAGGAAAGGAACTGGTGCAATGGGAAGATATATGAAGCAATAATTGTGCCATTGGTCCACATACTTGGCTCTTAGGAGAGGATGGTGGAGCTCTCTGTGGGATTTATGGCAGAGGCTAATGCCCAAGTTGTGGTGAATGCTACTTTTGAATTGGTGGCGAACGGTCTGGTGAGCCATCTAAGGCAAGGTTTGGAAGCTAGGGAGAACTTCTTGGTAAACGTGTGGGAAGTCTACAAAGTAGGAGTTATAAATTCCAATATGGAGGCATTCACCAGGTACATGGACTCTTGTTTATCATGGCTTAGTGAGAGTAGCCTAGCTCAGCCGCTGGGTATGGGTCAAAGTCTGGCTGTGATCTACCATCATCTGATAATGTAAAATGGGATGGGCTAGGTTTTTCAATGTGTTTTTGAATGTTCCCTAGCATGTTTCGCTACCTGAATTCAATGTAAATGGGCGCTATCCCCTTTGATAGCACTTACCAATAAAAAGAAAAGAAAAGATCAAGTATAATTAAATAATTAAAATTATTTAATTATTAGAGGATGACAACCAAGGAAAAATGTTGCTCACAAACTTAGGACATTTTTCAGTATCTACCATTTTCCCCTCTTTGACACAATGTAGTTCATCGTGTTGTGTCAAAGAAATTTAATTCTGAAATATGCCCCAATGAAAGCAAGGTGAAGAAAGATGACCAGGACGGTTGTGGTATGCCCCTTTGAGAGGACAAGCGGGTTCAAAGAACACGAATGTGCTCTCAAAATGGATGATAATACTAGAGGATGAAGGATAGAAGAAATGTTAGCATGGAAGGGGATGGATGTTAGCGTGAAAGAGAAAGGAGGATGAAGATGGAAAGTTAGACAGGAAATGATAAGGGAACCAACTTTCATGCTTATATTTTTATATTTATCATCATTGGGCATCAAAATGTTGCAAATGGACCACAAACACCATGGTATGACATAGACCAAGGTGTGCAAGGTGACCATTTGGGAGAGACAAGTAGTCAAAAGACAAGGAATGCCCCAGCTTATACTAAGGACCCAATTATCCTAGTCTTTTTGCCAAGACAAACCATAGACAACAAACAAATAAAAGAGGCCATAATCCATCATCATCCCTTTAAATCCATTGATAGGACATCCTCGAGGAGACTAATAACATGACCCAAAACCAATTGAAAAGATAAGAAAAATCTAGATCAACAAAGTGTTTACCAAGATAGTGTTCACCCATATTAATGATAAGATTGTTTGATTGATTGATTAGGCTAACTGAAGTCGATTGATAAAATGTCAAGGATTGATTGATAAGTTGACAAAGGTTAACAAATTGATTTGATTGACCGCGCCTTGTCTCAGGAAGGACACATCCTGATTAAGGCAAGATTGATTGACCAAGATGACAAGATTGATTGATTTGATAAAGATTGACTGATAAAGTTGATTGATTGCCCTCGACTTTAGGAAAGACATATCTTGATTAAGGAAAGATTGATTGACAAAGTTGATAAGATTGTTTGTTTGTTTGACAAAGATTGATGAATATGACCAAGCGATGTGACAATACCCAACTTCAGGAAGGACACATTTTGTTTAAGGCAAAGGAAACATTTGATAAAGTTGACCAAGTGATAAGTGTTGACAAGGCACCTAACTACAAGAAAGACATATCCTATGTAAGGCGAATGACCAAATTGACAGAGTCTAATCTCAAAGACACATCCTAATAAAAGACAAGAGATAAGACCGAATGAGAAAAATGGCATAATGCCCCATTCCGCTAAGATTTATGATCTGATAGATTGGTTGACGATAATATGATTGACTGATTGAAGGATTTTGTTGATTTTGTTTGTTTGTTGATTCGATATTTATGTTTGAAGTTTAGATGATGATGTCATGTTTGAGTTGACAATGTCTGATTTATTTTGACTGACTCGACAAACCCTAAAAGATTGACCTAGGGGGCCTCGGGGGCTCATCGACAAATGGCCTTTCCTACATAAAAATGTGCAGAGACCTCGTAGTTTGACACGACTTGACTTTGCCTTATTCGACAAAAGACTAAGCCATGATTTTATTTGGACAACCTAAAAGGACTGACCTAATATCTTAGGGGCCCATTTAAGATGAGTCTTGCCAACATAGAAAATGAGCAAAGACAACATAGTTCGACCACTCTAACAAATATTGATTCAAACTTAGACTTAGACTCTGTTTTTGGAAGTTTTGGAAGTTTTATGATGTTTTTGGATTTTTGATGGTTTTTCTTATTTTTTTGGATTTTGAAGGTTTTCTATTTTTTTTGGATTTTGATGTTTTAAAAAGGCTAATACCATGTGTTATTTCCCATGGTGTAATTTGAGGAATTGACACCAGTCAAGTATAGGACTAACTTATTATGTGCAAGGGGAAGCAACAGGCGAATGTGAGGGATGATCATAGAGGCAAAGGATACTAAATTTCGAGTGGTTCTTAGGCCATGAGAAGGATGACAAAGCTTTATTATGGACAAATGAGACTTTGTTATGGATGATAACTATAAGGATCATGGAAAATTCATGTGAAAGATACCCACAATCAACCAGGCAGGCATGCACAAGGATCCAAGGACAAACATGATCTTGTCCCTAGTCAAGTTGAAAAGCAATATATAGGTGATAATGATAATGACAATGTTGTTTGATATGGGAATGACACATCTTGAAACAACATGAGGATTGGGAAAGGCATATCCCATTGATGATAATGTGACTAAAGGATCGAGGTTTGCAGCAAGGATGGGAACAAAGCCAAGGAATTTTTTGGATGATGCATGAGGTTGAATAGCAAGATTGTATGGATTAGGCTTATTTCATTTGGAATGACTAAACTCAGGAATAGATGGGATTATGGAGGGAACTTGGATAAGTGGACTAGAATACTTAAACCAATGACAAGGGAAAACCAATTCCAACAATAGGTATGGAAGGATAATGGATTTATTTTGGAAAAGGATAGGAGACATGAGGATTATTGGTTGGAAGACTTAACATATGATCTCCAAGGACTATGTCGCATAGGAATAATTTTTTTTCTCCAAGATATGGGTTTGGATAAATTCTATGAAGGGAATGACATGATATTTCATGGATAATGTATGACCAAAGGATAGACATGTCAAGAATTTTCCCAAAGCATGATTTGTGTTTGTGCCCCACTTCTTATCAAGATCAAGGTAGGTGGGAAAATGGATACAAATGATATGGATTAGATAGATAGATGGAAATTTTATGAGAAAGGTATGAAAGATGAGACAACTTTCCCCCAAGTGTAATGGTCCACATAGATAATTGTTCTTACACATGATGTTTGTTTGCCAAGTTTTCATCATGGTACTTATCCAAAGCGCCATAAAAATAGTTTTCACTATTGGATTAAATTTTTCTCTTTACTATTTTTTTCTTTTTCCTTTTCTTTTCTCTTTTTTTTGATGATGTCACACAAAACGCCTGTTTTCCAAGTTTTCATCAGGGTGATAATTTTTTTATTTTTTCTATCGAATTGATGTTATGTATGATCGTTGATTGTACTGAATCCTTTGATGGTGTTGATGTAGATATTGGTGTCATGATATTCCAATAGTGACCTTTATGGAGTAATTGTCTTGTCAAGATCATAGCACTTGCATACAACTGATCGATGTCATTGTGATCCTCTCTGATACTAGGTTTGGCCTTATCAAAATACACATATCATGATAGAGTTCCATTTGAGTCATTATGATAAAGAGTTTCTCCAAGATGCGATGAATTTGTGATGTAGGATTTTTAGAATTTAGGCGAGATGTAGAATTATGATGGATGATGGTAGGTGTGGATGGACTATTTGGTGTTTTGGATGTAGCAATTTTTATTTTCCAAACTTGGGATGGTGGATGATGGAGTTTGGAATTTTGATTGGGATAGTGTTTGGAACCAACAATTCTATATGCCTTGCTTGATGACCATTTTGAAGGAGGTGGAAATTTATTATATGTGAGTCCTCTTTTCTTGTGGCTCCACATTTTGATTGACTTTTTGATTTGGAATATTTTCTTTACTTGATCCATTTTTCTTTGGGATCCATTTTAACTTCATTTTTCCACTTCAATTTTTGTTTGATTCAATGGCCTTTGACATTTGACTTTGAACTTTGAATTTGTAATAATTTTCTTTTTGTTGGTTCCAAATAGAACGTTTATTCATGTTGGAATGACAGTTTATGGTGTGGATGGAAGGAGTGTTGGCAACAACCTTATAACAAGGACTACGCATGGCCCCCATTTTAATGTTTGTATCAAATAAAGTTGCCCCCAATATTGAGGAGGTATCACTAACATCATTTGATTTGTTGATTGAAGAATACCCAAGAGCTTGATGTCTAGAATTTTCCTGAAACTGTACTAGTTCTAGAATTCCTTGCTCGTGTAGGCCTAGTCCTTTTCCTTGATATTGCATGCTCTAAAAAAATTTGTTTGTGATGGGGTATTTTTTGTTTTGAAAACAAGATACTAACCCATCATTATGTATCTGGACACTATTGCTCTGTATTTTTTTATCTGCAAGAAATCCTGCTCTGACAAAGGTGGATGATCCTATTTGATAGGATATTTTGGTGTTATCATTCATCATGCTTGTTTCTTGTTGATCATTTGGGATGTTGATTTGATCCATGGTAGATTTTTTATCTTCTTCTTTGACTTGATCAATGGTAGCTTCTCTATGTTCTTGATCCATAGTAGCCTTTTTATGTTCTTGTTTGACTTGATCCATGTTATTTGTTTGATTATCTATGTGTCCAAAGGAGGAAAGTGTCTCATCTTGGGAAATGGATGTGTTTGGTACTTGGATATGATCAACTTCAAAAAAAATATCATGAATGTCATAAAGGTCGATGAGTGGATCATTTTGGACTTCATGTTCAAGGGTAGGATCTTGGTCAAAAATAGGTTTGTCTTGGATGACATGATTGGGAATGGGATCTTGATCAAGGATAGGTGCATTTTGGATGCCATGATTATCTAGGACTTCTTGGATGGACTTAAGGATGGGGTCATGGGATGGACTACTTCGATCTTGACATGAAGGTAAAGCTATGATGTCATGCTTTGTACTTTTCTTTTAACATGTATCCCAAGGTGTAGGTAATGTGATGTGATTTTGGAGACCATGACCAAATGTATTTTCATGGCTAAATGTAGCTTGGGATGGAGTGAATAGGAATGGATTAGTGGATGATGGACTAGGATAGGATGTGGAGTCTTGGAATGGGTTGAGGGATGATGGATTAGGATAGGACATAGAGGCTTGGAATGGACTACTGGAAGGTTGGTTTCCCTTTTCAAGGTTAGGATAAGAGTGATTAATGGATTTTTTTTGTGGATTAATGTCATGGATTGTGTTAAGGGACTCTTAATAGTGAAGGTAGATGGATGGAGGACTAGAGTTTGTGGGTTGTTGGTAAGAGGGATGGATGGATGGCTGACTATGGGTTGTGGATGCTTGGTATTTGGATTCAAGGTATTATCTTTTGAAGTCTATGGCTTGCTAGGATTGACCAATGCAGAGTAATTGGTATTCAACTTGACTAGAAAGCATATCAAGGTGATTGGAAGACATGGTGGTGGATGGTATGAAGCCTAAGAAATTCCAATGCAATGGAAGGTATGCACCTCTACTATGTTTTTTTTTTTGGATATAAGGATGTACCTAAGACCAAGATTAAGGAATGATAGAATGATAATGACCCCATGACCAAAGGATATGATATGCAAGGATGACCAAAGGATATGAGACTAAGCTATGTTTTTGTGATTTTTTGGATATAAGGGTGCAAGATGATCATGCAAAGATGATAATGACTAAAGGATGAGACTAAATGAGACTAATGGATGCAAAGGATACCTAGGGTAGACCAATTGATGATAATGATAAGGAGACTAAATGATGCCAAGTTAATGATCAAAGGTAGTGATGTAAGTAAGGCTCAGGTGAAATGAAACCTTTTTTTGTATTTTTGGGATATAAAGATGCAAAATGAAAGTGCAATTTAATTCCAAGACTAAGGATTGATAGAATGATAATGAAGTTCTGGTCAAAGGGTATGGTATGAATCTAAATGACACTAGAAAGATGACACTAAGGATATGAACCTAAAATTTAAGACAAAGAATGGTAACCAAGCTAATGTAGGTCCAAGATAACAAACCCAAATGTCATTGACCTTTGTGATAATCAAGATGATAGTTTTGACAAGGTGAGTCTAAACTAGGACACAAGTTTGAGACCCAAATTTTTTACCAAGATGATAAATACAAAGGTTGATAAATTAAAAGATGAAGGTCAATGACAAGTCAAATGAGTAACCAAGAATTGTCCAAAGGCTTGATAATTTTCCTATGTCTGAAATCTAGAAGGTATGTGCAACCTAAGACCTAAGATTAATTATGCAAGGAAAAGGTGACCTAAGGTGCAATCTAAAATGTAATGCAAACCTAAATGAGGATGATGGAATGGATTGGGAAAGCTTTGTAAGTCTTTGGTTTGGAATTCAAGATCACTAATATGATGAATTGGTTCAGTTTTGGACAAGGATTTCATGAAATTGTGGTAACTAGGTAGTTGTGGCTTTGTTTTAAGTAGTTGTGGTTCATAGAATGTTTATTTTGAAATTTTGATGTTTTTGACATGATTTTTGAGTGATTTTTGATTGTTTTTGAAGAAATGTGATTGGAAAACACAAAAAAAAGTATCAAGCACTTGTTTTTGGTATGGTTTTGATGTGAAAATATTTGATTTTTGAGAAAACAAGTAGAATCCTAGTTGGAGAGGGTTTGTATACTTGGTATAGGCCCACTGAAATACCCTGAATCAGTGTTGAACACCTCTCCTTCTTGAGAGTGGATAGCTTAGAATTTTGGTGGCACTAGCTCCCCTCCACGACACTCACTTCTATGGGCACACCAAATTCAAATTTTTGGGTAGTCACTTCCTGGGAACTGCTATCTCTACTCAAGGGATTTAGTACTGAGTAACTTCAGGCATGTTACTGTACCCTGCACCATACTAAGCAACGGCTGAAAGGCTAGGCTTCTAAAAACAAGAGGGTTCTAGTAAACACTCAAGGACATGGCACCTTACAAGCGTACAACAAGCCACTTAAGGCTTTAATCACTCTACTAGGGGCTCTTATACCTTTAAAAGAAAAGGTAGGTACCATGTTTCGAATGACACTACATGACTAAGGGCTACATACCATAAGGACTTGACAGTTTAGTCTCATCATTTTATATACTGGCCCGAGCGAAAAACCAGTTGGAGTCATTCCCTCTTGCGAGGTAGGCCCCTCTAAGGTATAAACACAAAAACAAATGGGTCTAGATTTTTTATCACCAAGTTTGCACAAGGTGAGAGCATAATACCTACCATCCTTCAAACACTAAGACATGTGGTTCATTTACCCTCTAATTAAATCTATGTGAGAAAGACAATCCTTCTTTTTAGAGCACCAAACAAAGTTTTATCTAATCTAAAGCAAACAAGATTATGGTTTCAAAATAAAGTTTTGGAAATTCGAGCCTACAAAACCACGTATTAGTAGTTTCAAAAAAGAGATCTTGGACCAATGAAAAAGCTGCAAGAAACCTAGTTAGCACAAAAGATAAACAACTAAACTAAACTAGAAAATAAAGAAATGAAACTGAACTAAAAAGATTTAAAGGAAAATAAACTAAGAGCTCAATTTTTTTTGTTGCTTCAAAAGAAGCAGTTTTGGGAGCTCCATTCAAAGCCACACGCTGCAAACAGAAAATTAGTAAACCAAAAGAAAATTGAAAGCAAACAAAAAACTAAAATAGTGATAACTTTCTAAAAACTAAACAAAATTTTAAACCATAAAAATATATGGAAAGCTAAGACATAGACCTTCAAAACCCAGAAAAAGTTTGGCAAAATCCTACACAACAAAAGTGTTATAAACAAAAGAAAATTTGGGTCTTAACAACTAAATCTTAAAAAGTCGTGAGCACTAAAACGGCCATAACTTTCTCAAAACATATTGAAATTTTAAACCGTTTGAAGTTCTAGAAAGCTAAAAGTGAGGCCTACAAAACCCAAATAATCATTTTTTAATATTTCATGTTCCTATGTTTTTGTACTCAAAATAAGATGACGGGATTTTGTGCGAATTCTTGGTTGTAACCTATAAAACAACAAAAACAAACAAAAAAACAAACAAATTTCTCTACAAAATTGTAAGATTCATGTCAGTTTCACCAAGGTAAGATGAGTTGTAAAGTTCCTATCCTAGAATAAGTGACAGCCAACACTTCTAAGCTATAAAACCACATCAAAACAAGAAAACACAATAAAAGCATAAGGAAAATAAAACATCAAATCAAAATACTCCTAATGCTTGAATCTTGAATCACTTCTCCCATCTCTCCTTCTTCTTATGCAATCTTTGCCCTCAGATTTGGTGTAATACTTGTGCAAAACCTATAAATGGTAAGTAGAAAGTTGGAGACAAAATGGTTGTTAAGTTGAAAATGAGAGAGAAAGGTTTCTTTTATAAACAACCATTTGAACAGACTATCCAGATTGATCTTCTAGAAAGATTCCAAGATCAATGGTGGAGGATGCATGAGAGGGAGGTTACGAAATGGATGGCCAAGATTGAAATTCTAGAAAGATGTCAAGATCAACGGTTGAGAATTTATGCACCAAGAATATACTATTCATCGGAGGACTGACAATTATGACGCCAATGGCTATGATGCCTAATGACTATGATAGCAATGAAGGCTATGACAGGGATTAATGATAGGGCATCTTTGACCAAAAGAGGTGCATAAATAATTTATTTTAAATTATTTATTTGAAAATGGAGGGAAGGGACAAATGGAAAATAAATTATTTATTCAAATTATTTATTTGGAGAAAATAAAAAAGAGGCATTTAATTAAATTAATCAATTTAATTAAATGGGGAGATGGAAATTAGACATGGATAATTAATTTGAATTTTTATTCAAAAGAGAGGAATGACACATAATTAAATAATTTTTTCAATTATTTAATTATAGAAGAAGAAAAGGTCGAATAATTATTATTATTATCTGACTATGGACAGATGATTAAAGATAAATAATTAAATAAATAATGATTTATTTAATTATTGAAGAAAGGGGGTATTAGTGACACAATTAAATAATTTTAATTGATCAAGATGGAATAAATATTAGAAAGTGAGTTAGTTAAATAATTAAAAAATATTTAATTAATAGAGGAATATGATCAAGTATAATTAAATAATTAAAACTATTTAATTATTAGAGGATGACAACTAAGGAAAAATGTTGCTCGCAAACTTAACACATTTTTTAGTGTCTACACCACCACTAAATAGATCAAATCACCAATTAAAATGGTTGTTGCAGTAGATAAATCAATTAAAATCATTCTCTATGTCACCTACTAGTCAAAACCGCGTTCATATGGACTTAGCCATTTGTGATCTTCAACTTCAAACCTAGGTCGTTGATCTCTTGTCTTCACACCATGATCCTTTAATCTTTGTTCATCATTTGTCTTTAAAAAATAATCGTTGGATTTTCCCATTTTAATCTACGTCGTTGATCTTATTTCATCGCATATCGTTGCTTTCCTTGGCACTAGTTTATTGACAACAACAATGTGAATAAACAAAGCAATGCAATCACCTATCACCACATGTCCTTGAGGAACATGTGTCACAATCCGTCAATTCAAATTCATCTTCCAAATTTAAAATGTCGTTGAATTAAAGATTCATTTGTTAATCCCTGTCAATCTTCGTCACATGCAACTTTCATAGCATGAGGTCCACCAAGCCATGCGTCACAAGCCCACTATACCATTGGCCAAACACACAGGCTCACCCAATCTCAACAAGCTGGTAGGCTAATTCCTTTTGTCATCTTCATCAGTGTCGTGCAATTCACAACAATGATGTGAATTGACATATCGACCAGTCAATTGTCACCATTTGTCTTGACACATCATCACCTGCTTCCATTGCTACACACTTTATCTGGTCCCACCTGACACATGTGCTTAGCTCGCTACCCCATAGGGCTAGATAGGGACCCACCACAAATGCAACAAGATGGTGAGGAGGCCATC
Organism: Sequoia sempervirens; assembly: GCA_007258455.2. NCBI lineage: Eukaryota > Viridiplantae > Streptophyta > Pinopsida > Cupressales > Cupressaceae > Sequoia > Sequoia sempervirens. The sequence goes on from VDFB02281492.1 coordinate 356,709,648, forward strand.
GATCTTCAAGGCTTGTTCATAGCCATTGATCATGCCGAGGGAAAATATTAGACGCTAGACTTAGGAAATATTAAGGTTAATAAATATTTGTCGAGTTGGTAAACACTAGGTGAAGGGGCCCATCGTACCAACGATTTTAATGGCTTAAGTGATAACTTAAGCAACCAAGAACCACCTATATGTAGTCAATGATAAATTAGAAACCATATTCACTCACCATGACTGTAAACCTTAGGGTTTATTTACAAACCCTAATTTTGACAAAGAGCAAACATCAAACAATTTTGAGCTCAACCTTTATCATTTGAATCTACAAATAGCACCTTTGAGCATCTCTCAAGGAACCCTTATCAAATCTGGCCATAGATTTATCTTCAGACACCTGGAAGCAACTTTTGCAAAATAGTGACAAAATTTCATGTCAGCATTGCAACTTTTTGAGAAACTTTGCAACAATTGTAAAACATGCTCCTTACTCCATCAAACTACACCAATACTTCTAGAACCTAATCCACTACTTTTTTTATCACCCCCTTGACATCAATGACAACCAAATTTCCAACAATCCCCCCTTTGTCATTGATAGAAAAACCAAATGCTCAAAGAGTACAAATACCAATTGATATGAAATTTCATGCTTTGAACCAATTAAATGTTTGTATTGCATTGTACCAAGTATGTCATTGGTCTAAAACCAATAGCAACTCCCCCTTTGACTTTGCACCATTTTCTCTCCCTGCTCAATTGAGCATTTGCACTAATTTCTCCCCCTTTGAAATCAATAGAAAAGTGTCATCCTCAAGACTTGCACACTTTCTCCCCCTATGGATATTCCTCCCCTTTGACAAGAAATTCAAAGAGAAAGAGTGGCTTCTTGAATCTGCAACCATCAAATCATTAGAAATTTGTAAAATGAATTTTACCTAACTTGATCTATACTTTAATTTCCAAGGATGAATGAGATAGCAATAAAGCTCCCCTTGGACGCATACCCTATCACTAAGACTTAGTGATATGATGTGGGAGCAATGACTCCCAACTTCTACCTCATATATTCAAATTATTTCTTGGGAAGACACTTGGTAAAAATGTCAACAACTTGCTCTTTGGTGGGTATATATTCCATGTTGACCTCCTGATCTACTACCTTATCTCTAATGAAGTGATACTTGATTGATATATGCTTGGTTCTAGAATGAATCACTGGATTCTTTGAGATGTTTATTGCACTTGAGTTATCACAAAGAATAGAGATAGGTTCACTATGTTGGAAAAGTATGCCTCAATCATCACAGGCTGAAACCTCCATTGGAGTCAAGTCGGTGTAACAACTCAAATGTCTAGTCGACTAGCAGTTTGGAACATCATGTTTTGTACAGGTCGTTGTGACCTAGCTTTTGTCTCACAAAAAATTTTCACTATGGATTCTATTGCTGTGATAAGAAGCAGTTGTTGTAACCTCTCACTGCGTGGAGACCTTTGGCCGACTGGACATTCAATTGAGCGTCGGGGAGACTCATAGCGACCAGGGGTTTCAGAGTGACTTCAACACTCGGGAAAAAGTCCCAGTGAACTGTGAATGTCTCACTGACAGGACTACATATGATGTCTTCATGATAACATAAAGATCCTAGTGTGAGGTCTTAGCGATAGATGAAAGTCATGCCGATGAGGACACACTCAGGAGTCATCGATGAAACACTAAGGTTTCATTATGAAGTTTGGGCGAAGTGTTAATGTCTCGCCGATGTTAAATTTTTCCCTCAGTGTGACTCCTGGTGACGAGTGGTGGTCTTAGTATAACTTAAAGACCTCAGAGTAAAGTCTTTAGTATAGGTCTTGGCGAATGGTGTTCATCGGTGTAACATATATGTGTTCGATAAGAACTCTTGGCGAAGGTGTTAAGTCTTGCCAATTGGTGATTGGAGCTCAGCATAACATGTGACTTCGGTATAACCTGAATGACTCGGCGTGAGGTCCTAGCGAAAGTGATAGGTCTCGCCAACTGTTTGGTGCTTCAGTGTAACACAAGAAGGCTCATTGAGATGCCTTGGCGAGAGCAATAGTCTTGCCGAAAGGAAAACTGAAGCCGATACAAGTTGTAAGCTCTGTGGAACATCCTGGCGATAACGATAACTCTTGGCGACATCGATATGAAGCTTTTGGGCATCGGGGAGACACTATTAGTGTCTCACCGAGATGCCAACAAAGCTTGAGTCTCTTTTGGTCGTTTGACTGTCCTATGTGGAGTCTCGTGGACCAATAGGAGAAGCCGAATCTGAACAGTTCAAAGATTGTTCATTGTGATGGTTCTATGAGGAAGCTCGACGAACATGGAATGACATGGTTATACTATGTGATTGCAGATTGTGATCGGTTGGTTGGATTGACAAATTTGTTGAGTGATTGAATCAGTGGATGAATTCTATTCTGTGCATACTGTAACTTGAAGGTTTTTGTACAAGTTTGTTCATGGTGAATGCTACTATAAACAGACACCAGAAAGATAATTCTGACATTTTTATGTAATCTCCATTACTGTAATACAAAGTGATTTCTCTTGGTGTGGTGGGTTTTTCTCCCGTAAGGGTTTTCCCACGTATATCTGGTGTTCTTGTGTGATTGTCAAATACTCTGTTTCTGTTATATTACTTCATAGTGCATCTTAGTTGAACTATAATTGAAAAATTAAAAGTATATCTACATTCTTCTTTGAGGTATTGACGTTAGGAGAATTGATTCCGCATCTGATTTTCCTTACACACTATACTCAACCTTGATGTCTTTGAGAGTTTTTTCATCCATAGAACTTTATTTCAACATGTTGTTGTTACATACTCTACTTCTATTATAGATAAGGTGATTGATTCTCACTTCGTGCTCATCCATGACATAATTTTGTCTCCCAAGAAAAATGCACCACCACTAGTGCTTCTCCTATCATTTGCACATCTAGCCCAATCAACATCTATATATGTTGTTAAAGTAAAATATTTGCTCATGGAGTACCATAGCCCATAATCAATAGTACTTCTGATATACCTAAAAATTATTTTCATTGCATTGATATGAAACTCCTTGGGAGCAACCTGAAACATTTCTACCATACACACTGCTTGCATTATATCTAGCCTTGATGCAGTTAGGTATAAAAAGCTTCCAATTATTGACCTATAAATTTTCTAATTTACATTTGAGGATTCATTTGATTTTCTCAATTTACAACTAGTTATAATAGGAGTACTAACTAGTTTTCTATCTTCCATTCCAAACTTCTTAAGAATTTCCTTAGCATACTTGGTTTGAGATATAAATATCCCATTATCATTTTTTGCAATCTATAAACCAAGAAAAAATGACAACTCTGGTAGTATGGACATTTCAAACTCATCTTGCATATGTGTAGCAAATACTTCACACATCTTATCATTGCTACCTCCAAATATGATGCCATCTACATACACAACAATAATGATCATGTGCTCACCTTCTGATTTGAAGTACATATTTCTATCTTCACATCCCTTTTTGAATCCTTGTTGTTGCAAGTACTGGTCTAATCTTGAATACCATGCTCTGGTTGGTTAATTTAGACCATACAATGCCTTCCTCAATCTACATATATAATCTTCTTCTTTTAAAAGTTGAAAACCCTCTGGTTGTTCAATGTAGACTTCTTCTTCAAGGTTTCCATTCAAGAATGTATATTTAACATCCATATGATAGACTTTAAATCCTTTATAAACTAAGAATGCAAGAAACACTCTTATTGCTTCTAATCTTGTCACTAGTGCAAATGTTTCTTCAAAGGCAATGCCTTCAACTTGTGCATACCCTTTGCACACAAACCTTGCCTTATTCCTTACAACAACTCCATCCTTATTGACCTTGTTTCTAAAAACCTATTTAGTGCAAATTACATTTTTTCTTGGGGGTCTAGGAACCAATTCCCATGTCTTGTTCTTCTCGGTTTGATTTAGCTCTTATTCCATAGATTTTATCCAACTCTCATCCTTGTTGGCCTCAGTATAACTCTTTGGTTCAATCTGTAAAAGGAGAGAAAATTTTACTTGTTCCTTATTTTTTACAAGTCTTCTCCTTGTTTAAACACCATAATTTTTATCACCTATAATATGGTCTGTAGGATGATCCTTTTGAACATATCTTGCAGGTGCTTTTCCATTTAATTCTTCTTTAGGCTCTTCTTCATCAATAGCAATTTCTCCTTCATCTTCTGATTCAACTTCAAAGTTGTTCATGCTAGGCTTAACATGGTTCATTTCTTAATCAACCTTGACATTTATGCTTTCTACAATCTTATGCAATCTCTTGTTATAACACTTGTAAGCTTTGATTTGAGTGGAATATCCAAGAAATATTCCTTCATCACATTAGGGATTAAAGCTTCCCAAGTTTTCATCTTCTCTCTTGATGTAGCATTTTCTACCAAACACTTTGAAATACTTGACAGATGTGGGCTTGTCGTACCACAGTTCATAGGGTGTCTCACCATTGTTTGCTCTTATTTGAGCTTTGTTCTAAATATAGACTGCAGTATTGATTGCTTCTCTCCAAAACGTATCTATCAACTTAGCCACACTCAACATGGCTCTAGCCATATATTTAACCATTATGTTCCTTCTTTCAACTACTCCATTGTTGTATAGTTCTTGGTGTAGAATATTACCGTTTGATTCCATGTTTTTCACAATATCTAATAAATTCACTTGATGTGAATTTCCTACCTCTATCCAATCTTAAGCACTTGATTTTTTTGTTGGTCTATTTCTCAACCAATTTTTTGAATATCTTGAACTTTTCAAATGATGCAAACTTCTCTTTTAGAAAGGTTACCCATGTCATTCTAATCTAGTCATCAATTAGCAACATGAAGTATTTTTCACCTTTCAATCCTCTTTTCCTTGTGGGACCACACAAATCAGTATGAACTAATTGGAAGGGTTTTGTGGTTGAATGTTCCTTTGTTTGAAAATTGACCCTTGTTTTTTTTCCCTACTAACATTCTTTGAAAATGTTGTTTGCAGGCTTAGTTATCTTAGGCATGTGTCTAACTAGTCTTTTTGAACTTACTTTTACCAAATTGTCAAAATTGGCATGCCCCAATCTCCTATGCCACAACCAACTCTCATCTACTTGGCTTATCAAACAATTCTAACCTTTTACTTCATAAAGATTGTAAAGACTACTATCACTCCTTACTCCTTGTGCAATTGTCTTACCATTTTTTCTTATCTTGTAGCCTTCTAAGTTAAATGTAATCTTATATCCATTGGCACACATTTGATTTACACTTAACAAATTGTGCTTCAAACCTTCAACATTTAAAGGACATATTTTGTAGGATTTTTACCAACTATGCTAAGATTCCTTTTCCAAAAATCTTCATAGCAATGTTATCAACCAAACTAACTAATCCTTCTTTACACTTCTTGAGTTGGATGAATTTACTCTTGTCTCCAGTCATATGTTTGGAGCAGCCACTATTAATTACCTACAAATTTTATCTTTTGCATGGAGTGCAGTTTGTGCAATCATTGATTGTGTAGGATTTTTCTCTTTCTCCTTCCACACCTTCTTATGTTTATTTTCTTCCTTCTCTTCCTCTTTCTTAGGAACTTTAGATTCCTTGTTCACTTTATGAGGTGTGTTTTTCTTCTTCTCAGACTGAACATTTGGTCATGAATTATTTTCTACAATTTCTAGCTATATGACCAAAATTATTGCAATTATAACACATCACATTCATGTCCATTAAAGGAGAAAAAGGATTGTTTCTTAAAAAAATTGTACTCCTTTTAGGAACTACTCTATATTCTCTAGCCCTATGACCAAATCAATTACAAGTATAGCAATACCCACAAAAGTATGAAGAGTACCTGGTCATAGCATTTCCTTGAACGAGATGAGGGGGTCTTCTTTGTCTTGGCTTTCTCAAATCTCTCACGCCTATGGATCCATCAACATCAGTTCTTCTTGTGTTCTACTTCTTATCTTGGTCAAGAGCTGATTGGTTATTCTTCTTGACTGCAACTGACTTCTTTTCTTCATTATATTTCTTCACTTCAGCAGAATTCTTCTCCTCTCCGAAGACATCCTCCTTGCATGATTTCTCACCATCTGCACCAAAATTTTATTTTTCTCTAAATCTTTCATAAATCTTTGTAGAAGCATTGATAAAGGAGCATTTTCCCTTCTCAAGACCTAAACATGCCTTCTCTTTGTTAGTAGGTGTAGACACTGAAAAATGTCCTAAGTCTGTGAGCATCATTTTTCTTGCTCATTATTCTTCGATAATTGAATAATTTTAATTATTCAATTAGGTTTGACCGCATTCCTCTATTAATTAAATAATTTTTAATTATTTAATTAATTCACCTTCTCATCTTTATTTTATCCTGATCAATTAAAATTATTTAATTGTGTCACTAATATATCCCTTTCTTCACTAATTAAATAAATCATTTTTTTTATTTAATTATTTATCTTTCATCTATAGTCCAATAATAATAATAATCATTATTTGACCTTTTATTCTTCTATAATTAAATAATTTTCAAAATTATTTAATTGTGTTTCATTCCTCTCTTTTGGATAAATAATTCAAATTAATTATCCATGTCTAATTTCCACCTCCCCATTTAATTAAATTGATTAATTTAATTAAATGCTCCTTTTGTCATTTTCTCTAAATAAATAATTTGGATAAATTATTTATTTGCCACTTGTCATTTTCCTCCATTTTGAATAAATTATTTATGCACCTCCACCTGGTCAAAGATACCCTGTCATTATTTCATGTCATAGTTTGCATGTCCCTGTCATAGCCTGCATGTCCTTGCATGCATTTATGTCATGATTCCTCCAAGAATAGCACATTCTTGGTGCATCAATTTTGGACCATTGATCTTGGAATCCTTCTAGAGGATTAATCTCAACCATCCATTCGAAAGGTTGTCTATAAAAGCAACCTTCCTTCTCCATTTTCAGCTTAACAATTAATTGTCTCCAACTTTCTTACTACCATTTGCAAGTTTTGCACAACTGTTTCAACAAATCTGAGGGCAAAGTTGCATAGCAAGAAGAAGGAGAGCAAGAGAAGTGATTCAAGTTCAATGGGGAGTGTTTTATTTCATTGTTTTCATTTTGCTCTTTTCATATAATTATATTCTCTTGTTTGGATGAGGTTTTATAGCTTAGAAGTGTTGGATGTCACTTTTATCTATGCTATTTTATTTCCAAACCCCATCTCACATTTGGTGAACCCGACGTGAATGTAGAGAAATTGGTTTGTTTTCTTGTTTGTTTTCATTGTTTTGCAGGATATAGCCAAGAAATCATATGAAATCCTGTCATCTTCTTTTGAGCACAGAAAAATGGGAAAATAAAATATTCTAAAATGGTTATCTAGGTTTTTAGACCTCATTCTCAGCTTTTCGGATCTTCAAACGGTTTAAAATTTTGTTAAGATTTGAGAAAGTTATGGTTGTTTTAGTGATCATAGTTTTTTACGATTTAGCTGTTAAAATCCAAACTTTCTTTTGTTTATAACACTTTTGTCTTGCAAGATTTTGCAAAACGTTTTCTGGGTTTTGAAGGTCTATGTCTTAGCTTTCCATAGATATCTACAGTGTAAAATTTTGTTTAGTTTTGAGAAAGATCTCACTAATTTAGTTTGTTGTTTTCATTTAAGTTTTTTTACTAATCTTCTATTTGTAGCATGTGGCTTTGGAGTGGGGCTCTCAAAAACTACTTCTTTTGGAGCAACAAAAAATTTGAGCTCTTAGTTTTTAGTTTTCTTTAATTTCTTTTTCTTAGTTAGTTTAGTCTCTTCATTTTCTAGTTTAGTTATTTATGGACTTTTAGTTTGGTTTTTAATCTCTTGTCCTAACTTAGTTTTTTTTGCAGCTTTCTCGTTGGTCCAAGACATTTATGAAACTACTAACTTGTGGTTTTGCAGCTCCGTTAGTTGAAGACTCATTTCTCAAACAATGTGTTTGCGATTTCTCGTTTAGAAAACACTTATTTTGGTGCACTAAAATGAACTTTTGTTTGTAGGTGTTTGATTCTGCTTGATGTGGTAGGTGATTATGCTCTCACCCTGTGAAAACTTGGTGATCAAAAAACTAGACCCACTTTATTTTTTGTAACCTTTAAGACTAAGTAATCAAAGTATCCTCTCGCCTTGCGCTTTTGGGCGATACTAGGTGTAAGAGAAACAGTTACTGACTCTAGAACTTGGGCCTATTCTAGTGGGAAAAAGTACTCACCTCAGGACGACTCAGATGGTAACACCCTCAACCCGAGGGACTTCCAGCCATTATATAAAAGTGGATTCTTGGGGAAATCCCAAGAATCACGCGTATGGTTCTGATGAGATGGATCCGAAAGGGGAATCTTGCTGCATGGATCATGCCTACGAACGGAATGCCCTTACTAAACACCTATTGTTTTAGAAGCCAACCATTTTTCAGTCATTGCTTGGTATAGTGTAGGGTATAGTATCATGCCCGAAGACACTCACTACTGATCCCCTTGAGTAGAGATAGCAATTCTTGGGAAGTGACTACCCAAGAATCTAAAGTTTGTGTGCCCGAATGACGTTAATGGGTCGTGGAGGGGAGCCAATGCCACCAAACTTCTAAGTCATCTGTTCTCGAGAAGGAAAGGTGTTTAGTACCAATCCAGGGTATATCGGTGGGCTATATAAAGTATAAAAACCCTTGGCCTATTGGATTATTAGGATTGTGATTGTCTCATGTGCATTTGCATACACCAAAACATCGTGCTTGTCAAGTGTTTTCTGGATTTTCAAACAATATTCACCACATTCACAAATCTGAACACAAACAATTGACCTCAAACAAACATCACACCTAGTAACTTGCAACACCTCAAAACATTTCCAAAACCATCAACCAAACATGTCTAACTACTATCCTCCATATTCACCCTCGACCTATGAACGAAACCAAAGGATTGAATATCTTGACCATCATTTGAAAGAGCTTGAAAAACAACTTGAATCCCAAAATTTGAATGAAGTGATACAATCATCTCATAAGCCTTTATCCTTACCCAAAACTACATCATCCAAGTTCAATATCCATGATTTTCTGCAAAGGCTAAATGAGAAACCTAAATCTATGTCCTCAAACACAAATAATCTTGAGCAATCCTACCATGTCATGCATCTATCTTCATCTCCCATAATTCAAAATAAACCTCATGAGTCTTCCACCCAAGTTAACGATTTCATCCAACCATCCTCTCTCATCATACCATCTCCATCCAATGAGTCATGTCAATCTATTAGTCCAAAGCATGATAGCATAGACTCCCCTACAAATCAAGATCAAAGTATTCTTTCCATTCCATCCAATGATACCAAAAATTTCCAATGCTCTCCAATCTTTGACCAAGATCCCATCTCTCAAGAACCTCATGATGATCCCCTTATCTCTTTTTGTTTGAAAAATATCCTTCCAATTCCTCCTTCCACCTCATCTAATGAATCCATACCATCTCATGATTCCATCATAGCCAATGATCAAGGTATGCTTTCCACAAAATCTTAGGATTCCCTTCCTCGTCAAGATCAAGATATACCTCCATTCAAGGATACCCTTTCATTCCATGATGATGTTCATCCTTCTCATGATCAAGACATTCCTTTCATACCACTTCATGATGATTCCATACCTAATAAAGAGAAAGCTACTCCATCTCCTGCACCTCTTGATCCTTTTCCAAGTTAAGATCAAATTACCCCCTTATCCCCATGTCAAGATCCTATCACACATCCTAATTCCCCTCATGACCACAATCCTCCATAAGAGTCTATCACCCCTATTCAAACTATCCATGAACCTCTTACCTATCAAATGGGTTCTCTCACTTTTATCCAAGGTGGTTTACTTGAAGATCTTGTTACTCCTTCCATATCACAACCACCTCACAATGGACTTGCATCTTGTTTCATAAACAATATATATCCCATTGGCAAACAAATGTGTCAAAGTATGAACTACAAAGGAAAAGGATTAGGCCTTCATGAACAAGGTATCATAGAACCCCTTTATATCCAAGAAAACACATACTATCATGGCCTTGGTTATACACCTCACGCTCAAGACATTCATACCCATCATAAGCCTAGATTTCGTCAAAATAAACCTACGTATCCTACTCCATCAAACATTCCATCTATCCTAGGTCCTTATCCTAGTCCATCAAACCTTCCATTTATCCTTGTCCCTTATCATCCAAACCCTAGTTCATCAACCCTTCCATCCATATTGGGGCCCTACATCCCTCCATCTCCTATTCATCAAGAACAACAAAGGCACACACCCTTGATGCCCTCTCAAAATTCTACCTACATTAACCCATCCATAAGACCTCCATATCATTCATCTCCATCCACCCATCCCATTGCTCTTGGAAGCAATTTGGGTGCTAAATGTCAAAATCTTCCATATCAAAATCCACATGTATAAAAGGATCAAAATGTCTCCTTGAAGAGCCATGCAAAAATAAAAGAGAATTTGATCCCAAGTCAAAATAAAAATCCAAAAGGCCACAAAGGCCCATCAAGTCAAAAGAAAATCCAAAAGGCCACAAAGGCCCATCAAGTCAAAAGAAAAAAATTCAAAGGCCACAAAGGCCCATAAATCAAGAAGAACAATTTCAAAGGCCACAAAGGCCCATAAAGCAAAAAGAAGAATCTCAAAGGCCACAAAGGCCCATGAATCAAAAATCAAAGTCAAAAGCTATGTGGATTCCTAAAAGTCTCGTAGAAGCAATAAAATCTAAATTGGCATCCAAATTTGCTAATCCAAAAGCTTCCTCCTATCATCCATCTAAAAACCTATCACCTTCCAAATTCATTTTTCCTTCATCACTCCACCACCCTTCAAGGTGTGTGTCGATGTTGATCTTTCCATCCTTTCCATCCTTTTCATCTATCCATCAACAAGCCTTCCAACCTCCTATCCATTACCCAGCATCCATCCCCCATTATCCTCCTTTAATCCAAACCTTTGCATAAGTCCTTAGATTCTTCCATCACACCATTAATCTACCAATGTTTATGAGTCTAATCCTTCTTGCCATGGTTTATTAGAGCACATATTAAAGGGATATTAGCTGTGAAACTTGATGCTTGATTCCTCCCTCCATCTCCCTATCATGCATATATTACCTTCCATATCCATATCCTATCTTCCATATTCCTCTTGTACTCTACACTTGGGGGCAAGTTTCATCCATCCTTTCATTCATATCCATTATCCTCTTTATGTTCATCCTTTACCTTTCCACCTTTGATCTTGACCAGGTTAAGGATCTTCTTGAACATCGTATATCTTATCCTATACACTTTATCCATATCTTTCGTACCATATCCTTCATCGTATCCATATTCCACCATCATATCTTAATGCATCCTTTCTTCCCTTCCTTGGTCTTGATGAGGAATAGGAGCAAAGTACTTAGGCATTGTGTCCATATCTTATCGATCTTGATCATCCTATTCATTATCCTTATCTTTGCATTCTTCCATTCCATATCTCCTAGCTTATCAAAATCCATGTCCCATTTCCTTCCTTTGTTCTTGATGAGATTAGGGGCAAAATTACAAACGCATGCTTTGGATTCTCTTTCATATCCTTATGTGTTACCATTCCATCATAGTTCACATCCTTATCATTTATCCATGATTAAATTACCTCCAATGTTGGTCATCATGTCCCTTTGCAACGTTGAATCTTATCATGTGAATCATATTTGAGCCTAGCTGTAAAACATATCCAATCCTCATATTTTTTTGTCAATCAATCATAAACAATCATCAATCTTATCGTACTTAGAGGAATCAGTGATCCTAAGTACTTATCATCATCATTCCTTATGGAATCGATCATTCCTGGCATCCAATCAACGAACCATTATCATCTTTTTACAAAGGATATGTTGCTTGTGTGACATGTTTTGCAGTGAATCTTTCATTTTGATCTATCATTTATCCATGGTTGCATTACCTCTACTGTGGAAGATCTTATTCCTTCAATCAGTCATATCACATTTCATCTCACTCCATCTTTAAAAATCATAAAATGACCTAAAAAAAATCCAAAAAAAAAAACCATAAAATGTCCTGAAATAATCCAAAAAAATTAAAAAAATCATAAAATGTCTTGAAATAATCCAAAAAAATCATAAAATGTCCTGAAAAAATCCAAAATAATCATAAAATGTCTTGAAAAAAATCCAAAAAAAAAAATGACACTTTCAGATCACCACACAACGTTGAACTTCAACAAAATCAAAACATGCAAGTGTTTACAATCAAGCAAACATTATAACATATATATCAACCCATCTTACAAATCCAACCAAATGCATAAACTGTAACAAGAATCAATTCTACATCGAGGCAGGACTCCTGTTTGTTTGTTGATCTTTGCTAATTTTATGGTTTTATCTTTGGTGACATGTATTTTAGCTTCTTCAAGATGTCTTTGACTAGAGAGGCAAGGATGGGGCATATTCATTTGTTTGTTGTTTGTGGATTGTTTCTTATTCACAGGATGACTCGTCTTAGGACATGGTTTTCTAAAACCATCGATGACCTATGAGTCTAATGTGGATGAGAGCATTCCTTGTCTGATAGTGTCTTCCATGCAATAAGTATTCAGGTCATCTAAGGTTCTTATACATAGATGCTTATACTTCATTACTAAATAAAAATGCAAACAATATTCAGGTCGTTTAGATGTTCATGTTATCTAGATGCTTATACTATTTTGCGACATAATAAGCTCAATGATGATAAAAGCACTTAAAAGGTACAAGAGGCTTCATCACCTTCATTCTCTTCCATCTTACATTTCACATCAATTTTCATTTCATTTTCTTCATCTTTCTTGTCACTGAGAAATCAATCAATTGCTTAACTCACTGATATATGTCTCTTGAATCAAATCTCAAATCAATCAGCATGCTTCTTGAAATTTCATGTCCCCTTGATCAATTAGTCAATCCATCATTGCAGCACCTTGTCTTGTGTAAGCATAATTCTCAATCAACTTAATTAGCTCAATCAGCTTCATCAACTCATCAACTTGGCTATACTGATCATTTCCATCAATTGTTCAGTTATGCCCATCAACTTTGCATTTTCATCAAAATGTACATCACCGCTTTATCACTTGTGCAATATCAGGTATCTAATCACTTTCTAGACATCTATCGAGAGATTAATCTTCTTACAATCTGTTCGATCAATCTCTCAAGGGGGCATATCATTCTTATCATAATCCTTACCAAGATATCTTTGGGGTATGTATCAGTTGATCAATATTTTTCTTTGAAACAACGTGGCAAGCTGCATTGTCTCAAAGAGGGGGAAAATGTAAACACTGAAAAAATGTCCTAAGTCCTCAAGCATCATTTTTCTTGGTCGTTATGCTTCGATAATTGAATAATTTTAATTATTCAATTAGGTTTGACCGCATTCCTCTATTAATTAAATAATTTTTAATTATTTAATTAATTCACCTTCTCATCTTTATTCTATCCTGATCAATTAAAATTATTTAATTGTGTCACTAATATATCCCTTTCTTAATAATTAAATAAATCATTTTTTTTATTTAATTATTTATCTTTCATCTATAGTCAAATAATAATAATCATCATTATTTGACCTTTTATTCTTCTATAATTAAATAATTGTCAAAATTATTTAATTGTGTTTCATTCCTCTCTTTTGGATAAATAATTCAAATTAATTATCCATGTCTAATTTCCACTTCCCATTTAATTAAATTGATTAATTTAATTAAATGCTCCTTTTGTCATTTTCTCTAAATAAATTATTTGGATAAATTATTTATTTGCCACTTGTCATTTTCCTCCATTTTGAATAAATTATTTATGCACCTCCACCTGGACAAAGATACCCTGTCATTATTTCATGTCATAGTCTGCATGTCCCTGTCATAGCCTACATGTCCCTGCATGTTTGTCATAGCCTGCATGTCCCTGCATGCATGTCTGTCATGATTCCTCCAAGAATAGCATATTCTTGGTGCATCAATTTTGGACCATTGATCTTGGAATCCTTATAGAGGATTAATCTCAACCATCCATTCAAAAGGTTGTTTTATCTCCTAGCTTATCAAAATCCATGTCCCATTTCCTTCCTTTGTTCTTGATGAGATTAGGGGAAAAATTATAAATGCATGCTTTGGATTCCCTTTCATATCCTTATGTGTTACCATTCCATCATAGTTCACATCCTTATCATTTATTCATGATTAAATTACCTCCAATGTTGGTCATCATGTCCCTTTGCAACCTTGAATCTTATCATGTGAATCATATTTGAGCCTAGCTGTAAAACATTATCCAATCCTCATATTTTTTTGTCAATCAATCATAAACAATCATTAATATTATCGTACTTAGAGGAATCAGTGATCCTAAGTACTTATCATCATCATGCCTTATGGAATCGATCATTCCTGGCATCCAATCAATGAACCATTATCATCTTTTGACAAAGGATATGTTGCCTGTGTGACATGTTTTGCAGTGAATCTTTCATTTTGATCTATCATTTATCCATGGTTGCATTACCTCTACTGTGGAAGATCGTATTCCTTCAATCAGTCATATCACATTTCATCTCACTCCATCTTTAAAAATCAAAAAAAAAAAATCATAAAATGTCCTGAAATAATCCAAAAAAACCATAAAATGTCTTGAATTTTTTTTTAAAAAAATCATAAAATGTCCTGAAAAAATCCCAAAAAATCATAAAATGTCCTGAAATAATCCAAAAAAAATCAAAAAATCAAAAAATCAAAAATCCCAAAAAATAGTGACACTTTCAGATCACCACACAACGTTGAACTTCAACAAAATCAAAACGTGCAAGTGTTGACAATCAAGCAAACATTATAATGTATATGTCAACCCATCTTACAAATCCAACCAAACGCATAAACTGTAACAAGAATCAGTTCTACATTGAGGCAAAACCCCTATTTGTTTGTTGATCTTTGCTTATTTTATGATTTTATCTTTGGTGACATGTCTTTTATCTTCTTCAGGATGTCTTTGACTAGAGAGGCAAGGATGGGGCATGTTCATTTGTTTGTTGTTTGTAGATTATTTCTTATTCATAGGATGACTCATCTTAGGACATGGTTGTCTAAAACCATTGAGGACCTATGAGTCTAATATGGATGAGAGCATTCCTTGTCTGATAGTGTCTTCCATGCAATAAGTATTCAGGTCATCTAAGGTTCTTATACCTAGATGCTTATACTTCATTACTAAATAAAAACACAAACAGTATTCAGATTGTCTAGATGTTCATGTTATCTAGACACTTATACTAATTTGTGACATAATAAGCCCGATGATGATAAAATCACTTAAAAGATACAAGAGGCTTCATCACCTTCATTCTCTTCCATCTTGCATTTCGTTTTCTCCATCTTTCTTGTCGCAGAGAAACCAATCAATTGCTTAACTCACTAATATATGTCTCTTGAATCAAATCTCAAATCAATCAACTTGCTTCTTGAAATTTCATGTCCCCTTAATCAATCAGTCAATCCATGATTACAACACCTTGTCTTGCATAAGCATAATTCTCAATCAGCTTAATTAGCTCAATCAGCTTCATCAGCTCATCAACCTGGCTATACTAATCATTTCCATCAATTGTTCAGTTACGCCCATCAACTTTGCATTTTCATCAAAATGTACATCACTGCTTTATCACTTGTGCAATATCAGGTATCTAATCACTTTCTAGGCATCTATCGAGAGATTAATCTTCTTACAATATGTTCGATCAATCTCTCGAGGGGGCATATCATTCTTTTCATAATCCTTACCAAGATATCTTTGGGGCATGTATCAGTTGATCAGTCTTTTTCTTTGAAACAACGAGACAAGCTGCATTGTCTCAAAGAGGGGCAAAATGTAGACATTGAAAAATGTCCTAAGTCCGCGAGCATCATTTTCCTTGGTCGTTATGCTTCAATAATTGAATAACTTTAATTATTCAATTAAGTTTGACTACATTCCTCTATTAATTAAATAATTTTTAATTATTTAATTAATTCACCTTGTCATCTTTATTCTATCCTGATCAATTAAAATTATTTAATTGTGTCACTAATATATCTTTTTCTTCAATAATTAAATAAATCATTTTTTTAATTTAATTATTTATCTTTCATCTATAGTGAGATAATAATAATAATCATTATTTGACCTTTTATTCTTCTATAATTAAATAATTGTCAAAATTATTTAATTTTGTTTCATTGCTCTCTTTTGGATAAATAATTCAAATTAATTATCCATGTCTAATTTCCACCTCCCCATTTAATTAAATTGATTAATTTAATTCAATGCTCCTTTTGTCATTTTCTCTAAATAAATAATTTGGATAAATTATTTATTTGCCACCTGTCATTTTCCTCCATTTTGAATAAATTATTTAAAATAAATTATTTATGCACCTCCACCTGGTCAAAGATACCCTGTCATTATTTCATGTCATAGTTTGCATGTCCCTATCATAGCCTGCATGTCCCTGCATGTTTGTCATAGCCTACATGTCCCTGCATGCATGTCTATCATGATTCCTCCAAGAATAGCATATTCTTGGTGCATCTATTTTGGACCATTGATCTTGGAATCCGTCTAGAGGATTAATCTCAACCATCCATTCAAAAGGTTGTCTATAAAAGCAACCTTCCTTCTCCATTTTTAGCTTAACAGCTAATTGTCTCCAACTTTCTTGCTACCATTTTTAGGTTTTGCACAATTGTTTCAACAAATATGAGGGCAACGTTGCATAACAAGAAGGAGAGAAAGAGAAGTGATTCAAGTTCAATGGGGAGTGCTTTATTTCATTGTTTTCATTTTGCTCCTTTCATATAATTGTATTCTCTTGTTTGGATGAGGTTTTATAGCTTAGAAGTGTTGGTTGTCACTTTGTCTATGCTATTTGATTTCTAACCCCATCTCACAGTAGGATTTTTTGTGCTCAATAATCCATCAAGAATCTTTGAGCCTCCCTTCAACTTCAAGCCTTTTTCAACCTGCTCTCTAGGTTTCTCCAAAAAAATTCTTAAGACAACTACTTTTTCCTTAAGCTTCATACATTTGTCCACTTCATATTCTAATTTGGATTTTACCACTTCTTTCATTCTTTTGGCTTACTCCACTTTGAAGTTTTAGACTCACTACCATCTGATTAGATTCCTCAATGTCTTTAGTTAACCTATCAGTTTATTTTTTATCATGCTTCTTCAATTGCTTGTTCTCCTTTTTTAGACCTACAATTTTGTCTCTTAAGTTGTCAATTTCCTCTAAGGTACTGATGAGTTCTCCCTCAAGATCTACTTTAGCTTTCTCTTCACCTTCTTCATGAAGATCTTTACCCATACCATGCTTCTATTTTGTAGTCTTTGGCCATGAAGATAAATTCTTCCTCTCGTCCTCCATTACAAGAGCACAATCGTGTTCATCATTTGAACTATCACTAGCATCAGATGAGTCACTCTCCTCTTGAATGTATAAGCTCTTTTTCTTCTTTCCCAAGCTCTTCTTTTTAGGATAATAGGGTTTTTTTAATCTTACTATCTCCTTCTTGTTCAGAGTTATCCTTCTTAATGTAGGAGCATTTAGAAGCAAAATGTCCTATTTTACCATGGTCAAAACACTTGAAGGGTAACTTACCTTTATGCTTTCCACATCCTCTTCTTAGTCTTTTGATAAAGTTTGCTTCTTCCTCATCAATCTCTTCATGTTTTGATGTAGAGACAACTTCCTTGTCCTTCTTGGGTGCTTCAACTTTATCTTTATTTACATCCTTGAATGCAACTTCTCTTTTGGATGTCTCTCCATTTCTCATTCTCATTTCATATGTAGTGAATATGTCATGTAGTTAACCAATAGTGATTTTATCCAATTCTCTTGCTTCTTCTATTGTTGATATCTTGGAGTCATATATGGATGGCATAGACCTTAAGACTTTTTGCACAATGGCTGATTCATTAATTTCTTCTCTAAAACCTTTGATAGAGTTCACTATTTCATCAACCCTGAGCAGATGGTCAATAATATTTTCCTCTTCATTCATTTGGAGACTTTCAAAATTGGCTTTGAGAATTTGTAGCTTTGTTAATTTACCTTATCATCTCCTTCATAGATGTTTTTCAACTTCTCCCAGACATCATGTGTAGTTTGACAATGCATAACCTTGACAAAAATTGATCTAGACAAACCATAGAGAATGGCATGCTTTTCTTTTTTATTGTTCACTTAGTCCTTACCTTTAACATCAGTAGGAGCTATGGCTAGTGGTGTATATCCATTATTAACAAACATCTAAACATAAAATCCTAAAGATCTCAAATATTTTTCCATCATAACACTCCATAAGGCATAATTTGATCCATCAAATTGAGGTGCCTTGTTTGTATAAGAACCTTCTTGATTGGCCATTATTTTCACTAGCCCAAGATCTACCCAAGATAATTAAGCTTCTCCTAGGGAACTTAGGGCTCTAATACCAATTGTTGGAACACAACAATCTACTGAGAGGAAGGGGGTGAATCAATAGATCACTTAAAATTTAGCTCTAAATACTTTATGTAGATTAAAAATTATTATGAAAAAACATAAACATGCACACACACAACATCACATAACAAAAAATGTACGTGGAAAACCCAAGATGGGAAAAACCATGGTGAGAAATATTGCTAGGAGCTATTATCCTAATCCAACCTCATAATCAAATGTTCAATTACAATGCTTAAGGGAACCAACCCTAAGGAGACACCAATCCCATGGTTTTAGGAGCACCCACTCCAAGGAAGCACCCACCCCCTAAATTAAGAAACTACCCAATTATTTGATGGCATCCACCAATCAAATTTATAACTCAAGATATTACAATTCTTTTACAGTTCATTGTTGCAACTTATTTTGCAACTGCTCAACACTTTGTTGTACTCTCTGCAACTCAGTCTTCTACTCTGTACCTCTTTCTTTTCTACCTTTTGAATGTTAACCCTGATAAAGATCTCTAATTTTTGTTTGGGTTCTACTAATTTGGAATTAGTGCATTCTCTATATGTAACTTGGCTCTCTCACTGTCTCTACTGCGTCATACACACCTCTACACTTTGAAATTTTTTTGAATGTCTTGTTTTTGCTTAATCCTACCTAACTGTATTTTCTATCTCAAGCTTTGCACCACCATCCAACACATTTGGAAACTTTTGTTATGTTTTTCTTGCTATATTCACCAACAAGTTACTAGCTCATATTCATTCAAAAAAATTCAATCATAGCAACCTGCAAAACCCTAACCCTTAAATGCATTAAGTGCATTTCCTTTCTTGATCAATACGATCATGGTTCCAATCGCCTTTGCAATCTATTTCACTGCTAAACATATCAAATCACCAATTAAAATGGTCACTAGAGCAAATAGATCAATTACAATCATTCTTTGTCTTGGCTACCAGTCAAAACTCGCATTCATACGGACTTAGCCATTTGTGATCTTCAACTTCAAACCTAAGCCATTGATCTCTTGTCTTCACATTATGATCCTTTAATTTTTGTTCATCATTTTGTCTTTAAAACATAATCATTGGATTTTCCCATTTTAATCTATGTCATTGATCTTATCTCATCACATATCATTGCTTTCCTTGGAGTTGGTTTATTCACAACATTGATGTGAATACATGAAGTGATGCAATCACCTATCACCACCTTTCCTCAAGGCACACATGTCACAATCCATCTATTCACATTCATCTTCTAACTTTAAAATGCGAGTGTTGGATTAAAGTTCCATTTGATAATCCTCGTCAATTTTTTTCGTATGCAACTTTCATAGCATGGGGTCCACCAAGCCATGTGTCACAAGCCTGCTATACCATTTTCCAAAGGCATGGTCACACCAAATCTTAGCAAGCTAGCGGGCTAATGCCATCTGTCATCTTTGTCAATATCGTGCAATTCACAATGATGTGAATTGACATATTGATCAGTCAATCACCACCATATGTCTTCACACGTCATCACCTACTTTCATTACTACACACTTTATTTGGTCCCACCTGACACATGTCCTTATCTCACTATCTCGCAAGGTGAAACAGGGACCCACCATAAATGTAGTAGGATGGCGAGGAGGTCGTCAATCTTCAAGGCTCAATCACAGTCGTTGATCATGTCGAGGAAAAATATTAGATGTTGGACTTAGGAAACAATAAGGTCAATAAATATTTGCTGAGCTAGTAAACACTAGGTGAAGGGGTTGGTCTCACCAACAATTTTAATGGCTTAAGTGACAACTTAAGCAACCAAGAAGCGCCTATACACAGTCAATGATAAATTAGAAACCATGTTCGCTCACCATGACTATAAACCTTAGGGTTTATCTGTAAACCTTAATTTTGATCAAGAGAAAACATCAAATAATTTTGGGCTCAACCTTTATCATCTACCTCTACAAATAACACCTTTGAGCAACTCTCAAGGAACCCATATCAAATCTGGCCATAGATTTCTCTTCAAACACCTGGAAGCAACTATTGCAAAATAGTGACAATATTTCATGTCAACATTGCAACTTTTTGAGCAACTTTGCAACAATTGCAAAACATGCTCCTTACTCCATCAACTTGTACCAATACTTCCAAAACTTGATCCACTTCTTTTCTGATCACCCCCTTAACATCAATGACACTTTTGACATCAATGACAACCAAATTTACAACTTTCACAAGAGAAAATATTATTGTCAAGAGCATTAAAGAGTAGATTTTTTAGTCATCTACATTAGCATTCAAGATCCTATCATTATGTCAAAGTTATTTGCATTCATGCATATTTTTGGAGCTAACATTGTGATGTAGGTTTCAAGATTTCAAGTCAAGATTCAAGCATCAAAATCACATCATCAATCAATCCATTTCATGCAAGATCAAGACCTTGAAGAGATGTATTATATTTTAGTCCTTCAAGGATTTCAATTCAAGGGTTTGGTGAGTTACAACATAGAAAGTGTTCATTCATCATTCCTTTTATGTTTCATTTCATTTCAAGGTTTAATTATCAAAATGGGGTTTGACCAAGGCAAACCCCCAGTCACCAAAAATTTAAAAAAATTCCCTCTCTTGCGTATGTGCAGATATTAGGTTGAAGAAACCATTGGAATTGAAGATTGCAAAAGTACAAAATTGTAAAATTTGTCAAAATGTCAAAGTTGCAAAGTTGTCACAAAAAGTTGTCAAGGTCACAGAAACTTAGATCTTGAATTTATTTCCAAAAATTTTGCAATGAAACCTATGGGAAAAGGTATCTCAAATCTATCTCTAGAGGCTCTCAAAAATTGAGGAAAAGTTTTATACAAAGACCCATTCACCATTTCAAGACGACTTGTGACACTTTTGGTGAAAGATTTTTAGTATCTTACCTTCTTCAAATCTATCGGGAGTTTGTTGTTTTTGTTAGTATTATGCTTCATCTACATGATTCAGGTCTTACATTTTAGATTTGAGCTCATTTACTATTTATTTTATCTCCCAAGAGTGTTGTTTAGGCCGATTTTACACATTTTTTGTCATAAAGGAAATTACAAGATTTGTCATAGAATTAACTCATTTAAAGGCTGAAAGTCAATTCTATTATTTGAGGATCTCATTTCCTAATTGTTGTGCCCATTGAACACACACCCTGTTCAAAACGAGAACCCTCTCTTTTTCACTTTATCGGGTCACTTTTATCGTTGCCTCATTTTGCGTGCCCCCTATTTTTTATTCTTAAGTGGTCAATGAGTCTTAGAGGAACCATCTTGAGTTGACCATGTTCTACTGCCCTCAAATTTTCAAGGCCTTAGGGATTTGTGGGATTACCCTAGTTGTTTGCCTTCAATTTTTAAGGTTGCCATCCTTGAAGCAACGCAGGTCCGCCCCTGCAGGCCGCCCTTGGTGGAATTCCCTAGTGCCTTCGCCGCCTCAAGCGGCCAACTCTGAACATCTTCCCACTCTGCGGGACCCACTCCCTAGCTTGTTGTTTTCACTGCTGATCTATCAAATGGCCAACTCTTGACTGTCATCCGCTTAGCAGACTCCATCATTCCAACCGTTGTTTTTGAAATGCCTACTCACCAACCACAACCGTCATCGTACCCGCATTAATGAGGAGCATTAAATGCTACATTTTCTATAAATAGCCCATTTTGAGTTGTCATTTACACCTACAAACATTGTCAGAACCTCACACGAACGTCGTCATCGCACCCGCCAAGCTCTGTTGCTAATTCAAAGACTTTGTTTGTTGATTACTCATCCATATTCATCGGGCTTTACAGGTTGGTCATCTGTCGCGTGCCATATTTTGAATTTTCTTTAAATTCTATAGAAATTTGTTAAATCTTAAGAAGAAAACTTAGAAACCAGCTAGAGCACACCTCGGTGATCAAAACCCACCTCTTAGAATTTTAAAACTTGTTGAGAATCGCCCATGCGCTACGTGCGGAACTTGAGGTTCCCGCAGCCATTCTTGGACCAAGGAATTCACACCATGTGGGCCCATAGCATCATCGTCGGTATTTCCTTTCTCTTAAAGCATTTTAATCTCAAAATAGCAGACACCTTCATCAGGTTCGCCCTCTCAAGAGGCCCCCTCAATTTGGATGTCCTTAACTTAGCCAAAATTCATGAGCCCAAAATGGAGATCCTTTGATCCTCTCGGGTCTGCAAGTGTGGGCTT
Source organism: Sequoia sempervirens (assembly GCA_007258455.2). NCBI lineage: Eukaryota > Viridiplantae > Streptophyta > Pinopsida > Cupressales > Cupressaceae > Sequoia > Sequoia sempervirens. Next base: position 356,732,499 of record VDFB02281492.1, read on the forward strand.
CCGCTTGTAGAGTGCCCTTTGAACTTCATCGTTCCAAACAACTATCTAGTACCCTCCTCCCATTAGGCAGGTCCCACCCCAATCACTGCTAATCGAACTTGACCTCATTTAAATTTACTAAGTTCGGGCCCATTGCGGGTTTCTCCCTACAGACTTCCATTTGCAGGATTTCGTCCTAGGTTCGCCATTTCAAACAGCCCTCGCTACTCGTTTATCCGCCCATGGGGCCCCGCCTTCATGGTTGTCACCCAAGCTTGAAGCAAAGTAACCTACCTTATGCAGACTATCCTTTGTGGGTTTTTTCCAACCTTTCGCCAATATTAAAACAAATAACTCAAAATAGGGAAACCTAAGCACCTTTCCGATGGGCGGGTCTCAATCCTGCCATTGCCATCTGATCTCCCCGCTGTGCCAAAACAACCAAGAGCTACCATCTTCCCACTACGTGGGACCCATGCCCACCATTTCCCTTTGACTTTCCACCAGTGAGCGAGTGAGAAATGCCTAACCCTCTTGCGGATCCAATGATGCAGGCCTCCTCAGGCGGACTTTCATCCCATCTTTGCCATTCCAAATGGCCAACCTCCTGCTCCCTCCTACACTCCTTTAAACAGGCTGAGCTTCAAGGGAAAATCCATACCTTACTCTAAGTCCACAGATCCCACATGGTGGGACGTTGCTTGTGGAAATTCATTCTGCTAGGGTCATTTCAATGGCAGAGTCCCAAACAACCAAGTTACCCTCGACTTTCGCACACCTAAATGAGGACCTTAATGCTTCCAAAACTTCAAAGGGATTTTGACCCATGTTCCTAAATGACTTGACCTTCTTGGTGGACCCCACATCATGATTAAAGCTTGGTGTGGGTGGAACCATGTGAGTCATCATGCCTTGTTCGTCGTTCGTCCACAGCTACCTCCAGAATGGCTGCTAGCCTAGGGAAGTCTGCACCCCTAGGCCTACATGGCCATAACTTCCCCAAATGAACATCTAACAATGATTCAAGAGAAATGATAGGATCCTTGAATGATGAACTACCTACTCTAACATCATTTTGTTGGAATTTTACTGACGTTCCTCATGTTTTTATGCTTGAATATGCTTACTGCTCTCTTTCCTGCAGGATATATGGAACCAGCTACAAGACCTTCGGAGGAAGCCGTAGAAAAAGAAAAGGGGAAAAAGTTAGCTAAATCACCTAGAGGCAAAGAGGATAAAGACCAAATGAAATACAAGTTCCAAGGGGAACCCCTCAATTCTAGGGTCACCACAAATTGGAAGGAGATCTTAGATACTAATCTGGGACATATTGATATCGATGAGTTCAAGCAAAGGGTCTGAATCAACCCCACAACATAAAATTCTAGAAGGATTAGAAGTAGTGGGTTGGCCAAGGCTGTTGGTTTCCAACTTGCTTTCATTGCTCCCAAGCTCATGATGGCCTACAGAGAGGCATATCAAGAAGATACTAGAAGAATAGTGAACAGAGATGGGAATATATTGGCTGATTTGTCTACTAAATCAATAGGGAAAACTTTCCATATCCCCACCTTTAGTGAAATGGAGGAAACATCCAAAGAATATGCTAAGAAGATGTGGGATGTTTATCCCCTCAAATGCAAGAAGCTCATCAATCAATATTGGTTTAAGGAGAAGAGGGGCAGTGCAAACAAAGTACCCCAAGAACTCTTCAGAAGTGACTTCTACGAGGATTACCATGACTTGGTAATCTTGCTAAGTAGAGTTATGGGCCTTCCAACTACAACCTTCTTTCAGGAGCGGATTTTGTACTTCATGGAAGAAATCCTCTGAGGGGAAGCCAAATTCTACTGTGCAGGGATGATTAGTAATTGCTTGCACGAGCAATTTGTGGCAATAAAGAAGACTTCACAATTTTATATGACATCATACCTGGTCTATTTACTTGCTGGCCATGCCCAATACCAGGGACTATTTGTAGCACCAAGTCCAACTCCAGGCAAGGAATTGAAGGTCTATGGTAGGTATCCCCAACTTCAATTCTAAAACTTTAAAAGGGACTATTGTAGAGCCAATAATGCCTTCATCAGGCATATCATTAGGTTGCTCGGAGGTGACTTCGAAAGGAGGGTTACCCATAGTTTTAATGCCTTCATCCATCATTTCAACTTTTTATTCATTCAATTTCCCAAATTTACATACATTCAAGTTGAGGGTTTCTCAGAGAAGCCATATAATCTGCCCTAGTACCCAAATGACTGGCTAATACTACTTGAACTCTCCTGGCAGCTGCAGCATGCACAGACCCTCCTGAGTGACAAGCATAGAGCAGGGATCCCTTATCCCCTCACATTTAGTCAGGGTATGTATGCACTGCCCACATCCCAATGTGCGAAGTATTATGACAAGGAATTGAATGAGTACAACTTGGAATTCCATACCACCATACCATGAATGGACCCTTATGGAAAGTTGAAGAAGGGTATCGGGATTGAGTATTCCCATTTGCATAATGTAGAGGACTTTTGGACCAATTGCAGGGATGATAAAGAGGTGCGTATGTGGCATTACATGCACATGATGACATACTTCATCAAAATAGTAAACTTATTTCCAATGCCAAATCAAATTGTTGAAGAAGAAAATACGGCAGTAGATCTGAGATATGATGTTGTTGCCAACCTACCACTACCATTAATTGATTGGAATGAAGAAGAGGTCAATGACCTTGATATTCTGATGAAGCCAATTGAGGCAAGAACCAAAGAATGGGTCGATGGCAAGATTTCCCAATTGAAGCTACAGGGAGTTACCTTAGCATATGAAGAGCTCGAGGATCCACTTGAGAGAAAAACTGATAATGCCTCTACCACTATTGCCCTGACTGGAGAGACTTCAGCATCTCCTCCCACTACACGGTCAAAGAAGAGAAAAGAAATGGCTAAATGCCAGCCTAAACAAAAAGTGTACTCAAGGAAAACATCGGAAGGTGAACCTTCCAAGAAACCCAACAAGTCAGGCAGTTTCACGAAAATGCCCACTATCCAGGAAGACCCACCCCATGAAGGAGAAGAAATAGAGGTTGAGTAGCCAAAGTCACCACCTGCTGCCTCCACTCTCGCAATCACCGCTACTTCCATTGCCACTACTGTCACCCCTCCGCCTATTTCTCAGGTAGTGGTTTCCTCTTCTCCACCCACGGTGGACATCTCAGTTCACCTTGCCTCTACTCCACTGGCAACACAGGTTATGGTCATAGACTCTTCTTTTGCCATCACTTCCCCACTCTCCTCTTCCTCAATGTCTCTGATGACAACTCTTTCATTGGCTACCGTGACAACAACAATTCCCACGCTCTTGCTCCTAGAAGCCTTTTCCAGGAACATGCAAAACATACCAACGGAGATATATGGGGTACTAATAAACCTTGTAGTGCAAGCTGCCTTAGCACAAATTGTTGCTAACCTCCATGTTCCTCCTCCTCTAACTGAACCACCTAAAATGGAGGCAACAATGCAAATATCCAAAGAATTAGAAATGCAAGAGAGGGAAGCAACAAAAGAGATGGAAGAGGAAGTAGATGATTATCACTAGCACCCTGAATACCAACACTTAGTAATTGATAAAGTGGTGCATAAGGAGGAAGAGGAGGAAACATAGTCATCTGAAGAAGACATTGAGGATTCAGTCGCAAAGTATATTGTAGAAACCTTTGACTTGGAGCTCGAGGAAGATTTGGCCCAACAACTCAAGGACACCGAGGAAGAAGTTGAAGGGAAACCCTCAGATGAAGAGAAGGATATAGGTGAGAAAATGGAGGAGGACACTGAACCTCCAACAAGGGAGCAAAGTGAAAGCCCCAAGCATGATGAAGAAGTGCCTCTTATACATAAACAAGAAGAAAAGGAGAGAGAAGTGAAAGAAGAAGATAAGCCTAAAGAAGAGGCTGAGACAAGAAAGAGCCTAGAAACAGAGCATCATGAAGAACATGGGCCTGAGCAAGAGGAAGAGAAGAAAACCTCTGAGGGGGAGGATAGCCCCAGGGAGCATACAACTACTGAATCCCTAGGAAAAGAAACAGTATTCATCTGGGATTCTAATGAAGAAGAAGAAGAAAACACAGAATAGAAGACTCTAGGTGGAAAAGTAATGGACATCCAACATATCCAAGAAGAAGAAGGTGATCATGAATCACTAAAAGGGGAATCTCAAATGCCTGAATGGCTCAAAAAGCAATTGGAGAAGAAAACCCTGACCTTGATGGACCTGAAGGCAAGGCTGGAAGCCATTCTAGCCAAGGCACAAATAAGTACGAAGAAGGAAAATAAGCCAAGGGTCATATCCCATTTGAAAATGGACACTTCAAGATCCAGGACCATGCAGATAGCCACCCCATTGATGGGAGAAGAAGGGATCAACTATAATATTTCTACCCTTGATTTGGGAACAGCTACCAAAGAGCAGAAGATTGACCATCTTCAGGGGTTTGTCACCACCATTGTGCATCAAATGCATAAAGAAAAGACCTCTAAGGAGGAATTAAAGGCACAAGTGGAAAACTTGACAGCCTATATTCAACAATGGTCTTCCATCGAGGAGCTTCCCACCATGTCATCAGTGCCACCACAAGTGTTGTCCAAGGACCACATTGAAAATTTGGAAAGAAGAAAGAATTGGACGAAGGCCACAGAGGATTGGTTCCAACAGGTCCTCTACAATGGAAACATGGACATAGGTCATGCTATCAAGATAGCCAACAAGTTCTTAGAGGTGCAAAATCTACTCGAGGGAATAAAGAAGTTATGAACTGACTTCCTAGAGTTATACAGGATCACATATCCCAAACTTGAGGCTATCCTCAAGATAATTGAGAGATCCTAAGAGAAGGAGCTTGCTTTGGTAGAAGATGACCACTGGCTCATGGAGACATGGAAGCTAGGCTTAGACCACAAAAAGGAAGTATTGGAATGAGCACTCCATGAGGTGGAGCTTGATATTGATTGTGTCAAAGAAATTAGGGCAGCCTGTGAAGAATACCTGAGGCTAATAACAGATTTTGATATGCCTGCCATTGAACTAGACCTGGAGAAGATAAAGCCATACTTCCATAAGAAGATGGAGAATGGGACCACAAATGTACTAATGTCAGATTTTATGGGCTTTGTTGCATGAGCCTTCGCTCAATCCGAGCAGGTGATAAAGAATACACAAAAATGTGATAAGGACTAGGATGAGATTACAGGAAAATCTAGGAAATTGAACTTCCAAGTGCTCCAGTCAGATATAATGGAATGGAACAAACTCCAGGAATTGATCGGCATGTTTGTTGAATATGCCACTACGAGGAAGCAAGAGGGAAATCCAATTATTGATGATGAATTCCTCACAAAGTAGTTGTAGCAAAACAATTGGCTAAAAGACAAAAGAGCTAAAGTGATGCCCACAAGAGGACAAAATAAGCTAAAAGAAAAAATGTAATTTTAAATTGTAAAATATTTGGGGGTAGGTGAAACCCTAATTTGTAGTGAATCTTGGCCACATAATGAGATTAAATCTTGGCCATTCATTTTTCTTTTTGGACACTATAAATAGGGGGTCTCCTCTATTTTCAAGAGAGAGTTGAGTTGTTGTAAAGACATGTTGTTGGAATGTTAATAGAAATTCATTGATTTGGTGGATTCTTGAGTTCCAACTTCATGTTGCATGATTCTTCTTCTCATAGTTAGTGAATTTGGATAGATTTACCTTGTTGTTCTATATGTTTTAGCTTGCTTTGATAGATTAGTTAATGTTTTTCATTGGTATTGAAGAATTCTATTGTGAGTTGATGACCTTCCTTGTCCATACTTTTTGTTGTTTGTTGATGATAAAAAACAGTGTAAAGTTAGTCTGGGCATAAATTAAATGTTTCACTAAACTTCTATCTTTTGTTCATATTTATAATGAATGAATGGTTGAAATTTTTAGTCCTTAGAAGATTGACTAGTTTCATGACACTGTGAAGTAATCTGGTTAAGTAAAACTCAATTTTAGGAAGGTTGTCCATAGTAGGGTCCTCAATTATCACTGTTCATTACTAGTTTCAGGTCTAGGAACTTCCTCCCTTCCCTACCCTTTTGACTTTTCTTTTAAATAGTGACTTTGAACAAGGTTCATTGCACATTGTAAAGTCAAATCTGAAGCTAAAATAGGAGTTTTAGACTGTTGTTTGAACCTAAATCAATGGTGCAACAACTTTCCCACCTTAAGAACTCCATTCAAAGAACCAATTCCCCTCCAACTTAATTTACATAAGGCTTCCCTATGATTACCAGCAAAATCACATTGAACCAACTGAGAAATTCCATGCATGTCATGACCTGACCCCCGAGAGACCTCGGGGTAATTTTCAACAACTTGTTGGAGATTGTCTTTCAAGAGAGGTAGTGCATTCATGCATTGCATGTGTTGAGAAGGTGCAAAAAAACCCATCAACACTAATGAAACAGATGAAAGATAGGTTCATTACACCCCATTTTTCCCTTTCTATTTTTAGTACATTATTGGTGAACCTCCATTTTAGTGAAGAACATATTTTTTGATGTTTCAAATAATATATAAAATTCAATTTTTAAAGGATTTTTTTCATAAAACTCCATTGCTATTGAATGGTTACAATAACTTATGTTCTAAATAATTTATTTTATAAAACTAAAGATGAATTGTAAAAATGGTTAGGTTGATTTATGGATATGTTGTCTTGAATCTAGGTATAAATAGGGGATCTCAAAGCAATGCTAATTCTAGATAAGTTTTTAAATATGAGTATGAATATGAACACATATATGATCTAGTATTGTCAGTGAACTCATAGAGAAATACAAATCAACATTTGGACAAAGGCTACAAGTTAGGTCTTATAGGATCAAGTCTTATGACCCAAAGGTTTCCTGACAATCATATAATGATAGGTACACAAGGATCATTTTACACATTGGTTAAATGAAATTTATGAAGATAAAGAAAATTGTAAAGTCAGTAAGGCCTGATCATTAGGCTCTGATACCAAATGTAATGGTGCTTTTCTCCATTATACTTATTAAGTATTAACAATGGTTTTAACATAATAAATATTAAAGTTAATATAGTTTATAATATGTAATGTTATCAACATAAATATGAATAATCAATGTAAACTATAAATGAATGACAATTAAATAATTAACATAATAAATGGAATAACACCTCCACATAGATTAATCACATTAACATCAAAATCATATAGACAATATTCCTAATATTGTTGAATTAATGGTTTTCAATACTTATCTATAAATATATTTTGAGAGGCTACTATTTTACACTCAAAGGAATGGTTAAAGGTCTAGGATTTTCCTAGCACAAACACCCCTAGAGGAATAGGTTCTTGCACAGAACCAACATGCCTTCACGATATAAACTCATCCCTAGCCAGGACACTCTTAGTGAATGTTGTACCCTGAGTTGGATACACATTGTGTGCCCCTTCTCCAAATGTTTAAATGCCCACCCATGACCTTAACCTTCACTCCTTTGTTCCCTTTTAGTTCCCCTTCCATTTTTCTCTTCTCTCCTTGAATGTTCTCCATGCCCTCAAATTTTTTCCATGTCTCACATGAATGATTTATATATCCTTTTAAGGGGTGGTTTCTAAACCATCACACCCTTTCACAAAAGGTTGCCTTTTAATAATTATTTAAATATATTTTTTTCCCTTTTAAAGAGTGTTTATACATATCCTTTATTAATATCTCTTTTAACCAAGGATCATAATATCCTTTATTTTATATCTCCATTTTAATTCTAAAGGGTTATTCGTATATTTCTCTTCTCTTAGTGAAAAAATCACATAACAAAATTCAATATTATTGTGTGCAGCGTGATTTCCTACCCTAAAAGGTGCAAAACACAAAGAAATGCAAAGGAGAAACACACACAACACCACCTCAAGATAAGCCCAGTTTAACTTAAACAAAACAAAGATTAAAGCAAGAGAGATATACCTTGTCCAAGTGATCCTTTTGGTTGGCCCATTGATGTAGATTAGATGTGTGCTCCTTGATGGAAAATGAGGTAAAATGATAAGTAAAATGCTCTAAATGGGATGACGAATGCAAATATGGAGGTGGGTATTTGGATACGTGTGTGAGATGAATGTAATGAAAGTTTGAGGATTCAACAATGGAGGATGAGCGTGAATACAAAATGTAGAGTGCTTGAGAGTTGCTAGTGCTTGAGTTGTGCATGTAGTGAATGAGAGAAAAATGAGATCCAATCCTCTATTTTAGGGGATGCATCTCTAGAGAAATGAACGGCTAGGATTTAGCCAACATGGGAAAGATGGAGGGTTGTGGTGAGTTGAGGACTCACAAGCGCTCACATCTTTCCATGCGAAAAATGAGGTGACAAAAGGACATGTGAGGTGGAGGTACTTGCAAGTACCTTGGAATTAGGGGAAGATTTCCTCAAAAAGGAAGTTTTTGTCCCCATGTGGAAGGACGGTGGCAAGTGAGGAATTTTAGAATTCCTCACTAATCATCATGGGGAAGAGAGAAGTGGTTGGGGAAATAAATTTAAATTTTAAATTCGCATGATTGGAAGTACCTTGAGGATAAGACAAGGTCCTCATAAAGGAAGTCCTTGTCCCATGTGAGTGATGTAACTTATGAGAGGATTTAGAATTTCCCAACAATCTTCATGGGGAAGAGGGGAGCATTGAATGAATAAATGTAAATTTTTAATTCACATGGGGAAGAGGTCAAGGCCAAATGAAGAAAGTACTTATGAAAGGTTGACTTAGAGGACATACCAGAAATGGCATGAGGATTAGATTAAGGTTGTGCAAACAGGTGATTAAGAACATGAATGAAGGATTAGAGGGAAGTGGCCAAATATGGAGGATGTGACATTAATCCTAATTAAGGGTGTGCACATCTTAATTGTGGATTAATTAAGCTAATCCAGATTAAAAGAGGGTTATGGAGGATGTGACAAGGAGAGAGAAAAGAGGGAATTTAAAATTGGTTTAAATTCAAAAAGGTTAAATGACTAAATTAAATAAATTTATATATTTATTTAATTTAGAGAGGAAAGGATGAAAGGTAAAGTATTTAATTGTTAAATTAAATACTTTAGAAATCTTAGGCAAAAGATGAAATATTAATTAAATAAATCATTTAATTAATATCAATGAAATAGATGAATAAAGGAGACGGATTTGACCATATAGGAGTGGTCAAATTTGGATGTCTACATTTTTCCCCTCTTTGAAATATTGTTAGAATAACAGTGTTTCGAAGAAAACCAAAATACAGAGGACTCTATAGAGGAAGCAACTAGAAAATGATGCCCTAGCATGGGAGAAGTTGTGTGAGCTTTCCAAATGGTGGGAAATGCAAGGAGATGCCCTGGTCTCGTAAGAAAGTGACTATGATGGAGGAATGGAGGAAAATGGTAGGGTATGCCCCCTCGAGAGGGTGGTTGAGGAAGAAAAAGGGGCCCTGGGCAACTTCTCGATATGAGGAAACAGAGGGTACCATTGGATAGAGATTGAAAATTAATGAAGATTGGCTTTTGAAAGGAGTCGAACGGACACACGGTGTGCAAATGGCAGCCCCGGAAAGTTAGAGGATTAATTGAATTAAAAAGAGGTAAAAATAAAAGGTAAAAATACACTTAACTTAAAAAAGTTTAAAACAGGGAGGGAAATGTTATATATAGTAATTTTAGAAATTAATATTCCTCATTTGCACACCTGGCAATTGAGTGAGAGAGAGAGAGAAGAGGAGAAGAAGGAGATGAGGATTTCAGAGGACTACAATGACGACATCATCCACCGGGGGCAGGATGTACGACAATTCTTTCATGAGCGTGTGGTTCCACACCAGGTTAGGTCCAAAACCCTCTTTGTGATTTTAAGTATTTTCAGGTATGTTTTGAGTTTTTATGTAATTTTAAAACATGGGTTTTGGGATTGGGGTAAATTAGAAAAATGGGTAGGTAGCAAAATTTTAATTTCACCCATCAGATAGGCAAAAGTGTCTATTTAAAGGTAGGGGAAAAGGGGGGGATTTGGCCAATTAGTTGGTAAATCAAACCAGAAAGTTAAAAAAAGGTGCCCGAAAAGGGTGAGGGAGCATCAGGGGAGAGCGGACTTGCCCTGAAATCGGGTAAATCCACCTAAAGATAGGTTCAATAGGGGAGAAGGGTGACTATGGCCTATAGAGGGGCAATTCCACCCCCGACAGGGGTGATTACACCCTAGGAGGGGCGAACTCACCCCATGGTGTCAGGTCAACAGGGCCGCCCATCCACTTGGTAGACCCGCATGTGCCTAGGCGAACACACCCGTGCTTGAGCAGGCTCGCCCTTGCTCAGGCGGGATCACCCATTCTCGGGTGGGCACACCCAAGGTTAGGTGGGCTCACCCATCTGGAGGGAAAGCTCGCCCAAGGGGCGAGCAACAAAGGGGGACATGCCCATAAAATGGGCTAAGAGAATGAAAAAGCAAATGAATTGGGAAAATTGAGGAAATTTGTCCAAAAGGGGGGGGGGAAATTGGTGAGAAGATAACCTAGGGATGGGAAGTGTAAAAGAGGGAAATATGAGGAAACTAGTGAGATGACTGACAAGTTGTGTGATATGGATACAGCAGTTTGAGAGCCTACAGATGCATGAGAGGTGATCAGAGGTATTGGAGGAAACCATAGCAATGATGAATGGGGAGGACTATGAGGCTTTGGCATGAGCAGGGTTATTGCATCTGCTAGCATACCTGACCGTCAGAGCACATCGGGCGATGGTGACAACCCTCATAGAGCAATCGAGCTCCAAGACCTCAACATTCCACCTCTCGACAAGGGAGATGACCATCACTCTGGAGGACGTGTGGAGGATTCTACGGCTGCCTATAGCAGGCCACCTAGTGAGTGTGACGAGATCAGAGGGTGAGGCACTACACCAAACCATATGGGTCCTTTTTGGGCGAGAGGACTTACCAGTGTAGAGGAAGGGGTTGGATGTGGACAAATGCTTAGGATTTGGAGTACCACTGCTACCACTATACCTATGCAGATTGATTAGTGGACTGTTGATACCAAATAGGAGTGGGCGCTTCTGCAGTCTCAGTTACATGGAGGTTATTCAACACATCGTGGAGCAGAGAGATGGGGATTTTGCATGGTGCACATGCATGTTGGCGCAGCTATACAGGGATATGCACGTTGTGTGCTATCGAGAGGCTCTCAGCATTACACAAGTGACATTGTTACAGATATGGGCTTGGGAGCATATTAGTGTGCCTAGGTTGGGAGTGATGGTAGGAGGGGTGTAGGATCTGACACTACGAGTGGCATACTGGTATGGGACGGAGCATGGCTGGGTATGGCATTATCAAGGCTTCAGTGATTTGGATGGATGGAGGAGGACACTAGATAATCTTTGAGAGGATCATATAGTGTGGAGGTCATACATGACACGACGGTTCTTCGGATGGAGGAGAGATGAGGAGAGACACAAAGGGTATTTATGCGTCAGATGTTATATAGTCGGGAGAAAGCCCTATATAGTAGAGGTACATAGGTTAGATCAAATGCTGAGATAGTTTGGTCTTCAGTAGGACATTTCTTGCGGACTAGAGAGATTTAGGCGGATATCGCATGAGCGACCATGGGGAGAGCAAATTACGGCTGACTTTGCAAGGCAGCATTGGGAGGAGCTGCAAGAGGTACCCTCCCCTGGGAGGAGCAAAGGGAGAGAAAAAATGATAGTGACAGTTAGATTCTCAGTGTGGTATGCTTGTCATCGATCTGCATAGATTACGCCTTTGGTGCTTATTACAGAGGCACTTGGTTTTAGGCCAACGGATGGGATAAGATTGCCAAGCCAGAGGAGGGGGAGGAGGAGGGGACAATAGAGGAGAGGTCAGGAGGTTAGCAGGGGAGAGGATAGGGAGAGGCTGAGGCAGGAGATCAACAGGGGAGAGGACAGGGGGAGGCTAAGGTAGGAGGTCAACAGAGGAGGGTGAGGAGGGGGAGAGCACAGAGCAGAGCCCAGGAGGAGGTCAAAGCAGAGGAGGAGAGATATGAGGTAGAGAGAGAGGTGATGGATAAGAGAGATGAGGCAGAGGTGGATGCAATGGATGTAGAAATTCATGATATTTCCCCATTGGCCATGGTACCACCTATACCAGAGGATTCAGTTGTATTGTTGAGAGGGGTCGTGGTGAGACTATAGATCATCTAGCAAAGGTTGTGAGGTGTAGATTGGAGGCCAAGGTGAGCATGCTACGAGTAGAGGTGGCTAGGGTGTGAGAAAAGGGGTAGAGGGACTATGGTATTCTAGCAGACGAGGTATCACAGTGCATGGAGGAGATACAGGTAGAGAGGGATGGCCTGCGGGCCAAGGTGAGCCAGCTACGAGCAGAGGTGACTTGGCTAGAGGGAGAGGTGTCCAGAGAGCATAAGGATGGGGTAGTGGTGAGATAGGCTAGAGGCAGTGGTGGCTATATTGTAGGTGAGGGGATAGCGAGAGCCTAGAGGAGTGACAGACCAAGTATCAGTTGAGACCTTCGTCGAGGTAGAGAAGGACCTAGATGATTTGAGGAGACAGGTGGAGGGGCTACTGAGAGATAGTATTGAGCTGAGACGGGAGAGATGAGCTTCGTGACAAAGTCAAGGTAGCATATTAGATAGTGGGGGACATGGAGTTGATGCAGGAGAGAGAGGAGGTTATGAGGGCCTAGGTATAGACCTTGTAGATAGAGAGGGATGCAGCACAAACATAGGTGCAAACCTTGCAGGGTGAGAGGGATGCGACAGTGGCGTGGGTATAGGTTGTGGAGAGAGAGAGAGATGCAACGCAGGCATAGGTAGTGCAAAGCGAGGGTGGCGAGATAGGGGCAGAGGTGTAGAGATTGCAAGCATAGGTACAAGCTATGCAGGATTAGAGGGATAGGGCTATAGAGTAGGTGTCATAGATGGGAGTAGAGATTGGTCAGTTGCAGTTATCACAAGATGCATGGGCGTAAGAGAGGAGATCCATATGTGGATTTCAGGATAGGTATAGGGCGGAGTGGGACTCAGCTAGATATTAGGCTACAGAGTGGGATGAGTACATGTGAGAGGCCAACTACTATATGGTGGCCTACTTTATAGCAGTGCTAGATCAGACATGGCAGGTACCTACCTATGTTCAAGCGAGGCCATAGATGCCAACACTATCCCAATCAACAAGGACACATACCCACAGATACAATAGCTATAGAGAGACCCCTTCACGCAAAGGGGGAGTGTCAGACCCACCACAGAGGTCAGATGTGGGTAGCTCACACTAGAGAGGAAAAAGGACAAGTGATAGGATACCAGTTTTTGACAGGTGCAGGATGGGTGTACAGTATAGAGCAGCAGAGATCAGAGTTGATTTAGAGCCTTGTACTTATACTTTATTTGATGATTATATGATGGACATATATTTTGGTTATATGATGGAAAATATTATGGACCATGTGATGAACATTGTATTTTTATTTTTATATGATATGCAAGAGCCCTTATTGACACTATGTTATGTGTATGTGATGGATGATTTATTTATGCATATGTGCATGTTCATGATTTTATTATGGATGATGATCATAATGTGATGTATGTATATGTTTATCGTGATGTATGTTTATGCTTATATGGATGATATGTATGATGTCAAATGTTGATAATGCAGGATGTGATGGATGATTCATGACTTTCTATGTTGTGAATATGGATCTAACAATTTGTGATGCAGGTGGCGATGTAGGTAATGTGTTAATGATATAGACTAAGATGGAAATGAATGGATGATAAAATGAATCTAAGATGCTTAGAATAACCAAATATAATTAATCTAAATAGCTTAAAATAATTATGAAATGATAATGCACATGGTAAGAAATGCAGCGAACCTATAATGTGGGATGAGATGTAATTAAACAATAATAGATAAATGAAATGCAATGTGGACGTGGGCGGTAGGTTGACTTTATTTGTAATCATGCTTGCTTTAGCTTATAAAAAATAAAGGTGTGTGGTATATGAGTGAGATGGCCTAATGTGAAATGGAATGCAACATGAACATGAGTGTAAACAAGGGCTTGCATAGTAATGAGGGATGATGGTAGGCGTATTGTGGGTTAAATGGCAAGTACTTTCCATATAATAATTACAAAATCAAGGGAAGATGGGTGTGAAACTGTACCTATCAAGAACCATAGGTATTTTGAGAAGAACAAGGGATGGAAAGTGAATGTTTGCACAACCAAAATTATAGGTCATAGGTCAGGTATGGATGTAATGCAACAAAATTGATCATGAAATGCAATCCTAATACAATTTGCCATTTTTGGAGCACTGATTTTTCCTATAACATAAGACACCAGATATCACGGTATGTAAACCAAGGCAAATTAGTGTCTAATGCGCAAAACAAACACAACAGACAAGAAGGCTATCCCAATAGCCCAGAGTTGCGAAGACCTTGGTTGGGCCAAGCATTAGGATAACCATAAGCACAAAAGGATGCCCCTGCGTAACACAAGACTGCAAGAGTCTTGGTGGGTACTATGCAAGACAACCAAGAAGACAACAACAAACAAAAGATCAAGATATGCCCCTATGTTAACCGATCAAAACACGCCATAATATGATAGATCATGGCAATCTTGAAAAGTGATGATAAGGAGTTCAAATGATAAACAAAAACCAAAAGCATCAAAAGATCACAATCAATTTCAAAACGTCCTTTGCCATAGGATCGAGAGGATGGATGGGATTGATGAGGTCTGTTAGGAAGGATACATCCTATTGATACCAAAGATGGATGCTAAACTAAAAGATTGATATGACGCAGTAGACTCCCAAAATTGATTGAATCTCATGGTACGAGTGGATCTCATTTATGAAGAACCAGCTAGATAAGGGAATACTTGAAAACATGATACAAGACACGAGATACAAGGCACAAGACTGACACACCCTAACAACCTAGGGGTTGGGGGCTGATCAAAGATTAGCCTTGCCTACGTGAGAGTGCAGAGCCCTTGTAGTTCAAGAAAAGACCATGGATAAAAGCGGAAAGAGGACAATGGAGATGAGTGATGGAAAATAATGATTAGACTAAAGAAAAACAAAGCCCCGGGGATGGATCAAATGATTGACCTTGCCTATGTAAAAGCATAGGGGCAACGTAGTTCAAAAAGGACTAAAAGATTGACATGACAGGATGGGAGCTAAATAGAGACCAATGAGATGAAGGAACCTAGATGGAAGTGAAGGACTAACATGGCGACGAGGATTGACGACACAAACTCATATTAGGATAAAAGCTCTGGATGATGGATAGCAAATGAAGCTTGTCCAATGCTCAACCAAAATATACCAAACAACCGAATGAAGGATGCAAATGAAAGGACAAGATCAATAGGATGATAGGATATGAGAGATCAGCGTGGGTGGAAGCACAAAGTAACTAGGACGCAAGGTATATAATGATTAAGCCTTGTACCAATGGTGCCTGTGGCTAGGTTTTCACCAAATGTACTTATCCAAGGGACCATCAGGGGTGGTTTTCACCATAGGACAAATTATTTCTCTTTACTATTTTTGGATTTTTTTTTTTTGTATTTTGACAATTTTTTACTTTTATTTTGTATTTTTGGATTTTGCAAGATAGGATACCCCAGCTGACATAAGTGCAGAACCTTTTCAGGTGCATGATGTTAATGGGCTCCTCTAGGGGCTCTCCTTCAAGTGTAGCAAGTCTATATGCTCTTGATCCATATTTAGTGGTGATGACATAGGGACCAAGCCAATTTGCTTCAAAATTTCCCTTCTTATCCCGATCATGTTGAGTGCGTTGATTCTCTTTAAGGACTAAATCACCAATGTTGAATTGGTAAGGATGGAACTTCTTGTTGTAGCTTCTCTTCAGACAATTCTGATATGCTTGGAGATGATCATATGCTTTGATCTGTCTTTCATCAAATAGTTCTAGTTGGCTAAGTCTTTCAACTCGAGCGTCTTCATCGTTGATAAGATTCTTTAGGGAGATTCTCAGTGATGGAATTTCTACCTCAATCAGCAAGATGGCATCGGCACCATAAATGAGAGAATACAAAGTGGTCCTGATAGGGGTGCAGATGGAAGTGAGATATTCCCAAAGGGCGGGATGGATGTGAAGGTGCCAATCTCGACTAGTATTATTGACCACCTTTTTAAGGATCTTGATTAGGGTTTTGTTGGTGGCCTCTGGTTGTCCATTACCTTGAGGGTAATAGGGCATGGACCAATGATGTTGGGTGTGGAAGGTGTCACAAAGGTGTTTCATGGCTTGTCTCTTGAATGGTTTTCCATTATCGAAAATGATGGTGGATGGTATTCCATATCTACAAAGAATATGGAAAAGGATAAATTTGGAAATCTGAGTACCTGTGATTTGTGAGAGTGGCATTGCTTCCACCTACTCAATTGCGGTGATGATAAAGGTATGGAAATTAGAGGATGGGGGATATATATTGCTGATTAGGTCGAAACCCTACTGAGAGAAGGGCCATGGTGCCATAAGAGGTTGGAGATCCTGTGCAAGAGCATGTATCAAATCCACGGGTTGTTGATAGGGTAGGCACTTCTTTATGAACTCACAAGAATCATGTTCCAATGTTAGCCAATAGTATCTTGCTTTGAGAATTCTCTTAGCTAGGGCCACACTGTTTGAGTGGGCCCCACATACACCACTATGTACTTTTGTTAATGTAGTGTGGGCTTCGGTCTCGTTTAGACAACTGAGGAGGGTTCCATCATACCCACGATGATAAAGTGTATTACCTACGATTATGTAACAGGATGTTCATTGGATGGATGATTTTCTTTGATTGCATGTGAGATCGGGAGGTAGGATATTGTTGTGAAGGTAAGTATAGATATCATGGTACCATGGTGACATAGGACCTACAATGTTGCACACCATCTCACTTTTGGGGATATCATAGGCTAGGATTAAGAGTTGTTCAACAAGGAACTCACACTCTGTTCAATCCTTAGGCATGTCAATTAAGGAACCAATGGTAGCCATCGCATCCATTGCTTTGTTCTACACTCTTGGAATTTGATCAAACTAGATGGAAGTGAAATACTTTTTGAAGTCGTCTACCATGCATTTGTAAGGTAACAACTTATCATATTTTTTTGGAAACTCATCGTTGACCTGTTTGATGATTAGTTGGGAATCATCGAAGACTCTTAGGTGAGTGATATGCCATTGGATTGTAATTTTGAGGCCAGTAAGAAGAGCTTCATATTCAGCTATGTTGTTTGTGCACGAAAAATCCAACCTAAATGACTTCAGTATATAATCACCTTGGGGGTGACGAGCAAGATTCCTACCCCTGGTCCATTGTGTGTGTATGACCCATCAAAATAAAGTGTCCATGTAGTTGCTTCGGCTATTGTAAAGACCCCTTCATCAAGAAATTTTGTTGTCAGAGGATAAGCATCTACCAGGGGAGCATCTACCAATTGATCTGCTATCACTTGTCCTTTAATAGCTTTTTGATCCTCGTACTTTATATCAAATTCACTTAATACCATGACCCACTTAGCCATGCAACCAGTCAGAGTTGTTCTAGATAATAAATATTTGAGTCGATCGACCTTGGAGATGAGCTTTACTAGATGACTAAGCATGTAGTGCTAGAGTTTTTGTGAGCTGAAGACCACGGCTAGGCAAGCTTTTTCCATTGGGGAATAATTGAGCTCATATCCTACGAGGGTCCTGCTGATGTAGTAGATTGCTCTTTCCTTTGATGACTCATCATGTTGTGCCAACAATGCCCCCAATGCCACTGAAGTAGTAGAAATATACAGCAGGAGTGGTTTACCTGGAATTGGTGGCATAAGGATGGGTGGGTGAGCCAAATATTCTTTGATCTTGTCAAATCCAAGTTGACATTGTTGATTCCATTTAAAGGCAATATCCTTCTTCAGGAGATGAGTGAATGACTGGAATTTGTCGGCTAATTGAGCTATGAACCGTTGGATGGATTGCAACTTTCCTTGAAGGCTCCTTAATTGTTTGAGGTTACACGGTGGAGGTATATCCATGATTACCTTAACTTTTGCTAGATCAACCTCTATGCCTCTTCTGGAGACAATGAAACCCAATAGTTTTCTTGATGTGACTCCAAAGACACACTTCTTTGGATTTAGTCGTAGCTTATAATGCTCTAGACACTCAAAGATCTTCTTAAGGATTGTCGGGTGCTCTTCCCTTGTTCTTGATTTCCCTAACAGATCATCAACATAATCTTCCATTATGATGTGAATGAGATCATAGAAGATGATGTTCATGGCTCGCTGGTAGGTTGAACCCCCATTTTTAAGGCCAAAGGTAATAACATTATAACAAAAGGTGCCCCATGGTGTGGTGAAAGTTGTTTTATGCTAGTCTTTAGGTGCAATTCTGATTTGATTATATCTGAAGAAGCCATCCATGAGGGAAAGCATCTCGTTCCTTGTAGTTAAGTCTACTAACATGTTAATGTTTGGCAAAGGGAAATCATCTTTGGGACAAGCTTTGTTGAGGTCCCGAAAATCTGTGTAGATCCTGATATCCCCATTTGGTTTGGTGACTAGCACTATGTTGGAGATCTAGTTAGAATAGTCAATGGGTCTGATGAATCCAGCTTCTAATAGCCTCTCCAACTCTTTCTTGACTAGTAGAGCCACTTGGGGGTGAATTTTTTGGAACTTTTGCTTGATGGGTTTAGCATCAAGATGTATGTCTAGATGATGTACTACTAAAGCGGGATCAAGACCTGGCATGTCTGAATATGTCCATGCAAAATTGATGATGCCTTCTTTGAGAAGTTGAGTGATGGTGGAGTATTCTTCCTCTGATAGTGCTTTGGCTACATATGTGATTTTGGGATCCTCT
The DNA here is from genome assembly GCA_007258455.2 of Sequoia sempervirens. Taxonomy (NCBI): domain Eukaryota; kingdom Viridiplantae; phylum Streptophyta; class Pinopsida; order Cupressales; family Cupressaceae; genus Sequoia; species Sequoia sempervirens. The sequence goes on from VDFB02281492.1 coordinate 356,751,459, forward strand.
TCAGTTCCCAAATTTATTACTTGTGTTTCCTCGAACAGGATGGATGATCGTCCAGATAGCTGAATTCGTACAAGGGGAAGATGAATGTCCCCATCTTCTAGCTCCTCATCAAGGTTTTCACTATCAGATACACCCTTTGTTTTTACTTTTTCTAGGTCAAGAAGCGCCTCGGGGAGGTTTTCACTTGGTGACCCTTTTTTATTTTGCTTCTTTTTACTTTTGTGGTTAGGGAAATCATCTTCCCCCAATCCCATAAGGTGTACATATTGATCTACGGAAGGAAAATTATCAATAGGTGCGCTACCATGTAGGTCCCAGTCTATGAGTTTAGGAGGTTGAAGGGATAGGCTAATGGTGCAAACGAATATGAATTCAAACATGGAAGAAAGGTTAGTGTGATCCACATCATCGTACATGTGTTTGATGGATTCATCCTTTGGTATGTCTTCAAGGATACTATTGTCCCCACTAACGTTGTTAGAGGCACTAGATAATTCCATTGGACCCTTTTGCTTGGTGTCATAGCCCAACCCCAAGTTTCTTGGTCGCACAAAGGTGTCTATCGGTTGTCATCATCCTTGTTCTTCTATACCAAGGCCTCCCCCCGATAATTGTGTTTCTCTGCAAACTTAGAAGGCTAAGGATAGACCTCTTGGAAATATTCTTTCAAAGGGGGAGAGGGTTCAGGTTCCTCATGATATACCCACTGGCTGATGTCATCTTCTGGTGTGTCTTGCCTTAACCCAGGAGAGCAAAAGGTGTTGGAACCCATGTTTTTGGAACTCAAAGTGACAATATTCTCTTTTTCCTTTGGTCTTGACTGAGAAGGTTGGTCATATGTGTGTGGTGAGGGTGGCATAGTTGCCACGTTCAAAGTTGTGTGCATTTCATATTCACCACATCCCTTGTCAATAATTTAGACTTTGGTAAGGGTGGAATTAGGTGCAGATGATGGAGTGGATGAAGTGGTGGCTAGTACATTGGTAGATGAGTGGGATGATGACATCTGTGGTGGTCCCATTTCTACTCTAGGTTAGTAATGAGAGTGGGAAAAAGAGGCTTCTAATGCACGACAATATTCAAACGGTTGAGGATCCACGTGTATGGTAACTTCTACCCCATTGAATGGGAATTTCAAACATTGATGGTATGTGGGTGGAATGGATTGCATGGCATGGATCCATGGACGATTGAGGAGGAGTGGTGCAGGAGCACCCATAGGTTATCATAGTTTGACTAGAAAGTCATGTTTTGGCAATTTGTTTTATGCCAACTTATCATATTTTCTTGTTCATTTTTGAATGTAAGCCTTAATGTAATTTTTGGTTGGGTTTTGGTGAGATGAAGGTCATGTTGATCATAGGATAGGTGTCTTATGGTTCTAACTCAAAATAAGGTCTTGGATGTTTAGGAATTCTTGCAAAATATGTGAAAATAATGCTCAATTAGAGTTTCATACGGCCAAGAAGAGCCCAAGGGAGTGATAACTAAATTGGAGGCCCTATTTATGGAAGGCCTCAGCATTGGAGCAGGGTTGGAAGCATTTGAAATTGTTGAAGTTTTGAATTCAAGAAACAACTGTGTTTTTGTGAGAATTTTCTGATTTTTGCATTGTAGTGTTGCTTGATGGATTGATCATAGCACTAAAATCTGTGTAGGATGTGGAGTAGTGTTTCTTCAAGCTTTGTGTAGCATTAGATATCTCCTTTGTACAATTTTAAGCTTAGTTTGTAAATAATTTGGTTTCCATACCGTTGCTAGTCTGAACTAGGCAGTTGTGAGAAAATGGAGTGTTAGTTCACTTTCCCACCATACAAATTGTACGGCCCTTTGGGAACAGTGACTAGACTCCATGGTTGTACATATTGTAGAGTTTATGGTCTTGGAGAGCATGGGAGTTGTTGTGAAAGTCTTTCCCTAGGCGAGCCAGGAAGAGTCCGGCTAGGGAAGACAGAAAGTGTAGAGCACTTGATTTGCAGGGGTGTCTATTTTCTGACAAATCACAAGGTGGAGAGGGCAGGTAAGTGTCTTTCCTGGATATAGTATGAAGAAGAAAGCTCCATCAAATCAACTGATGTGAGAAACATTTAACAGTTTGGAAAGAAGCCAAGAAAGGCTAAAAAGATCTAATTCTGCCCATTATCAAGTTAGGGTGTTGTACGGATAGTTGAGACTTAAGACCTCAAAAATATTTGAGAGGTGGGAAAATGAACCAGGAATCCCAAGAAAAGATTGGGATGTTCTTTGGGAAGATTTGAGAACAAACCTATTTTCTCGAAGAAGGAGGCCTAATTGGGGCTCCTAGGGCTAGTAGCCTTTTTAGGCCTAAAAGAGGGTTTGATGAAAGTGACCTGCAGATGGAGTTAGGTGGATCCCTAATACCTTTAATGGGATGGATTGATGATGTGAGAAGCACCTCCACACCCTTGCAAAGTTAAATTCAAAATTTGGAGGTTTTGTAGCCTTTAGGGTGGATTAAGGGCTAAGTGTAGAGTTGCAAGTTTGTACCAAAGTGGATTTGGTAGGAAGATTTATGTTGGTAGTTGGGGTTGGCAAGGAAAAACTAGGGAATCCTAAGTAAAGAAAGGTCCTATAGGTTGAAGTGGTGGAGAGAGACACCATAGAAGTCTTCCAACAAGACTTAGAGCATGAAATTGTGATTGTTTCATCCAACCTCCCTATAAAGGAGGTTATAGGGGAGTTCCAAATCAAGGACATGACATGTAGTGTAGTGCACAACTGGCCCAACCTAAATTAGAAGACATATTCTCCCTTCAGAATCACACTCTGCATTATCATACGCCTTGATAGTGATGACTTGATTATTTAAGTTAGCATGGGTGTATCCCACCTATTTTATGAATTTCAATGTGCAAAGGTTCAGGGTAGAACCATTATCTACCAAGACCCTCTTTACTTTATGACATTTTACGAGGACCTCTAGATGGAGGGGATGATTATGGTTCGAGTCAATGCAGGGCATGTCGTTTTGGCTAAAACCTAGTTGATAGGTTGTTGAAATATGTCCTACCAATGCTTGAAATTGCATAGGATCTATGTCATTGGGAACTTGGGTGTCCTGTAAGGCCTTATTTAGGATTTCTTGGTATATGGGAGAAGACTTAAGCAAATCTAGAATGGATATCTATGTTGAAGTCTTTCCCAAATGATCAAGAATGTTGTATTAAGAACTCACAAGTGGTGGCTGGGTGGATGTGGAGGCTCCAGGGATTGTGATACGGGTTTGACAAATTGTGACAGCACATTGTGGATCTTTGCCTTTTACACATATCATAGATATACGTGGTTCTACTTGTTCAATATGCATGACTATTCCTTGATAATTAAATGGCACATTTTTGTAACTGATGTTATTGGTGTTGTTATTCTAGTCATTGTTGTTGCTAGGTCTTGGGTTGGTGTTTGATGTGCTAGGACCTTGATTATGCTTAGGGAAAGCATTCTGATATATCTATAATTGAGCATTAGATGAGGGTGTTGTGTTAGCATCCACATGTATATCACCCTGATCTATGAGATCTTGGACGTACATTTTTAATCCTTGACATACATTTTTAATCCTTGACATTTGTTTAATGTATGCCCTTTAATATTATGGAACTCGCAATACTCATTTTCTTTGTACCAGGGTGGTTTGGGCTTGGATTCGTCAATAGGCTTGGTCACAAGATATGTGATCGGGTAATTAGCTTGAAGGAGCTTATGGAATATGACGCTCAAGGGTTCTCCTAGTTGAGTGAATTGTTGTTTTCTATTCCCTTGGTTATTCTGATTGGATTGTTGGGTAGGGCAAGGTGCCCCCTATGGCACTGATATAGCATGAGGATTTGACTATTGTGGAGGTAGATATTGTGGCTTCTGGGAAGCATTTTCCACCTGGATGTGTTTGGTGTCAGTGACACCATCATTGACAACGTTTTGTTTTTGTTCCAATAACAAGGCTTATCTCCAGATGACTTCTCTTAATCAGAGTTAAAAAAATTGACTAACCCTTTGGTAATAAGTGCCCTCTCGAGGATAGGACCTTTCTCCACTATTTCTGTGAAGGTCGTGACATAGTGAAGTCTGAATTTGTGGTCCATATCCAAATGGGAGTTTTCGATAAACAGGGTAACCATGTCCTTTTCCCTTAATGGGGATTTCACTCGACTGGCTAAAGCTCACCATCTTTGAAGATAGCTCATAAAGGTTTCTCCCTCATGCTATTTTCCTTCAAGAGATCTAACATATTGATATCCTTCTCCAAATTAAAGGAGAAGTGGGAGACAAACTCTTCTGAAAGCTGTGCAAAGGACTTGATAGATCCCTTCTCGAGACCCATGAACCAATTAAGGGATATCCCCTGTAAACTCCTAGGAAAAAATATCATGAGGTAATTTTCATTATGCATGACTTCTTGAAATTGGGCTAAAAACTCATGAAGGTGAGCTTTGGGGTCTTTTGTTCCTTTGTATTTATCAAATTTCAGCATTTTGAAATGCTTCGGGAAAGACACCAATGAAATGGAGGGATCAAACAGATAGGGACAAATGTCCTCAAACTTGAACAATTTTCTGTCGATCCCTACTTGCAAGTCCTTCAACGCAGCTTTGACTTCTTCTAGATCTTTATTGGTAGGTGTTGTGGGAGTCAGATTAGATGGACTAGGTTGATTGTATGGAGGCTATTGTTGATATGATGAGGACGGTGCAGAAGCAGCTTGATCATAGGATGGTGTAGATGTATATGGAGGCATTTGTTGGTATTGATTAGCGTATGTGGATTGTGGTTGCAGATTGACATAAGGTGGATAAGAGGATGATAGATTTTGATAGTAAGAGGTAGAAGTTGCTTGTTGATATGGTGACTGTTGTTGGTAATATGAAGTGGATGGAGCACCCTGCTAATATTGCATAGGAGCTTGATAGTACGATAATGTGGAAGCCCATTATTGATATGGTGGTAGCTGTTGATAGTAGGACATGCATGAAGCACCCTGTTGGTATGAGGGTTACTGCTGAGAGTAGTATGGATGGGATTGGTAATTGTAGGCAACATTAGGCTATTGTGTAGTATACGGAGGTGGTTGCGGATTAGACGACTATTGGTAAGGGTTTGTGTGTGATTGTGAAGGATTAGTGTAAAGTGGTGGTTGGGTCTACAGTGGATTTTGAGAGGCCACATGTATATTTGGATTAGGATTGGATGTAGCAGCATAAGTGGTGTACGTGCTTGACAAACAGTAAAGATATTGTGTGAGGGGGTTACATTGCGTTTGCATAGGAATGTGTCTATGTTGGGGTGGTTGTTGATAAGATGGGCGAGATGGGATGTTGTTGTGGGATTGTTGCAGAGGCACCATGGGGCGGTTGTGGAGGCTATGATATAGCTTGTATCACTTGATGTGGGGGTTGTGTAGGAGTCGTAGTGTGTTGTTGAGGAATTAGAACATTTTGTTGTGGAATTATAACACTTTGTTGGGGGATTGTGACATTTTGTTGCAGAGGTTGCTAATGGGGTGGAGGTTGTTGATGAGCTAGTTGAGATGAGATAGTAGCAACAACAACATGTTGTGGCAGTGCTTGCGAGGGAATAGCAGTGTGTTGCGGTGGTGCTTGCAACGTAGTGGAATGATGAGGATTAATGAGAGGTTGTTGGAATGCAGAGACGTTACTTTGACGTGGCAGTGGTAGATTTCCAGTGGGTGTAGGCCCTAGAGGTGGCATCAATGTAAGGATAGGATTACCCCCAATGTGGATGAGTGGTTGACCAGGATGTTGAGGTGGGAGTGGGGGAGCAAATGGAATAGTTTGTGGCATGCCATAGGCATAGGGGTCATTAGGATCAGGTGACACCGTAGAGGCCGTGATTGGGAGGGGAGGATGACTTACGACTTGGTGTATCACAACATTTTTGAACTCAAGATGATACCAATTCTCTATAGGTGCACTTTTGGGGACATATGGATTTCCTAGAATGTTTTGGAAAGTCTGCAGGTCTTGAGGTGCAAGGAGAGACTGGGTGTTGGTATATTGTGACATCAAAATTGGGTGGGGGTTTGACTCCTTTCATGATCATAGTGGCAAGAATCTTATCCCATGCTCGTTGAGGAGGCGATCTGTCATCTAAACATTAGTGGGATTGCTAAGGTATTTGTCAACTATAACTTTGGGTTGATTAACCATGTTCTCGTCTTAAGGTGGTGAGGTGTTTTGAACGTCAGTATTGGACTATGACAAAGCATCGTTATTTGGATCCTAAGGGATATTTGCACCATTGTTGCGATCTTGTGGGATATTCGGCTCGGAACCCTAGGCTTGTTGTTTTGCCATTTTTTTTTGGCTTACGATCGGGTCTGAATGGGCATGAAAGTGCAGGGCTACTATGTGAGCTAAGATGAGGCTAGACTCTACGATGCAATGGAGAAATGACCTAAACGATGATTGAAGGATTGATTAGATTGGATAATGGATCATTTGATGGGATGATTGGATAGGGATGTGATTGGATTAGATTGATTGATTAAATGATTGATAAGATTTGATGATGGATGAGATAAGATGATGAAAGGGACTCTAAACTAGGTTCAAAAATCACCCTAGGTGACTTAAGGTGTTGATTGATCAGATAAAAGAACAGATAGATGATTGCAGCAGCAAATACACCTTCAGATGGAAGGGGATTGATTGGGCTAAACACGATGACTGACTCAGGACGGATGATGATCCTAAGCAGATGTTGAAGGATGATGATCGATTTTAGACACTTAGGCCAATTTGGATAATAACCTCAAATGAAGTTCATGGGATTTGGAATGAGAAAATGATAATGGACGTGCAACCTAGAGATGATTAAGGATGTACCTATATGAATCGGATGATAAATGAATGACCTTTGGAAAATGCAGATGCACTAAAGTGAGAATTATGAGTGAACAGAAGGTGCAAACGGCTTGGAAAAAAAAAGATTTTCGAGAGGCCAACAGATTAACTTTCTAGACAAAGATCAGACTCACCTAACAGGTGAAAAATTTGCCAACTAAGGTGCAAGGTCACCCAACTTGGGGGTAGGGTTGCCCAACCTGAATGCAAGGTCGCCCAACTTGGGGGCAAGGTCGCCCAACTTGGGTATAGGGTCACCCAACTTGGATGTAGGGCCGCCCAACTTGGGTGCAAGGTTGCCTACCTAGCTTTCAGACTTGTCCAAATCTGAAAATGGTCAAACAACATCGATAAATGGGGAAAACGAACTATTGGAATGGGCAAATGGACTATCGAAACAGGAAAATGGACTTCCAGAATAGGAAAATGAATTTTCAGAATAGACCAATGGACTATTAGAATGGGAAAATGGACTCCCGTAATGGGGAAATAGGTAAACAAATTGACTGAAAGAAAGGTGGGATTGGTTGTTTAGAGTGCAAAATCACCCAACTATGTTGCAAAATCATCTATTTCCAGGGAATGGGCGAATATGATGACTCTGAGACTGACATGGAATTGAAACAATAAACACAATCGCCTAAGTATGAGGTAGGGTCTCCCAACTCAGAGGCAGAATCACCCCTTTTGATGAAACAAGCGAATGTGATGGGTTGTTTGACTGACAAAGTGACTCAAACAGAGAGCAGAATCTCCCCTTTAGGTGGCAGGGTCACCCAACTCAGAGGCAGAATCACTCCTCTCAGAGGCAGGCTCACCTAACTAGTGAAGGATGGATGATTATGATAGGAACAGAGTGGGATATGACTTAGATGGAAGTCAAGGTCGTCCCTATGGATAGCAGGGTTGTCCTTGTTAACAAGTTCATCCTTGTCAAAGGAAAACTTTCCCAAAAAATAGACTTGGACTAGACTTTGATGAAAAATAGCTAAGGCAAAGGACAAAAACACAACAAACAACAAAGAGAAGGAAAAGGCTAACTCAACCAAAAAGACATGCATTGGTTTCACACAAAGAAGATAGTTCAAACAACACAATTCTAAGATTAGTAACAAGGGTATGGCCAACATGGTCCTCTAAATAGGCTGAACAAGGCAATCTAGGGAGTCCTCGATATACCAACAATGCGTGAGGCACAACCGTGAACACCAGCCCATCATAGGCGTGAGTCGGAAGCCGCAACGAGGTACTGGAAACTTGGACCAACTCTTCACGTCTTATCTAGGTATCACCCTAGCTTCGACACTTCGCCAGACACGATGTGACTAGATTGGGGTACAACTTTGGCTCTCCCCCCTTTATATACCCTATCATTACACATGGTTGGGATTCTCCCTTGGGGTGATGAAATCCCCAAGCAGGTCCCGCTAAACACTAGACATTTTTGGCTAGTCCCCAAGCTTGCACGAAGCACAAGGGGAAAGTTTGAACGACCTAGTGCCTCCTAGGTAACACAAAGGACTAAGTGGACTACAATTTCTCTTCACCCAGGATCGCCGAATGGTGCAAGGGGATTGGATACGTCAATAGTCCACTTTCAAGCATAGCAAACAAATATATTGACTCCCCCTAATTAGATCTATGTGCCTAACTAGTATGAAAAACAAGCAAACAAACAAGACTAGCTACACTAGGACTGATCATTCTGTAATAAACTGTTAGTAGTCTAGATCTTCAGCCTTGGATAAACCTAAAACAACTGCACAAACATTACTAAAAACAAGAACATTCACCAATAAAATAGGTTAGGGGGTTAGTACTAAGAAAAATGACAAAAAAATGAACTCTAGAAATAACCTTTTAAGCCACTATTTACCTTAGAATTGCCTCTTATAGGTAGAATCACCCCTATTGATAGCAGAGTCACCCCTCTTAGAGTTAGGATCACCCTTGCTAGTAGCAAGGTCGCCTGTTCAGAGGCAAGATCATCTATTTGTCAGAAGCAGGCTCGCCTATTCAGGAAATAGGGAGCATATTTGCCCTTGTTTCACAGATGGGAGATTTTGCAAGTGTAGAATTGCCTCTGTTGAGGGCAGGGTCGATTGTCATGAGGGTAGGGTCACCCCTATCAGTTGTAGAGTCACCTTTGTGTAACCTAAACCTGCAAAAATTCAAACAACAGAGCACAATGAAAGAGCAAACCCATTTGTGGGTCCCACTGAGCGTGCCAGAAATGTGTGCAGCATGATTTCCTACCCTAAAAGGTGCAAAACACAAAGAAATGCAAAGGAGAAACACACACAACACCACCTCAAGATAATCCTAGTTTAACTTGAACAAAACAAATATTAAAGCAAGAGATATACCTTGTCCAAGTGATCTTTTTGGTTGGCCCTTTGATGTAGATTAGATGTGTGCTCCTTGATGGCAAATGAGGTAAAATTATATGAAAAATACTCTAGATGGGATGATGAATGCAAAGATGGAGGTGGGTATTTGGATAAGTGTGTGAGATGAATGCAATGAAAGCTTAAGGATTCAACAATGGAGGATGAGCTTGAATACAAAATGTAGAGTGCTTGAGAGTTACTAATGCTTGAATTGTGCATGTAGCGAATGAGATAAAAATGAGATCCAATCCTTTATTTTAGGCGATGCATCTCTAGAGAAATGAACGAATAGGATTTAGCCAACACGAACAAGATGGAGGGTTGTGGTGAGTTGAGGACTCACAAGCCCGAGCACATCTTGCCATGTGGAAAATGAGGTGGAAAAAGGACATGTGAGGTGGAGATACTTGCAAGTTCCTTGGGATTAGGGGAAGATTTCCTCAAAAAGGAAGTTTTTGTCCCCATGTGGAAGGATGGTGACAAGTAAGGAATTTTAGAATTCTTCACTAATCATCATGGGGAAGAGAGAAGTGGTTGGAGAAATAAATGTAAATTTTAAATTCACATGATTGGAAGTACCTTGAGGATAAGACAAGGTCCTCATAAAGGAAGTCCTTGTCCCACGTGAGTGATGTGACTTATGAGATGATTTAGAATTTCCCAACAACCTTCATGGGGAAGAGGGGAGCATTGAATGAATAAATGTAAATTTTTAATTCACATGGGGAAGAGGTCAAGGCCAAATGAAGAAAGTACTTATGAAAGGTTGACTTAGAGGACATACTAGAAATGGCATGAGGATTAGATTAAGGTTGTGCAAATAGGTGATTAAGAAGATTAATGAAGGAATAGAGGCAAGTGGCCAAATATGGAGGATGTGACATTAATCCTGATTAAGGATGTGCACATCCTAATTGCGAATTAATTAAACTAATCTAGATTAGAAGAAGGCTATGGAGGATGTGACAAAGAGAGAGAAAAGAGGGAATTTAAAATTGGTTTAAATTCAAAAAGGTTATTTAATTTAGAGAGGAAAGGATGAAAGGTAAAGTATTTAATTGTTAAATTAAATACTTTAGAAATCTTAGGCAAAAGGTGAAATATTAATCAAATAAATCATTTAATTAATATCGATGAAATAGATGAATAAAGGAGATGGATTTGACCATATGGGAGTGGTCAAATTTGGATGTCTACAATTATAATGACAACACCAAGTTTCAAAAACCTTGTTTTCCTTCACTTAATATGGCTTTAACATTTCAAACATTATTTTTCCAATCTTTATATGAGGATTTGCATCACATATATCTCATGTTGTGTTATGTCTAACCAAATTTTTGTATGTAGTTCAACATTGTTTGGCCTGATCTTGCATTTTAGAAGATCTCTTTTATTTGATGAGGATGAGTATGATCATGCCAAAAACTTGAGATCAAGTTCCTAACACCATTTGTCTCAATCTTATTAAAGATATCAAGTTTCTACAATCCATCATGTTGTTATAGTATAATTTCTAGATTTGATTGAGTTTTTGTTTTTCATCAACATTTTGAATCACCCTCCGTAATTCATCATCAGGATAAAAGAGAGCTAAGGAGAATAAATCATCCAAACGTTGATGAAAAAAAATACAATCAAATCCAAAAATTATACTATAACAATCTTCAATCTTGTTAGAATGAGGATCCCTAGACATCAATGCCAAATTGTCTTCTATGGTATTATCATCCAAAACCTTTCTCCTTTTCACATATCTTGTTGGTGTCTTTCTACTTAATCCAATTTCAGTTGAAAGTGAAGAGATTTGACGCTTTCTTGACATTTGTGGACTTGTAATAGATGTCAGCATCACTCTTCTTGAAATGATCTTATCCACTGATAGAGATTGTTTCCTAATGAAACCCAATTTTTTTTAACATTTCCAACAATATCTTTTTCTAGGCATATTTTCCTCTTTTTAATGAAATCTACACCCATCAATTGTAATGGCTCTTTTAGCTCATCACAAAGAAGCAATGTTGATAACAATTGAGCTTGACCAAGTGTAGCATTGGCCTCACAAGCCCTCTTTCCATCTTGATCTCTAGGTGGGATTTCAAGGATCTCATATCCCTCTTCAACTAATGCCCAAATCTCCATCCCAAGAGCCATTAAATATGACTCCATCCTAACTTTCCAAAATACAAAATTAGATCCATCAAAAATTGATTCTTTGTTTCTAGATGAACTCTCTTGTGTCATCTTGGAAATACCTTAAGTAGTTAGACTTCTTCAAATGAACTTAGCTTTGATATCAATTGAATGGCACACAATCTACTTAGGGGGTGAATTAGTAGAACAAAACAATTATGTAAACCTTTACAACTACTATATAGATTTTCAATATGAAGAGCATTGAACCATACAATCTAGTAATTAAAGCACACCACAAGATAACACATAACACCAAATTTGCATGGAAACCTAAGATGGGAAAAACCACGGTGAGAAACCCTCACAAGCAAGAATATAATAAGTGAATTTTACAATGTGATGTAGGAACTATCCTACCAGAGACACCAATCCCCAAATGAATCTATAGGCACCAACCTATTGGAGACAACAATCACCACTAGAGAGAGACACCAATCCCTTTCCAGAACAATACAATAGGTAGAACACCAATCCTACTAGAATACATAAAATAATGGTAGATTTGAAATTTAACTCTAATATGCACTAGAGACACAACTGACACTCTCTCACACTGAGAATGACCCTCTAATACTGGTGCTTCCTCTTTTCTCCACACTTTTATCACATACCTTCCATTCATTACACTTACATAAGATACACTTGTACATCCCACTTGATGATACACCCAGTTACTTTACAATGCATCTGAACATTTGAAATATATACATGACATTACATTAACACTCTTCTATGTAGGCCAGGGATCCACACAAACCTAGACAACATAGAGTGGACCTAAATTCAAATTACATGAAACATGTGATACAACAGTTCAAACATAAATTCTTGCCACCAAAAGAACTTGACGCCTTGCACCACCATAGGATCCTTAAATAGGTCCTATCCTCATCCACATGTATGATTTGAATTTCGAACACTACTAGCCATTACCACACATTCCTTGAACTTGCAATAGCTTGATAAGCCCTTAGACACTTCAAAATCCTTGCACACTAAACTGTGCCACTGAAAACTCAAGAAACTAATAGAACTAGAGTAGGCATACTCTCTTTCCAAACCATAGAGCATCGTGAAATTTCTGAAAGAAATTTGTCAATGTTGGTGTAATTAAATGTGTTGTACCTTGTCCTAGGTCATGATTACACCTTAGTTAAGTTTACTTAGGGATCACATAGGAGGTTGTTGGAGATTTTCCACTTTTGGTGGACTTGACATGTCATTACTTTATCACTTCCACCTTTTGTGGACACATCATGTGATTATCTCTCCACCTTAGGTGGATTGATAGCTTTTCATAGTTGTCTCATGTCATAAGATTGTGACACTTGTCATAATCTGATTCCCTTCTATGTTCTCACCTTGGCTATATAACCAAGGGGTCTCTCTCATTGTAAATCACAATCACAATCATACCATTGACATTGAATACAGTTTATTCTTTTCATATTCCTTTATCTCTCTTTTTATGCTTTCCATTTGGTCCATAGATCTTGGCATCCATAGCCAATTCTAACATGGTATCAGAGCGGGTTGGGTGCCATTGGAGAGTCTTTTTCTGAAGAGAGATTCCAAATTTGGGGAGGTTCCATTTTTGGCTCTTTATTGCAGGTTCATATCAGAGCTTGTTGGTGCAAATCTAATCTCACCATTGCATCTGGAAGGTTAGAGAAAGTCAATTTTGCCTTTTATTTTGTCCAAATTGGACATATGAGGCCAAATCTATGAGGCTTTGAAGCTAAAGTGTGGTTGCCAGATCTAGAAGGTAGCTGCATTTTTGGAGCATTTTGGGTCAAATCCAACCCTACCATCATGTCCAAAAGGGCCAAAAACTCTAAGATCAACTATCAATTCGTCCATTTTGGAGCAAGTCATCCGGTAAGACAAAAAAAATTTGCCCGAGAGTCGTACAGCCCCTAGGTCGCCATAAATACAGTCGGTATGATTTTATTAAAAAATATATATTTATTTTCTGCGAAATTTTTTTCCCAAATATTTTGTAAAAAAATTCGTAGTTTTTATTTATTCACGAAATATTTTTATTAAAAATCAAATAAAACAAAAAAAAGAAAAAGTCTTTTTCTACGGACTTTCTGTAGACTTGTACCCAGTTGCAAGGTACTCTGTACCCGCTAGTACTGGTCGTAGGTCTACGAACAGCCACATGGCTTGTCAGCCGTGGCCCCCGTGGCTCCCACAATCACCGGCTGGCAATCCTAACCGGCGTCTAATAAAAATTCTGGCAGCTTCAACAAAATCTAGCAAACTATTAAGGAAAAATCAGCAGAATCTTCAAATATTCTAGCGAGGGTAGATTTCGTTGCCGGGAGAACATTATATACCGGCTAGCGTCAAGCATATTCTGACAGATTGGTGATTGAGCCTTGTGACAGCTATACAAACGTCAAAATTAAGCCTACAATGTGAGCATATTCCATCCGGAGGGCATATTCTTTTCTAACGGCCGGCGGACCATCAATTTTAATCAAGTTGTTTGCTGACGTCAGCACCACGTCAGCAAATTCAAAAAAAATTCTCCCCCTCACGGTTTGCAATTTGGTTTTCATAGGCGAACTTTGAAGCTTAATATCTTGCTCATTCTGACTCCTTTTTTCGAGCAATTTTTTTTATTTGGGCTAATTTTCCATGCTCTTCACACTGGTGCAATCAGTTTTTGGTTTTGGTGCCTGTTTTTTTAGAAATTGCAGATTCTCATAGGTGTTGCTGCTTCATCCTCATTTTGGGAACTTCGGGAGCTCATATCTTGCTCCTACGGTAACATTTTTGGGTGCAATTTTTTTTGAAAGTGCATGATTTTTCGTGTACTTCTTAGTGGTGGGATCAGATTAATCTCATTTTGTACCAAAATTTTTACTTGATACGGTGGCCTATTTTGGCATTTGTAAGCACTAAGATCAAGTCTAGCTTTTTGTTCTTGGCATCTAGCAATTGTAAATGCACTAAATATAAAGTTCCAAATTAGATATTGCTTGGGGGGTTTCTTGATTGACTAATTTTTGGGGCGTCTATTGGTGCATTGTCTTTGATATGTTTGCTTTTGCTCTCTCATTCTCATGGATCATTCTAAGGTTCTTTTGCTCACATCATATAATTATTCAACATGGCATCAAAATGCATGGAATATTCTAATGACAGAAGGTCACTCTCTATATGTTGAAAATAAGGTACCTGAACCTACTAATGATGAGAAAAAGTTAAAATGGATGATCAAACATGTCAAAGCTCTTGGGTGTCTTCGTAGACTAGTTTCTCAAGATTTGTTGTTCCAAATTGAATCATGTTAAAATTCTCATAAAGCTTGGGAAAAATTGAAAACATTGTATGGTACTACAGATGAAGTAAGAGGCTATCAAATTGATAATGATTTGATGAATCTTGATCCTAAGAACTTTGACAACATCCAAGACTACATCACTAAGGTTAATGATCTAAGAGAGCAATGTAAACCATGTGGAATTGATAAGAAGGACATCCAGTTGGTCTAAAATACAATGAACAAACTTGGTCCTGATTATGCTTCTTTTGTTTCTAGCTTTCATACTCATAGATTGACTATGGGGTTTGCATATACTACACCTTCATTTGCATCATTTTCTGAGATGTTGATACATGAGCAACAAAATCTTATCTCAATGGGTATCATCAAGACTTCTAAATCTCAGGCATTGTTGGTTAGTCGGGTGAAAGAATCAGAATCAGATAAGAAACATAAGAAAGCAAAGAATAATCAACATTCAGATCAAGTAAATCCACATTCAGATCAATCAAAGAAAAAATCTTCTTCAAAAGGGGAATCATCTAAGAAGGAGAGGCCTTTTTGTGCATATTGCAATAAGGATGGACATGAAGAACATTATTGTTATAAGAAGGATATTGATGAGTTGAAAACTCTTCTCAAAAGGAATCACATTGATTTTTCTTCTAGAATGTCTGAATCTTCTTCTCCTTCTACTTCAAAATAGTCTAAAAAGGACAAAGGTAAAGCTTCTACATCAGGATATAAAGGACAAGCTCTTTGTGCTCATTCAGGTCCAGGATCAGGGAGATGGCTTCTAGATTCAAGAGCATCACATCATATGGAATCTTCACAGACTATCTTGTCTTCATTTCAGCCTTGTACTATGTCTCCTATCTTGATGGGAAACAATACATACATGAGTGTACTTGGGAAGGGATCTATTAGCATTGGGGATAACACTTTTCAGGATGTCTTGTGTGTTCCTCATTTGATGAACAATCTTCTTTCCATATACCAGGTTACACATGGTGGAGATGGGAGAACTATGGAGTTCACTCTTGATTTTGTTATCATTCGAGACTTGGAGACTAGAGAGATCATTGCTACTGGGGTGGTTGATCATTCATCTCAGTTGTATACCTTTGCATAGTTTGCTTCTAATGATGACCTTGTTCCTATAGATGTTGATCATATGAATCATAATTCAGAGGAGACATTTGGCTTTTTCAACTTGGGAGTTCTCACATCAGATCCAGTACTCGAGTCATGCATTTCATCTCCTCCATCTACTATTGTACCTGATGATGCTTGTGTTGCTATAGTTTTGGCTCCTAGTGATTCAATGCAGTAGGATATACATTGTCTTCCAGATATGGCTACTTGTGATGACTTCTTGACATGTATTTCAGACTTGTTTGTGGAGTCTCATCTTGCAGATTTGGAGGACACCATTGATGACATTCATCTTCTCTTTGATGAAGATGCACCTTCTTTAGTTGTTGTGAGGGAACACCTTGACCCTCTTGTTCATTCTCTACATGATCATTCTTCACAGATTGGTGTGAGTGTGGATACTTTTGGACAACATTTGGAGGAGGCTTCTTTGTCTTCAGAGGGGATATCTTTGTCTTTGGATTGTGTTCTACATTCATCTCTACTAGATGTTGAATTGTCCTCTTTAGCAGTGTGGCCTAGAACACCTGTTTGAAGTGTTTCAATTTTTGACATCAACATGGAGACAATTGAGCATGCTTCAGAGACATCACACATCATCCATCATCTTGACATCCTACATACATCCATGGTTTTGTTTCTTCCTAAGGGGAGGAACGTTGTTCGGTGAGATTGGATCATCTTCAACATTCAATGTTGAGCTTCTACCATCATTGCAGGAGACTCAACATTGAGGGGGGGCTATCTTGTATCTCTTCTACTTCTCTCTTATGGGGGGGTCTTTTTCCTCACATGGGGTTTTTACCTTCTCATTCTTCATTGAGAGTATTTCTATTTTGTATTTCATCTCTCTTTTGGGGAGGAGTTTTGTCCCACTAGGTTTTCTCCTTTTCTCCATTTGTGAGAGATTGCATTGCATTGCATGTACATGGGTACCTAACATGGCCTAATAGTCGGGACCCATCTTTGCATCTTTGTGTCATTTGCATAATAATTTTCTACTCCCTAAGTTGCACTTAAGGGGGGGTGTTGGTGTAATTAAATGTGTTGTACCTTGTCCTAGGTCATGATTACACCTTAGTTAAGTTTACTTAGGGACCACATAGGAGGTTGTTGGAGATTTTACACTTTTGGTGGACTTGACATGTCATTACTTTATCACATCCACCTTTTGTGGACACATCATGTAATTATCTCTCCACCTTAGGTGGAGTGATAGCTTTTCATAGTTGTCTCATGTCATAAGATTGCAACACTTGTCATAATCTTATGCCCTTCTATGTTCTCACCTTGGCTATATAACCAAAGGGTCTCTCTCATTGTAAATCACAATCACAATCATATCATTGACATTGAATACAGTTTATTCTTGTCATATTCCTTTCTCTCTCTTTTTATGCTTTCCATTTGGTCCATAGATCTTGGCATCCATAGCTAATTCTAACAGTCAACCATATTAATAAATCTCCCTACCTAGAAGATATCCTTCTAGACCACCACATGCATTTTGACTACATACTTGACATGGTATAATAAATACATTAACTATCTTCAAAGGCAGTTACACAACAACTAAATCAAGATACATGATACTTGAATAGATTAGACATTCTTCACACTAACAAACAACATTCTTTTGGAACCTTAAGACAAATGAAAATGCTAGTACTCCTACAATCTTCTTCATCTTAGACAACCTTCACATCTAATAGCTTTAAAACCCTTTGATAACCATTGTCAGTAACAATGACCTACTGACATTAGTTTGACATCAATGACAACCTGTGCTCAACAAAGATGATATTTTTGGGTGTTCAATCTTTCTAAAAATGGTGATTATTTTCTTTTTTTGTTTAGGGTGCTCATTTTGGTTATTCAAATAATTGTTAGCATTTAAAGATGGTCAAGGAACAAACTAACATCAAAGGGCACTTCCTAGAGCACACACAATCCAACAACATCTTCAAGCTTAGGCCCAAGAGGATTAGATGTTGAATCATTTGTAAAAATCAAGTTGTAATGAGAGTTAAACACTTCCAAAATTTGATTGTTAGAAGAAACCAACCAATTATTAGAAAAAACCACTAAAGATATAGTTTCCTTATTTCAATGACATATTTTGAAACAAGAATTTATAACAATGATCCCCATCTTCAATTAAACAAATTTTGGCATAAAATTAAGCACCATAGCCAAAATAAACTTCAAAATATTATAAGTGATGTTCAATATGTGCCACTTCTTGCTATAACAACGCATTCTCATGGGAAACCAATAAATGAATATAACAAGCTAAAAGTTGACCCTAAAGAATGATGAATAAGCTACCATTGTTGAGCACACCAACAAAAATCTATCAAAAAGTGAATACAATGGGCCAAAGCCCTATCCCACCAAGAAATCTAACCAAGAGTAGTAGGATAGGACTCAAAATTCCAAATAGTCACCAAAGCCTTCAGTTTTAGAGGATTAGAAAAATGGGACACATTTAATTTAAATGGAAAAAAAGAATATAGTGGGAAAATAAAGGGATAAATGCAAGGTAAGAAACATGACCAACTGATAAGAAAGTGTATTTGATAGATCAAGTTATAAAAGATAGCTAGGAACATGGGGATATATTTAAAAAATGTTTGATAGATAAAAATAATCAAGTCAAATAAACTTACAAGAAGGGCCTTGATGACAATTTTTTAAAGTAAACTAATCAAAGATTTCAAAGAAACTTAATAACAAATAGGATAAACCACACTCAAAGAGTTCAAAGAAAGAAACTAGGAATCAAATTCAAACTAATATAAGCAAGAAGAAGGATGCCAACTATAATAAAAATGATGCTCAACCATATTAAAATCACCACCAAGGACCCAATTAGTAGGAGGAAGAGACATCCTCATCCAATCCCATAGAGTGATATGATAAACAACACAATTGGGAGCATAAATAAGGCAAATACCAATTAAATCACCTTGAATGAGTAGTGAAATCTATACACAATGATGATTAGAATCAAAACCGTTGGAAAAATAAGGAGATTTCATCAATCAACCTGTTGGCAACATGAGCATGTGGAATTAACACAAGGTATACAGTCATGCATTGCAATGTTGTCTTTGATGTCAACATTGTATCCTAGTACGAAGAAAATGGTGCAAATTAGTTTGAGTGTCTTGAACATGTTTAAGGATGTTTATGTAAGACAATTTTGCAAGAAGGTTTGATCTAGTGAAGGCAATAGTTGTGGAAATTGACTAAGTGTCAATTTAGGTGATTTTGTGTACAAGGGATCCGGTATTTGGGTCTGCATTGGTTCGTTGATGAATATTTTTATCTATGCTTCTAACATAATTTTGTTGATTGACAGAAGATCCTAATTCCAGAGTTTCATCCTATTTTGGTTTCTAGTTTTGGAGTTATGAGTAGCAATATCATACATTTTCTAGTGTAGTAAATATGTTTTGATGAATATGCACTTCTTCGCGGATTGAAATTTTTCTTTACAAAGTTAGGAAGTTATTGATAGGTGTTAGATGAGTGTATATTCTAGTTGGCATAGATTTTAGAGGTCTACACATTTCAATATGGATGCACAGTTGGTAAAAATTGCTATTAGGTCATTATCGGTGCCGACCTAATGTGTTGGGTGTATTATAGAGGTTGAACATGTTATGATATGTTATGTGGGGTGCTATTTTAGGTCCATTCTGACCTATTTCATATTGTTTTGAGGATTGATTCTTAGCGCGAATCAAGTATGGGTAGATATTGAGCCGACAAGCTACATCTTGTTTATTACATCTAATTAGGCCAACCTAATTGATGTTTTTGATGAAGTGGATATATAATAAAAAAATGATGTTTTGATGTGTGTGGTGTGTAACAAGTTTTCGTGAATGTGAAGTGTGTGAATCTAGAGTGAATGTAGAGCAAAGCAGAGTGATATTTCAAATTAGTATGAAGAGTTTTGAGTTTGTATTATGAGCTTCATTAGAAGTTCATTTCATGCATATGATAGATGCAATTGTAACAGTTCAAATATGACTGTGAGCAACAATATCTTCTATCTCTTTTATTTCTTAGTGGATAGTGAGTCCACTTGGATAGTGGGTCCACCTGGAGTGAGCACTTATGTAATATACTATAACCAGTTATAATATATTGTGAGCTAATCCTCATCGTGGTTTTTTCCATTTTGGGTTTTCCACGTAAAAATCATGGTGTTCATGTGTTATGTGATGTTGTTGGATGTTTTCATGCTTTCCTTCATTACTGCAATTGAATATACCATGAGTGTTGGATGTTTAAATGATTAAGTGGTTTAAAAGAATATTGATACACCTCCCTCTCAGTATTCCGAGTGTTCAACCAAAACTAGATGCAACCACAAACTTAGTCAAAGGAGCACTATCAATAAGTGATCCACCACTACCTTTAGAGTGAGATGTTTGTACAAAGAAAACACTAGGACAAAGATATTGTGATTCCACATGAAGGCATATACTACTTAGCTTCACTTTGTTGAGAAATTATGTTTCAAACTTACTAGTGTGTTAAGATGTTTGGGCTTCGAGCTTGTCGATTACCAAATGCACGATAAAAGCCTTAGAAGATTTGCAGTTAATCAAGCATCAACCTTCCAGATTATCGCTTACTGGATGCAGTTGAAAATGACTTAAAAAATTTGAAGACTTTTGGCAATTGAACTTCAGAGTTTCGTCATATGCTTTACTGGTGGAGTCTATGGTATTTAGTATTGAGAAACCTCGAGTCCCGACCTGTGAAAGGACTTCATTCTTCGAAGTTGCATTGGTGGTAAGGAGAAGTATCATTGGCAAGACATGTATATGTCAAAGGGAGTCCCTAAGCAGTCCCCTTGATACTCTGATGAGACTACATCAAGGTGACTTGTTGGCATCGCTAGGACATAGAATGTGGTCCCCTCGATGTGTCAATGGGGTGGAACCATAGTGCGTTGTTAAAGTGGGACCATCCAATGTGGAAGGTGATGTTAGTTGTATGACGATGGTGACATGGATGTTACGTTGGTAGTGGGGACCATAGTTAATGCTATAAGCTTCGTCAATGAGACTTCTATGTATCAATGGGAGGCGCTAAGTTGTCCCCTCAATTATTTGATAGGAGGCGGTAACAATAGTAAGCAACATGCATATCGGGGTGACGGTAAGAGTTCGAAGGGACATGATTTTATGTCTCTTTGATATTTCAATATGACTTTATTAGAGGTTAAAGGTAATGATAGATGAATTGGATGGTGATACGTGGCATGGAGCTATTAGTTGATTGCAAATAATTGTTGTGAATCAACATGTTCATTGGCTCGATGATTTCAACCTAAAGGTGATAATTGAATTCTTTGATAACCATGTAAGTGCTTGTGATATCTTAATGCTCGATTGGTTAATGAGGTAAGTTTGTAATGTAATGTGAAATGGTATTGAACATGGTAGTACAGTGTATTGCATTGTAACAAATGAAGAGGGTGGTTGGTTGAAGATCAGAGTGAATGTAATGCTGCTGAATTGATTCCGTGAATCGACACCTAAAAGAGCATAGCTCTACAACCTGTATGTAATTGATATTTTACTGTAATACAAGTGATCTCTTCTTTGTTGTGTGGGTTTTTTTTTGAAAGGGTTTTCCCACGTAAATCAGGTGTTTATTATGTGTTGATGTTTTAATTGTCTGTTTTGTTATTCACATACACTTAAATGAACTGTAATTGCAAATTTTTAAGTGGTTTTATGTATCTCTCTCCTGAAGATTAGCATTAGGTATTCTACACTCTACTTTCCTTTCAGTTGGTATTAGAGCTTGGCCAACTTTGTTTTCCTTGTGGGTAGGATGGGTTTTTTGTGTTGGTCTTGTTCAATGGGAGTTTTTCCTTGGAATTTGTTTGTAAACTTATTGTAGGTTTAAGATGAAAAGCACATCCAAAAGAATGGAGATTGAGAAGTTCAACGGTGGCAATTTTGGGTTGTGGAAACTCAAAATGGAAGATTTTCTTGTGGATCAAGAGTTATGGACTATAGTGTTTTCTAAAAAACCATTAGCAACCTCGCAAGATGACTGGGATGAAATGGACCGAAAAGCCAAGGGTCTGATCAAACTATGCTTGGAAGGTTCAGTTCTTTTGAATGTCCATGAAGAGAAGACAAAAAAACTTTTGTGGAAGAAGCTTGGTGACATTAATTAGGGGAAATATTTGGTAAATAAGTTATCCTGAGGAAGAAGTTACTCTTTGAAAATAGGAGTGTTTGTTGCAGATCATTTGAATGCATTTAATATTATCATTGCTCAATTGGCGCCTATTGGTGTAAAAATTGATGACAAGGATCATTGCATGCTCTTGTTGTGTTCATTGTGTGACACACAGGATCACCTGGTAATGGCTATTAGGAGTACAACAACCACTTTCAAGATGGAAGATGTGGTTGCTGCACTACTGTAAGAGGAAATGCAAAGGAAGTCTTTTGAGATGGCCAAGGAGGCCCTTGTTGTTCGAGGAAGATCAAAGGAAAGATGCAAAAAGAAAGACAAGAATTCTAGATCCAAGTTAGAGGGGAGATCAAAATCTTATGGTAAAAAGTCCAAGGTGAAGTGTTGGAACTGTGGGCATAATGGACATATCCAGAAAGATTGCAAAGAGGAAAAGAAGAAAAAGAAAAACAACTCTTCTAATAATGAATCTTCTCAGAGCGATGCATATGCCTTCATAAAAGCCTTGGCGACTCATGCATCAGATGGTGTTTGGATAATTGATTTAGGTGTCTTTTCATATGACCTCTCATAGGGATTGGTTTTCAAAGTATGAAAAGTATGCTGGTGGAAGGGTGTATTTGGGTGATGATTGTCACCTAGAGATTGTGGGCCATGGAAGAGTCAGAATCCAATTTCCTAATGGAAGAATAAAAAGGAGCAATGATGTGATGCATATACTAGGTCTGGCTCAAAATTTGTTTTAAGATAGTAAGCTTAATGATGCTAGTGTACAAATCACTATCTCGAACGATGTTTGCAAGATGATTAGAGGCTCTATGGTGATAGCTAAAGGTGCATGAATTGACACTCTGTACAAGATGGACGCATGTGCAGTGCAATGTAACAGTACTTCTGAAAAGCCGACTAAATATGACCAAGTAGAGAAGGGGGACATTGTACCTGTGGGTGCTAATTCTTTAGAGGTGAAGCTCCCAGCTAAGAAGATAATTTTGTGGCATCAAAGGTTCGACCACATTGGTGAAAATGGCTTAAAAGCTTTGAAAATTAAAAACCTAGTTGAAGGGCTTGATGATTGTAATCTTGAGTTCAATTTTTTGCAAACATTACATTTATGGAAAGCAACACCATGTTTCAATTTATTCTATTCCTCATAAATCTTTTGGAATTTTGGATTATATTCATGTTGATGTGTTTGGTCCAGTTAATGTTCCTTCGTTATCGAAATCTATGTATTTTGTTTCTTTCATAGATGATTATTCGAGAAGGGCATTTGTTTATTTTCTCAGAAGTAAGACAAAATTTTTTAGTTGATTTAAGGAATTTAAAACCTTGGTTGAAAATTAGAGTGGTACAAAAATAAAGTGCTTGAGGACGGATAATGATGGTGAATTTTGTTTTGCAGATTTTGATAAGTTTTGCAAAGACCATTGAATTAAAAGGCATAAAACCACTCCTTATACTCCACAACAAAATGGAGTTGCAAAAAGGATGAATAGAATGTTGATGGAAAGGGCGAGAAGTATGCCAAGTAGTGCGGGTTTGGAACAAAAGTTCTAGGTTGAGGTTGTAGCTACAACATGTTACTTAATAGATCTCCCACTTTGGTGCTCATGGATAAAACACCTATGGAAGCATGGTTTGGTGAGAAGCCCTCTTTGAGACATGTTAGAGTCTTTGGCTGTGAGGCGTATGCTTATGTGCCCAGTGAAAAATGTTCAAAATTGGAGAACAAGGCTGTAAACTATATCTTCATTGGTTATGGAATTGGTGTGAAAGGGTACAAGCTTTGGAACTTGGTTATAGAGAGGGTGTTGTACAATAGAAGTGTGATCTTCTGTGAGTTGAAATCTTCTACAGTTGATCTGTAGTCAGAGGTGAAAGAATTTGAAAAGAAGGAGGTAGTTGGAATTATTTTACTCCAGATAAGGATGCACTACGTACTCTTGGTGGACCTGATAGTGAGGAGAGCTCAAGCAGCTCTGATCAAGAAGAAGAACCTCAGCCTCAACCTGTGAGAAGGTCTACGTGTGTTAAGTGAAAACCTGAAAGGTTTGGATATTCTATGTTGGATTCTAGTTGTGCCTATGCTTTGATTTCTAACATTGATGAGCTTAGGACTGTTAGAGAGGCTATGGGTATGTCTGATGCAGATTCTTGGTTGGAAGCCATGAATGAAGAAACAACATCATTGAAAAAAAATGATACATTGGATCTGGTTCCTTTGCCTAAAGGTTGAAAGCATGTTGGATGCAAATGGGTGTTCAAAAAAAAAATCTGTCTGGGTGGCAGTGTTGAAAAGCATAAAGCTAGGTTGGTCACGAAAGGATATTCCCAGGTGGAGGGAATTGACTATGAAGAAATAGTTGAGTTGATGTCTATTAGATTTCTCTTGTCACCTGCAGCAACATATGATTAAGAGTTCGAGTAGATGGATGTGAAGACAAAATTTCTTCATGGTGATTTGAATGAAGAAACTTATATGTCCCAACTAGAGCACTTCATTGAAAAAGGTAAGGAAAATTTGGTTTGCAAATTAGAGAAATCTCTATATGGTTTGAAGCAGTCGCCTAGAATGTGGTACCAAAAATTTGATACCTTTGTGTTGTCATTGGGGTTTGTGAGATCAAAGTTAGATCATTGTGTGTACTTTAAAACTAAAAATGGTCATCTTCTTATTATTGCCTTGTGTGTGGATGACATGTTCATTGGGAATAGTAAGGGAATGATTTCTGAATTAAAATATCAATTGTCAACATGGTTTGAAATGAAAGATTTAGGTGCTACTAAGTATATTCTGGGGATGGAAATCAGAAGGGATAAGGGAAATATAAAACTTTGGCTTAGCTAGAGCAAGTAAATAAATGTTGTCCTAGAGAGATTTAATATGAAAAATTGCAAGTAGTTAGTTGTTCCAATGTTGCAGGGAATGAAACTTTCTATTGAAGATTGTCCAAAATCTCCTACTAAGACGGAGGACATGACCAGGATGCCTTATGCAAGTGCATTTGGCAGTTTAGTGTATGCAATGGTCTGTACCAGGCCAAACATTGCTCAAGTAGTGGGAGTACTTAGTCAATTTATGGCTAATCCAGGAAGGCCGCATTGGGATGCTGTGAAAAGAGTTTTCAGGTATTTGAAGGGTACTTTTGAGTACGCCTTATGTTATCATGGTGACTCTACTAGATCACATAGTTCAGTTAGCATTCGTGGATATGTGGATTCTGATTGGGTAGGGGACATTGATAGCAAAATATCCACCAGTGGATATGTATTCACATTGTTTGGTGGTGCAATAAGCTAGATGGGCAAGCGACATACTGTAGTCGCTTTATCCACTATTGAGGCAGAGTACATGCCAACAACTCACACCTGCAAGGAAGTTGTTTGGCTTAGACGTTTGTCTTCTGACATTGGTTTTGATGCAGGACAAATTGTAATTTGCTATGATAGTTAGAGTGCTATTTGTTTGGCAAAAAATCCAACTTTCCATGCCATGATGAAAAATATTGACGTGTAGTTCCACTTTGTTCATGATATGGTGGAGGATGGAAAGGTTAATCTAGAAAAGGTTGATACTCTAGCGAATATTGCTGATGCATTAACAAATCCTGTGAGCACAAATAAGTTCAAATGGTATGCCAATTCGATGGGCCTTGGGGCCTATGAAATTTAGTGACTTCAAGCATTAGAAGGTGCCAATAAGTTCTTCGTCAAGTGGGAGAATGTTGAGAAATTATGTCTCAAACTTATTGGCATGCTAAGATGTTCGAGCTTCAAGCTTGTCGATTACCAAATGCATGGTAAAAGCCTTAGAAGTTTTGCAGGTAATTGGGCATCGGCCTTTCAGATTATCGCTTACTAGAGGTAGTTGAAAATGACTTAGAAAAGTTGAAGACTTTCAACAATCGAACTTTGGAAATCCGTCGTATGCTTTATTAGCGGAGTCTGTAGTATCGGGTATTGAGAAACCCTAAGTCTCAACCCGCGAAAGGACTTCATTCTTCGGAGTTACGTTGGCGATAAGGAGAAGTATCATTGACAAGACATGTATATGTCAAAGGGACTTCTATGTATCGATGAGAGATGCTAAGTTGTCCCTCGATTATCCGACGGGAGGCGGTAACAACAGTAAGCAACATGCATATCGGGGTGACAGTAAGAGTTTCAAGGGACATGGTTTTATGTCTCCTTGATATTCCGATATGACTTTATTGGAGGTTGAAGGTAATGGCAAATGAATTAGATGGTGATACGTGGCATGGAGCTATTAATTGATTGCACATCGTTGTTGTGAATCTTGACGTGTTCATTAGCTCGACGATTTCAACTTGAAGGCGATAATTGAATTCTCTAATAACCATGTAACTGCTTGTGATATCTTGATGCTCGATTGGTCGATGAGGTGGTACTATAACAATATAGGTTAAGCCGACCTGAATGAAGAAATAGATAAATAGAGAAGTTTGTAATGTACTGTGAAATGGTTTTGAACACAGTAGTACAGTGTATTGCATTGTAATAGACAGAGAGGGTGGTTGGTTGAAGATCTAAGTGAATGTAATGTTGTTGAATTGGTTTTGTGAATCGACACCTGAAAGAGCATAGCTCTGCAACTTGTATGTAATTGATATTTTACTGTAATATAAGTGATCTCTGCTTTGGTGTGTGGTTTTTTTCTCGAAAGGGTTTTCCCACATAAATTTGGTGTTTGTTTTGTGTTGATATTTTAATTGTCTATTTTGTTATTCATGTGCACTTAAATGAGCTGTAATTGCAAAGTTTTAAGTGGTTTTTTGTATCTCTTATGAAGATTAGCATTAGGAAGGCGTATTCCGCACTCTGCTTTCCTTTCACACTTCTCACAAAAGAACTACATTAGTATGATAAGCTAAAAGGAGGGGCATTCCTTGAACATTTCACAACATAATACAACACTTCATTGAGAGTTAGGGAGACAAATATCCTCCATCACAAAAAGTTGAGAAAACTAATTTACAAGAGGAAGGGAGAAAGTAAGGGTGGAAACTATGAGCAAGAGAGTTGTGGAGAAGAGCAAGGAACATGAAGCACAAAGAGGGGAATAGGAAAAGAGGATGGTAGTAGTAACAAGAAGAAGAGTACATAACATTTCCACCCTCCTCCACAATTGATTTCTAAGGAGCACCAAGAAAAGGAGCAAGGGAATAAGGAAAATAAGGGGAAGACAAAATCAACAAAGATAAGGCATCACAAAGGTTATTTCACAAGAGTCAAAAGTTTAGGGGTAACATTAGTGACAAATGAAGCCAAAATGGAAATCACAAGGGTCGATAAAAAACTTGAAATGGAAGACCTAGATGTAGTAGCCCAAAATTCACAAACAGGGCAAACTCAAATCAAATGACCTCTTAGCAATAATAAAGACAAGTGTTGGGCTTATTGAGGTATTTGACTTAGAATCGAGGGAGTTCAAAACTTGGAACTAATAGATCAATAATTTTGGGCAAAGGTAAATGGAGATAAACTTTAATGTAGACACCTGGATGCACATGAAGACTTGATTCACACCAAAGCACCCACCCTAATTGGCTAGCAAGCTCACACAAAAAATGATAGAATGCAATATTACAATATATAAATTTGAGCCACATATGATACTTAGATTTAATAAGGCCCTTAAGATGAAAACCAAGATCAAGGCTTGAAGATAACAAGTTTTCTTGCGAATATTCCAAAAACCATACTTCAAAGTAGCTCGTAAGCATGTTGAGAAGAAAGAAACATGCAAGATACATAACCACAACCAAACCCACAAAGAGCTTCAATCCCCTAGCCACGACTTTCCCAATGAAATTTAGGGCAAGCCTCCATGCAATTGCTTAGCTTATTTTGGCCAATAGCCACTACTCAACTTATTTAGGAATTACTTATGGAGCTAATGGCTCCATGAATATCTAATTTTTCTACTTATTTTTAGGTAGTCATCTTAAATTTGTATTTATAGTATTAATAACAATCTGTGCAATTAAAAATTATAAAATAAATTAAAAAGAAAAAAAAGATATTTGGGAAGCCACATGACTTTTTTGATAATGGAGTTGCTCCTTATTTTCAGCCTCCCTTTTTTTTCATAATTTATTTTAAATTCTTAAACAATAACTGCTCCATTAAAATAGAGAAAATTTTCAAATTATCTTTTATCATTATAGAACTTTTGTATGGAAACACAAGAGCATGGAAATATGGGTTAGCCCACTAAAATCTTTGAAAAAGGAAACCCTGCACAGGGAAAAGAATCACAGAATGAGATTGACAGACATTAAAAACTTGAACCATTCATCTATAAGAGTGAAAAAAATGGAGCTACCTCGTGAAGGGCCTCCAAAATCAGGTTGTTTGCCAGAGGACACTCCCAAAGGCACACCAAGTTGCTTTCCACCTAGAAAAATCAACGAAGAGGCTACATAAGTCTGAACCATGGAAGCAGCACGTAGAGGAGCAGAGTGCATCCAGAAATTCCAACTTAAGAGTTTGGAACGTCAGTAGCTGAACACGACACCAACATAGAATCAACAGACACAACATCTTCACCCTAATCAGAGAAGGAGAAGCAGTGCATGCAGACCTTTTTTTCCCATCGTGGAATGGTGGGGGTTAAGCACATGACGGGAAACATAATCATTCATTTCAACAGCTTCATAAGAGCCCTTTTAAAGAGCCGTGGCAACAAGAAAACGAACAGTATCAGGATTTCCTTTGAGAAAAGTGGTAATAGGATCTACCCTACTTTTACCTACATTATTAGGTATTTAGATTGCTGCAACCTACAAATTAATTTGAGAGGTTATTGAATCTTCTTGTTATGTTATTTTTCCGTAAGCATACTTGTAATGTCAATGTGAGGAACAGACCATAAAGTAAATCTAGTCCACAAGCGTTGCCACAATAACAATTGTAATAACAGAAAATCTCTTTATAAGACTCAAAAAGCTTGTCAGAAAAAGCTTTTAAAACTCCACATGTTGAGGATTTACCAACTATATAATGCTTCAAACATGACTCCTTCACGATGAGCAAAAAAAGGTTTCTCCACATAACGTCCAATCCATTTTCATGTGTATAGGCCTTTTCCAAGACGAGACACGGAGCCCTTAGCACGATTGATATACCAGTAAAAAGCAAAACATCCTTGGCTTCAAGGCTAAAACCAGAACCAAAAAAGGGAGAACAACTTTATATGACTTTTACCCTAAAAATGTCTTTGTAAGTTCTTTAATATTGGACAGGTGCACATAAGCTTCCATTGACAGATCACTTAAACATTTTTCTTGACCATATTTACGATTGTTCTAACGGACTAAATGAGGATGATAAAAGACATCATCTCTTGGTTAATATTAGTTTTGATTTTGAATCCCCAACCCTTAAGGATGGTGATTGATACCTCTAAATTATCATTTATGCTTGTCCCATCTAGTAGTGAGTACTCCACTCCAGACCCTTAGAGCCCTCATATTATATTTTTTTTCAGCTCTAAATTGAGTTACCTGATACTCAGGGGTACTGCTGTTGTATCCATGTCCTCGTATCCAATACTGATCTGGAGGCACACCAATTTTTTTGTCTCTTATCCAGATATGGTGGTTACACCAAACTCCAAATAGGCATAGTTATATCCAAGTCATATCCAGTCACTAGTCTTTAAATATTTTAAGGAAAAATTAGCAGTTAGTTCATTATATTGAGTCACTAATCTAGTACATATGTGTAAGAATCCTTACAGGTTCTAACTGAGTTTTTTCTTTTTGCTGGCCTGAAAATTTCTGACTTGCCTTCAACTTATGTTTCAACAAAGATTTCTTATATCATGTAGATTAAAAGCATAAACAGCAAGAGATGAACTTGAACATAGATTTTAGGCAATCAACAAACAAAGATGAACATACCCAGCAATGATAGCTTATCTTCTTTATTTGATTTGAAAACTGATTACAAACAGAGAGGGCTGGGTAGTACAATCTGATAGATCTGATTTGAGTTTCAGACCTTCAATTACATCCAATTTGTGCTAAAGCACAAGATCAAACTCTAGCTGTATGAATGGAAGATGAGACTAAGTGAGTAGAATGATATGCCTAGCTGGAGATGACTGAAAAATCACTGTAGCCGCCCACTGAAGGTTGTAGATGCCAAAAAACTCCACAGATATGATAATGAAATCAACTTGAAGACTGCTGCAACAAAAATCTGGTTATACTTGAAGCTGGAAATTGCCAAAATTATCCTTCTTTGCCACACGAACCTCTTGAAAACCTCCTTCTTCTAGCAAGTGCCACAAAACAAAATCACAATCTGCAACTGAAACTGCTCCAAAGTAATCTAGTTAAGCTCTATGTTGAACTCTGTTTGAATTCAACTCACATGGTGGGATGGGGACATCACCATACCACAAAATTCAAGGGAGCACCACCTTGAATCGACTGAAAACTACTTTCAGTCAGGAGATCTCTCTCTTCAAACTGTCATAACAGGATAGTAACACAAAAAAATGCCTCTCTCAACCTCCCAAACTTTCTTAAATAAGATTCCAAGCCCAAACCGCCCCAAGAAGAGGATCAGATTTGTTTTATTAAAATATTCACTTTACTTCAGGACTAAAGCAACTTAAACCGCCCTAAGCCAAGTTCATATTTTATTCCATTAAAATATTTGTTGCCTTCATCACTAAGGCACTCAAGTTGCCCTTGGGGAAAGATCAGATTTTCCTTTATTAAAATATTCATGACTTCATGGCTAAGTTTCCCAAACCGTCCTAGGAGAGGATTTGATTGCTTTTTGAATATTAAAATATTTCAATTTGGAAGCTTCCTTGAGCCGCCCAGGGGAGACATCAGATTTGATCTTAAAATATTATATTTTGGTTGCTTCTCCCTTAAGTCTTCTAAACTGCCATAGGAAGGGGAATTCTTCTAGAAACGGATCTGATTTGATGAGGTCCACTCACGTCCTTGTTTGCTTTGTCCTCCTTGTTTGCTTGGTTTTGCAAATAGATCTCCTTGCTTGCTTTGACTAGCAAGTAGACCTCCTTGTGTGCTTTAACTTATAAGATCAGCATTATGCTTTGCTTGGATTAAGGATAATTCCCTTTTAATTCTTTAAACAGATCTTACCAAAATTTGATTCTCTTGGCCAAAATTATTCCCTAATCATGCCATCTAACCCACAGGAATGTTGGATGGGCTAGAATCAGGTCACCATGGTATCACTCTGAGAATGGGGACATTACAGTCCTCCCTTCCCGAGATTGCTTGCCCTCAAGCAATCGCCATACAACTCGCTGCTCCACTTTGATTGGAATGCCAATATACCATAATACCTGAAGCAACTCATCACGATCACTGAATACCATTGCATCACCCATATCATAACCTAGATCCCAAATCAACCCATTCATCCAGCTATAAGAGTAGAAATAGGTATCTATCATGACATAGTCATCACATATCATCCATCTGTATGAGTAGACCATCAAAGAGATGTGAGAAGCAACTCCCTCTATGTCCATCAGATAGATATGCTTCCACGCACTCCCAAGCAACTAATTAGTTGATGTAGACCCTAAAAAACCAGAAAGTGCCTTGGAGTTCCAAGTAGGACAGCTACTAACCCATGATGAATCAATGAAGATGAAGTCACCAATCAACAAATAGAAAGCTGCCATATCACAATAAATTGGTGACATAAACAATGATGAGTTATGGATGCCTTCAACACCCATCAAAGACAACTCTTGAGTGGCTGGTCCACTACGGGTGTCATCAACAAAATCACCAACTGAAAATTCTGAAGTCTTCATTAAACCATCCAAAAGAGCTAAGTTGCCGAATCGGGTACGGGCACGGGTACGGGTACGTGGGTACGGCAAAAAAATTTGGGGGCTTGGGTACGGAATCGGGTACGTCCGTACAAAAATATAATAAAATATTTAAATATATATATATATGCAACATAGAAACAAAATAAGTTTAGAATGTCATATACCAATACATATGATAAACAATACCATGACAAATTTCAATTTTTGAAACATAATATACTAATTTAAATTCGGTTTTCAATATCAAAAGGATCAAACTCGAATGTCATGATAGATAATCATTGTTTAACATTTACAAAATACAAATAGTAACCAATTCACTAATTTCGAATTGCATCAAATGGCTCATCATCAAGACTAAGATCATCATCAACATTAACATTAGATGATGGAACCACATTAGCACGTGCACTAAAAGTATGTTGACTACTTGACTCCTCAAAAATTGAAGAAGATTGTGCAATTGCAGCCAAAGAAAGATCTAGGTCAGCTCGCTCTGGTTCTACATCCCACATCTTTGCTGCCCCTTCTTTGTACTCATCCTCTTTGTGATTAATAAGGCGCAAGTTGGAATGAACATAAACTAGCTCCTCTGCTTTGTGTGATGCCAATCGATTGCGCTTGACTGAGTGGATGAAGGAGTATGTACTCCAATTCCGCTCAGCTGAAGAAGAACTAGCAACCTATTGAAGCAAAGGGAGCTCTCATTAGAGTTGTTAAATTAAAAAAATTGTAAATCAAACTTCAAATTTGAAAATAACGCATTTTAGTTTTAAATTTTTAAATGATAAAGACTCATAAAACTTAAAATGTTAAAACTTACTTGAGATAAGACTTTTATTGCAAGAACTTGGAGGTGTGGCATCTTGCAGCCATTGAGGTACCACCAAGAGTGAGCATCCTTGTTATATTTGTCACGGATAGCAGCAGCACTTTGATTATTAGAGTCACAAAAACTAGCAAATTCACTTGAAACTATATCTTCCATCTCAGTATCAGGGAAGAGTTTAACAAGAGCTTTCCTAAACCCATCGTTGACTTCTGTATCACGGTAAGGTGGCAATCTGTTTGGCATAGCAAGGACTTGGGTGCTGTAAAATTTGGGTGTCAATGAGAAAGCAAGAAGATGGAGTGGGGTGGTCATTTTGTTCCACCGGTCAACACAAATTGCATGCACCTCTTTGAAAAAGGTTTCTTCAGGATCTTGCTCTTTTTCACATATGATTTTTTTCATCTTTTCAAGCATTGTGTCAATGCCATCATAAACCTCCCCCATGCATGGCTTATCCATGTCAGTAAAGCGTATCATGCTCAAAATGGGCTCGGTGAAAGCAAGAAGATATTCCACTCGATCCCACCACATGTCATCTAGAATCTTATGTTTTATATTTGCTGCCCTCTCACTGTTTGATTGCCTCCATATAGCCCATGAGTGGCTAATGACCATAGCAGCAAGCGCCTCTCGCACCTTCACAAGTCGTCTCAAGACGATTGTGTTGGATGCAAATCTAGTTTCAGCCACCTATTTGAAAATAAAAAGTAAATAATTAAAATCAATATATATGTATGTATTCTAAATAAATTATTGAACTAAAAAATAACATTAAAGAAATGCAATGTTTGAAGTTTGAGTTACCTTCAGTAGCTCTAGTCGTGAGAATGATCTAAAGATAGCTTGTGACATGTGGTGATTTGTTATGAACATTTGGATCTCTTCAGCTTCAGCATAGATTTGTTTGATCCAATCTATTTTTGTTCCCAACTTTTGCAGCATGAGGTTGAGGGAATGCACAGCACAAGGTGTCCAAAATATATGCCTAAATCGTGACTCAACTATCATACCAGCAGCTCTACAATTCTTTGCATTGTCCGTTACAACTTGGACAACATTTTGAGGCCCCACTTCATTAATGCACTGTATAAGGATGTCAGCAATAAATTGTGCATCCTTGACCTGCCCCTCACAATCCACAACCTTTAGAAACATTGCCCCTTTAGGGCACACTGCAATCAAATTAATCAATGGTCTATTTCTTGCATCCTTCCATCCATCAGAAATAATAGACACACCCGTTTCTTGCCATGAGGCTTTGATGGGATATAAGGAATCTTCTATATGTTTTACCTCCTTTGACAATATAGTGGTACGCACCTTCTCATAACCTGGGCTTATGTATCCCTTTGGAGCTTCATTTGCTTTTCTTATCATGTCTTGCCAATAAGGTGATCGAACAACATTGAAAGAGATGCCATTTGCATAGAGGCATCTTCCAATGGCTTGGTCAGCAAGTTGTCTTGCATCATTATTGAATGCCTTCTCCAATGGTCCCTTTGCTCTCTTCGAAACACTACTCTCACTGGCATTTTCATCTTCATTTACTCTCAAAAAGGGATGGTTCTCTACTACAGTGACAGGACGACCAATATGTGTCTGAGATGAAGTAGATGGCACAGTTGAGCCCTTTTCTGTACTTGGAGGCATCATTTTTTTTTGAACCCTTGCATCTGCTTCCTCTTGCTCCGCAATATATTCTGCTATTTTCTCAGGTGTTATAGGTATTTTATTTTTTCCTGGACATGGTCTAATTCCTTTTCCAGAAATTCCACACAAATGCAATCTCACCCGGCTATAAGAACTAGTGTATTTCCTTTCACACCCAGGGCATATCCAAATACAAGTCCCCCCACCTTGAATTTGCTCTAGTACTTGTACATGTCTCCATAGCGGTGAAGCTGGATCAAACTTGAATGAGGGATTACTATTGCCGACAGACGCTGAACTGTTTGCCATGAAATTTGGAAAATAAAAACAATCTCTAAACCTGCAATTACAAATTTTAAATTTAAAAATTGTTATGAAAATATATAAATGATAAATCTAAGGCTAAGCAATAAATTATAAATTTTTTAGATTTAAATTGTATAAATTATAATTTTTTTAAATCTTAAATTATATAAATTATAAATGTTTTAAAATTTAAATCTAAATTTCATAAATCTAAGATTATAATTTCTAAAGACTAATTTTATAAAATAAATTAAATAATTATAAATTTTTTAAATCGTATCATTATAATTTATGATTTATGAATATTATATTTTTAAAATTATATATGAATAATATATTTTAAAAATAATATATGAAATTATGAATATTATATTTTAAAAATTATATATGAATAATATATTTTAAAAATAATATATGAAATTATGAATATTATATTTTAAAAATTATATATGAATAATATATTTTAAAAATAATATATGAATATTATGAATATTATATTTTAAAAATTATATATATTTAATATTAGTATAATAAATTTATATTTAAAAAAAAAAAATTATACTATAAATAATAACTACATTTATTTTAATTTTTAAAAGGTTTTTAATTTTTCGTTTTTTAAAACAAGCCTGAAAAATTTAAAAAAAAATTAAAAAATAAATAAATAAATGTTAAAAATTCAAACCCTACCTGGTCGCGCGCGTCTCTGGTCGCGTTTTCTGTGTATCCGCCGTCCTCTATGCCCGCGCCTGTGTTTTTCTCCGCCCGTGGTCGCGCCCGTCTGTGGTGGCTTTTATTTTGGTTCTCCTGTATCCGCGCCGCCTGCGTGTTTCTCCTGTATCCGCCGTCTGTGCGTCTTCGCGTTTCTGGGAGTCACGAAAAAATCCAACGAAAATCCGCGTTTGCAAATACCCGTCGAAATCCGCGTTTTTGTCAGATGTTTCGCCCTAAAATTCGCAGAAATCGAGGTAAAAGTCAACTGGCGGAAATAAAAAAGGTTAAAAAAACGTGTTGGAGTCGCCACGTCTTCTAAAAAATTTCGGGAATCGTCGGGAATCGTCGGGAATCGCTTTTCAAAATTTGGAATCGAACCCACAGAGCAAAAACCGATTCCTGTGCGATTCTAGAGCGATTCGATTCCGAATCCGTACCCGAAACGTTTCCAGACAGGAATCGGTCGGCATACCTGAGCGATTCGGTAACCTAGCAAAAGAGTAATAATAGCTGTAACACTTGTTCTTTTCAGTTGAACACTTCTGTCATCCACCCACAAAAGGTCAAAGATAGCAAAGAGAACAATCACATGGCTGTAATAAACTGAAATTAATCTCTGAAAACCCAATTTTAGTAATCTGAAAATAGGACAGTAACAACAAAACTGAAATCTTTTGAAGACAACAAGAGATTTAGGCCATCTACAATCAAAACATATCAAAGTTATGACCAAAATTTCTCTCCAATCAAACATTATGTATGCAATTGAATACTTATGATGGCTGATAGGAGTAAGGACAGCAGCTTCATGATAGAAATTTGACTCCAAAATCATCCATAAAACAATCTTACCAACACCACTATTCTCCATAGAACCCTGAGAATAAACTTCATTATGAAAGTAAGTCATCATTGAACTTCATTCATTGCATACCTGAACCTTATGCCCACCTTCAACAACTAATGAAAACTTCCAGTTGAAGAAGTTTTTGTGTAAAGTAACATTCCATGAGTGCTCCTCACCTGGATCCCATATTTTGTTACTGTCTTCCTCTATGTTGCTAACATCAAGTTGGTCTTCATCATTCAACACGAGGAGGGGATTATCATGTGTTAACTCAACTTCCATCATAGAAAAAGAATCATCAAATGATTGGAAGTTGTTTTCACCTTCTTGTTCAAACAATTCATCAATTTGCTTTAACTTTGTATCTGCATACTTACGAGGTTGTCCTAAGTCAAAACCTCCTTGGAGCAAACCAAGCTCTTCAGTTTCCAGCTTACTTTCATCAGCTCTAGCAACTCCAACTTGCTCCTTGAATTGATGTACATCAACAAGCTTATTTTCAACTTCTAAGAGAGCCATTTGGGTGCTCTCTAAAGAAGTTATTGCTGATTTAAGCTTAGATGTAAGCTTATCAATTTCAGCCTCTCTTCCCTTCAATGATTTACATATTCGATCAACAAACTCAAGGACATGATCTCTATCGGAAAGCAGGTTCAAATAATCTGATTTAAGTGTTTCAAGAGCCTCTGTGACTACACACCAATCTTCAAGTGAAGATCTTCTTTCTGTGCCCAGTTGTCTCCTTTCAGCTTGTGCCCTCCAAATGTGATCCTCAACAAACTTATGTATGCAATCCAAGTGAGTTAAGGAATGTACAATTTTATCTTCAGTGACTAACAATTGATTCTGTAATTCCAATATTGAACCATCATTAGAGGTTGATTCAAATCTTCCAACAAATTCTCAATCAACATGCTCATCAATTGACTCTTTTGAAAAGACACTTGGTTCTTCAATTTGCATGGTTTCCGATTTTTCCTCTTCTCCGTTATTATGTTCAAATGATAGGTCAGCATCAAATTCAAGCATTGAATCATAACCAATGGCTGTTTTAAAATCTTGATCAGCATATTTTTCATCTTGGATCTTTGGGGAATCAATCAGCTCTTCACTTGGCATGGGAATTTCCCACTCATAATCTGAATTACCTTCACAAGCATGGTGAAGATACTCCTCATTAGGTGCTGTCCTGAAAATTAGAGCAACATCAACTTGTTCAACCTTTGAAGTTTCACTGTTTCCCACATCTTCATCAGGACTCTCTACTTCAATGCTCTCAAGATTTCTTGCAAAGTCACCTTCTAGCAATCTATCAATCATCTTCAACTCATCCTCAAAAGTAGTGGCATCTTCAAGGTCTTCATCAAATGAAGGACTCGCAAAGTACAACACTTCACGCTCACTCACTTCATCAAAGCAAGGCTCAACTTCACTAATTTCTGTTGTAGAATTTCCCAAATCAGAAAACTCCTCTATGCATGTCTCTTGATTTGTGACCCTGTCTTCATCATACAGAGGCTCAGACTCATTTTTTGTAGCTATCAGGTCTTCATCTTCTTTATTCTTATCATGACTTGGCTGCAATAAACAGGTGGTAGAGTTCCTATTTCACATTCTTTGTTGTTCCCACATATGTGGTTAGATGTCCAAGCTTCCTGGCATGTGAAACAACGCTGCTCTCTTTTCAACTGTCCCACAGCTGCAATCAGGTTATCCTGAAACTATTGGAACATTTGTTGTTGTGTTTGTTCCAAGGTCTTTCATTATTTTCTCTAGTCTAGGTGTCTTTTCCTTCTTTGGTCGAGCAGAAAGGAAGGTAGGTAACAATCTTCCATCCTTAATTCTAGCCATGAAACTAACTCGCAGTCCAAACTGTGGTGTACCCAACTGATTTCACCCAACAGGCTGGTAGGAATCTGGCTCTGATACCACTGTAAGAACCCTTATAGGTTCTAACTGAGTTTTTTCTTTTTGCTGGCCTGAAAATTTCTGACTTGCCTTCAACTTATGTTTCAACAAAGATTTGTTATATTATGTAGATTAAAAGCATAAACAACAAGAGATGAACTTGAACATAGATTTTAGGCAATCAACAAACAAAGATGAACATACCCAGCAATGATAGCTTATCTTCTTTATTTGATTTGAAAACTGATTACAAACAAAGAGGGCTGGGTAGTACAATTTGATAGGTCTGATTTGAGTTTCAAACCTTCAATTACATCCAATTTGTGCCAAAGCACAAGACCAAACCCTAGCTGTATGAATGGAAGATGAGACTAAGTGAGTAGAATGATATGCCTAGCTGGAGATGACTGAAAAAGCACTGTAGCCGCCCACTGAAGGTTGTAGATGCCAAAAAACTCCACAGATATGATAATGAAATCAACTTGAAGATTGCTGTAACAAAAATCTGGTTATACTTGAAGTTGGAAATCGCCAAAATTATCCTTCTTTGCCATGCAAACCTCTTGAAAGCCTCCTTCTAGCAAGTGCCACAAAACAAAATCACAATCTACAATTGAAACTGCTCCAAAGTAATCTGGTTAAGCTCTATGTTGAACTCTGTTTGAATTCAACTCACATGGTGGGATGGGGACATCACCATACCATAGAATTCAAGGGAGCACCACCTTGAATCGACTAAAAACTACTTTCAGTCAAGAGATCTCTCTCTTCAAACTGTCATAACAGGATAGTAACACAAAAACATGCCTCTCTCAACCTCCCAAACTTTCTTAAATAAGATTCCAAGCCCAAACCACCCCAAGAAGAGGATCAAATTTGTTTTATTAAAATATTCACTTTACTTCAGGACTAAGGCACCTTAAACCGCCCTAAGCCAAGTTCATATTTTATTCCATTAAAATATTTGTTGCCTTCATCACTAAGGCACTAAAGTCGCCCTTGGGGAAAGATCAGATTTTCCCTTATTAAAATATTCATGACTTCATGGCTAAGTTTCCCAAACCGTCCTAGGAGAGGATCTGATTGCTTTTTGAATATTAAAATATTTCAATTTGGAAGCTTCCTTGAGCCGCCCAAGGGAGAGATTAGATTTGATCTTAAAATATTATATTTTGGTTGCTTCTCCCTTAAGTCTTCTAAACCGCCATAGGAAGGGGAATTCTTCTAGAAGTAGATTTGATTTGATGAGGTCGACTCACCTCCTTGTTTGCTTGTGTTAGTGTTTTGTCGCGGCAGGAGATATTTTCTCTTAAAGATAATTGATTCAAGGCAAGTCGGCCTTTGCATTGTAAAACAAATATTGTATTTTCTAGGTCGGCCTTAGAAGAGAGCTCACCTAGCTTGCTATATAAAGGAGAAGGTGCCTCCACATTAAGCATCAATTCATTCCATTCCAAGTTCAAATTCCTTTAGCAGCAGGTTCACTTTCAAGAGCAGCAGATTCGCTTCAAGGAGAAGTGATTAATATTTTGTGTATTCAAGGAAATCGCACTATCTTCAAGTGCAGATCCATTGTATGAGATTCAACCTTTCTAGGGCCTGATTTTGAGTGTTATTTCTGCACTTATTTTTCTGATTTATAAATGAATAAATTGTTGGGTTTTTCTCTTTCAAGTAGGACGGTTTTCCCAGAATAAAATTTTGTGTTCATTGTTCTATGTTTACTTTTCTGCTTTCTGTTAAATCTGATCTAAAACTAACATGGTATCAAAGCGGGTTTAGGAAAGATCTGATCAGATTTGACTAAGCATTCTTCATTGAATATCATTCCCATTTGAAGCAGATTTGAAACAGACTTTAGATGCAGATCTAAAGTGAATGGTTGAGCAAATTGAAGGCGAATTATTGCAGACCTAAGGGCAGATCTTGAAGGCAAATTATTGTAGACCTAAGGAGGCAAATTATTGCAGACCTAAGGGCAGACCTTGAAGGCGAACTATTGTAGACCTAAGGAGGCGAATTATTGTAGACCTAAGGGCAGACCTTGAAGGCAAATTATTGCAGACCTAAGGGAAAACTTTAAAGAAGTTGATTCATGGAGGCATGAACGGGCTATGTGTGAGTGTTGCAGGGTACATCATTGGGCGAAGGTGATGGTTGTCGGGAGGAGAAAAAATGGCTGCAATTGAACCAATAAAGATAAGTTCTATTATGTATTATTCCTTTAATTGTTCTATCTAATGATATTTGCTAGATGACTACATGCTTCATTTGTATCAGGGTAGTTTGATTTTATGAACTATTGTTAATCTCTTTAAAATGTAGGATGGATCAAGGAGAAAAAGGATGATGGATTAATTATCAGAGATTGCATAAGGAATTCAAGGGCAAAAAGGATGGTAGATTGGTGTTCAGATGCCGATGATGGTTTAAGCATTTGAGGGAGTGAAGAAAGGGGAAGGAAGGGATCTCGGGAATCCTTTGTTCAGGGAATTCACGAAGTTAAGTCATGTTCACGCATCCTTGAGGCTTGAAGGGAAAGACATTGTGTTTGTCCGCACTTGAATGCTTGCTCTAGTTTCTCTCATGGCAGAGTGAAAGAGGAAGGCGGTCATTGCCCAACCTCGTGAAAGAGAAGACAGTAATCCTTCTGAAGATATCTCTCGAGGGCACAAGTTGTAGTCTGATTTTCTGATCTACAATAGCAATCCTTTGTCTTCACTTTTTCATGACATGATAGCCAAGAGGATCAGCTTTGAGGCATGCACTATCCATGAAGAAAATCAGGTTGGGTCAGCTTTGGATGGAGAGTTTGCATTAGCAAAGAAGATTGAGAAGGATGAAGACACTAAACAATGGTCTTTGTCAAGTGTCCCAGATCAGGTAGACACAACAGATTTAAGTGGAGTTGGCAAGACATCATTGTTTATCCAAAGGAACCCTAGCAGGCACTAGTTGAGAACATGTCCGGGAAGAGGATTAAGGTTCCGAGATTAGTCAATGGAGGAGAGTTCACTTCCAGAGGATTTTTGTAATCTCTATATTGAGGCAGGGATCAAGAGGGAGTTCTGTGTTCAACAAAATGGAGTCCTATGACACGAGGAACTAGAGTGACTCTTTGAGAAGAAGTGAAGGTGTCAGCTAAGTGGGTTGCAGTGTTGCAAGGCCAGGTGCTAAGTCTTTGGAAGACCTCTTCAGCTGCAGAGAACGAAATTGCGCAAGGTAGTCAACCTTATTTTGACATTGGTAGCACCACAAACCTATTCAGAATAGGGTGATTTGGGATGAGGTCGAGGAGGACTAAGTCTTGGACTCTCACAAGTTAGTTAAAGGTGTTGCTAGGAGTAGTGTCGGAAGTGTGTGTTGGAAACTGTTCCTCTAAAGCAAACATTGCAGGCAATCTTGGACGAGGAGGTCAGAAGGTTGATGCGGGTACTTGGAGCTCCAGAGGGAGTCACAACATCATTAAGATTTGTTGTAATGTATATTTCTCTAAGACGGAGAAATATGAGGTGAAAGCCCTTGTAGTGTATATTTCTCTGAGACGGAGGAATATGAGGTGAAAGCCCTTGTAGTGTATATTTCTCTGAGATGGAGAAATATGAGGTGAAAACCCTTATAGTGTATATTTATCTGGAACGGAGAAATATGAGGTGAAAGCCCTTGTGTATATTTCTCTGAGGCAGAGAAATATGAGGTGAAAGCCCTTATTGTGTATATTTCTCTGCGACGAAGAAATATGAGGTGAAAGCCCTTATAGTGTATATTTCTTTGAGACTGAGAAATATGAGGTGCAAGCCCTTGTACAGATCACATCTTTGAGACTGAGCTGTGTTTTCCACTATTGGGTGTAGCCATTGTGGATGCCATGTTGAGAGAATCCATGACCAAATATTTGAAAATACCTCCCTAGCTAAGAGGGAGTGTTAGTGTTTTGTAGCGGCGGGAGATATTTCTCTTAAAGATAATTGATTCAAGGCAAGTCAACCTTTGCATTGTAAAACAAATATTGTATTTTCTAGGTCGGCCCTAGAAGAGAGCTCACCTAGCTTGCTATATAAAGGAGAAGGTGTCTCCACATTAAGCATCAATTCATTCCATTCCAAGTTCAATTTCCTTAAGCAGCAGGTTCACTTTCAAGAGCAGCAGATTCGCTTCAAGGAGAAGTGATTAATATTTTGTGTATTCAAGGAAATCACACTATCTTCAAGTGCAGATCCATTGTATGAGATTCAGCGTTTCTAGGGCCTGATTTTGAGTGCTATTTCTGCACTTATTTTTCTGATTTATAAGTGAATAAATTGCTGGGTTTTTCTCCCTCGAGTAGGAGGGTTTTCCCAGGGTAAAATTCTGTGTTCGTTGTTCTATGTTTACTTTTCTGCTTTCTGTTAAATCTGATTTAAAACTAACAGCTTGGTCTTGCAAATAGACCTCTTTGCTTGCTTTGGCTAGCAAGTAGACCTCCTTGCGTGCTTTGACCTCCTTGTGTGCTTTGACTTATAAGATCAACATTATGCTTTGCTTGGATTAAGGATAATTCCCTCTTAATTCTCTAAACACATCTTACCAAAATTTGATTCTCTTGGCCAAAATTATTCCCTAATCACGCCATCTAACCCACGGGAATGCTGAATGGGCTAGAATCAGGTCACCATGATATCACTCCGAGAATGGGGACATTATATGGTAGCAAAATTAGCTAGTTTCTTGGTTTTGACAGAAGACATCAATATCTCAACAAGGATTTCTCATTTCCAACATGAATGTAGCTTGATGTTCAATAGAGATTGAAAATGTGGAAAAGATACTTATTCCATCCAAAGCAATAACAGAATTATTATTAAAGTGGCTTTGAAGCCATTGCAATTTCAGACTCTGCAGAGTATAATAACACTAACAAAATGAAATGGAGAGTAAAAGAAAGAAAAATGCCAATAAGGGATGAGTAAAATGAAAGTATATAAAATGGAGAAAGCTTTGAAGTTCAAAATGGCACCACTCTCAAATATATATACACATTCACCACCTTATCTACATTACGTTGTATTCTGGGGTCTCAAAAAAACTGCCACATCTGTATTGGTATCGGTATCAATAGATATAATCATATAAATATCCAAATATCTACAGTGTACACACATACACACACCACCTTATCTCCATTAAGTTGTATTCTGGAGTCTCCAAAAAACTGTCATATCTGTATCAGTATCAGTATTAACATATGTATAAATCTTACTTGATAACATAAGTCTTTAAAATATCTATTGTACTTAGGTTGGGTCCCTACATCTACCCAGTTCCTGGGATTTGGGGACAAAGCTGGGATGTATCGGCCTATCCATGAAATTTCAAAGACCTTAGATGAAGTCCCGGCCTTGCTGCCTGGATGTTCCTTACTGAGTCAGGCAATGAAA
Source organism: Sequoia sempervirens (assembly GCA_007258455.2). Classification (NCBI taxonomy): domain Eukaryota; kingdom Viridiplantae; phylum Streptophyta; class Pinopsida; order Cupressales; family Cupressaceae; genus Sequoia; species Sequoia sempervirens. The sequence continues at coordinate 356,795,128 of VDFB02281492.1, forward strand.
AGATAGCACCTACTAAATTACCATATTCCTAATTAATCACCCTAATAAAACCTACAAAACCCAAAGCCTGTTCATTGTCAGCATATTTGATATTTCTCATACAACCAAAGTAGAAATTAAGGCTAGCAGTGGGCAGCTGGGTTTTTTCATTAAAAATCAATATTGAGAAGTAGCAATAGGCTGGCTTTGTTTGTAGGAGCCTTGTTGACACATAAAGGAAGTGTGTTTCCTTCGCTTTTGTTTTCATTGCATATTCAAGAAAATTGCTCAAAACAAAAATCCCTAAACCAAGATAAGCACTAGCATTTGAAGTTCCAACAGCAAAACTGAAACACAAGCCAGCCAAGTGGGAGATGTTGGTAATGGAGCCTGATTATCAGTCATGTTTGAATCCTAGTTCCTGACTTTTTCTCAAAGTGAAATGGCATGGACCTTACAGTTTAATCAAACTTCCTTACATAATTGTAATGGCAGATTAAAATATCAAAATCTGAATTGATGTGTTTTATCATTACAAGTTTATGAATCCTTAATATCAACATCAAAGTCATCTAAGCCATAAAAAATTGCCATGTCTAACATTTATAGTTTGAGTTGTTCTTTGTCCTTTTTCATAAACTCAAATAGTTTTTGAGTTTCTCTTGTTCTAACGTTGTAGTTGCCCATCTCTCTACACATTTCATCCATTTGTCTTTCATAGGAACTCAAATGGTTTGTGGGCATATCTCGTCCTTTGGTTTCTTATTTTCTATTTAGTTTGCTCTCCATATTTTATCCATTGACATTGACTACCAAGGAAAAATAGCATCGTCTTGTCTGTTTGCCCCATGGAATTATTTAATCATCTCATAAACCATATTGTAGAGGAGCTTAAGAAATATGTTTTGATCCTTTCTTCTTGCTCAAAAATGGTCAAGATTTTGTATAGAATTCCTCTTATTCAACTTATCTTGTTTGTGTCTAAAACAGTTAGCTTCATCTATACCAGATCCCATGTCATTTCTATAACATAAGTTTTAGTGACAAGAAACATTTGCCAGCATCTATTTTTCACACCTTCAATTTACCCCCGGGCGTATAGACCTGCAAATCCCTTTCCAAGTTTGCTCACAATGTCCTGTTATTTTAAGGGATCGTCAAATATATAATTTATGCACTTTGAGATTAGGCAGAATTGAACTGAACTTACTGCAAATTCATAAAACTATCATATAGTTTACAACATAAAACATTGATCAAGCATCTCTCAGCTGTATTTCTGATAGTAGTAAGAACATTAAAAACTTGACTATTATACTTTTGCCATACAAGTTTTTCACAACATGAACTCCACTACCATATAAATTGGAAAATCTGACCACTGAGGAGGGAAACTGAAGTTTTTAATTGTAAGACCTAGGACTTCATATTTTCCTTCAATCCTGTGTCTGTAATTGTTCTTTATCCTTTATGAGATGAAATCAATTCGTTCTTAGGTTCTCTTACCTCTTATATTCCAGTAACATATATCATTTATGGTGTATATCTTACATTTTTTGTGCAGAGAAGAGAAGAATTTTGGATGAACAAAGACCCTTGTTTAATCATGTCTTAGATGTGTTCAAGCAATTGTGAGATCAAGGGGCCAGACATGTCATCAATAAGTGTGAGAAAGCATAAAACCCTTTGAATTGCTTATAAAGGGTTCTCAGTGTTCAACTACTAGATTAATTTTGTAGCAACTCATCCTCCTCAGTGAGGAGATATCATATTGGCAATTAGTAGGACGTCTCATCTTGATACTTCACCAAAGCAATTCTAAGCACATGCTAACCATATTTACCCCCGATTTTTATTCTCCAAATGAATTTGTGAGATCCCACAAGAAGAGGACAAGTGCCTATTTGACATTTTCCTTTCTCAACTGTGTAAAAATCCTAACACAGACTGATAGAAAAATCTAACCAAGAGCATAGAAATATCACAGAAAGTTCATAATACTGTAACACACTGGGTTCCCACTTCTTAACAACAACAATAAAATTCTGTTCAAAACCAACTGAATAACTAGCACAGCTCGGACTGGTAAATACTTAGTCACAGCAAATGTAATCACAGATAGACTGAAATGAAAGACAATCGATTTGTTTCCAACAAAGATAGATTATTCTGTTTCACCCGATCAAGAGTTCAAAATACAATCATGAATATGCCAATTGCGTGGCTTATAGGATGGAATGATTCGTTGATAAGTCAACCGCTGGGATGTAATTCATGTCTTCTGGCTTGATTTGTGCTGGCGATTGGTCTCTTGAAAGTGGACGGGCGATGGTGCGATAATGAGCTCCACCTGGATGATGGGGTCGCTCTAGAAGCTTATCTCTGGCGATCTGGGAGTCATTTGTCAATCCAACATCTCGCATGATCTCTGTGGTGGCGCAAGGGTCGTAACTCCTCAATTCGTGATTTCCTCTGAATCCTCTGCCAGTCTCGAACAGTCTCCAATGCTATATGTTGACCCTCTAGAATAGTGATGCCGTCTTGCTATAGAATGATCGCTGGTGTTGACGGAATGATGGAATAACCCGTGAATGATTACCGGCCAAAGCCAAAGGCTCGGCCTAATCGAAATACCTGTATTCCATGATCTCGACGTCTAACATTGTCGCCTGGTGATTGCACGATTCAGTGGTCCATTTCTAAGTGTCTCGATCTGTAAGTCACAAGCAAGCTTGGATGAGCGAATGATAGAGGGAAATGATGCAAACACAAATCTTCCCAAGCTGAGGCTACGCACCAACTTGGGTTCCAGCGCGTGAGAGACTACATCCTCACCGATAGTCTGGAAAGAGATAACTCCAAAACTCGTGATGATGAAACAAGAGATCGATCTTCAATAAATATTGATCTAACATGCCAACAAGAGGATGTCGGCCAAACCAAAACAAAAAAACAAAAGAAATTAAATTTAAATTAGGATTGGCACCTCAAGAGAGTTGGCCACGCATTATTTATTTTATTAATATTTTATTAGTGTTTAAAAACACGATTGCCTTCAAGTCGGCCTAGAATTCATTTCAAGTACGGGACATTACAGCCCCCCCCCCTCAAATTGTTGTTGGTCCTCAACAACCTCAAGTTTGGATGCTTGAATATTTCTACTCCTAAGTTTTTCCACCTCACCAAGTATTGCGGAATGACCTTGTCCCGTAATCGTTTTTCTTTCACATCCAACACCGTCTCGGGCTTGAGAATGAGTTTTCCCTCGTCATCAAGAGGTGGCAGCTCAACTAAGGGAGTGATCTGTTGCCCCAACACCTTCTTCAAGCATGACACATGGAAAACATTATGAATCCTACTCCCGGAGGCAGCTCAAGCTCATATGCAACTTCGCCAATTCTTTTGGTGATCCTGAATGGCCCGTAGAATCTGGGTTTTAGCTCTCCAGTGCATTTCCCTTAAGAGATGATTGTCTAAAGGGTTGCAACCTCAAGTACACCATGTCGTTAACCTCAAAAACCCTCTTCGTCCTCCTCTGATCTGCATATAACTTTTGCTGATTCTGAGCACGCTGCAGATTTTCCTTTAATGCGTTCGTGATATCCACATTTTGCTATATCATATCTTTTGCACTTGGTACTCGGCTGTCTACAAGGAGGACCATGAAAGACGTAGCTTCGTAGCCATAAAGTGCTTTGAAGGGGGTCATTCCGATGGACATGTGGTGCGTGGTATTGTAACAAAATTCCCCGAGGTGTAGCCACTTCACCCATGTTGAGTGCTGCCCTGTCACATAGTTCCTTAGGTACCCTTCGATCCATTTGTTTACTATCTCCGTTTGTCCATCCGTTTGGGGGTGGTAGCTAGTGCTGGGTGTTAACTCTATGTGAGCCAAACGAAAAAGTTCTTGCCAAAACAAGTTGATAAATTTGCTATCCCTGTCACTCACAATATTTTTTGGCAATCCATGTAGTTTAAACACTTCTCTAAAAAACAGATCTACAACTTGTGGGGCCTTAAATTCTGAAGTAATGGCATAGAAATGAGCATATTTTGTAAGTCTATCTACCACGACATAAATGCAATTTTTACCTTGCATCTTAGGGAGCCCAATGATGAAATCCATTGAAATGCTCTCCCATTTCTGATTTGGAATGGGCAAGGGCTGCAATAAACCAGCTGGTAATATATGTTAAGTTTTGTTCTGTTGACATACCAAACATTCCCTCACATGCTGCAAAATATCACTTTTCAACCCCTTCCAAGCAAAGCGTTCCCTTACTTGCTTGTATGTCTTGTAGAATCCTGGATGACTAGCAAGAGAAGTATTGTAGCAAGCTTTAATGATTTTGTTCTTGACCTTGGAATGGGGTACAAGGTAGACCCTACCCTTGTAGAGAATGAGCTCCTCAACCACCCTGTACCTATCATCAACTATCTTCCCTTCCAAAATATCATTAGCAAATGCGTCCTTAGCATACTCAACTGTAATATCAATTCTCCAATCAGCTGATATATCAGTTATAGCACAAAGATAAGGCTTCCTAGAGAGAGCATCAACTACCACATTGTTCTTGCCCTTACATATTCAATATCAAAATCATACACTTGAAGTTTGCTTACCCATTTTTGCTGTCTATCGTTCAAGTCTCGCTGATTTAGGAAGTACTTCGGGCTGTTATGATCTGTCTTCACCACGAATTTTCCGTAGACCAAGTACTATTTGAATTTAGCAAGAGCGTGCATGATAGCCAACATCTCCTTAGAAAAAGCCTTTTTTGGTTTGGTGAGCTTTCTACTCTCATAAGCAATAGGATGTCTATTTTGCATTAATATAGCTCCAATGCCTTCACTTCAAGCATCACACTCAAGTACAAAAGGAGATGAGAAATCTGGAATGGCCAAAATGGGACACAAACTCATTACCTCCTTGAGTTTTTCAAATGCCTGTTGGGCTATGGGACTCCACGTGTAATGTCCCCTTTTTCGGCATGATCATGTTTGATAGTGGTTAGCCTATTACTCAGACTCTTGTAGGCTAATAGGTTGTGTTTAGAGGGTCAGTGACATTATCTGGAGGAGTTTTGTCGTTCTCAGTTCAGAGTTCAGTGATCAGCTCAGAGCAGGCTTTGGTAGTTTAGGGGTTGATAGCTTCTGACGGCACAAAATTATATGGAGTTTTGAGAGAGTTATGATTATTTAAGTGATTTAAGTTAATTATTAACTTAACACTTTATTATAAAGTCAAATTGACTTTATACTTTTTACATCACTTAAATATTTCATGAAAAGTGATTTAAAATTAAATCACTTAATCTTCAAAGTGGGCGCCCAAAATATTTAAGTCAAACTATTGAAAGTGACTTAAATATATTTTAAAAGATTTAAATGATGAAAAGTGGCATCATCTTCTTGAAATGCGTGCCCCTTGAGGATATAAGCATTTTTGGCAAATCAAACTCTATTCTTGATTATTTCAACTTTGCCTTGGGTTTCCTTCTGTGCTTTTACCTGTGATCAGGGTTTTGAGCAATCTTCCATTGGAGAACGATATCTTTTCAATGTTGAGCACTTTTGAGACTGTGAGAGACCAGTCAAATTTGTGCAATTATGAGAGCTTCATACAGAGGTTCTACATGCTTCAATCAGGGTTCTATTATTCAGTATTCAATTGTTGGCAATAAGGAAGAGGATTACTTCATCCAGAGTCGCCATCTTCAGCAGATCTGTAGCTCCAGCTTTGATCCTTCAGTTTCTTAATTGGGCCGTACCATTTGCATTGAAATTTGTGCCTTCTTGGAGGATGGCGTGTGAAGCTAGAAGCTAGGGCGCTTTCTTTTTGGCTCCTGTTTGAGCTTCATTATGGGCGGCTACTACTATTATCTCATTGTATCCTGTTTCTGAGTGAGGAAAGTCAATTCTGGAGGCTAGGCGTCCACATATGCCAGTTTTCACCATTCTTGGCTGGCGAGTTAGCTTACTTCTTTAAATAAATAATCTGGAAACATTCTGGTATGTTCAACACTTGTGATCTATTTGTTATTGTTAAATAATACCTTCTGCATTTTCATTCTGTAGAAAATAGCTCTGTTTCTCAATTTATGAGCTTTTATATGATGCGCCCCTTCTCTTCTGTCTACAAACTTTCTCTTAAAAAACTAAAAAAAACACATTAAGATTTAAGAAAAGACTGGGGTTTGAGTTGAGAGCCAACAGGGCTCACCACACCACGAGAAGGCTCCTTTCTTGGTCAAGTTAGTCAATGGTGTTGCAAGCCGGGAGAATCCATTCACAAATCTTCTGTAGTAGCTGCATAGGCCCACAAATCCCCTCAATTGTGTCAAATTCTTGGGGGTATCCCACTCTTGTATTGCCTTGATCTTCTCTTCATCCACACTAACCCCTTGAGTGCGGATCTTGTGACCCAAATACAAGATCTCGGTCATCTCAAACTAACATTTCAACATCTTAGCATAGAATGAATTCCTCTCAAGAATGTCAAGCACCTCTTCTATATGCTTTAAATGTTCTTCCCAAGTTTTACTGTATATCAAGATGTCATCAAAGAAAACCAACACAAATTTCCTTAATTGGAGAATGAATACTTGATTCATGCCCAAGATTGGAATGTGGCGGGGGCATTGGTTAACCCAAACGACATCACTAAGAATTCATAATGTCCGTAATGACACCTGAAAACTGTTTTCTGCACATCCTCCTCCCTAACTCTAATCTGATGGTAGCCTGAACGCAAATCAATCTTGAAGAAATATACTGCTCCATGTAGCTCATCTATTAATTCATCGATCCTGGGGATGGGATAGTGGTTCTTGATTGTCTTCTTGTTGAGGGCTCTATAATCTATACACATCTTGAGTGTCCCATCCTTCTTTTTGACTAGCACCACTAACGAGGCAAAGGGGCTTGAGCTTGGGCGTATAAACCTCATATCCAATAACTCCTTGATGGCTTTCTTGATTTCTTCCTTGTATATTCGTGGATGACAATAAGGAGTGGTCATCACTGGTTTGGCTCCCTCCTCAAGTTCTATCACATGCTGAAATCCTCTATCTGGTGGCAATCTTGCTAGAATCTCTCAAAACACTTTGCACTTTTTATCCAAGATTGCCTAAATGTCATTGGGGAATGCTCTTTCCTCCTTCGGTATGCTAGTATTTGTGATCAAGCATTCTGCTACCCATGCTACTTGATCCCTACAGAAAGATCGCTCCATCCTTTTGGCCGAAACCACCATAGGCCCATTCCTGGAAAGACCCTTAAGCACCACCTCCTTGCCCTCATGCTTGAATTTCAGCTCCATGGTTTGGTAATTGGTGGTGTACTCTCCTAGTGAATGAAGCCACTGTACCCCTAGGACCACGCCCATGTCGCCGACATCAACAACATAGAAATCCTCCTTCATCTTGTGACCACCCAATGTCAACTCCATTTGTTGAATTCGTTTTGTGCAAGGAAGGACATTACCTCTGGCTGCTAGAACATCAAACCCTTTGAAGTCCTCTGTTGCCAGACATAACTTAGCCACTGTTCTCTTGTCAATGAAGTTATGCGTAGCTCCACTATCGACTAGTATTGTTACCCTCTGTCCCTTAAGAACTCCCCTCACTCGCAAAGAATGATATCAAGGTGTTCCTGATAGTGTTGCCAAAGTGCTTCCTGCTGGCCTTTCTTCTGTTACGAGCTCCTGTTGCTCCCCAAGAGTGTCCTCTTCTTTGACCCCTTCTTCAATGTCTGCTTCATCATCGGATACCACTTCGATGTAATAAACTTGCCCCCTCCCTTGGTACCTGTGTTGATTATTCCACTTTTCGTTGTAGTAGTAACACAAGCCCTTCTTGAGTAATTCGTTCCTCGACATGCCGTGAGGACCTATAGGGGGAATCTTGGGTGGCGGATTTGCCTTAATGAAAGGCTTCCTTGGCTGTATTGCTGGTGTATTCTTTACAATAGCCTTCCCCTTCTTGGTGGAATCCTCAAGACTCAAGGCCTTTGAATAGCGTCCTCTAAAGTTGTTGGCTCCAGGGCCCTCACCAAGCCGCGGAAGGAATCGGATAAGCCTTCAATGAAGAAGAAAGTAAGTCTCTTATCTGACACATCGGATACCATCACTGCAAGTCTTTGAAACTCTGAAACATATTCATCCATAGTGCCTGTTTGCTTCAATCTGGTTAGTTCCTGGAAGTATGCTTCTGGGTCTTTTTTGTCAAATCTCTCCACCAATTTTTGAGTGCAATCTACATATGAGTTTATTTGTCCAAATCCTTGGGTCACAATACCATGGTGCCACTATTCATGTGCTAGATCCTCTAGGTGCAGAATGGCAAACTTGATAGCTTCTTCTTCAGTCATGGGACTGAGAGAAAAATATGTGTCCAACTTTTGTATCCATGATTGTGCAGTCATCTTTTCTGAACCGTCGAAAGTTGGGAGTGAAAGCTTGCTGATCTTATACTAGAGATCTCTATTCCCACGATGTTGTCTCTCATCACTTCATCTGGCGCTATAAAACTGGTCGAAAGAGATTGCAGCTTAGCATTCTCATCCAACTCCAGGTATTCACGTACAATACTTGCATAGCTGCGTTGCTCTTCTCCTTGCCGACCCTCTGTTTTAGGAAAAAATCTTGGTTGAGGGTGCTTGTGGGTGTGTCCATTAGAAGCTCTGCTTTGTTCTCCTCCTAAACGTTCCGAATGCCCTCCTTTGTCACTGTTGGATCCGGATTTGATGTTGTTGGCTGCAGCTGTAAGTGATTGAATTGCTTGCAGCAATGCTTGATTTGTTTGGTCTTGTTGTTTCATGAAGTTGTCCAACTTGTTATTTTGATCCTGATCCCCCATTCTCTCCTTACCTCTACCTCCTATTCCTTGAGCAACTTCAGACTTCTTCTTTTCTCTCTCTAGAGCCCGAATATCCCTCTGGCTCAGTTGCATAAGATCTTGACCACAGGTTGGCAGGCCTTATGGCTCTAATACCACTATAAAAATCCTAGCATAGACTGATAGAAAAATCTAACCAAGAGCATAGAAATATCACATAAAATTGTTCATAATACTGTAACACATTGGGTTCCCACTTCCTAACAACAACAATAAAATTCTGTTCAAAACCAACTGAATAACTAGCACAACTTGGACTGGTAAATACTTAGTCACAACAAATGTAACCATAGATAGACTGAAATGAAAGACAATCAATTTGTTTCCAACAAAGATAGATTATTCCGTTTCACTCGATCAAGAGTTCAAAATACAATCATGAATATGCCAACTGTGCGGCTTATAGGATGGAATGATTTGTTGATAAGTCAACCGCTGGGATGTAATTCGTGTCTTTTGGCTTGATCTGTGCTAGCGATTGGTCTCTTGAAAGTGGATGGGTGATGGTGCAATAATGAGCTCCGCCTGGATGATGGCGTCGCTCTAGAAGCTTATCTTTGGTGATCTGGGAGTCGTCTGTCAGTCCAACATCTTGCATGATCTTTGTGGTGGTGCAAGGGTCGTAACTCCTCAATTCGTGATTTCCTCTTAATCCTTTGCTAGTCTCGAATAGTCTCCAATGCTATATGCTAACCCTCTGGAATAGTGATGTCGTCTTGTTGTAGAATGATCGTTGGTGTTGACAAAATGATGGAATAACCTGTGAATGATTACTGGCTAGAGCTAGAGGCTCGGCCTGATCGAAATACTTGTATTCCACTATCCCGATGTCTAGCAATGTTGCCTGGTGATCACACGATTCAGTGGTCCATTTCTGAGTGTCTCGATCTTTAAGTCACAAGCAAGCCTGGATGAGCGAATGATAGAGGGAAATGATGCAAACACGAATCTTCCCAAGCTGAGTCTATGCACCAACCTAGGTTCCAGCGTGTGAGAGACTATGTCCTCACCGATAGTCTAGAAAGAGATAACTCCAAAACTTGTGATGATGAAACAAGAGATTGATCTTCAATAAATATTGATCTAACATGCCAACAAGAGGATGTCGGCCAGACCAAATCAAAAAAACAAAAGAAATTAAATTTAAATTAGGATTGGCGCCTCAAGAGAGTCGACCGCACATTATTTATTTTATTAATATTTTATTAGTGTTTAAAAATCCTATTGCCTTCAAGTCGGCCCAGAATTCATTTCAAGTACGGGACATTACAAACTGCCACAGGTAACCAACAAATCAGCAACTCCATGTTTCACTACTTACTAGCTAATTCTGAGATTTATTCATTGGCATTCTATTTTAATAAATAACATGCATCTTTCCTCAAACCTTAAGGAGATACAAAGATCACTTTCCAGTTTCCATAAAACCCTTTTAAAAAATCCATCCCTGCTTGAAAATTGCTTCTTTCAAAATCAATGAAATTTTTGATCTTGTATATTGAGGACTTCTATAACAGAAATCCATGGTGAACAATGATAGGCATTCTTGCAAGATCTTTGTAAGTTTGTAACCTTCAGTTAAATTTCTCAAACTTCACATAACTTAAAAACAAAAGCTCAAGTGAGCTGCTCAACTGATGAAAATTGTTAGTCTTCAATGTCAAATCTGACCTTTGTCACAGGGAACTTCTTCTCCTCCTATTCCCAAATAAAAATGCTTTGGAAGTAAAAACTTACCGGAAATGACATAAAATTCCAAGCTGTGGGTGTTTTCTGAACATTCTGTCCATTTGCTTTAGTGCAATAACAGAGCTACCGACTTTTGTAAGAATATAAAACCAGAGGATATCTCAATCATGTCCCTCAATAATTAAGATGACCAATTCAAAGAGGACACAACTTGTTAAGGTAATGAATATGACACCAATACCAACCCGTTAGTTGCATAATGATAGAATGTCAAGCAACAGAGATGACTCATTTGTTAGTCATGTACTCTTGAAAACATTTTTAGTTTCACCAATTTAGCTGCTTAAAAGAAAACAACATAAGGTGAAAGAAAGTGTCAAATAAAAGGAAAGACGTTGGTTTTTTTTTGCTAATTTGCAATTCTTGAGGAAAATATTTCTTATGATAATTGATTATTGCTGTTTTTTAGCTAGTTATATTACTGCTCTTTTTATGCTTCAGCCTTGCATATGAGCTCTTCACCTGTAGGTAGGATGATAGTAACTCTTCTTCTTGTTCAGGATTTTTCAAACATAAGAACACTGCCAACAACCATAAAGTTACCTCTTGAAAACATTTCTAACTTCACCAATTTAGCTGGTTAAAAGCAGACAACATAGGGTGAAAATCAAGTGAAAAATGAAAGCAAAGACATTTTTTTTGGCTAGTTGGCAGTTCTTGCGGAAAATACTTTTCATGACAATTGATTATTATTGTTTTTTGGTTAGTAATATTACCTTTCTTTTCATGCTTCAGCCTTGCATATGAACTCTTCACCTGTAGGTAGGACAATAGTAACTCTTATTTTTCAAGATTCTTCAAACATAAGAAAGCTGCCAGCAAACATATAGCTACATAAAGAGACAATGAAATCTTGACATCCTAATAAACTACAGAACTATACCTTCAGAAATTACTATTGCTAGACAGAAATGCATAGTAGAATTGACTTCGTTGCACTTTTGTTCCTATACACAAATATGCACAATGCCATATTGCAAAGAGAGGTCTTGCAAGAAAACAGTGTTCCACGGGGATGCGTCCCCCCCAAAAATCCCCGTGTTTCCTAGACAGGGACGTCTCGGAGACTTGGGGACTTGGGGGGGACGTCCCCCCACCAGCCCACCACCATCCCAGCACCATCCCACCACCAGTGTCACTGTCTCCAAGATGACGCTAGGACTTCGAGGATGCTGGGGTGTCCTCAAGACGTCTAGGGGACTCCTAGTTGCCTCCAAGATGTATTATTCTTATACTTATACATCTTTTTATAACTATTTTTTCAAGTACTATATGTATTTCAGCACCTTGTTGCTCCCCCACCAACGTCCCATCGCCGTCCCCCTGCCACCCACAAACTTAGACCCCTCGTCCCTGCGTCCCTGAAACGCGTCCCTTGTCGTCCTTCCGTCCCTGTTCTTGAAACCCCGTGGAACACTGCAAGATAGTGAGTTGTTCAAACCATAATATCTTCTCCGCTAGCTAATAGACACCCATATCACTAGTTCCATGATCCCTTTTAAGAAATGTTGATGGTAGATGGGAGGAGAAGACAGGGTAACCTGTAATCTCCAAAGATTTCTTCACTGGCTCCTGCCAGTCCAAACCACTTTTATGCTAACATCATCAACCCTACATCAAAATCTACTTTGCCGTTGAGGGTTCTACACATCCCTTTCTGCCATAAATACTCTTAACTAGTGGTTCTTTTGGAACCTCCTCAATGGTTTTTGTAGCCTGAGTTATATTTTATAGCTCTTAGTTTTTAAGGATTTTGGGGTTTACCCATTTTTGCTAAACTTCTGCTTGTTTTCTCTTGTAGTTGTTTAATCTCCTTTTAATGGGGGCATTTTTTGAAATCCGATTGCTGGTGTTACCTTTTTGATTGTACATGGGAGTCCTAGTTATAATTTGAAAACAATATATGCTTTCTTCCTAGATGTAAAAACATCATTAAAAACCTAAGTATGTATTGAAAACAGTGATTACATGATGCCTGAAAACATTGCCAACTTAAACGAATTCAAGAAACCCAAAAATTTCAAGAAGGTAATTATGAGTTGTAAAGCATACCCACACAATCTACACGCCTATAGATAGAACTATTCAAGCCACATACTGCAATCAGTATTCATCTCAATCATTCTAACATTTCTTCAAAAAGGTAACTTAAAATGGCCAGGTTGTGAATTACAGAGATTAAGTTTCAATCTTAAAAAGCTCACACAGTTAGTTAATAAACAATTAGGTGTCTGAAATACAAGCCAAAACAATTTGAAATATAAAACCATCCCTAATAGTAATACTATTTTCTAATTACCTTTACCTAATAGTAATACTATTTTCTAATTACCTTTCATAAAATGCTTCATATATTTACTTTTGCTCTCATTTATGAGTATTTGATTCGTCTCAAATGTCATTGGGACAAAACTTCTGTTGTGAACCTCACATAAAATAATAGAAATGCTACAATCTATTGAGAAATGATCAAACCTTTAAGGTAGGTAAACACCGTAAAATAGCTGCTTTGAGGGGAAAACCTCCTATAGAGCATAAACTTGAATTACAATATTCCAAGATTGATGTTTTACACTTCATAAGCCCTTAAAATACTGAGTCTTGTTAGAGACAACTATTACTATCCCATGCATGTAAGATAATTACTTTATTCTAATTAACTAGTGGGATGACTTACAAAGCATATGCACCCACGCCTTTATTTTTTATCCCTGCATTTATTTAATAGTACATAATACACCATGATACCATATCTCTAGGTACAATACATTCTCTTTCACTTAGCATGTTTTGTCCTCAAAACATGGGAAGAAACACATAATAGTCAACTACATAGAATGTAACAAAATATGAGCTTTATAATAACTCATTTACGTTACATAACAAAACATATTATCACTAAAGCTTGAAGAACAAGTTGAAACTCGTCCATGTATCTTCTTCTTATTCTGCTTCTTTTTTCTTTGATTGTAGATGACTCTCATAAACATGTGATCAAAATGATTCACTGCTTATTGAGATGAGGAAAATAAAACTCGTGGAACAACATTGATACCAAATGGAAGATCAAAGAAATTATTGTCTATTGAAACAAAATCCCTTGCCATATCATCTTCATTGGTGAACTTATCATAAAAATAAAAGAATATCATCAAAAGTAGGCTCAACATAATTTTCTTCATGTAGAGGAAATTCTTCAAAGAGAAGCTCAAATAAAGTACTTTCACCCAACTGAAATAAATCCTCATACCATTCTATGTAGTGATCATCCAAATCTTGCCATGCATCTATTTCATTTTCATATTCCCTTTCCACATATGAATGAACAATAGATGTAGGATAATCAACCTTATATTTATGAGAAACATCTTTAAGTGCATTCAATCCTTTTCCATATGCCTTCATTAATTTCATAACTTTAGCTAGATCAACCTTAGGAATCTCCATGAAATCTAGGGTTTGAGAAATCTATTTTTCTTTCACAATTCTGAAAAGAAAATAATATAGAAAAGTAAATTTAAATATTTTTATCCATTTGAAAAAAAAAGAAAACTAATTTAATTTTCTCACCTAGATTGCAAGCTATGATTCTTTTTTCAAAAATCATGCCTCAAATTTCTTTGAGAAATCAAAATCGCAAGGTCAATTTCAGATCACCATGTCTTCCTTCATATTAATCCAAATCTTTAGTGGAACCACTTTTTGGAAAGCTTTCGAAGTCCTCTTTCCAATGAATTTAGAATTTCCTTTTTTGAAGACTTGTGTGAGGCACGTAAACCTCTATAATAAATTTGGCCTTAATGGACAAAACCAGCAACAAAAAATTCTTCCCACTTTTTTCTATAAAAAGCTTTGATACTAGATGTTACAAATCTCACATAGGATAATAGAAATGCTGTAATATATATTAAAATATCAAACTCTTAAGGTAGATAATACCATATAAGTGTGGGGTCCCATGGAGGGGGGCTTCCTAAAAAGTTTCAATGGGTGCTTCTGAGAATTTTTAGGAAATTTTTAAAGCTAGTGGTCCCATGAACTTAGTAGCACAGTTCAGCTTAAAATATTAAGCGCCAAATTTTAAGAAGCTGGTGATCCCATGAACTTAGTTGCTGCTGTGCACACACTGTTCACGACTACTCTGGATGGAGTGTATTATAATTGTAGAGATAAAAACAACTAAATACATGACATTTTCCCTCCAATTGTTTTTCGGGGGAATCTAAAAGTTGCGATGATTGACAAATGGCAGATAAAATTCCTAAACTATAGGGGCAATCTCCAGCCCCATCCCATTTTCACCCCCTCAAATCTACAGTCCTAAAAGGTAGGAGCTGCTATTCTTCAGGAAAAGATTCCAATTAATCCTATAGTATTTTTTTTTTTGACTTCAAGAGACTCCTCTTTAAAAGTAGATCCTAAAGCCCCCCCATGGAACCCCTTCCTTATAGTCACTTCAAGGGGGAAAACCTCCTATAGAGCATAAATTTCAATTACAATATTCAAAATTGATGTTTTACACTTATTAAGACCTTACAATATAGTCTTGCTATAAACAACTATTACTCTCCTGTGCATATGAGATGAACACTTTACTCTAATTAACTAGTGGGAAAACTTACAAAGCATATGCATCCCCACCTTTTTATTTTTTACTACCACATTTATTTCATAGTACCTAATACACCACAATACCAATCTCTAGCTACATTACAACTTTGAGGGTGAAACAATTTCTCTTTCATACATTTCTTGTGCTCCATGGGGTTGTGTCCTTGACCCTTAAACCCTCGTCCTCATCCCCAGTGTTTCAAGTATAACTAGACAGTAGGGGATGTCCCCTAGTTGTCCCAAAAAAACTCTAATTTTCCAAAACATTTTGAAAATGCATCTCAATTGTAAGTAGTAGGAAACACGTAGGGGACTTCTGGTCATTGATGAGGCGATCAAGGACATTTGAGACATCCCTTGACCATATGGGGGATGGCTTGATGTCCCTAATGTCAAAATCACATTTGGTAATGTTTAAAAAAAATAGACATCAGGCAAAAAATATTAGCTTTAAAATAGGCATAGGGTCCCCACAAACCCTCCCATGCCCTTTATTATGTTGAAAGTGAAACTTGAATATTTTCTATTTGGTATTGCTAGTGATATTCTTGTTGGAGGTTGCAAATAGCTTAAATCCCTGTCTTGCCACTTGCATTTCAGATAGAATTTTGTATGGGCTTATGGACCTATGCTTTGCCATGTTTTTGTCCCTTATTTAAGGACTTTTGAATCATTGTGGACAAAGCTATAATCTATTTAATTTATGGGGTAAGAGCTCCCCTAATGTGATGCTCTAGTAGAGTAGCAAGAGATATCGACAATTCACAATTTAGTTTAGTAGTGCAATCAGTCAAAAGTTTGAGAAGTGCATATTTTGCAAGGTAGGTGATCAAATTTAAAGAAGACTATAAATGAATGTTTACAAAGTGTTGGCATAACAACTAACACCTCTGGAGTGCAGGTTTGTACGGACAGCTATGTACACTACGCAATGAGTGCTCTTCAAATTAGGAGGGGAAGCTCCCTCGTTGTGCTGGAATGCGTGGAAAAGAAAAGTAATCTAAGTCCTATCTTTTTGTTCTCAGCTGGAAGAGGCACAAGGTTAAGAAAACCAAGAACGTTGCAGCTAAGGATTTTCTGGTTTTGCAGATCATTAACTACAACTAAGCTATCTACTTTAAATCTATCCAATTTCCTCAAGAAAACAGAGCATGAGGAAATGGAGCAGGGTTTGACTATCAGACGATAAACGAGTTTAAATTCTCTACTTGAAGGCAAGGTGGCGCATCTATCAGCTCAATCTAGGCAAGTTTATTGGGCACAAAACAGATTTGAGAATTTACCATGACAATCTTATGAAACCCTATGTGGCATAACACTTGATCATAATAGTAAAGACTCATAAAACAGATTTATCATCACAATCTCACGAAACCCTATGTGGCATAACACTTGATCGTAATGATAAAAGATTCACAAAACAGATTTATCTAAACTATGGGAAGAATTTACCACGCCAATCTTATGAAACCCTATGTAGCATAACACTTGATCAAGATAGTAAAGACTTCACAAAACAGATTTATCATCCCAATCGCATGAAACCCTATGTGGCATAACAATTGATCATAATGATAAAGATTCACAAAACAGAAAGAATTCACCATTACAATTGCATGAAACCCTATGTGGCATAACAATTAATCGTAATAGCGAAGACACATGAACAAATACCAAAAGAGCAATATTGAGGGCAAGGTAGGCGCAACATATATTTCTCTCTCAAGCAAAAGTTATTTACAAATGAGCAAAAACTCTTATTTATATACATCAAGGTGTAGGGAACCCTAATATCACCTTGAGTCATCTACAGTTCTTGCAATGCATGCAAGATTCGCTGCCAAACCCTAATGAAGTAAACTATATAGTTAACTGAAAAACTACCATCAGTTAACCGAAACATCTAATCTAAAAATGGACAATTGTGCGAGCATGCACGTCCTTATTGAAAGCGAGTTAACTGGAAGACTACCATCAGTTAACGTAAAACCCTAAATGAAACTCCAAGTGTGTAAAGCTGATCTCAGAATAGATATGCATGTGATGAAACAACGAGTCAACTCGAAAGGGTAACATCAAGTTAACTCCTGTGCGTAATGTCTATCCTGAGAGGTGAGAACTGAAGTTTACTGGTCGTGCTCTCGAGCAACCAATCCCTCAACGAGGCTGTCAACTGCATCACCATCTGAATGTCAGCAACTTGAGCAATCTTGGCAATCTTCGCACACTCAAACTAGCATTTCACTGACTTATAGCTTTGGCGGCTCCGTAACTGAAGTGATGGCCATTATCTCTTCTGCGGCTTGATACAAATCGGTCTCAGCTTTTTTAATGAAATCATGAATTAAGACCGATTTGGTCTTGAATTCAGTCTGTGTGTACTGTACTTTGAAAAACTCGCCTATTGACTGTGAACATGGCTATATTCTGACAACTTTTCTGGAAAACTAAAAATAGCCTGCTGAGGCTAAAAATAGCCTTTCGAAGAGTTATTTTCGGCGAAAATCTGAGATATGGATTTTGTCCAGAAGAAGATTCTAAGACAACCTAGAATGTCAGATTTGCGAAAATTTGACTTCTACTCGACCATGCAAGGAATTTTCAGTTGAGAAAATTAGAGCCTCGAACTGATGCTCTGAGTAAATTTTCCTGAAAAATTCTGGCACATGGGTTTTCTCGAGGAAGCTATTTTGAATCAACCCAGATGATTTGTTTTGCCAAAAGTCGCCAATTCTTCAAACATGCGAAAGAATTTAAGACGAGAAATAGAAGAATTTAAGACAGAAGAAAGAAGTTTTTAGTGCTTTGCTTCTGCTAAAATCGCCATCTTGTTTGAAGTCTGCTGATAATTCTGACTTGTACCTGCAAATAAAATGTTTTGATGTCTTCGCCAATGATTGTTGATGAAGAATTTGCCTTTGGTTTGCTAAAATTCGCCTTTGCTTGAGAAATACGAATTTCTCTTGAAAATACGCCTTGTGAATGAAGAAAAATGAATTTTGCTTAAAAATACGCCTTTGCTTTGAAGAAAAACGAATTTTGCTTGAAAAATATGAATTTCTCTTAAGAAAAACGAATTTCTCTTTAGCTTTGTGAATAATAAATGAAGATGGCGCCATGCTTAAAGAAGATGAAATTCGCATCAATCTGACAACTGCAAGATTTAAAACCTCAGCTGAAAATAGAAGCCTTCTGATTGGACCCCTTTTAGTTCCACTGCCACTGATTGGAAGTTCGAATTTAAATAAATAATAAAATATTTATCATGCAATTAGCAAAGGCGCCAAAAATAGAGAATCGCCATTTTAAATGCTAAAATTACAAAATAAATATTAAATATTTTGAACTTCAGTTGACAATTCGGATGAAGCTTTAGGATTCACCGTTAGACTTCACTGATTCCGAAAAGTCATCTCTTGAGCTCATAGGCGTCCATTTGCTCAAGATACTTCACTTTTTATTAACTCCCTATTTAATAGCTGACTGCACTGTCACGACTGACCATCTTCGATACTGATTTTCGGGTGACCGGGTGATGCTGAGACTGAACTGGAGAATTCATCGGAAAGCCTACTGAACAAGGAAGAAATGTCTGCTGGGAGACATAACTGCAAAATCCATCATTTAACCCCCTGAAAAATCAGGCGCCCCTGATTAAATTGCTTTACGGGTTCCAAACTTAGCCATTTTCCTAAACTGCCATTTGACACTTCAAACGGCTGCTGACGGCGAATGGTGAACCCTGCTGACAGGAAACGAAGCTCACTGCATGCCTAGAGACATTCTGCATCCAATGACTGTATACACGACACCTGAAAGCTGTGTTAAGTGCCTCAAAAGTAAAAGCGCCCCTGGCTCTTAGTTGCACTGGTGTCATTTTGACGAAAGTCGAACTTTCATCCAAGTACCCCACTTTGACCTCTGATATCTGGAGCTGGGACGACCCGATTCAGGCACTATCTGTTTTAACGGACAGCCAGAAGGGCCCACAAGAGAAGTCTCTGGAGGTGACGAAGCAAGAAAACTGCTTCTAAGACCTCAAAAACTCCAGTGCATATTTTATTTAAAATTACCGCTCCAGACTTGGCCATTTTCCGGATATCTTCACTTTGCAGCATTGCACCAAAGACCTCGCACGTACGAGCGATTGCCAAATCCCGAAGGCTGACGGCTAGGCTCGTTGGATAGATAAAATGATTACGCTCAATAGCCGTGAAGACTTCGAAGGCGAACGGGCTCATCTGATAGGCCTAAAGGCTAGGCGCCTCTGGACTGTGGAAATACACTGAAAAATCGTTTGTTGGTTCGCCCGTGAAATTACGTGCTTGGTAGATCTTCCGCCACGGTCACTTGGAACGTCGGATTGAAAAGCAGGATGATGCATCTCGGAGCTAGGCTAGAGTAGTACTGATGTTAGGAATACTCTGTCTGCAAATTTTGGCATTTGAAGGGTCCTTTAAACCAGCGCCCCTGGGCTGTACTTGCACTGGGAATCAATGGAGAAGCTCAGAAACGTAAAAACTCCATTATAAGCTAATCTTCAGACGACTGCTGTCGGAGTTCTGAAACTCGGATGACTGCGTTTGATATCTCGTCGGATAAGCAGACTAATTGTGAACAAATTGACTGTATTCATTATCGAAAATGCCAAGATTTACCCCCTCTTTAAGATGGGCGCCCTCAGACTAGAGTTGCGCTTTTCCCTGGAAGTGACAAAATTCTCACATCTGGAACTTTAGGGATTTCAACTTCTGACGCTGTTTGCCGGAGCTGTGGGTCTCGGAAAGCTTCGCTGGATAGCTTATCGGATAGCCAGACCGATTCTGAAGAGATTGACTGGATGCTTGAACGTTTTTAGCAAAATCTTGACCTTCAACAAGCTAGGCGCCCTTGGGCTATACTTGCGCTTTTGTGCTTTTTCCTGAGAAATCTTCATAAATTAATCACTGAAAACTCCGTCTCGATCACTGGAATGACCGCATGCAACTTGAAATGTCGTCGTGAGATGTTCCTCCATCATGAAAAGCTCCATTCCGAGTCTCTGCTTCAGGTTCTGTTCAATATAACTGACTTTGATTGACAAACTCTTGACAAAAACTCCATGCTTGATATTGCCCAAAATTGTATTTTACATCATTTTAGCAAGATTTAGACTCTTTTATGCAAAATGCCTTGATGAAGCAAAAAATTTGGTTTGGGTACAACACAAAGATATCTAACATCAATTGGTTCAGACATTTGACATCAAGGTATGTCTCTTTGGTTGTTATTGTTATTATTTTTTAATGCATAACAGTTAGCCTATTAGGGAGTGTTTGTAATTACTTTTAATATTTTTTCAGTTTACTATCACACAAAAACTTAAAAAGTACCACAATTCAACAATGCTACCAAGTTCAAACCTTTGAAACATCTTTGACATAAAAAATGAGCACTAGCAATAGTGATGACAATGCAAATGGGATTATTAGAGAAGTGAACAAACTGCAAGTTGAAAGGAGTGTTGAAGGTTATCATTCTTCGGAAAATCCAAACACAAGTCCTATTTGAACTCCACAAGGCTGTTTTGCATGCCCTTCATCCTCTTTTTAGTAATTTGCAAAAGGCCCTTTAAACCCCAAAAAACCCATGCTACAATTTGCCACCAATTTAAGCACTAATAAGGATAAAGACAAAAAATATATATTTTGGAATCCATGTTGTGTACATGCTTT
Organism: Sequoia sempervirens; assembly: GCA_007258455.2. NCBI lineage: Eukaryota > Viridiplantae > Streptophyta > Pinopsida > Cupressales > Cupressaceae > Sequoia > Sequoia sempervirens. The sequence continues at coordinate 356,816,078 of VDFB02281492.1, forward strand.
AAAGTTTAAACAATGAATATATATTTTGGAATCCATGTTGTGTACATGCTTTAAACAATGCTTTGAAAGACATTGGTAAAATAGATCAAGTGAAGACAACAATGGCTAAAAGTAAATGTTAAATTTTAGGTGAACAGATTAAATGCACAGGAAATAATTCAAAATTAGACAAAATAACACAGCAGATACCCTGGGAAAACCCTCCTCTTGAGGGAGAAAAACCCAGCAACAAAGATCTCTCTTTTATTTATAATATCAGTGACAACATTTCACTTTACAATGAGGTCTAACACAAGACCAATATGCAGCACTTGGCAATATGCAATAACAGATAACAACCTGCCAATTCACACCTGGCAATATCCGTAATTGACTGAATGCAGATCTGGGAATATTTGCAATCTATAATGGTTCACAACCTGCTATAAGGAATTCGCACTGGCATGATACTTTGCACTGGATGATCTCCAATCTGTATGATCTCCACATTGTATAATGATCGCACTGTGTAATGTATTCGCACTTGATTAATATATTCGCACTTGATGATATTGGACTTATGTGTATAACAGAACTGATATTGGATGATCACAATTGACGAATCAATATATACAAATGAATGGGAGAGACACATCCCTTCAAATCCTTCATGTCGACCTCCATTCAAAAATCGTGACTCTAAGATATATGATGTCGGCTCCAAGAAATCGCGTCTCTTCTTTAATGGAAGTCGGCCTCAATTAGTAAACAATTATTAAATGTCTTCTAATAAAGGATTTGACTATGAATTCATATCTTCTCATGTCGGCCAAAATACAATCATAAAGAATATAAGAGAGGTCGGCCTCAAGACATTTGAGCCTTCACATAAAAACAAATTAAATAGCCGACAGGCTATCATTTAATTTATGCTTCCTCAATAGGCTGAGCTGGAAGGAACGACTGAAGCTGCACTATCATTAACACTCCCTCTCAGCTAGGGAGAGAACTTCCAGCTGCATAATACGAATCATCTCAATATGAGATCCATCAACCATCATTGCCTGCAATCAGATATAAAGAGAAGGATATCACCTTAATGTGATGACGAACATCATGGCTACATCTATGTGTGAAATAACATATCACCTCATTGTGATATTGACCACCATGGCTACACCCATGTATGGAAAGGAGCTTATCACCTCATCGTGAAAGCATATCACCTCATTGTGATATCAACCATCATGGCTACACCCATGTATGGTATGTACAAGTGTTCATCACTTGCGTGATGTTGTCACCTCAACGTGACTTTCACCATGGCTCTCCCAGAGGGTGAAACACAAGTACAAGAAGATCATCACGAACTCTCTCACATGATGTCATGGAGTCACACACATGACATCCACCATGACTCAGCTCAGAGGGTGGAAACACGGGCTTTCACCTCAAATTCTTCCGTCACAGAAGAAAATGCAATGGTAAGTACAAGTGTTCATCACTTGCGTGATGTTGTCACCTCAACGTGACTTTCACCATGACTCTCTCAGAGGGTGAAACACAAGTACAACATTTGTCATGGAGTCTCACACATGACATCCACCATGACTCTCTCAGAGGGTGGAAACAAGGGCTTACACCTCAAATTCTTTTGTCTCAGAAGAAGATGCATTAACAAGGGCTTGCACCTCAAATTCTTCCGTCTCAGAAGAAGATGCATTAACAAGGGATTTCACCTCGAACTTCTCTCACAGAGAAGAACTCATTAAACAGGGTCACTGATGCTGAGACTCTTTCTCAGTTAATGCTGGCTCTCCACCATACCAAGCTTATCTCGAAAGTACACAACTTTATCCTGGCGAGAGGCTTGGTGGGAATATCTGCCATCAGCTCATCAGTGTTGATGTACCTCAACTGTACAGCCTTCCGCAGTACCATATCTCTGATATAGTGGTACTTGATCTCAACATGCTTGGAGCTGTCATGAAACACAGGAATGACAGAAATCTTCACACAACTCTGATTATCACAATGAATAATAGTAGACTCCATTGATTGTCCAAACAATCCTGCAAGGAGCTTACGAAGCCACACTGCTTCCTGAGTTGTTATACAAGCTGTAATGTACTCGACCTCTACTGTACTTAATGCTACAGATGACTGTTTCTTGTTACACTAGGAAATCATAGCGGAACTCAAACTGAAGCAACCGCTAGAGATGCCCTTCTGATCTGCAACACAACCATCTTCTATAGGTTCAGTAGGCTCCCTCTGAATCTTTAAGTACTTGCATCAACCTTCTGACCTCATCGTCCAAGATTGCTTGCAATGTTTTGACTTAGATACATGTTTTCCAGTGCACACCTCTGGTATTGTAGAGAGTTCAAGATAGTCCTCTTTGACCTCATTCCAGATCTCACTATTCTGAATAGGTTTGTGGAGCTACCAATCCAGATGACAGTCTTGAGCAATTTTGATCTCAGCAGCTGAAGGGATCTTCTAAGGATTTAGCACCTAGCTTTGCAATATAGTAATCTTCACTTCTTATCAGAGAGTTACAAAAAAAAAAACTCCCTCTTGACCCCTGCTTCAGAGATTGCAAGGAAGACTTCTGGAAGTGAACTCCCTCTAGCCACCAACTCAGTCCCATGGCTGCAAGTTGTGACTTCGTGCTTGATCATTTCTTTGGTTGGCATAACTTCCTCATAAGATGCCTCAATCTTTTCATCGCTAAGCAATCTCTCATCACTTTCCTGCTTCCAGCTGTTCACAAAGCATTTAGAGAGAGATTACTAACAGTTTATGACTATTCAAAGAAATATCAAGACTAGAATCATACAAGGTTTACTATCTCTGGTTATAGCATGAACACATAAGAATTTATGCACAATGTTAGAACATGAATAAATAAATCAACCTGAAAGAGAAATATATCAAAAGATCAAACTAAAGGGATAAAGAAACTTATCTTTATATAATTTTGATATAACTCTTTCTTTCATCTTTTACTCCTCTCGAGAGTGCCAAACTCAGCACAAAGAAAACAATCTGCACAACTACAGATTTCTTGAATGCATTATGCGGTTAGCATGTAGAACCAACTCTCTCCAAGAGTTCAAGGTTCTATCACAGAGCATGCATTGGAGAGTGATATCGATGTGATCAACCTATCACAACGAAAATGCAATTCTCTTCCTTTTTTTTTTATTTCATCTCAAAGTCATACTCAAGGATCTACATGATTAGCATGAATCAACTCACAATAGATAATTTGAAATCTTCAAAGGATCTTTATGCTAGAGATCACAATTCAAGAGAAATTACAATCTCTTTATACTAATCACACAAGATCCAAAAATAAAAGATATAACTTAACAAACAAAGAATACTTATCTCTTTAAATATTCTGACGGATGCAAGATACGCTGCTCTTGAGCACAGATCAACACGCAACCTTCACAGTTTGAACACAGGCCCTTTGCAAGGTTAAATTTGAACATGGTCTTTGACTGTTCAAATTTACGATGCACTTCATTTCCAGCTGCAATCCACCAGATTATGAAATAGATGTAGAGATGGATAAGATCATCACTCATGCACTTTATCAGATCTTGTTTCTTCAAGATCATCATCTTTGCTCAATGATGTATGTTTAAGGCTCCCACGACATAAATAGAAATAATCTCTGAGTCATTTGAATTACGCCTTCTCTTAAGGACAAAACATCTCTTGAAGATCCAACTCATATTTTCCAAGTCACCCCATGACACGAATGTACCAGTAGCCAATTTCACCAGTCATGCCGCAGTGACTTCCCAGAGTTCATCGTACAGCTGGTACTAGCTTCGCTTCAGCAGAACTAAATGCTTGACTACGGAATAATATCTTTAACGCCTCTGCACTCTAAATTTAGAAGTCCTGAAAGCAATGATTGAAACTCCGCGGACATCAAAAAAACACTTTACAGTGAATGCACACCAGGCATGCAAGCTGAAAGAAATTACGACCATTAGGCTTATCGCGATAGATGACACATCTAAGCTTCCTTCACGTTTTCCTGTGACTTCTAGCTTTCCTTGAGCTCTAAGCGATATAGGGTGAGGGATGCCTATGGCGTGAGCTAGTGGCTCCACCACAATAAATCGCTCAAATGGCTTCTTCCCTGAGGATGCTCCCTGCTCGAAGACCTGGAGCAGATTGCAAGTGGTTTCCATCTCTGGTGAACAAAGAATCATGCAACTAATCTGATCACGATCCTCAAACCCGCTCTGATACCATGTTAAATTTTAGGTGAACAGATTAAATGCACAGGAAATAATTCAAAATCAGACAAAATAACACAGCAAATACCCTGGGAAAACCCTCTTAAGGGAGAAAAACCCAGCAACAAAGATCTCTCTTTTATTTATAATATCAGTGACAACATTTCACTTTACAATGAGGTCTAACACAAGACCAATATGCAGCACCTGGCAATATGCAATAACAGATAACAACCTGCCAATTCACACCTGGCAATATCTGTAATTGACTGAATGCAGATCTGGCAATATTTGCAATCTATAATGGTTCACAACCTGCTATAAGGAATTCGCACTGGCATGATACTTTGCACTGGATGATCTCCAATCTGTATGATCTCCACATTGTATAATGATCTCACTGTGTAATGTATTCGCACTTGATTAATATATTCGCACTTGATGATATTGGACTTATGTGTATAACAGAACTGATATTGGATGATCACAATTGACCTATGTAGCCGGTTCGCAGGGTTCTGGCCCGAGTCCTGGTCCGGGCTCGCACTGGGTCCTGGTCCTGGTTCGGTCCCTCTGCTGGTTCGACCAGGGTCCTTGCATTTGGGCCTTGGTTTGCCGGTGAAGAACCCGGGCGAACCCGAGCAGAACCCGGGCGAACCCAAGGCGAACCCGAGCAGAACCCACGCGTTTGGGCGGCAAAAAGGCGTTTTTTTTTTTTATTGTTTCCTTCACTTTGACTTTGACCCACGCCCATGGGAACCCTAAAAGTGACCTCTAAAACATATTAAACACCTAAACTACCTCATTTTCATTCATTTGTTTTGCAAACAAGCATTTTCATTCTAAGAAGCTGAGTTCTTATTTTAACTTGTTGGATCGACAAAAGGAGTTGAATATTGATTGTTGAAGCTTCTACAACGATTGCATTGCCATTCCTACAGATTTGTAAGTGTTCATTGGCTGCTACAAAGATTGTTGAAGATTATTTTTGCAAAAAGGTATGCTTTTCTCATTTTTTTCTCATATTTTCATTCTTTTTTTGTTTGTTTTACGAACAGAAACTTTGTTTTGCATCTTTTTTTTTCTGTTCTTCTATGAATGTATACATTGTGCAAGATTCAAAAGAGCTAGGTTTTAATTTTTAAAAAATTATTATATTTTGTTTTCATTCAAATTTTGAATGTGTTGTTTGCAAAACAAATTGCCATAGGAATCACAATGTCAATGGGTTCTACCTCTGGCTCCATAGCTAAACCAAACCCAAAGTTCAAAACAAGTGCAAATTCTCCTCTATGGCAGTATGTTGAAATGATAAGACAACTTCCAGGTGGTGGTGGTTATGTTTGGAAATGCAGTGGGTGTGATGTTCAATATTCTAGTTCATACCATAGGGTGAAAGCACATTTGTGTGGCATAGGTGGAAAAGGCATCTCACCTTGCCCTGGAAAGAAAGATGCCCCTATTCAACCTGAGACAATTGCAAAATACATTATGGAGCAAGAACTAGCAGATCAACGGGAAGCCCAAAAAGGAAATCACCCTTTGTTAAATAAAAAATCAAAGGGAATGCAGCCCCCATCTAATCCCAATCCCAATATTGTGGTAGAAGACCACCCATTTATGGCCATTCCAAATCTTCAAGCTCAAAGTGCACAACCTTTTGCAAACAAGAGAGCAAAGGGACCTTTGGAAGTTGCATTTCAAAATGAGAGTAGAGCCCTTGCCGACCAATGTGTAGCAAGATGCATATATGCCAATGGACTATCTTTTAATGTTGTTCGTTCTCCATATTGGAAAGAGATGTTGAGAACGGTTAATGAAGCTCCAAAAGGGTACAAGGGCCCGGGTTATGAGAAGGTGCGTAGCACTTTATTGGAAAAGGAGGTTGAGTTGGTTGAAGATGCATTGAAGCCTATAAGAGATTCATGGGTTGAGACAGGTGTGTCCATTGTTTCAGATGGTTGGAAGGACTCAAAAAATCGGCCTTTGATCAATGTCATAGCGGTGTCCCCTAAAGGGGCAATGTTTTTGAAAGCCGTGGATTGTGAGGGGCAAGTAAAAGATGGGCAATTTATTGCTAATATTCTTATTGCAGCCATTGAGCAAGTGGGAGCCCGCAACGTTGTTCAAGTTGTAACGGACAACGCAAAGAATTGTAGAGCTGCAGGGTTGTTGGTTGAGGAAAGATATTCACATATCTTTTGGACACCTTGTGCGGTCCATTCACTCAATCTTATGCTGCAAAAGATTGGGAATAAAATTGAATGGATCAAACAATTGTATACTGAGGCTGAGGACATTCAGATGTTCGTCACCAACCACCACTTGTCTCAAGGGATCTTTAGAACATTTTCAAAATTGGAGCTATTGAAGGTAAGAGAAGTAATATTTACATTTGTCATTTTCTGATTTTCATAATTTGATTGTTCAATCTAATTTAAATTCTTCTTTAAAGTTTATTTTTAAATATTAATTATTTTTTTTAATTTGCAATAGGTTGCAGAAACCCGCTTTGCCTCTAATACAATCGTCTTGAGACGACTTGTGAAAGTTAGGCAAGCACTTTCTAGCATGGTAATTAGCACCAATTGGTCTATATGGAGGCAAAGCAGCACTGAAAGAGCAACAAGAATTAAGAGCATGATATTAGATGACTCATGGTGGGATCGTGTGGAGTATCTCCTTAGCTTCACCGAGCCCATTTTGAGTATGATTCGCTATACTGACATGGACAAGCCATGCATTGGACAAATATATGATGGTATAGACTCAATGCTTGAGAAGATCAAGTGCACCATAAATGCAAGAGAGCAAGACCCTGAAGAGACTTTCTTCAAACAAGTGCATACAATTGTTGAAGAAAGATGGAACAAAATGACAACTCCATTACACCTTCTTGCCTTTGCATTGACTCCAAAATACTACAGCTCTCAGGTTCTTTCACAACCAGGAAGGCTTCCTCCATATAGAGATTTAGAAGTGGCTGAAGGGTACAAGGCAGCATTTGTGAGACTCTTCCCTGATCGAGATTTGCGGAGTGTAGTCACGGATGAGTTCACTGATTTTGTGCACTCAAATCATCTAGATGTTGATGCCTCCCGTGATAGGTTCTTAAAGGATGTTCATTCTTGGTGGTACTTCCATGGACAATACTTCCAAAATTTGCAGCCCCTTGCAATCAAAATTTTATCACAAGTAAGTTTAATAAATTTTCATATTTTAGTTTTAAAAGTTTCATAATTCCATTTATAAATTTTTAATTGTTTACTTTGTCTTCATAGGTTGCTAGTTCATCCGCATCTGAGAGGAATTGGAGCACATATTCTTTCATCCACTCAGTAAAGCGCAATAAATTGCTGTCAAAAAAAGCGGAGAACTTAGTATATGTGCATTCCAACTTGCGTCTCCTTTCACACAAACAACCTAACTACAAGGAAGGGGAGACGAAGTTGTGGGATATAGTGCCAGAGGATACTGACTTGGATGCTTGCAGTTCCCAACATATTGCATATGAGGATGAGGATATCCAACAGGAGCATGGGCACATTAGTAGTGCTAGTGATGGTGCCATTGGCACTACTTGTGATTCATCTAGTCTTCCTACATCTAATGTCAATGTTGACATTGATATGGATGATCTAGAGAATCCATATGATGATTAAAACTTTGAAAGTGTTGTAATATTGAACTTGAAGTTTGAACAATGAATATTTATCATGCATGTTTTAAATGACATTCAAGTTTATGGTGGTTTTGTTGTTTATATGATGTTATCAGTTATGTGATATTCTAATCCTAATTCATGCTTCTAGGCTGCATATATATATATATATATATATATATATATATATATATATTTACATATTTTGTAATTTGTACTAATGAACCCAAGACAAACCGAACCCACCCCTTAAAAAATTTTGCCGAACCGGTGAACCGAACCCGCGAACCCGAACCCGAACTCGAACCCGAACCGGCTACTTAGCAATTGATGAATCAATATATACAAATGAATGGGAGAGACACATCCCTTCAAATCCTTCATGTCGGCCTCCATTCAAAAATCGTGACTCTAAGATATATGATGTCGGCTCCAAGAAATCGCGTCTCTTCTTTAATGGAAGTCGGGCTCAATTAGTAAACAATTATTAAATGTCTTCTAATAAAGGATTTGACTATGAATTCGTATCTTCTCATGTCGGCCAAAATACAATCATAAAGAATATAAGAGAGGTCGGCCTCAAGACATTTGAGCCTTCACATAAAAACAAATTAAATAGCCGACAGGCTATCATTTAATTTATGCTTCCTCAATAGGCTGAGCTGGAAGGAACAACTGAAGCTGCACTATCATTAACAGTAAAGACATACAAATGTTTGTATGTAACCATCACACTTCACTTGTATTACTCCAATCTTATTCAAGAAAAAACTTCTTCAAACCAATATAGACTAGATGTGCTAGCTATTTTATTTTACTAGAGAGGATGCTAGAGGTGCAAGATGCTCTACAATCCATGGTGGTTTGTGGAGAGTGAAAAAAGTGGGCCCAATTAAAAACAAAAGAAGAGAAACAAATGAGAGAAAAGGTGCTTAATAACACATGGTGGTCCAATATCGGGCAAGAATTTTTTATTTAATGTGTTTCTACTTTGTTTTTAATATTTATTTTTAATTTAAAATTTAAATTTTTAATATTTTATTTTTTAATTTAAAATTTAAATTTTTAATATTCTCAATGTCTTATAATTTTTTAAATGTTGCTTATAGACATATTTGCTCTATCATATCACCTATTGTGGGGTTAATCACACATGCTGACACAAAGTCTCCTAGCCTTAGAGAGATTTGTGAGACTTTTGATATCATGTTTGACCAAATGAGGCAATCAATTCGTAAGAAGGATCTTGAATTACAATTCTATGAGGAGCATATTGGGCCTATTGTCACAAAGAAGTGGAATACAATGAACACCCCTCTTCATATGGTTGCATATGGTCTTAACCTCAAGTGGTATGCACCTAAACTTGGCCGAATTATTCCTTCTAAGGATGATGAGGTAATAAAGGGATTTATAAAGGCCCTTCTTAAGATGTATAGCAATGAGAAAGCACTTTAGGAGTAGTGGTTTCCATTTTCTGATCTTCAAAGTCCTACATTCAACAAACCAAAAGCTAGGTCGGACAGGGATATGGTGGAAATTTCTTGGGAAGGACGCACCAAAGTTGAAGCAACTTACTATTCATCTACTCTCACAGATTTCTAGTTCTTTTGCTGCAGAGAGGAATTAGTCTACCTATGGATTCATCCACTCGATCAAGAGAAACAAGCTTACCTCTAAACTAGCAAAAAAGTTAGTTGCAGTCCATAATGCCTTGAGAGTTGAGACTTCAGAACTGGTAGAGTACTGAGTATCAACAGACACTAGCAACATGCTGGGATGTTGATCCTAAAAAAATTAGGCAGATTGACAAGAGGAGGTGCAACCAAGATTGGTTGAATTTCCATTGGCCAAACCATTGCTTCAGCCGGAGAGTGACATAGATAGCTCCTTTGATATTGATAGCTCAAATGAGGCATAGCTATAATTTGAAGTTTATGACTTTGAGTTTGAACTTTCAACTTTAAAATTTGAACAATGAAATTGAAATCAGAAATTTTATTGTTATTATTATGTTACAGTTATACAATACAGATATATTGTTATTCTACTGCTATCATGACATTCATATGTTTAAATATTTTAAATTTATTGCTGCTGTTATATATATATATATACCCTCATTGTTCCCAAAAAAATGGCCCTCAGACTATCATCCCACCATCCCTATCCTTAAAACATCATGGAACACAGTTCGTTTCTCTTTAGCAACCTTTGATTAGAGGCACAATGTGACTTAGCTGAATTAGACAAGACCACAAGACATTTGGCAAACCTATTTGTGGGCATTGATTCACTTCTACTCAAAACACTATAGGTGTGCAATAATCATCTTCCAACTCAATTTCTTTCCTAGTTGTTGAGTTCTTTTCCTTCATATCTTTCATGGCATGGATATCGTAGTCTCTAACGTTTGGACTCTAGACTGTTTTTAAAATTTAATGTGCAATGTCTTTAAAGGTGAGGAAGCAAATGAAATCAAGGGGAGAAAACTAAATGACAAAGTAGAGGCTTTTGTCATGAATGAGAAAAGCTACGAAAAGCTATGTTACCAGTTCTAGGTAGTGACCCCCAAATCAAGTATGATCTGCTATTAGTTCAAATTTTGGTGCAGTCAAGTGGGGGATATGGCTGAGGTCCTATTTGTCTTATGGGATGAGTTCAATTCAATCCAATTCAAACACAACAGAATTTTGTAGAATCCATAGTGAAGCCCATTGAAGTTTTTTTGTTTTTTTAATTGTTTTAGGCATTCAACTTTGACTCTGGATGCATAAAAATGAGTCCTTAACCCTAAAAAGTGCCTTCTAAAGCATTTGAAAGGACCATTCATTCTTGCAAAAAAATTATTATTGCTTGCCATCATACAAATAGATTGAAGATTGATCAACAAAGGTTTCAAAGTGATTGGTTCACTATTCCTATGCATTTGCAAAAACCCATTTGCTGCCAAAGAAATCATAGAGATTTTTACAAAAGAGGTAAGTTTTTTTTTCTTGCATTTTTGTTTTACAAATGAACTCTCTTGTTTTGTTTTTATTCTTTTATGAATCCATGACTGTTATGCCCCTAACCCTATAGTGTGTATTGTGTTATGAATAGTCAACTTGTGGTTACCTTGACTTTTAAATAAGTTACATAATCATTATTATAATCATATATATGTATTTAGATCATCCTAAGAGTTATACTTAAGTATCTAAGTCAACCTAGGTGGTATCCAAGGCATAAGTATGGTATATATAAGAGGTGTACGTTAGTTATTATCATCATGTTGAGTATTGAGTTCATATTGAAGAATATTGGAGGTATCCCCCTCAAAGTGACATTATTATCAAGTATTTGCAGCATATTTCATATTATCTTCTTCTCTTGTGCAAGTTATTTTATTACAGTGGCATATACTTAAAAAATTTGAATGAGTTAGGTTATATATGTTTTCATTTGTTTCAAATGAGATGTTTATCAAACTTGTTGTCATATAGATTATAGTGGCAACTAGTTCTATTTCCATTGGCTAACCTTACTTCAAAATAAACCCAAATTCTCCCCTTTGGAAATATCTTGAAATGGTATAGCAAGTTCTAGGTGGTAGGTCATGTTTGGATTTGCAATGAGTGTAGTGTTAAGTATTCAAACTCATATAGTTGCGTGAAAGGCTATTTGTATGGCATTCTTGGATAGGGCAACAAAAGTGATCCAAGAAATAATTGTGTATACATTCTAACAAAACAATCCATAACATTGTTAGTGAATGAGGGAAAGTAGATTAAGCAACAAGTTGTAGATCAAATCATCTTTTGGTAAAAAAAGATCTCAAGGAATGATGCCCCCCCTCCAACTAATCTTGAACTTGTGGTAAAGAGCCACCATTTTTTTTTGCCACATTTGAAGAACAACTTGCAGTCATTCTAAATAAGAGACCAAAGGAATTGTTGGAAATGTCATTTTATAATGAGTTTCAAGAGATTGCAAATCAAAACATTACAAGATGTGTCTATATAAATGGATTGGTTTTCAATGTTGTTTTCTCACCAAACAATTAATGAGGCTTCAAAAAGATACAAGAGCTTGGGTTTTGAGAAAGTGTGCAGCACCTTACTGGAGAAGGAAGTGAAGTTTGTAGAGGATTCATCCTATAAGGGATTTGTGGGCTAAGACAAGGGTGTTTATTGTTCTCAATGGATGAAATGATGCAAAAAATTGGCCATTAATCAATGTTGTTATAGTGTCCCCTAAAGGGGCAATGTTTTTTTAGAGTAGTGGATTGTGAGGGGGAGGTGAAGGACAATGTATTTATTCCTAACATCCTCATAACAACCATTGAGGATGTAAGAACTTGTTTTCTCTCGATTGCGGGGACTGATTGTTTTTGCTTGTTTTGCAATTTTGTGTTTTGAGGGTTTATGCTTTTTCCTTGCGTTTTTCAACAATATATGATATTGTTTGTTTGTTTCAGCAAAATGCCAGGCAAGAAATATACTTTTCAAGAAAATACAATAGTTTGAAACAAACTTAAAATGATATAGAGCTGCAAATGATTGTATTCATAAATAAGAAGGTATACAATGCTTAATTTCTTCAGCTTAGCATACCCGATGGTCCAAAGCTTGAATATATGAAATTTTGATAATGAAATCAATCTGCAGCAAATTCTTTGTTCTCCACTCTCAAAACCCTTCACAAACTCAATACAAAATGTTGTCAATTGAAGGTATTTGCTATATGTAATCAGTCATTCAAATCTGAAATAAAAAGCATCCTTTCAACTTGCAAAAATACACCAATAAGCTCAAACACTGTAGAGTTACTGTTCACGTGTCACTGTTCACGCGTTACTGTTCACGCGTCACTATTCACGTGTTATTGTAGCAGCAATTAAACATTTAAAATCTTGTATAGAATGGCTGCCAAGAAAGAATCTCTAGGTCTGCTCTAGATGTCTCGTCCAATCTTTCAAACCCTAGATGAAATTCCTCACTTTTAAGCATAAATAGAACACCTGTATGATGCCCTCCTGATACCTAATTCAGTAGTTATTTCACTACTTCAAAAGGCTGCAGCAATGGAGAGTTAACGTTCTCCAATGGCCAACTAATTCAGAAACCCTTGGCTTCCTCTCTCAGACAAAAAAACTCATCAACACCAATGCTCAATCTCATAATGAATAAAATCCGACTCTTGAGGGCATTTTAAAGGCTTTTTTGAGGAGGTGCGATTTTCTCCAAAAAAGCACCATTTAAATCATTTTAAATAAAATTATCATTTGCACTTAGGAAATATTTTAATATTTCCCTGAAGTTGGTGCCCTTAATTAAATAATAATATGGCCCCCTTTTAATGATAAATTGACCCTCAATATTAAGTTAAGTTATAACTTAATATTATAATATTTTAAATAATTAATGTTTATTTAAGCCAAACAAACATTAATATCTCCATGAATACTCATTATTTTTGAGTATTGTCTGAACTGGGAGTTGAGTTGATGGATCTGCATACGACCACACACCTTACTAAAAATAGTAAGGGTCCCTCTCTATCCATTCCTGACTTACTATAAATAGTAAGTTGAGCATACAGAGTCCTGTGAACGCCAAACGAAAGCCAAAACTGAATGCCATTGAACATTGGAGACAATACAATCCCCAGAAGACCCCCTAACCATCCTCATTAGCCTAAGAGGGTCAAATTATAGGCTAAACTCTTCTGACAATTGATGTCAACAAAAAGGGGACATTACAGAGGATAACAAACAATGCTCAAAATTATAGAGTAATTGGTTTATTGGTTGAAGAGTGTTATGTACACATCTTTTGGGCAACTTGTGCTACAAAAAATTGGCACCAAAATTGATTGGACCAAACAAGTGTATGTCGAGGCTGAAGACATCCAAATTTTCATCACCAACCAGCACATGTCATAGAACACATTCAAATCATTCTCAAAATTAGAGTTGTTGAAGGTAAATAAAACATTATGATTTTTTTGATATTTATGTTTCACTTTAGTAATCTTTTTTAACTAGCTGTGTCTTCTTTTGTTTTAATTTCACAGAGGTTGCTAAGACTTGTTTTGCCTCCAACACAATAGGCAACTTGTGAAGGTTCAAGAAGCACTTTTCAACATAGTCATAAGCCAAAATTGATAAATATGGAAGCAATTCATTACTAAGAGGGCAACAAGTATTAAGCAGATGATGTTAGATGACATTTGGTGGGATCATGTCAAATATCTCCTTATTTTCACCAAACACATTGTGAGTATGATTTGTTTATTGACATAGATAGCCCTTGTTTGAGAAAGATATGTGATGGCATCAACTCAATGATTGAGAAAATGACTATCATAAATGAGAAAGAGTAAGACCCTAAAAAAACTTTCTTCAAACAACTGCACAAAATTATTGAAGAGATGGAACTCATTGACCACTCCACTAAATCTTGCCTTCACATTGAATTCAAAATAGCATAGTGTTCAGATCCTTTCTATGCCAATGAGGATTGCCCCAAATAGAGATTTTGAAGTTGCTCATGGGTACAAGGCAACATTTTGTAGACTTTCCCTTGATCATGATTTGCAAGATATAGTCACGAATGAGCTCATTGATTTTGTACACTCCAATGGTCAATGGTCAAAATATTGAAGTTCTCTGTGACAAGTTGAAGAAGGATGCTCATAGTTGGTGGTACTTCTATGGCCAACAATTCCAACACTTACAACCTCTTGTGATCAAAGTTTTATTGCAACTAAGTTTTATAAATGTTTCCTTTTTTAATCTTTGAAGTTCCATTTATAAGTTTTTTAGTTTTTAAATTTTGTATCTCTTAACTTTCAAACTTTGTCTCAATAAGTTGCTAGTTCATCTGCATCTAAGAAGAATTGGAACACATACTCTTTTATCCACTCAGTAAGGCACAACCGACTGCACTTTAAAAGGCAAAAATACTTGTGTATGTGCATTCCAACTTGCACCTCCTTTCATACAAACAAATTGGCTACAAGGAAGTGGACACGAGGAAGTGAGATATTAAGACAAAGCATTCCGACTTGAATTCTTCCACTTCCCAACTTGCTGCACTTGAAGTCAAAGATGAGCAAACTAGCAAGCATGTGAGTTTCAATGACATTCCTTATGATTTCTCTTTTATACTAAAACCTACATTATCTAACATTGATGGTGGTGACGATATTTTTGAAGACCAATATGACACTGAAGCTTGGTTGCTAATTGTTGACATTATTATTTTTAATTTTAATACTAAAGTTTGAACAATGAATAAATGAATATATAACATGACATTTGAGTTTAACCAATTGACATTGTAGTATTTTTAACTTTGGTGGTTTTGTTTATTATATAAGTTATTCGATATTCTGAACTTAATTACTGCTGCAAATATGTACATTGTATATATTTATTATTTTTATGTTTTTTGGACTAAACCTATGAACCAAACCCTCAAACCCTAACCAGTACTAGAATTGGTATCTTCTGAGAAAGCAATGCTACATGGATAAAGAGAGTGAGATTCTTGATTCTTGGGTTATCAAAGGCAGGGCAGCTTGTAGAGGCAGTAGTATCTATATACATGAAAACTTGGACACTAATCTCAAAGAGGTCATGGCTACAAGCAAGAGGAAAAGATGGCAATGGCTGCAGCTCCTCCACGTCAACACCATTGCTAAGCCCAACAATGGAGATATTGGTAATGCAGAGGAAAAGTTGATAAATAAAAAGGATGATTTGTAGTGTTGGGTACCTTAGGCAATGCCTGTGTGGACCTGTGAAGATGGGACTAAAGGACTTCCGACTCAAATTTGAATTTACAGGGGAATAGGGTTGTGGAGTGTGAATGTGGACTGTATGAGGGAGGATTTCTGAAGGTTCCCTGGTAGTTGATACCCAGAGTATAAAATCAATGCAAGACTCAAGTGCATTGGATTTCTGATTGAGCCGATGCCCAGAGAAACCCTCTTGCCTGGTATGCATAGGTAAGTCTTTGGACTTTTAACTTCGAAACAAAACCCAATCAGGCAGGGAAAGCTTTGTTGAAGACTACTGGGCTCTTCTGATTTGCAGTGTTTTGAGTGATTCCTCATTTGATCAGGTGTAAGATCAAGGTCAATGAAATTATCTTGACTTTCTGCAACTGTTGCCTAGTGCCTACCCTACACTTGGAGATTTCCCTTGAGCCTCGACACTTACGTTTGCAAATTCAAAAATCTTGAACAATGGCATAGCCAGTGGGGGTCAATTGGAATGAGCTCAAATTGTCAACAATCATAGCAAAGACCTAGGTTTAAATTCCCCTAAGATATATTAATGTGTAATATTGAGTATCATTTTGCATCAAACTCTTCATGTGGTGCTTAGTTATATCATTAAGCCGAAGGTATGCCCCAATCTGGCTTCAAAAGGGGTAATTTACCAACAGAAGAGTACGTGCCAGTTGCCCAACGTTAATATCTATGTTTCTGCTCCTTGGATCTCTCTAATTTTCACAATCCAGATAATCGTGCGGTACCTGATAACTAGCCGAGTTTACATTAGCATTTTTAAATTTTTTGGAAATCACCTGAGCATGTATTCAAGTCAAACTTCAAAAGGCAAAATACTTTGTTGTAGGTTTTCCAAACAAATTACGAAGCTTAGCAGGACTAATTGTGGGGGTTAGATTCCAGGGTTGAACATACTTGAGCTAGAATCCAAAAATGGGATTGGTGAACTCCCTGCAAGTTGGGTGCTTCGGCTGGTTGAGCATCACTTATACACAATGAGTGATTCAGTTAACAGGCAGCTAATTCTAAAAAAATTAGCATGTTAAAATTATTTGAGCATAAACTGCACTTATATTTGGTTATAGTGTGCAGTTTTCAGGCCTGGAGATTACAATGGTATTGAAGCCTATGTGGTCAGAAGGGGATATATGTTAGGTATGTTCTGCTGATCGATGAATACCTTCACTCTGGCGAATTATGCCATTCTAAATGTGGTAGAAAAATTTAATTAGACGTCTTCTGTTCAAAAACAAAATCAGTAGCAGGTAGAGATAAAGCGAAAAACTTACTTCATTTACCGAAACAAACCAAACAGCCAGTCGGATAATTTATTTAGGAGAGCTTTAAAATAAATTTAGAAATAGACAGATAAACACTTAAAAAAAATATCTACTTCCTTCGTAAATTTTTATCCTTTACTTTTTTTCTCCAGGATAATAAGAACCCGGGTTTTGTAATGGCTTGCCACGTCAACGTAGTGTAGTGAATTTACGTAAAATAAGACAGCAAAGAATTTCCTCACTATCACCAACAATTATCCCATCCACAGAGGTGGGTGCAGCTCCTTGATTCACAATCAGCTGCATTGCCAGTGCAAGGTGCATCCTCGTTACTCACTGCCTGTTCAACATCTATGAATTGTCACTCTCAGACCGGCCGTTACAATAGAAATACAAAACATTTTACTTTTAACATACAATCGAATACAATGAATGTAGCTATAAGATTTTGTTATTTTTATTTTAATAAAAATACAATTATCTCAATTGCTTTCCTACGCTGCCCTCATGACGCGTAGGTTTGTTTTCTTCCTGCTGTCGCTTAATTTTATAGAATCTAGTGTCTCTCGAGTTTTTAATTTTATAGAATCTAGTTTTTAAGCGCAGGCGAAGCTTTTACGTGGGGCAGAGTCACCAATAAAATAGGCCACAACAATGGATGATCGTGACACGAGGATTGGCATCTGAGTTGCCTAAGTTGTTCCTCACTTTTCATCCTTTATCATGAGTCTGATTTCCGGTGAGGTTTCCGTCTCACCAAATGCCTTAAAAATCTGAAAATTTGTTGTAGAACAAGTTGAAGATGTTATTTAAAAAAATAAAAATTAAACAGTGTAAAAAAAAAAAATAGTCAACAGGCTGCCAAGAAAAAACTAGTAGTCTCATCATAATAGAGAGATAAAACAGGATTAAAGCAAGACGAATATCCTGTCCAGAGCCTGCTAACAACACTGAAAAGAGCTCTGAAAGTGTCACAACATGAAAATGAGATTAAACTCTGAACTTTAGCATATTTTGGAGCTAGGATATCATTTTTATAGAGATGTAGAATTAGAAATTTAATCTCATCTGAATGATAGTTGGTCTTTAAATGTTCTTTGGAACCTCTGCAATTAAAAATAAAGAAAGACAATTTTGAAAATAATATCTGAATAAAATTTTAGCATTATGTTTTCTGATGAACAATATGATTTGGAAAAACTAATGAGTATCTACTTTTCCGTATTAAATATAATAATCTGTCTCATAGAATCAGTCACAACATTATTATGCTATGTGATCAGAAACAGAAATCGAAATTGTAACCACCACAATGTGACAAAAAATGAAATATTAAGAGTTTGCCTATAAGAAACAGATTATATATATACATATTTTTTAAAATTTAGATTTATTATTAAATTTTATTCTATATAATTAATGTTGAAAATAGTATAAAATTATAAAAAAAATATATATATCTTAACTGTAATTTTAATTTATAATAAAAATAAAAATAAGGTAACAAAATATGATTACAAAATAGAAAATAAATAAATTTTTAAACTGAAACTTCAAATTATTGCACAGGTTTTTAGTTTTTAAAAAAACATCCACATAAATGACGGAAAAATTTAGAAGCTTTTAAAAATAAACAATATTTTATTTACAAAATTTAGAAGCTTTTAAAAATTAATAATACACCCTTCACAATTTTGTGGAAGAAGAGTATGGAAAACGTATGACTGGTTGAAAAATGGTCATTTAGTGAAAATGTTGTTTCACCCATCAAAACGAGCTACAAAACCATATTTTGTGTTTCTAACAACATATTATGAAGATCTATATTAAAAAAAGCTTCTTTCTAACACAAAACATGCCAAAAAAATAGCTGAAAGATGACAGCAAATAACATTCCTTTTTCTTTTGTCCATGATCAATCCCAAAAAAATTGTTTCAAAATAATTATACTAACAAAATGGTGGATTGAATCATCACACATTTCAATCTGTAACTCAAAAAAATTGAAATATCACCTCCAAACTTGAGCACTCAAATTTTTCATCAAATTTCTTAGAAACATGTTGATTATTGATTGAAGGGGCTAAATGTTTATGGTTATTCTCCTGCTATTAAAGGTCTACTGTTGGAAATAACCGTTTCCTTTATTAAATTTGCAGATATTTACGTGTATGACAGGCTCTCTACTTTTCATTGAAATTTCCTTCAAAAAAAAAAATCCAATTTTTATGTTCCCTCTTTTATTGAGCCTTTTGTTTGCTTTCATTATCTTTCCTTATGTTCCCAAATTTTAAGGCTTTTTCTCTTCCTTTATTGAAAAAATGCTTGTTTGCCGTCATATTCATTGAAATTGCCTGTTTCCTTGTCTATGTAGTTGTACACCTGTGTGTCTGCTTTCCATTTCACGGAAATTTCCTCCACAATTTTTTTAATAATTCTGTCTATTCACTGTCTGCGTTCCTTAATATTTTTTAATGTTTCTGTCTATTGTATGTCCCCTTCCTTATCTTCCTCTGCAGCTATTAAAGAACATCCTGAAGAAATTTGATTAAATTGTAACATACATAGTATTATTACTGCGCGTGTGGGTGGAAAAAGGCTCAGTGGTGCCATGTCTTGTTCGCAGGAAAATGAAGTTATTCTCCCTGTGGTTGACATTTCACAAATTTCCCATGCGATTGATGGACAACAAGAGACGGGCAATCCCGTGTTGGCGACATTAAGAGAGGCCTGTGAAGAATGGGGATTTTTATATGTTGTAAACCATGGAATTCCAGCAGATCTTCTCCAAAATGTTGAGTCTCTGACCACACAGCTGTGCGCACTGCCTCCAGAAATTAAAGAAAACCTTTTCACATCTAACCCTGCAGACGCTAAAGAAAAGGCGGCCACTTCTAGCACTGGAGAAATTGAAGAAAACGGAGCCACTTCCAACCCTACAAAAATTATAGGAAAGGCTTCCGTTTCGAAGCCAAAGAATGGATACACTCGTACACCTTGGATTCAGAAC
Source organism: Sequoia sempervirens (assembly GCA_007258455.2). Taxonomy (NCBI): domain Eukaryota; kingdom Viridiplantae; phylum Streptophyta; class Pinopsida; order Cupressales; family Cupressaceae; genus Sequoia; species Sequoia sempervirens. The sequence goes on from VDFB02281492.1 coordinate 356,836,055, forward strand.
TTCTGTTTCACGGAACTGCCTCATTCAAATTCGGTGCAGGAAGTATGCGACAAGATATGGCCGGAGGAAGGAAACCCAAAGTTCTGGTATGTTTTTTAACCCTCCCGCTGCATTATTCCGTTTCTTAACCCATTAAAATTCGTTTATTGTTTGGTATTTAAACCGTGTTTTGGCAGCGAGGCAATTCGAACATATACCGTCTCTGTGGCTGATCTGGCAGGCAAGATCAGTAAAATCATAATAGCGAGCCTAAGATTGGACGTGGAGACTGTCTACCATACTGACTTCGAAAATTGCTTGAGTCACATGCGTATAAACATCTATGTCTCAGATGGAAAGATGCCAATGGAGGAGGAGATCCCGCGTTCTCATACAGATATCGGCTGCTTTACTATCCTTTATCAGGACAAGGAGGGCGGTCTCCAAGTTCGATCAAAGGAAGGGAAGTGGGTGAACGTGAAGCCTCTTCCCCATTCATTTGTCATTAATGTGGGCGACAGTATGAAGGTCTGAAAACTCCATTATATTTTGTTTGCAAATTGTTTTGTCTTCACTATATCATATTGCCTAGGGTTTCTGGATTCAATTATAACTGTTTCGTCTGCAGTATACTCAGATATCTGTAGTTTCTGTCATCAATTATAATTGTTTCCTTTGCAGTGTACTCAATTATCTAGGCTATCTGGAATCAATTATACTTGTTCTGTCTGCAATCTACTTCATAGTCTACGGTTTCTGGAATCAATTCAAATCGTTTCTTCTGCAATGTACTCAATTATCTAGGGTTTCTGTAATCAATAATAAATTGTTTCGTCTGCAGTGTAGCCAATTATCTAGGGTTTCTGAAATCAATAATATTTGTAAACAGTATTATCTAAGGTTTCTGAGTTGTATTTGTAATATTTTTGTCTGGCTGGATGAATTTGTGCACCGTGCACTTGCAGGCATGGAGCAATGGCGGGTATCGCAGCGCGGAGCACAGGGTTGTTTACAAAGGGTGGAAGAATCGCATATCCCTACCTTATTTTGTCCAGTTTCATCCGGATCAACAAATTACTGCTCCAGAGGAGCTTGTAGACGATGATCATCCACGATGTTACAGGCCTTTTACATTTTCCCAATTCAGGCAGGCTTTTTATAGTAATATGGCCGTTGGAAAAGTTGAAAACCCTGCAGATTTCATTGATACCTACGCGGCTATATAACAGCTCTGCATATCTATCAATTAATATGTTTCCTTCTACCTATATCATCTGCCTGTGTCTTGCCTTCTGTTCTTGTTAGGTGTGTTATCCGAACGTTGTATCAAGTATGTAATAAAAGAGGGGATCGAAGGAAAACATAATAAAGGAGGAAATTCCATTTTTCTTTTTAATTAGTTTAATATAATGAAATGCATGCAATGTACATAAATTAGCTTGGAATAATTAATGATACTTGTAGGAGTGATATTTGAACAATTAAATATAAAAAATTAGGAAATTAAATGTGTTGGTAGATGTATTTAATTTTAGGAACGAAGATAGGTAATTATGATTTAGTCTTGAAATTTTCTATTTTAGAAATTGGAATTAGATTTTTTTTTTATATTTCATCTTGAATTTTGTGTAAGGATTGTCTCTTTTTAAGTATGTCTATATGTTTGAGATAATTCTTTAGGCATAGATTTGTCATATAGTTTGTGGATCTAAACATGCAAATCATGCACTTCTCCTCTCTAGTCATTGATGTTTGTTCTCTTAAAAGATTTGTCATATTTAAGAATATTTTTAGAGGGATGTCAATTTGTTGGGGGGACACTTTCTCCCAAGCCAATACTAAAAAAGATTGACTTTACAATAGTGTGAAGTATCAAGGGCAAGAAACTTTAAACATGTAAATGTTTATGTTTAAGTTTTGATTCCTTTTTGTACATCAATTTAGGTGTTCTTTTAATGAATTTTCCTTCAATGCAAATGACATAGGATGAGATAGGAAGTGAAATGAATGTAGTTGGCCTTTAAATACTAAGTCTTAGTGTCGTTGTGAATAGGATTATTTCTTAACTAGCTTTAGTATTGGGCCATTTTCACAACTTATCACTCAAGTTTACACAGGGCACTTTTAGGGCATTTGAATCACTTCATGTCTCATAGCATGTTGTCCTATATCTCACCTTGGTCTATATAACCAAGGCTTTGTCATACATTGTATGTACATTTAATTTGTATTATTTGATAGCTATATAGTTTATTCTTGTCATTTTGATCTTCTAAGTACTTCGTACTTTTCATTAGGCTTTTAGATCTTGGATGGCTATCTCCATAGTCAAATTGTACATGGTATCATAGCTTGTTGGGTGTCTTTGCTTAGTCTTTTAAGAGATCTTGAGTGAAGATCTTGTGTTTTCTTGAAGCATTGAGTACATTCTTCTTTTGTATCCTTAGATGATTTAGAGAATCAGAAAGATGTGATATAAATACCAAAATTTAGGGGGATTTCTATTTAACTTTGTATTACAAGTGCATGTGAAAAATTAGTGAGTAAATTTGAGCTCACCATTGCATTCAAAGTGCTCAAAAAAGTTGAATTTGCTTTTTGTTTTGTCCTAATTAGACATTAAAGGCCAAATCTACAAAGGTTTGAAGTTGAAAGTTGGTTATCAAATCTAGAATATAGTCATATATTCTTGAAGCATTTTGGGTTGAATTTGACCTTGTGATCATGTCCAAGAGGTCCAAAAACTTAAAGGTCAATAATTAATTCGTTGATTTCAAAGAAAGTTGTCTTTTGAGATAATTTTTTTTCTTTTGCACCATGCAACTTGTCCTTACACAATATAATACAAAATTTTAAACTAAATAATTATTTTTTGACAAATAAAATTAAAAATTTAAAAAAAAAACATTTTTCATAGTTTATTTCAAATTGGTTGAAAAAAAATAAAAAAAATTAAGGATACCAAAAATATTTAACCTATGCAAGTCCTTGTTGAGCCTTGTACCAAAATGGGGCACTTTTTAAAGCATGGGCCCTATCTTAGAGTTTGCAACCCCTCCAAGGGCTTGCAGACCCCCATTAGGGTTGTGACAACATAAGAGGGCTTAACCTCTCTTTATGGGGGCATGGGATGTTGCCTTGGAACCCCCACATCTTTATATATATAATATTGAAAAAAATAAAAAAAAATATTTTTTTATAGCAAACTCATTAAATTTGGTAGCTATTTTAGTAGAATCATCAATTTTGGTTCTCCTCTAGATAGCTAGTGGGGTTTAGCAAAGTTTTAGATTTGGTGAAATCCTAAATTAACTAGCAATCTTCTACATTCGACCACACTTCCAAATCTAGCAATAATTTTGTCAAATTTAGCTATGATGTTATGTTGATGTTAGGATGTGCCTTTTAAATTCCCCCAACCCCATGTCCCACTCTCTATTGGCATTTTCAATTTTGTAGTTCAACTTTGAAGACTCGGGACTTAAACTTAGAAACTCCTTTTCTTAAGCAATTTTTTTTATTATTTGGGTTTTTTTTGCACTCTACATGGTGAAAATGACTTTAGATTTTGATACATTGATTTTTCAAAATTTATAATTCCTCATAGGTGTTGTTGAATAGTTCTTGTGTTAGGAATTTTGAGGGCTTCATTCAAGCTCATACAAACTCATACAAACTCCTTTTCAAGTGCATTTTATGTAAAAGTGCATAATTTTATGTACTTCACTATGGTGGTATCAATTTGTATTCATTGTGATAAAAAAAAAATACTTTTAACATTTGGTCTTATTTTAACAATTGTAAAGCATTGCAATTAAAAGCCACTTAGTATTTTTTTAGCAAGTGACAATTGTAATCACACTAAGTATATAAAGTGTCAAATCATATTTGTTTGGGGGGTTATACAATTTGGAGCACTTTGGAGCTGTTGGCACAAGGATGGAAAATATTGAAAATAGATTTTTTTGGTATTTTATATGTTTTAGTAAATTACATTTTCATAGGTCTTCGGAGTAGAATTTTGGGCCGAGACTGTAGACACGTAAAATGTACTGATTGACATTGGACATCTGATCCTGACCACTAACATCGTTTCATTATGAATCATTCTTCGGTCTAACCATTTAATCAAATACCTTTATCTAATTAAATTCATCAATATTCCTCTCTTAATTAAATAAATCAGTTATCTAATTAAGTCATCCTTTCTCGATAATTAAATTAACCATTCTGATCTAACTATCCTATTTAATTAAATAATTAATTTTATTTGATTAAATCTCTAAAGTCTATCTATTAAATTAAATAAATTAAAACCTTATTTAGTTTAATCTAACATCATCTCTTTTAATTAAATAAATCAAAAGTCATTATTTAATTAGTCCTTTTATCACATTCTTCTCATATTTGATTTAAATAAATCCACAAATTTAAGTCAAATAGGTCACACCATTTAATCCCTTCATTAAATTAATTAATCTTGATTAATTTAATCTCTCTTCATGTCCCATCCTCCATCTTTTACCATTTGCACATGAAAATAGAGTTATTTGATTTATTAAATCTCTATTTTCTTCAACAAGGCATCTTTTAAGGAATATTCTCTCAATTTGAATTCAAAATCCAAGTGGACTTTGTCCTTCCAACAAGGCATTTACTTCTCTTATAAAGTCCTTTTTCCTTGAGCCAAGTGGCATTCAATGCATCTTCTTTCCCTCTTACATGTCATTTCAACAATTTTAAAATTCAAATTATGCATTTATTGACACATTCTTAAAAACTTGCACATCCTCCACCCATTCACCCATTGACAAGTGGCACTTTGCCATTGGCTAATTCTTAGTCCCACATTGCTCTATTTTGGACATTCATCCATCTTCTTATTTTATAAATAAGAGGCTAATCTCCTCATTTTATCATCCACAATTTGAGTAAACTTACTATGCTCAAATATTTAGCAATCTTCATCCATATTTTCGAATTTGTAGCTAGGTTATGCAGATTTTGGTCTTGAAGCACTCACCATTCTTCATCAAAGTGGATCATTCATCAACATTCATCAAGCTTGCATCATTGGAGTTGGGAAAGGGCCAATTTTCACATCAAATTGGCACCAATTCCTTCAAGAGATTAGGAGTTTGTTTGCTTTAGAATAGGATTTAACATGTTTTCAAGTTTCATTTGTGTTCTTCATGTTATTTACTCTCTCTTTTGTAAATCAAATGAATTTCTTGAGGAATCTAGGTTCTAGCTTGCTTTCAATCTAATTTGTTGATTGGTTTCTTGTGCTATTGCAAGTTTAGGATTTGGGTTCGATAGAGACTATCACCAGTCCCTTAAATGGAATAGCATAACCATTTGATTTAAGGGATTGAAATTAGATCTCTTTGAGACCTTTCCAACGAGGTAGATAAGTCTTCAATTCGACGAACATGCTGAAAGTTAGGACCCCGCCAAGTTGGGGTTCCTAAGTTCATGTTTGTTTTTAAATTTTGGTTAAATGTTTGTTATTTTCTCACCACTAGCTATTCATTTCAAATTCCTAAGGCTGTGATGACTGTTGATATTCCTCAATTTGTATATAGTCTTGATATTTTGAATAAAATGGTGACTTTGAAGGCATACAACTCTCTTTTACGAGTTTTGCTATTTTATCCACTAATAACAATATCGCAGGTTTTCGTTTACACCAAATATTGTAATCTAAATTCAAACTCCAATTCAAATCACTTTCTTTGATTGAGTAATTTGGTGGGCCTACTATAGAGTTTTTTCTTCTTTTATACAATGATAATGGATTATGGTGGATTAAGTTGATTGATACTATAAAAAGAATCCCTTTTCTATATAAATCAAGGTGAGACATAGGTCTGAATAAGATTATGACATGTGCCTTAATCTTATGACTTGAGACATAAAGTGATAAGTATCTTATGTGTACCCTAAGTAAACTTTAGTAATTATGTGAATAGGATCAAGGTGGTAAATTGGGTAGGTAAAACACCTCATTCACATCAACACCCCTCTTAAGTGCAACTTAAGGAGAATGTGCAAGATGCAAAGATGCAAGGATGGATCCCATAAAACACACCAAAGTGCTGAGAGGTAAGGTGAATCAACATATACTAAAATTAAAAAATTTCCATTTGCAGATTAAACATCAAAACACATTAACTGAAGAAAGAGCAGAAATGAAAACATGCACCACACAAGGACACCAAGATTTTTTATGTGTAAAACCCAATGAGGGAAAAACCATGGTGAGAGTTAACTCACAATATATGAAGCTCATTTCCTAAGGACTTGTAGACTAAGGCGCACAACCTTAGGGAAAGATACAAGGACTTGCTGAGACTCACTATCTCAGAGTAGGATACATGAAAATTATAATGAAAAACATGAAAATGAACTGCTATGAAGAAGCATTCAACATATCTTGATGTTGTAGTCCCTTTTTTTCACACAATTACTCCATCTTACTAAATTCGCACACTTCATATTCAATACATTGCTCAATTCCAATTCATTGTACTTAGTTACATTTACAAATGAATTTGATCTTCTATAAATACCCTCCACAACAACTCAAGACCTCAATTAGGTCAACTCCAAGATGGCCTTTAGATGAAACGTATGATACAACATAGGTCAGCTCCAAACATATACATTATGAAGAGCAAATGAGTTGCAGATGAACACACGACATAACATGACTAAAAAGCATCACAACACATCCACCAAAGCATAATTAATTAATTAGGATCAACCACAAATGCAAGAAACAAGACTGTTGACCTAAATAATGACAACACCACCAAAACTACCAATTGATCATCTTTACATCACTAGGGAGAAACCAAAAGCATCATGGAGACCAAGATGTGAACAATGTAGACTATGCAGAATATCTCTTCAACCTTCTCCTGAAGAAACTAATCATCATATGTTGGCACAAGAAGAGAAACATATTGAACTGATGAAAACAAAGCATTCTGGACAGACTATAACACTTCAAAACATAGGATATTGCATTGTTGCACACCAATACATATGAGACTTGCAAAGATGAACCCATATACCTCTCTGATCATATCCCCAAGTCTGCACAACCATATCTATCACTCCAGAGGAATGCAAAGTATTCCATTAAGCCTTCATCAACACTTTACTTTGCCAGAGCATAGACCAAACCTCTCACTTATAACTTTCACTATACAAGGTGTAATGACTTGAATTCTTGGATATAACACCTTCACATCTTGACCATCTTATCTTCTAAACCACAAGATAAAATATTTCTTTGTGGAAGGATGTAAACCAAAACACCATGTCACAGTCTTAGAGTATACCCTGTGATTTCCTTAGCAAAACTTCTACAACTTATCTCTAAGTGTGGTACACCAAACTGGTAAGATATTAATGTAGGCATGCTAGAAACATATTGGAACAAGTGTACCCACCTCCGCATCATACTTAGACACCAGACTGATCACCATTCTTCCTCATGCTGCATTGCTGACTTACACTAGCTGATATAACTATCTCCAGAGCATATACAATCTTCAACACACATATTTATCATCAATAACACATATTGCCAACAACCTCCCCCTTTGTCATTGATGAAAACACACATATATCTACAAGACTTCTCCCCACCTTTGACATCAAGGGAAAAAAACATAATATCTTCTACTTATAACAACCCAAAACTGTTTGAACTCCCCCTTACTGTATGATTTCTATAAACAATACTCCCATTGAGATGGAGATGCCTCTAAATTGATGCTATGTACAAAATATTTTTGACAAAAACCAAAAAAATGATACTACAATCCTCTGCAAGACTATACAAAGACAAAATTTTCTTATTTACACCTTTGCAACTTCCTTAGAAGGTAAAATATTCTTGTAAATTACCTTAAGTTGTGCCAAAGTTGCAACCCAATTTGCTTTTGCTGAGTTGAGATTATTATTTTGACACTCAAATTGTATGCATAAATACTTAGCCTCATTCACATTGCTTGGAGCCTTCATTTTCTGCTCAATCTTTTCTACTTCAGCAAGCAACTTAGATAATGAATCAAGTCTCAAATTGACTGCTTCCCTTAGCTGACAAAACTGCTTCTTTATTTGCTCTCTCTGATCTTGAAGCAAAGATAGTTGCAAACGAACATTATCTATTTGTGCTCTTATTGATCCATCCTTATCCTTTGGAAAATCACGTCTCAGCCAATTGAGTAATTTGTGACTCAATGGAGTTAATTTGACCTTTGATGTTCTTGGTAGAGCTTGGCCATTTCAAACAAAAATAAAGTGTAGTGACTTCATCAACACAATCCTTAAACATCTTCATGTTTTCTTGTAGTTTATGTTTATTAGCACACCAGTCAAATGCTTCAACCATTCTCTTATCAATTATCTTCCTTAGGGCCTCTTGCTTTGCTTTCTGCTCAATGTGAGAAGAATGATCCTTAAAAGAATCCATCAACAACTTCAATTTCTATTTCGGAGATTGCTTTGCTTTTTACTCAATGTGAGAAGAATGATCCTTAAAAGAATCCATCAACAACTTCAATTTCTATTTTGGAGCCAGGGAAGCATCAATGTTTACCTATGATAAACCTTCTTGAATAATCTTCACAACATCATCAATTAATCCAATTTTATTCATATGTTCATGTACCTTGCAGAAGCATGTAGAATATCACCAAGCTATAATTTATGGAGGGGAGAAATGTTTGACAAGTCAACTTGTCCCTTGTGAGTGGGAATTTGAAGAAGCTGGGGTGTTACCATAGGTTGAAATTGCATCCGCATCCTTAGTAGGTTCTTGAAAGAATCTGAAGATGAAGAACATTGACCTATAGAAGCATCTTGCTTTTCAGTCATCTTCTCTTTCACATCTTGAACTATCTCAAGATTATCTTCTCTCATCTTCTCATCATCTCCTAAATTCCCCGAAGGTGGAACACTCACTTCACCTTGATTTCCTACACCAGTATTCTCTAGAGGAGAAGTCTCCTCATTTTTCTCTTTCTCTTCTTCATCTTCCATCTCCATACCAGATACTTCTTGTATTTGTCCCCATGTCATGGTATCATCATTTCCACACCATCTTATGCTCCCCCTCCATCCCATGATCCTACCACAAGTCAAGATCAAAGAAGCCCTTCATCTCCATGTCATGTTCCTAATTCTCCAAAAGGTCCCATCACCCCTATCCAAGCTACCCATGAACCCCACACCTATCAAATGGGTTCCACCACTTTTATCCAATTTGGTTTACTCCAAGAACCTATAATTCCTTCCACCTCATACCCCCCTCAAAATAGACTCATGTCTTATTTCCAAAATAATCAATATCCCATTGCCAAAAGGATTAATCAAACTATGCATTATCAAGGAAAAGGGCTAGGCCTCCATGAAAAAGGAATATTAGAAACCATCCAAATCCACACAAATCCTAATTTTTATGGCCTTCCCTATCAAGCTCAATACTTTGGTACTCCTCCTAAATATCGCATCCCTCCACTTAAGTCTAAATATTCATATCCACCATCCTCCAAATCCATCTTTGGTCCTTATATTCCTAAGAAAAATCCTTCATCCCTTCCATCTATTTTGGGTCCCTATGTCCCAAAATAATATCCTTCATCCCTTCCATCCATTTTGGGTCCCTATGTCCCAAAACCAAGTCCTTCATCTATTCCATCCACCTTGGGTCCTTACATTCCACCACCTATCACTCATATTCCATAATCCCACTATCTTATTTACTCATCACCTCAAATCTCAAATCAATATTAACAAAGGCACACATCCTTGAAGCCTTTCCAACATCATACCTACATACAACCATCCATAAAATCTCCATATCATTCTTATCCATCCACCAATCGCATTTCTCTTGGAAGCAATTTGGATGCCAAATATAAAAAACATAAATCCATGGATCAACATGTCCCATAAAAAAGACATGCCAAATCAAAGAAAAATGATCCAAAAACAAGAAGTTAAATCCAAAAGGCTACAAAGGCCTATGACACAAAAATAAAAAACCATGTGGGTTTCCAAACTGCTCATAGAAGTAGTGCATCTTAAAGAACAATCAAAATTGGAATCCAAACTTGCCAATCCAATAGCTTCATTCACTCCTAAGTCCTCTAATATTCCATCTAAAAATCCTCCTTCATCTTTCAACTCCATTTTTGGCCATTATGTCCCAAAATACATATTCACTCCGTCTAAATCTTCAAATTCAAAATCCACTTCTCCTCTACATATCCACCACCCTTTGAGGTGTGTGCCAATGTTGATCTTACCAACATTTCGACATCCACCCATCCACAAGTATTCCAAACCTCCATCCATTATCCAAAATTTATCCCCTATCATCCTCCTTTAATCCAAGTCCTTGCATAATTCCATTTTATCCCCCTTACCATCATTTTACCACCGTCTAGGAGCATGCCTCTACTTGCCATGGTCAATTATAGCACTTTTTCATGGGATACCATCCATGAAACTAGAAAATTGAGTCCTTCCTACATCTCCCTATAATCCATCCACTATCTTCTAAACCCACTTATCCACATCCTTATCCTCATCCTTCTCCATCTTTTCTATTCCATATATCCAAAAAATGAAAAAAGTAAAGAGAAATCACTCATCTAATGGTGAAAACCACTTCTTGTGGTACCTTAGGAAAGTAGCATGATGAAAACTTGGAAAAATGGTGTCATGTGTTATCTCTCATCCACTTGCACTCTACACTTGGGGGAAAGATTAATCCATATCACATCCTATCCACATCTTTCATTATCCTTCATCCCCTATCTATCATCCTATTTAAGTCCACCCCCCTTTTCCACCTTTGATCTTGACAAGGATAAGAATTTTCATTAGCATCACATAAAATACTTAGGTTATATCATATCCTCAGCCTATTCAAATCCATCTTCCCTTCCCATGTTTAGTATTGATAAGAAATCTCCATGTTATCCCTTTATATATACCTTATATACATATCCTTTATTATCCACCATCTCATATCCCCTATCCTATCTCCATCCTCCCATCCTATCCAATTCATCCTCTCTTTTCACCCTTGATCTTGATAAAGAGTTAGGGGAAAAATATCCATGCATGCTTTGGACAAGGTAAGCCTTACTCTCCTATCCTTCCATCTCATGCATCGTTTACCATATTCCATCCATAATTTCACTATCTCTAGTGTGAGGCATCTTGTTACTTTACAACATAATCATTGGAGCTCCATCCTCCTATCCTTAATCCACCATCCTCTTAACCTTTCATTCATCCACTTAATCCCAATTGTCTCATATCCAAGAAATCCATCCATATTTTCATCTTTTACCAATCCTTGGTTCTCCCTTGTCATTGGATCTCATCCATTCCTCTATCCTATTCATCCTATCCTCCATCTAATTTCATCATATCCAATCCATTAGTTTTATATCTACCAACCAATCATATCCTATCCCATCCATTTACCATCTATCTATCCTACCTAATCCATTTATCGTCTATCTATCATCTAATCCAATCCAAAAATCTCAATCAATCCATCCAAATGCAATCAATCCTAATCCATGCAATCCAATCTTACAATATAGCTCATCATCCAAAAGCAATGCATAATTTTGATCCATATTAGCTAAAATCTATTGATCCATTAATCCAATGAATCCATGTGTTGTTCTTATCATTAACAACACAATCCTTGGGACCTTATGCATTATTCTTCTCGCTAACTTTGCTATCCTCATCATCATCAATCAATTGTTTTTTAGCTTGACTAGGGGAATTGTCTTGGTTTGTTTATTGGTTTTTTGTGCATGCTTTCTTGTTACTTGTGTGTGTTATCATTATTTGCACTTATCATGGTCTTTGCACTCTATTGCCACAAGGGCATCATGGTTTTCCATATCATGGTGTTATAAGGCATATATGTTTGCACTTGACCTTTTTGATCATGTACTTGGCACATTGTTACCTTGGTTCTTTATACCTTGGTGCATAATGTCAATAAAATATCAAATATAGGTTTCTTATAATATTGCAACATGATTCTTATCCATCATTCCTCTCTTTCCATCTATCTCAATTCTATCTTATTTCTATCTATCATCCTCTAGTCATCCTCTCCATTTCGAGAGCACACCCATGTTCTTTGAACCTGCATGTCCTCTTGAGGGGGCATACCAAAACCTCCTCATCATCCTTCCTCACCTTACCAATAATTGAGGCATCATGCCACTAGTCCTCATCCCTTTCTATCCACTATATTTTATTCTTCTTTGATACAACGCCACTCCTTACACTTGTGATGCTATATCAAAGAGGGAAAAAGTATAAACATCTAAATCTATCCATACCTGACCACACTTGAATTTATCCCATTCTATCCATTAATTAAATAAATAGTATTTATTTATTTATTTAATTCATCCTTATCCCATCCCTTAATTAAATAAATTTACATTTATTTAATTAAATCTAACCTTAGCCCTCAAATCTTCCAACTAAATAAATTAAATTTTAATACCTACTTAATTAATTTATTTAGGCTAATTAACCTCCATTACCATTTTTCTTATTATTTAATTCCACCTCACTAGTAATCCTTGTCCACTCAATCTTAGCCCTTGAATCCATTTACATGGATCAAGATCTAAACTTGTCACCATGTGACAAGTGTCCTAACCTACCTATCCTAGGCCCCTTGCTCACACATGTGTGAGCATATCTCTCTCACACATGTGAGGAAACCCTACCTCTTACACATGTCATATACATGTTACTTTACCTCTTACACATGTCATAGACATGTCACTTTCCCAAGCCACCATAGCTCTTACACATGTCATAGACATGTCTCTTTTATGTTCTTCCCAATGTGTGCTTACAGATTTATGAGAAATCCTTGCTCTTACACCTCCTTTCCTCTTGTGACACTTGTCACAAGGCTAATCCTCCATCATCTCATTCAGTCTTGACCCTCCATTTAGTCAATGCATTTGGGCCATTGATTTCACCTATCAAAAATCTATAAATTAAGGCATTTTCTCTCATTTTAATAATTCTACCTTCATCCTATCCTTATGTTGTCATTTTCTTCTATCAATCCTCTATCCCAACATCATGTTGTTGGTATAAACAACCACATTCCATCCAACTACAACATCATCAAGGAGCACATCAAGTAGACATGGGTGAATATACTTCAGCTCAATCCATGAAGTGAGAAATGTAAAGTCAAGGTAAATTGTTCTTCATTTCCATTTTATCTTTTTTTTTATGTCCTCTAACCTTTTAATCATTTTCACAACCATTGAGTATTTTAGGATTTATTTATTGTTTTAATTTATTAAATTTTTTATTTTACAATATTCGTAATTAATCAAAACTTAATTTTTAATTCCCTTTGTAGACACCTAAATTATTCCACCTAACCCTAATCATCATCATGCCATTGTTAACTGCATCCATTTATTGTTTATCACCTAATTAATTTATTAATCATTTATCACATCACATATTATTTATTAAATAGTAATTATTTCTCATTTAATCCCATTATCCATTTAATTATGTGATCTAATTTCCATTTTCACTCATCAATTAACTCCTCTTTTCTCTTTAGTCAAATTTTCCCTCCATCATCAGTTAACTCTTGTTCATATTAGAAATTCAATCTTCTCTCACCTTGGCTAATCCTTCTCCATTTTAGAAACCTCAATTAGTCTTCATCAGTTAACTAAACTTGAAATAGGAAACTTCATGTGCATAGTTATCCATCATTTTAATTATAAAATTCAATATTATCCTCTCATGACTTGAATTGGAAAATTTCTAATTTTAATTAAGTTGATTGCACTGATTTTCTAGTTAACTTAGGTTCTAATCCTCATCCACATCTCCTAGGTCTATAAACTCAGTCATTTTCTTCATCATTTAGATCTATCAAATATCTGAGCAGCTATTGTGAAAAATCTATCACTCATTTTCTTATTAATGTTATGCCATTTGAAATTTCATCCACATACCTTCAAGGTGAATCAACATTATCAATTTATTTTTGAGGTTTGTAGTGGATTTCATTGGTTAGAATTAATTTAATTCCAATTTATTTGCATTTAAGCTCTTAATTTTTAGCTTATGATTTTCAATGCTTACACCCTTAATATAGAAAAAATCACCTAACTAGAGAATCATTTCTCTTTCCTTCCACACTACCCAAATAATGACCAAAGAATATGGTAATCATGAAAACAACATGCTAATGAAAATGATCAGGCAACTAACCCCACAATTGGAAGACAAGATGAATTTTGATCATTATCTACTAATGCCAACAAAGATACTTGTGAATGAATAAACAAAGACCAACACTCTTTCATCAGACTGTCACCTTTTATTACATACAAAACCTTACAAGTGTATGTGTATGGAAATAACTATTTCTCAAAGGCATGATATGGTTATTGGTCACCTCGATCTACAACCCTTTGTTTGATGATACTATCTCTCCTCAACTAAGAGGGGGGAATATACTATCTTGCATCCACCTCATCAACATAGAGTAGTTAATCAATTAGTTACGTTAACATCATTTTTATTATAAGCTGACTAATAATCAAATGATCAACATTAGTGGTTAAACAAAAAAATTCAAATTTCTCACATCATTAAAGATGGCATCTATAGTTAACATGAATTTGACCATCAATATATATTGGAATAATTAAAATATAAAAACTATATTCTACTTTAGGTATCCATAGATTTAATTTGTATAACCCAATTATCTAAAATAAATACTTAAATTAATGGGATTTAATTGTTTAAAAATGGGGTGTGACATGATGAATTGGTCAAATTCCCTTGGGTACATGAAACAACTCAAAAAAAAGCAATTGAAAATTCCATGAAGACCATCCTTTCAATACTTATAGAAAAAATATAGGGAGTTTTTGAGGCCTTGTGAAACAAGATTTGCCTCATTTTATCACTTTGAAAAGAGTAATTGAAGAGAAAGAAACTCTAATATCTATTACTTATTCCACTAGGTGGCAAACAATTATTCTCTAAAATATTCTAAAGGAAATAACATAGAGCAAATTATTCTAAACATTAATGTATGAAAAAGTGCAATAATTTTTTTAAATGTGTGTGAATATATTATTGAAGCGCTTCACATCGATGATGAGAAAACCCCTTGTTTGGGCATGTTCTATGAGAGCATGAACTATTATACAAAAGCCACTTAAAAACTCAATAATGTGAAAATAAATTAAATGGAGATACAAGATACAATTGATACTAGATGAAGAAATATGTACACTTCTTTACATGTAACAACTTCCTATTTGGAGCCCAAATTATTTTATATAGATAGACATAGTGATAACAAAATTATGAGTGAGTTTTATAGCCATTGCGAGATTTGAACCAGATCTAGTAGTTGCATGTAAAATTGGGGACTAGTGTTGAATATACAAGTTAAAATAGGGGATGTTTGAACTTCCAACAACCAAATATAATATGCCACTTGTTGACATTCTTGGATACAAATGGTGGAGTTCCTATGAAGTATATATTCATGAATTACAATGATTTACTATTTGAGTATTAGACCAACGAGCAAGTTCATCATCTTGTGAGAGAAAATTGAGCTTCTTTGATCACATTCATTCTAAAAAAAAATGTGTTGTCTAGATGGTTGGGAGATCTTGTTTATATTCACATTAATTTCGACAAGGCTGCACCTTTTCTTGACAATCCAACAAATTCTAGAAGACATAACCATTATTGATGAACCCAACTTTTTGGATGATAAATTGAGTAGTGCATCTAGTGATGATGATATTGTGTCAACTCAATCAAGTGCCTTAATGACTTTGATATTTTTTGAAGCTTTTTCTTGAAAAAAATGATATTTAAAAATGTGATTTCATATGTATTTGATATTTTATCTTTGATAAGCTTATATCTTGGCTTATAAGTATGGACATCTTTTTTATATACTTTTCAAATCTAGTTAGCCATGTCATGATTCTTGCCTAAATCCCCCTAGATTTGGGTATGATCCATTTTCAATTCAAATCCTAATACGATCTGACATGAGATAGGACTAGGGAGTTGTTTTCACCTTGTGGGTTTGTCCCTAAACCTAATGCAATGAGCCTATCAAAATTTGGTTGTTAGTTGTAATTTTTTCATTGATCCTTCATCATGTTATGCCTCTCACTTAGCAAATACTTGCCAATTCCTAGTCATAACTGGTTGTTTTAGTTTGCATTATCAACACAATATTTGATTTTTTAAAAATGTGATATTCATTTGGAAAAAAATTAATAGGTAAAAATTGTACAAACTTCATTATAAAAAATATTACATGAGGTGATGTACATGCACTTTAAGCTTGATGGAATGCACTCCAAACTCCTTGAATTATCTTTGTACCCTTTACATTTGGAAAATTGCTATGATGTACATTTTTTCCTTTAATTATACTATACCCATGTTTGATGTTTAAAGATTATTGACATAAAAATATTATATATTTAAAAATCCAAATATAGATATATTTATTATTCTGTATTATTTTTACATAGAATTTAATCTCTTTGGAGCTTTTTTTTTTTTTTTTTTTAGACTGCAGGAATCGGGTAGCACGACCCCCTATAAACTGCAGTGCGCCTGGTAAACTTTTTAACGTGACCGGCGGCGTTGGCGCGACACGCCCTCCGGTACCACGGGACGGGGGGGAGACTAGAACTTGTGACCAGCAGAGCCGCAACGAAATTACTTAGCCAACCAAGCTAGGGCCCCTGCCCGTCTCTTTGGAGCTTAAAAACCCTTGTATAAAAGTATTATTTATATTTAATATTTTAAAATATTAAAATATATGTTTTTTAAATTTATTAAGGAATGAAGTTTAAATATAAAAGTAGTAAATACTATGTTATTTATTTATTTAGGAATTTTTTTTATGGTTTAAAATTTTAAATATAATTTTTAGAATATAATACAATTTTGAATTGAATGAAAGTTGTTTTGTGTATATATATATATATATTTTATTGAAAAATCTAATTTCAAAATTTTCAAACCTTCAAATTGAACTAGTGAACCTAAAAGCAAACATAAATTAAGATCGTTAACTTAGCTATTTGATAATGTTTTCCTATTTTGACAATCTTGTGAATTTATTTATTCTATTGAAAGTTATATGATAATAATGCATATATTTATATATTATAGACATTAACACAACCTTTTTTTGAAATTTTATTAATTGACAAATTTTGACACACTCAAAGATGAACATGAACAAAAATAGAAATAAGAAAAAAACTGATTTGATGAGTTGCAAGTCTTGGATTTCATGGTTTAAACCTAGTCAACTACAATGTAAGTATTGTTCACATTAACACATCCTTTACACTATTGGACAGAATATCCATTTACGAATTAGGGTAATAGATTAAAGAAAAACCTTTCTAGGGCTATAGTATCTAGTAAAGGAACACTGACCGATTTTGCCCCAACTTGTACTAAACTGGATTTAAGTAGAGGTTTAATGGAGGAGATGAATTTACCATATGCTAACAATGCTTGGATTTATATATTCGATAATATGAAAAATAGTCTAGGGGAGGCCAAATGGTACTTGCAGAAATAGATAAGCAAATGCGATAGAACATGACATATCTTGAGGGTTTGAGAAAATGCAAAATACAGAAGAGAATGAGATTCTCAAACAATAATGACTCACAAAGGATCACGTTTGGAATAGAAGCATTAGTGTGCTTCTCGGAAGGATCTTGGATTTTTTAAGTTTACAAGACGGAAGAGGATCTATTACATTTTGTTATGGAAAAATTAGATATTGAAAAAAGTATAAATTCAATTGGTGAATTTTTTGTAATCGCTAGAAGTTCATAGAAAATTTTGGTGAATTATCTTTTATTGAAACCAATAAAATATTTTCATAGACAATTTAAATCTGTTTTCAAATCAATAAAATATTTTTGTGGTGAAATAAGCTTGTATTAAAATTAGTAAAATATTTTCGTTAGCAAATTAAACTGTGTTAAAACTAATAAAATATTTTCATTGGAAAATTAAATCTGTACTCAAACCAATAAAATATTTTCATTATGAATTAAATCTGTTTTCAAACCAATAAAATAATTTTGTTGGCGAATTAAACCTATTTTCAAACCAATAAAATATTTTTGTTGATGAATAAAACTTGTATTCAAACCAATAAAATATTTTTGTGGAAAATTAAATTTGAATGCGAATAAAAATTATAGTGTGGGTGGTGAAAATATCAAATGCTAAATGATAATGATTAATTTACTTAGCAAATTTATAAGTTTTGATCAGAAGTGAGCAAAATTTATTGTGAGTCGATATTAGAGACAAATAAACTTGCATTAATGTTGAAGATTAGCAGTAGTTGATCAACTTGATAACACTTCAAGTCATGCCATGAGTCATTTCATTCAGTGCAATTGGAATTAATATTGGCTCCATTAATGGGGACTATAAATTATCATCGAGGGTATGTTCGCAAGCTCAAAATGACAAAGATGGATACATCTTTGCATCTAGTTAATTCACAAAGGCAGATGGCTTTTTGGGGTGTCATTATGGATGTAAGGTTGAAATTAGTGTTTGATGTTTCTGAGTGGTTAGAGCTAGAGGCTGTGAAGTTGGTGTTTGGTTGCGAATTCTTACATTCAGAAGAACACTACAGAGTAAACACAAATGTCCCCTCACACTTTGTGGTGGTGCTGCTAGATTTGGAGATTTTGAAAGTTATGGTTTTGACAATGGCTCGAGGCTATTAATAAAGCAATTTTACCTAGGGGGAGTAGAGGACGCCATCGTGGCTACGAGAATTGGGATTGGTATTTTATGGTCGAAGGACCTTCCTCGGCTATTAGTCTCAGGGGTTTTGGTTGTTCAAATCCCCTTCTTACTGGATTTAGAGGGTGCAAAGCTAACATGACACAAGTTTTGTGTGGCTAGGGCTTGCAATTTTCTTAAGAATTTCTTGTTGTTAGAACTTGCAAATAGGTGGGGTTGGATCAACAAGTTTTTCTGGTTTGTGAAATCAGGGGCAGGGAATTCAAGTTTGAAATGATGTTTGTAATTTTTTGTTTAAAGTAGTTAGGGGCTCGTAGGCCAATATCTAGCACCAAGCCTTGCGTGGCTTCATACCACAACTATAAATGATTCATGTAAAAAAAATATATTTTTTAATTAATACAATATGCAACCTAGTGTTGCTCGTACATATTTTAAAAAAGTAATATATACCAATAAAATATTTCTTTGGCGAATTAAATTTGTTTGAAAATATGCAAATAATGTCATATTTGTAAGAGTACTAAACAAAATTTGTATTAGGGTTGTGTATTCTTTCTTCTTTATTCATTGTGATATTATGAAGTCTTCATGGTATGTCATGCTAGTTGCTACTCAATATTTTTTATATTTTATCATTCAATGAACGTTTGATGGATGGTTGTAGTTGCATTCTAGAATAAAATATTCAAAGTGTTAGTATTGTGAACTCAAACCTCTAGAAACACCCTAGAACTGTTAGATTTATGAAGATCGATGTTTGACCTTTTATTCACGTGTTATTAAAACACTTAAGTCTTCATGGTGTGTCATGCTAGTTGCAAGCCAAATGTTTTATATTTTATCATTCAAAGAGTATTTGATGGACGACTCCAGTTGCATTTCAAAATGAAATGTTTGAAGTGCTAGGGTAAACCCACAAAAGTGGTCTACAATTCGAGTGAGGAAGGAGAAGTTGCAAAAAATTCCCCCATGCAAAAAAATTGGTTTTTGGGGGTTCGAATGAACCAAAAGGAGGTTCGCTAGAACCCTGGTTTGAGCGAACCCATTAAATGCAGGGTCCTACCATTCCCAAGAAAAAACCAAAAGAAAAGCTTTGTGGAAAGGGGGTTCGCTTGAACCCCCCTTTTCCCCCCTTCTCCCCCTTTGGCACCAAAAAACTCCAGAAATTTTCCCTTGGAAGCTCAAGTTGAGGATGAAAATGGAGGAGACTTCATAGATCCAACTGGATGATGGTAGTCCTCAGAACGAGCTGTAACGCCATAGAAAATTGCACTATAGAAAACAAGAGATCATTAGAAGCAAACATGCAATACTATATTAAATCTAGAATGCAAATCTAAATGTTAAGCAACAAAGTACATATGAAAGTAAAACGTAAACAAAACTAGAACAATCTCACCAATTTTGAACGTATTTCCATGATTCATCTCGATTTCCCTTCTCCATTTCGCTTGTGTAGTATAATTTCCCTCAGATTTCTTGTAATTCGTGTAAGTATAGCTTAAGATAGTGATTAGCAAAATATCGAAGATTCAAGACAAAGTGCTCACAAGATTCGAAAAGAAATTTTGATTTCGAGAGAGATTGGAATGAAGAATGACAAATCAATTTATAGAAAATTGATTATTCGAATGACAGGTCAAGATTGAAAGATCAACGGATGGTTGAGATCGACAGATTAGACATGCATTCTGATAACTGTCAGTATTGACATGAGTGATACAAACTAGAAATAGGATTAAAGATTAAATAAATGATGTAATCTTCAGTTCGGCATTCGAAAACATAAGAAATATCTTTGCATGGCAAAGATGAAGATTGATTATAACGACTCTCGTTCGAATGCACGCACAACATTTAATTAATTAAATAAGAATATTTAATTAATATGCATGTGCACGCAAATGAGTTAGAACTGGACGATTGAATGATTTGAAGAAGATTACTCGAGGCATACTCGACATCAAATGAAGAGTTAATGGCGATTGAAATAGATGTTGAGTGAGTAAAAGTGAATACTTAGATAACTCACATAATTATCTAAAATATAGAAGAATGTGTTAAAATAGAATTAATGAATTAAATAATTCATTTAATTCAATACTGATATTTGGAGAATGAAGGGATTTAAATGAATAATTAAATAAAGAATTTATTTAATTATAGTTGAAATATGATAAAGAGTAAATTAAATAAGAATTTATTTAATTTGACAAGAAGGATAAGGTTAATTAGTAATATAATTAAATAGAAAGCGTTTATTTAATTAATCAGATAGAATAAAGAAAAGTGAATTAATTAAATAATTAAGATTATTTAATTAATAGAAGAATTAACAGAAAGTGAATTAATTAAATAATTGACATTATTTAATCATGACCATGAAGAATAGAAATAATGACGAATATGGAAGTCGCAGGTCTAAACCAAATTTTGATGTCTACATTTGCCCCTCTTTGATACAATGTCATTTCGGCGTTGTGTCAAAGAAAATCGATAAGAAATATGCCCTAGTAATGCTCCAGATTAGAATAGGTGAAGGTATGCCCCCTCGGGAAAATTGACAAATTTCAAACAAATTCAGAAAAATTTGGAAATGCTCCCGATTAGTCCGCTGGATAGGCAAAAATGCAGTGCAGCTTGCGGAATTGGGTTTGGAAATGGGAGGGACGGGTACAGGATGATCGAAAATGGGAGTTAACATGACCAATAGGATAGGAATGCCACCTAAGCCCTAGGTATATATAGGAATAGGGTTGAAAATCTATTCATTTGCACCCACCTAGTTGAGAAATTGAGATTTTGCTCTGACTTTATAGCAAGGATGTCTCCAGTTCTAGCCACTCATCATCACGCATACAAGATCCGGACATACCAGAGACCAGCCGGCGCGGACCCCCCGATATGGACCTAAAACTTGCCTTTTGAAATTTTTGATTTGCGCGTTATTTAATGCATTTAATTCATGTTTTACGTATGCATCACTTTAATTATGAACCGCATATGTGTGCGCGAACGACACATTTGCTTGCGAAAAATCGCATTTGTAATTTAACGTCGGTCAGTTTGAATAATTTTCTGCGGTTAAATGCATTTGTTGATTTCTAAAATGCATTTGATTTTATGAATCACATTTGCATTTAGAATAGCCGCATTTGATTGTTGTGAAACACATTTGAATTTATTGCTCCACATGTTTTATTTTGTAACGCAAATGACTGTAGTGTGACGCATGTGCAAACAAGCAACGCATTTGAATTTACTGCACCACATTTGTGTAATAATGAAGCATGTGAAGTTTATAAACTGCATGCGTTTAAAAGCAACGCATATGCAAAAGAACGACGCATTTGCATTTTTTTGTAATATAGTCATTTTGCACTAGAATAGATGATTGAAGCTGACATGAGGCATATATAATGCCATTGCAGGTTGTATTGGACACGATTTACACACGGGAGTTGAGACCCACCACGTTTCGATTCAGAGATAGCTTGCGGCCGGTTGAGCGACAGGTTCTATGGCATCTGGGTTTATTACATGTGACTGATATGCCCCAGATTTGGGCAAATCGGGGACTATTGACAGCGCTATGTGAGAGGTGGCACTTGAAGACATCATCCTTCCACCTACCGACTGGAGAGGCCACGGTGACCTTGGAGGATGTATATAGGATTCTTAGATTGCCTATTAGAGGCACACGGGTAGCATATGACACTCAGAGGGGTGCTGCCGAGATGTGTAGGTACTACCCTCATGCTAACATTAGACAGCTAGGGTTTGATGATTATAAGATTAGGTGGCAAGTATTGGCCCAGAGGTATAGACAGTTGGACTGTCTATTGGCTACATTGATAGGCAGTATAGTATTGCCATACTGCCGAGGCCATGGGTTTCCTGTGGGATGGAGGGAGATGTTAGTGGGCATGCTCGAGCGACGAGTTGTGTATGCCTGGGGTTCTTGTGTGCTTGGGATGTTGTACTTCCATCTAAATGATATTGCTTACAGAGAGGCACAGTCGATGAGCTGCGGTACCACGCTCCTGATGATATGGGCGTGGGAGCATATCGCTATTTTCAGACCACCTGTTATAGTAGACCTACCTCATGGAGCTCCATACGCCTTCCGTTATGCGGGGGCGACCACACAACATCATATTGGGGATACAGGCTATTTCAGACATGCCATAGATACCATGCAGCAATTCACATGGAGACCATACTTGGGCTGCGAGGAGTGGTCAGATGAGGACGAGCACTTGCCATTTTGTAGACAGGCACAGTACTTGGTGGGACAGACAGTGTCTCATGTGCATATTATAGAGCGGCAGTTGCTCGACCGAGTCCTGAGATAGTTTGGAGAGGTACAAGATGTACCTCGAGGGAGAGCAAATTTTGCCAGATCCTCACGGGAGGTCTCACTATGGGGGCCAGAGATTCCAGTGGCTATAGCAGAGGCGAATATTGATGCACTACAGGCACTTCCATGGGGATGGAGGGACGGACCAGCAGACCCAGGGACCACTCCAGAGTATGATCAGTGGTGGGCAGCACATAGGCCAATCCTGTTGACAGACCCAGAGCAACCAGCACTGGTAGAGCAGCGTGGGATAGGTCCACAAGGTAGGCGAGGCAGAGGGAGAGGTCGAGGAGGCAGAGGAGGCTGTGGTGATGGAGGGGATGATGGCAGAGGTGGACGACGTGGAGGTAGGAGAGGGAGACGTGGTCGAAGGGGACGAGGACTAGCCTTGTCATCGATCCGGGAGGAGGGAGGAGGAGAGGAGGATGTAGCCATGCTAGATGTGGCCAGAGGTGGAGAGGAGGATGTTGCTCGAGGTGGTGAGGAGGATGTAGCTAGAGGTGGTGAGGAGGCACAACCGGTAGAGGCAGCCATTCCAGACATCCTAGATATCCCATATATCCCGGCAGAGGAGGAGGCGGATGCCGAGGAGGCAGGCAGAGAGGAGGCAGAGGTTGATGCTTTGGGGTTGTTAGGTGTGTACCAGGAGGATGATGACGAGGATGACGATCATGAGAGAGAGATCTGAGATCAGATCCTGGAGGAGTTGGATCAGGAGGAGGATGGGAGAGACAGGGCCAGACAGGATGAGAGAGGGGCAGAGGATCCAGACACAGATACATTGCGAGCCTAGGTTGCATCCTTGGAGGATCAGATGAGAGTATTGATGGCCAAGAGGGATGCCTATCAAGTGGAGAGAGACAGAGCCTTGATGGATAGGGATCAAGCCATAGCTCGGCGACAGGAGACTGAGTAGAGATTCATAGAGTTTAGGGCATTATGTACATGACCATCAGCTACATTTTCCAGAGAGCTAGTCAGAGCTGGAGAGAGGGAGAGATACTATCGGGACCTATATGAGGCAGAGGTTCCCCTAGAGAGACGGGCTCCCAGTTTTTCAGCAACACATAGTAGTAGGTCTCAGACTAGGACCCACACGTGGACAGTTAGCACAAAGGGGGTGGATCAGCCACGTAGAGCAGGGCCATATGACAGACCTCCCGCATCTCAGAGATTAGCAGGTTCCCAACATCATTCTCCCACACACTCCCGGCATGATGGCAGTGGAAGTTCAGGATAGAGATATTGCTTGAGATTATTTTGAGACATTGTATTTTGATCTTATAGCCTGCGGGCTTCCATGTATTATTATTATGACATTGTGATGTGACACATTTGAGCGAGATATATATATATATATATATATATAAATATATATATATATATATAAATATATATATATATATATATAAATATATATATATATATAATATATATATATATATATATAAATATATATATATATAAATATAAATATAAATATAAATATATATATATATATATATATAAATATATATATATATGATTTTAGCGGCGATTCTCATGATATGCACTTCTATTGATTGATTATGCAGTCCTTATTTGTACATGTGATGTTTAGATGATATGCCTATGTGATGTATGATTCTATATGATGTATGCCATTTAGAACTATGAGATGCAATATAATGTGAATGTGTATGATGGATACTACATGTATGTTATACAGACATAATGTGATGTATGTATTTACAGTTGCTTTGTACATGGAATACTTATGATATGTATGGTTTTTGATGATTTTCTATTATGCCATGATGATTTAGATATGAAATATGCCTATTTGTATGTATGTTTCTAACATGTATGTTGATGCAGGATAAGGTATAATGTTTTGTGTCACAGGACTCCGTCATAATGCAAGAAAGAAGAACTGTTAGCACGGAAAGAAAGATCGACAAAGAATGAAAGACAGAAGATAGATGTTAGTATTAGGAATCTTCAACATTTTTCCGTATCACAAAAGGTATTGCACTTTATCATCATTGGGCGGGACTAATACAAATGGAGAAAAACACCATGATATGACATAGATCAAGGTGTGCAAGGTCATCCACTTGCTAATAACAGATAGTCGCAGACAAGGATTGTCATTAACTCATACTAAGGGCACAAGTTGCCCCATCAGGACAAACCACAGACAGCAAACAAAAGAAAAGATGGTTCATGAGACGTCATTGCTCCTCTAAATCGCTCATGGGACATCTTTGAGGAAACTAGTAACATGACTCAAAATCAAATTTAAAAGATACGGCAGACCAAAGAAAATAGAATTCTGATACATCATTGCTTCTCTAAATCCTTCATGGGACATCCTTGAGAAAGCTAGTAACATGAATCCCAGTCATCAATTCAAAATAAATGATAAGATAAATAAGCCATAGAGTAAAAAAGCCAGTAAAATATTTGCCAAAACTTGATCTTGTTTGTTTGATTTGTTTGATTGATAAAAGGATTGATTGATAGAGCCTAGTTTCAGGAGATACACATACCAGATAAGACTGAGTCTGGTTTCGATGTTATGACTATCTGTATAAGGCATGACAAAGCCTGGTTTCAGAAAGACATGTATCGTATAAGACGTTGAGTCAGATGCCGTTGATGTGATAACCTGTGTAAGGCTATGTTTGATTGTGTGACCTTGTCGATTATGTAGGAAGGACTCATCCTGAATAAGACATAGGTTGACTGTTTTGATAACATCTACTTCCAAGAAGGCCACATCCTATAGCAGACTGTAGTTGATCTGTTTTGATTGTTTTGTTTGACAAGTTGTTTGATTTGACTTAGAGATATTGCTAACTTGTTCACCAGATTAATGCATGATTTGAGATGATGCATGGACAAATAACTGCATGTGATGACAAACCCTAAAGGACTGACCTAGTGTGGCCTCGGGGGCTCATCGATTGATGGCCTTTCCTACGTTGTACATGCAAAGACCTCGTAGTTCGACTTGACAGCGACCGACAAGACTGACTACCAATAGAAGATGTGTGTGAAAATGAATGTGACAAACCCTAATGGACTGACCTAGTGCGGCCTCGGGGGCTCATCGATTGATGGCCTTGCCTACGTTATACACACAGAGACCTCATAGTTTGACACGACCAACGACCTTGTCATATAGACATGTGGATTAAATCATGAATTTATACAAACAAACCTAAACGGACTGACCTAATGCCTCGAGGGCACATCGGCAGATGGCCTTGCCTACGTCCAGTCACAGAGGCAACGTAGTTCGACAAACGACAAAGACTGACAAGTGCGACTGACTCTGACTCTGTTTTTGGATTTTTGAAATGTTTTGATTTTTTTGTCCTTTTGAAGTTTTCAGATGTTTTTGTGGATTTTCCATGGTTTTACGTCTTCAACATAGCCAATGTAAAGAACCAATATGACACATGTCAAGTGTTTGCCCCTAGTCAAGTATAAGACCAATTGATTATGAATAGGGTAAGATGGGGGATATGAAATGCACTCGATGTCAATCGTTCCAAGTTATGGGAAAGACTACCACTTATTAGGAATGATATATACAAGCGATGGACACAAAAGATAAGGGATATGTACAGGGATAGGTGGTACGTACATGGATAAGGACTATGTACAGGGATAAGGACTATGTACAGGGTAGATTAGAATAATAATAGACAAAGGAGCAGAGTTGAGTACACATGGCCCCTGTTTGCCAGGTTTTCACCATGGTACCTATCCAAAGTGCCACCGAAGTGGTTTTCACTATTGGACGAATGATTTGTCTTTACTATTTTCCAAATTATCTTTTTTTTTTTTTGGTGTTACCAAGATGCCTGTTTGCCAAGTTTTCACCTTGATAACGATTTTTGTGATTTTCTGATTTTTTTGTATTTTTGCTAATTAAGACAAAGGCTCCCAGAAGCTATGCGCAGAACTTCTTCAAATGCATACTATTTATTGGTGAGGCCAATGGTTCTCCTTTAGGAGTAGAAAGTTGGTATGCTCCTGATCCAAAAGCTTCTGTAACAACATAAGGTCCTAACTAGTTAGGTTCAAACTTTCCTAGTTTTTCTCTTTCTGCTTGATTCTTTGGGTTCTCCATCAAAACCAGGTCACCAATGTAAAAGTTTCTGTTCAATACCTTTTTGTTATAGCTACGACAAAGGCGATTCTGATATGCTTGGAGATGGTCTAATGCCTTCTGTCTTCGCTCATCTAGGAATTCTAGCTCATGGAGTCTCGACACTCGGTACTCTTCATCATCAATGTGGCCTTTCAAGGATACCCTTAGGGAAGGAATCTCGACCTCAATAGGTAGAATGGCTTTAGAACCAAATACAAGTGAATAGGGAGTAGCGCCAGTAGGGGTATGGATACTTGTACGATAAGCCCATAAGGCAGGGTTGAGCTGTAAATGCCAGTCACGACCAACATCATTGACAGTCTTCTTGAGGATTCTAATGATGGTCTTGTTAGATGCCTCTGCTTGGCCGTTACCTTGTGGGTAGTATGGAGTGGAAAAGTGATGTTGGATATGAAATTCATCACACAAGTGACAAACTTCTTGGTTCTTAAATGGGCGGCCATTATCAGTGATTATGGACTGAGGGACACCATATCGACAGATGATATAGTTCAGGATAAATCTAGAAATTTGTGTGCCGGTAATGTATGTCATAGGAATGGCTTCAATCCACTTCGTAAAGTACTCAGTGGCAGTGATAATGAACTTGTGCCCATTAGATGATGTAGGGTGGATCTTACCTATGAGGTCGATTCCCCATTGGGAAAGGGCCATGGTGACGTGATAGGACGGAGCTCCTGTGCTGGGGCATGTATCAAGTCTCCATGAACTTGGCATTGACGACATTTCATTACAAAGACATATGAGTCTTTTTCCATAGTAGGCCAGTAATAACCTAGTCTCATAATCTTTTTGGCTAAGGTAGGACCGCTAGAATGGGAACCACATATACCCTCATGCACCCCATGCAAGGTTGCTTGTGCTTCAGTAGAATCAAGGCATCTCAGTAGGGTATTATCTAAGGCGCATCTATATAGGGTGTCTCCAACGATGGTGTATTTGGCTGACTTGCGGAGGAATGTCCTACGTTGGTTATTTGATAGGCCAGTGGGTATGACTTCGACATGAAGGTAATCATAGATTTCTTTGTACCATGTGGAATCAGGACCAACAATGTCACACACCATTTCAAAATCTGGGATATCATAGGCTGGGACCAAAAGTTGTTCTAACAAGAACTCAAACTTAGGCATGTTGTTAGGAATGTCAAGAAGTGATGCAATTGTAGCCATAGTGTCAGCTGCTCTGTTTAAAACACGAGGTATTTGATGAAATTCAACTTTGTCAAAGTACTCTTTAAAGCTATCAGCCATGCGCTTGTATGGAGCAAGCTTCTCATCCTTAGTCTCATAATCATCAGTTACCTGTCTAATTACTAGTTGAGAATCCCCATATACTTGTAAAATCTTAATTTTCCACTTGACTGCCATGCGTAACCCTGTCACTAGAGCTTCATACTCTGCCATGTTGTTAGTGCACGGAAATGCAATCCTGAATGACTTAGGGATGGAATCACCCTGTGGTGTAATAAATAATATACCAGCCCCTGAACCATGATTTGTATGTGAGCCATCAAAGTACAGTTTCCATGTTATGTTTGTGTCAAATGTGAATATGAACTCATCAGGAAAGTCTGCAACTAAGGGATGATCTGCTTGTATGGGTGTGTCAGCTAACTGATCAGCAATGACCTGTCCTTTGATAGCTTTTCTTTCTACATACTGGATGTCATACTTACTAAGTATCATAACCCATTTGGCTAGTCGTCCTGTTAATGCTGCCTTGCTGAGAAGATATTTCAAAGGGTCTATTTTAGCAATCAACATTGTTTGATGGTTTAGCATATAATGTCTCAATTTTTGAGTAGCGAATACTACTGCAAGACAGACACGTTCAATAGTACTATAGTTGAGCTCATAACCTACCAAAGTCTGACTGATATAATAGACTGCCCTTTCATGACCTTCATCGTCATTCTATGTAAGCAATGCTCCAAGTGATGAATGGGTTGTTGTAATATAAAGAATCAAAGGTCATCCATCAACAGGTGGCATTAAGATTGGTGGTGTGAGTAAATATTCTTTAATCAGTTGAAAAGCCTCTTCACACCTAGCTGTCCATGCAAAGGGTACTCCTTTCTTAAGTAAATGTTGAAAATGATGTGTCTTGTCTACTAGTTACACTATAAATCTTCTGATAGATTGCAACCTTCCCTGTAATGTCCTTAGTTGACTGAGATTAGTGGGTGGTGGCATGTCCATGATTGCTTTCACCTTAGCAGGGTCCACTTCAATGCCTCGTCTAGAAATAATATAACCTAACAGCTTTCCTGACTTGACTCCAAACACACATTTCTTTGGGTTGAGTCTCACTTTATACTTCTCTAGCCTTTGAAATATCTTGTCTAAAACCTATAAATGTTCTGCCCTTGTCTTAGATTTTGTAATAAGGTCATCGACATAATCCTCCATACAAGTGTGTGCCAGATCATGAAATATAGTAGTCATGGCACGTTGATAAGTTGCTCCTGCATTTTTAAGTCCAAAGGGCATAACATTCCAGCAATACGTTCCCCAAGGACAAGTGAAAGCCATCTTAGGTTGGTCTTCAGTGGCAATTCTGATCTAGTTATATCCTGAAAATCCATCCATAAGGGATAACATCTCATAACCTACTGTCATGTCAACTATCATGTCTATGTTAGGCAAAGGGAAGTCATACTTAGGACAAGCTTTGTTGATATCTCAAAAATCAGTGCAGATGCGGATGCCCCCAGTTGGTTTTGTGACTGGTACAAGATTGGAGATCCAATCAGCATAGTCGATAGATCTGATGAAACCAACGTCTAACAATTTCTTGAGTTCCACCTTGACTAATAAAGCAATTTGTGGATGCATTTTTCTCAGCTTATGTTTCACTGGCTTGGCACCTAGTTGTAAGGGAAAATGATGTAGAACAAGTTCAGGATCTAACCTCGGCATGTCAGCATATGACCAAGCAAAATTTATCTATCTCTGTTCAAAGAAGTTATGAAATTCTGGCTGTTCTTCAGTTGTCAATGACACTGCAAAATAAACCAATCGAGGATTCTCTTTGGTACCTATGTTGACTTCCACTGATTCTTCAACGAGCATGGGTGACTTTTCCTATGCAACGGGGAGAAATTTCAAACCTCCATCCTTAGGTGCCTCAGAGAGATTTTCACCTTCACATGCATCCTTTCTTTTTACTTTTTCATTGTCTAAAGGTGCCTTTCGGTTTTCACCTAGAGACTCATCCTTTTTATCTTGTTTATTCTTTTTCTCATTTTTGCGACTGGAGGGTTGAACAGATTCCCCAAAATATGCTTTGTTGTCCAAGTCAATGGTAAAACTAGCCTTATGATCCCTGTTAGGTATGCCTTCTCGTAATCCCAGGAACTTAGCAATTGCTTTGTCATTCTCAAAAATGTCCAAGATGGGTGTGTCTTGTTGGTCCCAATCAATGAGCTGGGGATAAACTAAGGGCATGTCATCGTCGGAGTTGTCAAAGTCTAATGGGGTCAAGGTAAAGATCGAATTATTCATGTGATTACAAAAGTCTTGTACCAGGTCTGTTTTGCTCTTAGGTTTGGGCCTAGGTGGATTGATAGATGGGCCTAATGCCAAGGTTTGACTATTAGAAACAGGTGGCTTAGGTTGCCAAGAGGTAGGATCAAGTGATTCCCAATAGTAGTGTTTAAACCACTCTTCTTTTGTCATTTTCTTTGGTGGACATGAATTTAAGGGATTGGGTGAGGAACTTAACATCAAATCAAGTTCTCCAAATAACTTATCAAGGTCCATGGAAGAAGTAGAAGATAGGGAATCCCACTCATAATCGTTAGAGTCAGGGGAGTCACAATGATATTGGTCCACTGGTTCGTGAGATGTATTAATATCTTCTGAAGCATGTACTTCTTCAAGAAAGGGTAATGGGGTACTAGGAACGCTAATTTGGATCAGTTGAAACCCTAGCCCTACTCCTCTTGGCCACTGAGAAACAAATATTGGTTCAATTCTGCCATCTTGGTTTAAGCCTAAACCACTTTGTCCATCATATCCTTTGCTTTGCATGATTTTGAAACCCTTTCCATATAAAATTGTAGGAATATGAGCAAGTAAAAGGGGTTCTTCATCATCTTCCCTATACAGCCAGGAAGTGACATCTTCTGCATCTACAACCTCTTTGCTTAATTCACCCCATTTAGTGAAAGTTGTTGTGGGGGGAACATGTATAGTGATCATAGATTGTCCCCTACCTGTTGTAGGTAAACCATATGACTTAGGAGGAACCAAATGGCTAACACAATAAGAAGTTTTCATTTAATACTCTCCACAACCCTTGTCTTGGATCTCAACCCTAGGAGTGGTAGGAAATGAGAGTGCAACAGATGTTCGAGTGAGTGTGGATAGATCAACATAAGAGGATGAATTGGACGATGAGGCCTCTTGGTTCACTGGCACTTGACGTTGGGGGATCTCCTTTAGATTAGTGCAATACTGGAAAGGATCGGGATCACCATCTATAGTTATTTCGGTGCCATTATAAGGGAATTTAAGACACTGATGATACGTGGAAGGGACCGCCTTCATGGCATGAATCCATGGTCTACCTAGTAGAAGGTTATAAGGGAGGGTGAGATCCAAGACCTGGAACTTTGTCTCCATTACCGTAGGACCAATTCTGATAGGAAGTGTTACCACCCCCTTTGATTTTCGTTCTTCATCATCATAAGCCTTAATGACAATACTCTTGGTGGTGTCCACGCATACTTCTGAAATACCTAATGCCTTAATCAGTTTTAAAGTGCATAGATTTAACCCTGCTCCTTCGTCTACCAAAACTCGTCTAACCTTGGTGTCATCAACAAGGACTTCTAGGTGTAAAGGGTCATTGTGGTTCGTCTTTTCAGTGGCATAGTCTTGTTCAGAAAATGTGGCATGATGGTTATTGGTCAAGTAGCCCACCATTTCTTGGAAATGATTGACATCTAGGTCATTAGGGACCGTGGTATTCTGTAAAGCTTTATCAAGGATAGACCGATGCTCAGGGGAAATACGCAACAATTCCAAGATTGAGATTTGGGCTGGGGTCTTCCCCAACTAGTCAAGAAGGTTATACTGTAACTTGGAAGGTTGGGGTGTTTGCTGCGATGGAGGGCCTTGAATAGTGAATTTAGTACGACGAGTATTGACTGCACACTCAGGATTAGCATTGATAGTAATGGTATTGATGTTTTCATCAGTGACACGAAGGCAATGAATGACTTTGCCACTATCATAATCATGTTTGATACTCACATAGTTGGCTGACATATTGGTCTTAGTACTCAAACTAGGGACAGTTCCTTTCCCATGGTCATGTAGTGGGTCCGAAAAGACTTGATGATCAGTGTTCGATGTCTTTTGTTTTTGTCCACTAACTTCAATAATCCTCCTTTCAACAAGATCCTGTATGATATTCTTTAGTTGTCGACAGTTTTGTAGGTTATGTCCCTTAGTCCTATGATAGTCACAAAAGGCATTGTCATCCCACCAAGCTAGTTTAAACTGTCCTGGATCGTATTGTCTTGGTTCCTGCAGCTGTATGAGGTTATGTTGTTTGAACACCGACTCAATGGGTTCCCCTAAGGGAGTGAACTCACGTTTTTGAAACCTTCTTGGTTGTGGACGTTGAGTATTTTGGACCACGTTAGGAGGTTGATTGACAACATTAAGTGTGTTGGCAAAAGTATGAGGTCCTTGTAATGTGATGAGAGGTCCTGCTTGTAGTGTTTTAGCATCAACTACCCCATCATTGGTGACATTTTTGTTGCGAGACCAGAATCTATTTCTGTCAGTGGGGGTGTTTTGTACGATTGGATTTTGATTGGATGTTGTTGTCTTGAGTTCACCCTTTTCAATGAGATCCTTCTCTATTATCACCCCTTTTTCCACTAGTTCTGAAAATGAAGTACAACAATGTACCCTTAAGTTAAGCCTGAGTTTAGCATGAAGGTTTTCTTGAAACACTGTAACCTTTTGTTTCTCGGGTATTTCAACAGGACACCTACTAGCAATAGTTCTCCATCTCTGGAAGAAAGTAATGAATGTTTCCCCTTCATCTTGCATTGTGTGACACAAGGTTGCTATGTTTATCTCGTGGTCTATGTTGAAGGAGAATTGCTCCACAAATTTCTCAACTAGTTCACCCCAAGATCTAATGCCAAAATCTAGACCCGAAAACCATTCTAGTGCAATTCCTACAAGACTTCGTGGAAACAGCCTCATAAGATACGTGGGGTCATAAGCGAAATCTATGCATATGGTAGAAAATTCCCTAATATGTTCTATTGGATTTCGTTTGCCATTGTACTTAGGAAGATTTGGTATGACATATCTGTGAGGGAAAGGTGTCATGTACAATGATCTATCAAAGGGGAATGGGCATATGTCCTTTGTTGAGAATGATTTCTTAGTTGACACCGACATGTTATCCATTTGCATTTGTAATGCATGCATTTGTGTTTGTAGGACGTCAACTTGGGTCAAAGATGTGCTAGGAGGATTATGCGGATCCGGGTATGTATTCTGAAATCCAAAGTCTTGTGATGGGTTTCGATTAAATTTTGGCATCTGAGGTGGATTTGGATTCAGAATGTTCGTAAATGTGTTCTGATATGGAATCGGCATAAATTGGTGTTGACCTGAAATCTGTGTAAATGGATTTTGAGTACCACTTTGGAAAAAAGGATTCTGATTCAGAATTGATGTAAATTGGTTTTGACTTGGAATCTATGTGGACGGATTCTGACTACCAATTTGTGGCAAAGGATTTTGATTCGGAGTCGATGTAAATTGATTCTGAGTACCAGTTTGGGAGAGTAGATTCTGACTCAAAAACTGTGTGAACGGATTCTGATTGCCATATTGGAAGGAGGGAATGCCCCCTGTTTGTGTAATCCGTGGTATAGTACTAGTGACTTGAGCACTAGGTATGGCCATCGACTGTGGTATGGTACTCGTGATACTAGCATTGGGTATAGTCGTTGACTGTGAACTTGTGGCACTGACATAAGGTGTAGAGGCTAAGGTTTTAGACCTTTTATTCCCAACAAGAGGACCGAAGGGAGTAGATGATGAAGCCCCTACAGTGAAGTTAAATCCTGATGTCATGATAGATGTACCAAATGGGGACGTATGGACTGTCGTACTTTGTGTAGACGTGCTAGATGGCATAGTCATGCTGACCTGAGGTATAGTAGTACTAGCAGTCGTAGTATTTGTCCCTTGTGTAGGTTGAGTTTGTAAGGTGCTAATATCAAATCCTGGAGGTAAAGTAGCACCTTCAACTAGCAATTTTCCTAAAAATTGTTCACGATCATTTGCTAGGTACTCATCTACAAAAGAGGCAAACTCAGGGTCCTGTGCGGCAGCCTCTATGTCCTCTACTGCAATATGTCCTTGAGTGTTTCTAGTGGTGAATTTGTCTAATAGAGTCTTATGAGGTCTTGAAGAAAATGGATTGATGAACTCGTTTGGGTTTGACATGTTTTCTCTCTCTCTCTTCTCTTAGACCTAGTTTCAACCATGTAAGATAAGCTCAATATGCGGGAAATGCAAGACTATATCTATGAACAATATGACTCTAGTCTATGTTTTTGGGATTTTCCTATGCAAAATAAGGGATGTCCTAGGATGACACTAGTCTAGACCCTAAAGATGCAAAGTCTAAGCAAGGCCCTAAAGTGATCAATTCTATGAACCCAAGATGAAGAGACCAACTGCCTAAAGTCAAACCAAGGTGTCAATTTAGTTAAGTCAAGGAACCAATGTAGGACGAGGATCAAAGACAAGTTGAGTTTCCTAACTAGACTGATGAGCTAGGAGGACTCTCTGTAGGACAAAGTATAAGATGATAGGACCAGGTTCAATGACAAATTTCGTTGACACTATGATTTTTCTAGAGTATAGATGGTGGACTACTCCTAAAGTTTATAAAAGTGACCTTTCTAGAAATCTAATGCAAGGTAATAAGTACCCTAAGATGAAGCTAAACTCTAACTTAAGACAAATAGGGTAACGACTAAATGATCCTAAAGTATGCAAAATTGAGCAAATCATTTCAGGTTTCTGTTCAAGGACTGTTTGTGTGAAGACAATTGAAATTGGTGCAAATGTGTTGACTAGACAATGACTATAAATCCTGGTTTTCTAATAATCAGACAGATGCATCTCAGGATTTAACAGATGTGGTTCAAAAGTAACAGTTGCGGTCTAAACTGACAGATGCGACTCAAAATTTACCGGATGTGACTCTAACTGACAGATGCGACTCGGAATATAACGCATGCAATTTTTCCAAAGAAAATGCGAGCTAAACTAACAGATGTGACTCTAATTTTGATAGATGCAACTGATAATGACAGATGCGACTCAAAATTTAACAGATGTGACTCCTGATAACAAATGTGACTTTCTGGTGAATAGTTGCGACTCTCTGTGAATTTTTAGTGACATGAAATTTAAAATGACTCCGTTTTTCATGTTCAAATTTTGACAATCAAAGAAAATTATAAGACAAAGTATTTTCAGTTTCAATTTTGGACTCAAGAACGTTTAAAGTGATAACATACAAGCACATCCTAATAGGCCAAAGGCCTAGGGTTTGTATACTTGGTATAGCCCACCAAAATACCCCAGATTGGTGATGAACACCTTTCCTTCTCGAGAGTGGATAGCTTAGGAATTTGGTGGCATTGGCTCCCCTCCACGGCTCATTAACGTCTTTCGAGCACACCAATTCTAAATTCTTTGGGCAATGACCTCCCAAGAACTGCTATCTCTACTCAAGGGGATCAGTAGTGAGTATCTTCGGGCATGATACTGTACCTTGTACTATACCAAGCAACAGCCACAAATAGGTTGGTCTCTAAAACAAAAGGTATTTAATTCGGGCATTCCATTCGTGGGGTGTGATCCATACGACACGAGTCCCCTTTCGGATCCATCTCATCAGAACCACACTGTGATTCTTGGGGCTTCCCCAAGAACCCACTTTTATATACCGGCTAGAAGTCCCTCAGGTTCAGGGTGCTACCGGTCTGAGTCGTCCTTGGGTGAGTACTTTTTCCCACCAGAACAAGCCCAAGTTCTAGAGTTGGTAAAGATTTCTCTTACACC
Source organism: Sequoia sempervirens (assembly GCA_007258455.2). NCBI lineage: Eukaryota > Viridiplantae > Streptophyta > Pinopsida > Cupressales > Cupressaceae > Sequoia > Sequoia sempervirens. The sequence continues at coordinate 356,872,593 of VDFB02281492.1, forward strand.
CAGGATCACACGAATGCGCAAGGGGAGAGGATACTTCGATGTACCAAGTCGTAAGGGTAACCAGACTTGTGCTTTCGCACCAAACACAGTAGACACTTGTTAATTTTAACCAAACGAAAGATTTGCTACGCTACCAAATAATCTGTTTCAAAACTTAACTAGGGTCTTCGACAAGTGTCCTGCAGAAAAACTCGTTAGTAATTTTCAATATTGTCTTCGTCAATTGTCCTGCAAAAGCTTGTTAACTCCAAATGGCCACACGTTGAAAATCAGATATCAGTAACACAAAATCAATTGAAAATTTTTAGATTTTCAAAAACAGAAATAAAGTTTACCAGTCAATTGCATCGCTGTGTTACCGGTCAGATGTGTCATTTTTTTTTTCAGTTGCGGCTCGGGAAATCAATTGTGATTCAGGAAAATATAGATGCATCGTTTATTCTGACAGATGCGGTTCAGGAAATCAATTGCGTCGTTTCGTTAGTCAGATGCATCATTCTGTATGAAAAACCTACAAAAAATCAAAGTAACTGTCTAGGGATACGCGAAGATGGTGTCTTCACGTCGGGTTCACCAAATGTAACGCCATAGAAAATTGCACTATAGAAAACAAGAGATCATTAGAAGCAAACATGCAATACTATATTAAATCTAGAATGCAAATCTAAATGTTAAGCAACAAAGTACATAAGAAAGTAAAACGTAAACAAAACTAGAACAATCTCACCAATTTCAAATGTATTTCCATGATTCATCTCGATTGCCCTTCTCGATTTCGCTTGTGTAGTATAATTGCCCTCAAATTTCTTGTAATTCGTGCAAGTATAGCTTAAGATAGTGATTAGAAAAATATCGAAGATTCAAGACAAAGTGCTCGCAAGATTCGAAAAGAGATTTCGATTTCGAGAGAGATTGGAATGAAGAATGACAAATTAATTTATAGAAAATTGATTATTCAAACGACAGGTCAAGATTGAAAGATCAACGGATGGTTGAGATCGACAGATTAGACATGCATTCTGATAACTGTCAGTATTGACATGAGTGATACAAACTAGAAATAGGATTAAAGATTAAATAAATGATTTAATCTTCAGTTCGGCATTCGAAAACATAAGAAATATCTTTGCATGACAAAGATGAAGATTGATTATAACGACTCTCGTTCGAATGCACGCACAACATTTAATTAATTAAATAAGAATATTTAATTAATATGCATGTGCACGCAAATGAGTTAGAACTGGGCGATTGAATGATTTGAAGAAGAGATTACTCGAGACGCCACTCGACATCAAATGAAGAGTTAACCGATTAAAATAGATGTTGAGTCGAGTAAAAGTGAATACTTAGATAACTCACATAATTATCTAAAATATAGAAGAATGTGTTAAAATAGAATTAATGAATTAAATAATTCATTTAATTCAATACTCGATATTTGGAGAATAATTAAATAAATAATATTTATTTAATTAAGTGATGAAGGGATTTAAATGAATAATTAAATAAAGAATTTATTTAATTATAGTTGAAATATGATAAAGAGTAAATTAAATAAGAATTTATTTAATTTGACAAGAAGGATAAGGTTAATTAGTAATATAATTAAATAGAAAGCGTTTATTTAATTAATCAGATAGAATAAAGAAAAGTGAATTAATTAAATAATTAAGATTATTTAATTAATAGAAGAATTAACAAAAGGTGAATTAATTAAATAATTGACATTATTTAATCATGACCGTGAACAATAGAAATAATGACGAATATGGAAGTCACAGGCCTAAACCAAATTTCGATGTCTACACAAGCTATCCAACGAATATAATTTTAATATGTTTTGGTTTTATTATGTATTTGTTTTTTAGTTTTATTAAACATAGTTTTTCACGAAAATCAAGCTCTATGTTGCATGTGGAAAAATAGTAGATTATCAATTTTTTGAAAAATATGAGTGCACTAGATATTGAAGTCCTTGATCCAACAAAAAATTTGAATTTGACATACAAAAGTTACGTTGTAACGGTGCCTATGTTTGAATTGTAATTATTTGACTTCAAAACTTGATTAAGGAAAAATATTCAATAAAACACTATGAAACCAATTGGAAGCACTAGATATCGAGTTACAAATCTAAATTAAAAAATAAAATTTTATCCTTCATGGAAAAAAAGTTATGTTGTATACGATGAGCGTCACTCCTTAAAAATGGTGTTTATTGAAAAAAACTAGTTTTCGAAGGAGATGGAAAAAGAAATACAATCCGATTCCAAAAAAATTGAAAAAAATATATTTAGAATCTACAGACAAAATGTCACAAATCACTAGTCAAATTCCTCACGGTTTAGCCGCTATAGGTGCCCAAAAGTGAAGATTTAGTTAGAAAAAATTAGTTTAGTGTCCAGTTTGGCTAAAAATTGTAAACCAGTATTGTGGGATCACTCACTAGTCTTGTGAATGCAAACCTCTAGAAACACCTTCGAGCTATTAGATTTATGAAGATCGACGCTTGACCTTCTATTCATGTGTGTTTTTAAAATACTTGTCTTCATGGCGTGCCATGCTAGTTGCAACCCAAATGTTTTATATTTAACTATTTGATTAACGTTTTATGGATGAGTACATAATTGTTTTCTAGGATGAAATGTTGGAAGTGCTATCCTTGTGAACTCAACCCTCTAGAATCGCCCTAGATCCATTAGATTTATGATCAATGTTTGAATTTTTATTCACATGCATTATTAAAACACTTGATTTTTTTTGTGTCGAATAAAATGGTCTTACCACATTCTAGCCATCACAACAATATTCTAGCTTACCATTTTTTTGTAATAACATTATGTCACATCAACATGTGTCTTGTGGTGAATTAAACACTGAAGTGTTGAGACAAGGATGTAATTACACAATTTAATAATAATAAATTATAATTCAATAATAATAATTTTTTTTATAATAATAATAATATATTAAAATAATATTAATAATAATATAATACAAATTCTTGCAAACTATATTCATACAATCATAGATTTCGTAATCCCAATAAATTTTGTACTTTGTGTAAAGAAAGATGTCAAATCAAAAATTATTTTTCATTTGTTGACGATGCCACCAAAATGAAGGAATTGTCTTTTAGAGTGCGTGTGATAGATTTTCAAGGTTCTGCAAGAATGTAGATCACACATACTTTGGATATGTAATGATCATTGGTAATTAATGATCGAGTGTTGGGTTAACCTAAAAAAATTTCTATACAAAGAGATGGTGAATTCAACTGAACTCATTCTTAAGTCCATAATATTGTTTTGAGTACAATGTTATAAATTCTAAGAAGTCTTTGACTCATTTATGAGGTAAATAAGGATGATATAGTGGTATTATGGGGGATACTCTAAATTCTCCTACCTCTAGTTATGTAGTTTTAGAATAGAGGAGAGACCAATTACCTCCTGAGAATCAAAATGGGTGGAATTGGAAAGAAATTGATCCAGTTCACCTAGCTCTTGAGCCAAGTTTTGAACCAAGATGAGGATCTTTGATGGAGATAAGTGCTTTTACTAGGTGTGCATGAGTAATTTTTTTTCAATCTTTTCCCCATTGAAACCTGCAAATTTCTCATATTCCAATTTGGCAGAGACTCTCATAAAGGAGTTGTGTACTTTCTATGCCATTTTGATCCTTCATGATAACTTGGTCTTAGTTGATGGCTGGGGTAGCGTATTTACTACCACTTTTGCATATTCTTAAAACCTCCAGCTGGTATCAAGGTGTCAATCTCATTTACAAACACCTTCATATTCAACAATCTAGGATAGGTACATTTTCTATGGTCATAGCTCCTAAATGTGTTTCGAAACCCTCATGGTCTAAGGATATGATCTGCTTCACATCCATAGACTCGACCACCGAATTAGCCACCACTACCAACCTTCAAAATAGTATTCGTTGTGTCACATATTAAAGTGATGTGATTTGTACAAGAGCTTGCGTACTCTACTCATCTTTGAAAAGGGATGTAACATTGTAATATAATAAATGGCTGGGGTAAAAGCACAAAGATGAGTCCACTTCTAGTGGGATTTTTGGCCTTAAAAAAAACCTGAAATCAGACAAAATGAATTGGGATCCTATTTCACTTCAGGACCTCGAGCCTGAATTTGAAATGAGATCCTGTTTCATGGCAAGACCCTGAGCCTAGAATTAAGAAATATGATCATTGTTGGCATCAAATCTAACACCTCTGGAGTGCAGGTTTGTACGGACAGCTATGTACACTACACAATGAGTGCTCTTCAAATTAGGAGGGGAAGCTCCCTCGTTGTGCTGGAATGCATGGAAAAGAAAAGTAATCTAAGTCCTATCTTTTTGTTCTCAGCTAGAAGAGGCACAAGGTTAAGAAAACCAAGAACGTTGCAGCTAAGGATTTTCTGGTTTCGCAGATCGTTAACTACAACTAAGCTAGCTACTTTAAATCTATCCAGTTTCCTCAAGAAAACAAAGCATGAGGAAATGGAGCAGGGATGATTATAGACGATAAACGTGTTTAGATTCTCTACTTGAAGGCAAGGTGGCGCATCTATCAACTCAATCTAGACAAGTTTATTTGGCACAAAATAGATTTAAGAATTTACCAAGACAATCTTATGGAACCCTGTGTGGCATAACACTTGATCGAAATAGTAAAGTCTTCACAAAACAGATTTATCATCACAATCTCACGAAACCCTATGTGGCATAACCTTTGATTATAATGATAAAGATTCACAAAATAGATTTATCACTGTAATTTCTCGAAACCCTATGTGGCATAACGATTGATCACAATGGTAAATAGACATAAAACAGATTTATCATCTCAATCTCTTGAAACCCTATGTGGCATAACAATTGACCTCAATGGTCAAGATGTTCAAACAGATTTATCTAAACTATGGGAAGAATTTACCACACCAATCTTATGAAACCCTATGTGGCATAACACTTGATTGAAATGATAAAAGATTCACAAGACAAAAGAATCCACCATTACAATTGCATGAAACCCTATGTGGCATAACACTTAATCGTAATAGCGAAGACACATGAACAAATACCGAAAGAGCAATATTGAGGGCAAGGTAGGCGCATCATATATTTCTCTCTCCAGCAAAAGTTATTTACAAATGAGCAAAAGCTCTTATTTATATACATCAAGGTGTAGGGAACCCTAAAATCACCTTGAGTCATCTACAGTTTTTGCAATGCATGCAAGTTATGAGCCAAACCCTAATTAAGTAAACTATACAGTCAACTGGGAAACTACCATCAGTTAACCGAAACATCTAATCTAAAAATGGACATTTGTGCGAGCATGCACGTCCTTATTGAAAGCAAGTTAACTGGAAGACTACCATCAGTTAATGAAAAAACCCTAAAATAAAACTCCAAGTGTGTAAGGTGAATCTCAGAATAGATATGCATGTGATGACAACATCGAGTTAACTTGAAAGGGTAACACCAAGTTCAACTCGTGTGTGTAATGTCTATCCTGAGAGGTGGGAACTGAAGTTTACTGTCTGCGATCTCGAGCAATCAATCCCTCAACGAGGCTGTCAATTGCATCAACATTTGAATGTCAGCAACTTGAGCAATCTTGGAAATCTTTGCACACTCAACCTAGCATTTTACTGACTGGTAACTTTGGCGGCTCCATAACTAAAGTGATAACCAACATCTCCTCTGCGGCTAGATACAAATCGGTCTCAGCTTTTCTAACGAAATCATGAATTAAGACCGATTTGGTCTTGAATTCAGTCTATGTGTACTGTACTCTGAAAAACTCGCCTGTTGACTATGAACACGGCTATATTCTGACAACTTTTTTGGAAAACTAAAAATAGCCTACTGAGGCTAAAAATAGCCTTTCGAAGAGTTATTTTCGGCGAAAATCTGAGATATGGGTTTTGTCCAGAAGAAGATTCTAAGACAACCCAAAATGTCAGATTTGCGAAAATTCAACTTCTACTCGATCATACAAAGACTTTTCACTTGAGAAAATTAGTAACTCAAGAACGAACGCTCTAAAGTTAAAAATTCGTGAAAAATCAAACGCACAACTTTAACTTGAGGAAATTATATGAGAATGATCCAGATACTGAGAGTTGTCAAATTCGCCAATTTCAGGAACATGCAATTTGTATTATGAGAGAAATCTGAGATTAAAGGATGCAAAAAGATGTTTTTATGATGCCTTCTTCTATGAAAATTGCCCTAGATTTCTTCAAATTACTAAGAACTGTGAACTTTTAACCTGCAAAAGAATGTGATTGGAGAAATCGCCTTTGCAAATAGATGAGAAATCTGCCTTTGTTTGAGAAATATGAATCTCCCTTGAAAATACACCTTGTGAATGAAGGACAACGAATTTTGCTTGAAAAATATGAACTTCTCTTAAGAAAAACGAATTTCTCTTTAGCTTTGTGAATAATAAATGAAGATGGCGCGATGCTTAAAGAAGATTAAATTCACATCAATCTGACAACTGCAAGATTTAAAACCTCAGCTGAAAATAGAAGCCTTTCAATTGGACCATTTCAGTTGAACTGCCACTGACTGGAAGTTCAAAAATAAATAATAATAAAATATTTATTATGCAATAGCAAAGGCGCTAAAAATAGAAAATCGCCATTCAATGCTAAAATATGCAAAATATTTGAAACTCCAGTTGAAAATTGAATGAAGCTTTAGGCTTCACCGTTGGACTTCACCGATTCTGAAAAGTCATCATTCGAGCTTACAGGCGTTCATTTGCTCAAGATTTTACACTTTTTATTAACTTCCTATTTTATAGCTGACAGCAAAGTCATGATTGGCCAATTTCAACACTGATTTCTGAGTGACCGGATGATGCTGAGACTGATCTGAAGAATTCATCGGAAAGCCTATTGAACAAGGAAGAAATGTCTGTTGGGAGACATAACTGCAAAATCCATTGTTTAACACCTTGTAAAATTAGGCGCCCCTGATTAAATTGCTTTACGGGTTCCAGACTTGGCCATTTTCCTAAACTGCCATCTGACACTTCAAACGGCTGCTGACGACGAATGGTGAACCCTGCTGATATGAAACGAAGCTCACTACATAACTGGAGATAATCTGCATCCAACAACTGTATGCACGACACCTGAAAGCTGTGTTAAGGGCCTCAAAAGTAAAAGCGCCCCTGGCTCTTAGTTGCACTGGTGTCATTTTGACGAAAGTCAAACCTTCATCCAAGTACCCTACTTTGACCTCTGATATCTGGAGCTGGGATGACCCGATTCAGGCACTATCTATTTTAACAGACAGCCAGAAGGGTCCACAAGAGAAGTCTCTGGAGGTGACGAAGCAAGAAAACTGCTTCTAAGACCTCAAAAACTCCAGTGCGTATTTTATTTAAAATTACCGCTCCAGACTTGGCCATTTTCCAGATATCCTCACTTTGCAATATTGCACCAAAGACCTCGCACGTACGAGCGTTTTCCAAATCCCAAAGGCTGACGGCTAGGCTCGTTGGATAGATAAAATGATTATGCTCAATAGCCGTGAAGACTTCGAACCCGAACGAGCTCATCTGACAGGCCTAAAGGCTAGGCGACTCTAGACTATGAAAATACACGGTAAATCGTTTGTTGTTTCGCCCGTGAAATTACGTGCTTGGTAGAATCTCTGCCATGACCACCTGGAACATCGGATTGACAAGCAGAATGGTGCGTTACGGAGCTAGGCTAGAGTATTACTAATGTCAGGAAGACTTCGTCTGCAAATTTTGTCATCTTAAGGCTCCTTTAAACCAACGCCCCTAGGCTGTACTTGCACTGGGAATAAACGGAGAAGCTCAGAAACGTGAAAACTCCATTTTAAGCTGATCTTCAAACGACTGCCGCCAGAGTTCTGAAACTCGGATGACTACGTTTGATATCTCGTCGGATAAGCAGACTAGTCAAGAATATATTGACTGTATCCGTCATTGAAAATGCCAAGATTTACCCCCTCTTTAAGATGGGCGCCCTTAGGCTAGAGGCGCGCTTTTGCTTGAAAATGACAAAATTCTCACATCTGGAACTTTGAAGATTTCAACTTCTGTCGCTGATTGCCGGAGCTATGGATCTCGGAAACCTTTGCTGGATAGCTCATCGGATAGCCAGACTGATTCTGAAGAGATTGACTGGATGCCTGAACACTTTCAGCAAAATCTTAACCTTCAAAAAGTTGGGCGCCCCTGGGCTATACTTGCGCTTTTTGGCTTTTCCCTAAGAAATCTTCATAAATTAATCACTAAAAACTTCATCTCGATCGCTGAAATGATTGTATGCACCATAAAATGTTGTCGTAAGATGTTCATCATGAAACGCTTCATTCTGAGTCTCTGCTTCAGGTTTTGATCAATAAAACTGACTTTGACTGACAAACTATTGACAAAAACTCCATGCTTGATATTTCCCAAAACTGCGTTTTACATCATTTTAGCAAGGTTTAGACTTTTTAATGCAAAATGCCTTAATGAAGCAAATTTTTTTTGGTTTGGGTACAACATTAGGCTCCATCTGGTGACCATGTCGGATACCTACGACATAGGAGAACGTAAGAATCTCAGTGTTAAGTAGACCGGTGTTTTAATAATTGGGCATTGGAGTCAGGACTTTTCTCTATTCACCTAAAAACATTGGAGTTTCCTAAAAACCTAACCTAGAAATCACCTAAAACAAGACTACCTAAATCACCTAAAACACGACAAAACATCACAAAACGGGGAAACACAATACGACATAACGATAAAGCATAAAAATTAGTTAAAGAAAATTCACTCCACCCCTGAAGAGATGAAGTGCTTTGGATATTATTCGCTGCATGGCAGCGGGAAGAGCCTCCCACCAATGTCGTTTCTGCCTAAAAGGCTTGACTTCTCTTCTGATGGGAATTGCAGGAGGCAATCCTTTTGGAATGAAGATTCTCATGTATTCATATATCCATGCAAAGGTACTCTGAAAAAAGTCAGAATGTGATGCAAATGAGAAATCTAATACCCCATGGGTATTAGTTGTATTGTTGTCCATCCTGGAGATGTTGAATTCTTCAAACCAGTCAATCGAGTTCCAAACTCGATTTCTGTAATGTCGTAGGTGATCTTTTCTAACCTGATAATATCCTTTGACTGGTTCATCGATCAGCTCTACATCACCTTTAACACATAGGAGTTTGATTCCCATGTCTTCGGCATCTTTGAGGCCTTGCAAAAGCACCTCTTTTTCAGTGTCAGTTAATTCCAATTGCATACAATCTGGAACTGGGTTCAACTGTCCTTTAGGGGTGATGATCAATTCCCCTATTTCTAAAAATTTATCTGAACAACCTCCATCGAACTGTATTGTCCATGAATTTGTCTCCTCTGTCGGTCTCTTTTCAGAACAAGCAATGTTCTGGTCTTCAACTTTTATCTCTGATAGAGTTGCACAATTACCGGGACCCGTTTCAGGATTTGCTTTTGCTGAAATAATTGACTTGAACACAACCTGTTTCTTTGCAACCTTGAGAATTTGATCTAATTCTTCTGGATGATCCTGAAGATATTCCAGTTGCGAGACTTGTACCTTGGTCTTCATCATGGAAGCTACGATGTCAAAATTTGCTAAAGACGTCTCTTGAGCAACTGGCATAGTAATTTCATGTGAATATTTGGGTTTGGAAGTGGAAAGCACTTCTTTACCCTCTTCATTCGATTTCTGCCTTTCTTCTTCTTTTTTATGTGTCTTGAAGTGTTGAGCATGTGTAAACACAGGAGTGTACTGACGGTATTCTTCTTCTTCTTCTTGATTTACGGGTTCTTCATCAAAGTATCCCGCTGCGGAGTCGCCATCGAAGTTGTCCATCTATGGTAAAACAACCTTCGAACTTGGTGTTGGTACAAAACTAGAACTGGGAGCAACTTCAGTGTATCCCATGATTTGGATCATTCTCAGGTTCTCTGGACATGTGGATCCGGAATGTGTATCATTGTCATGAAAAGGACAAAATACTGCACTGTGTGCAGCCTCAATCATTGATCTTGGTGGAGATATTGGCAACCGTGGCTGAAGATTGTCTCTCTTTGGCTGGTACGGTTGCTGAACTGGAGATCTGATATAATCTATTTTCATCAAGCCAGAAGTGATCATATTATCTACCAACTCAATGGCATGTTCTTGTGCACTCTTCAACTCTATTGCTTTGGCCGTCTTGACGAAGAAGGCTATCTCTGATGGAAGAGCATTTATGAAACAGCTTATCAGAATCTCCGGTGATGGATCGAATGTAGAAGAAATTCTTGTAACAAGACGATTAAATCTTGCCACAAAATCCCTCATGTGTTCTTTGTGTTCCATCTTCAAATTTGTAAGCGGGGCGAACAACATATGATTGTCTTCAACGGGCTTGAATCTCGCCAAAAAATTCTCGCTCATAGTTGCCCAACTTGTGATACTGCTTGGCGCCAAGTGATTGAACCAATCGACCGCATTTCCTGCAAGAGTCTCGACAAAGAGACGCACCGCGCTGTCTTCATGCTCCACGTGCAAGACGGCGCAAGCCGTTGTAAATGCAGAAAAATGGTCCTCTGGTTGTTGAGTTCCATCGCCATGAAACCGAGGAAAACACTTCCTTGATCCTTTAGGTAACTCATGATTTACCTCAAAAGCCAAAGGTCCAATGTTATTACCCCAAGGCAATGGGGGTGGATGTCGCCTGTCAGCATTGTTGTTATCATCCATTGCTTCTGTGTGGATCATGCAATTGGATGCCAGAGTATCTTTCCTGTGAAATAAAAGCGTAAAGCTTTTCTTGAAGTTTTTTTGCCTCGTGCCCCACGGTGGGCGCCAGAAAACTGTTGGCGTCAAATCTAACACCTCTGGAGTGCATGTTTGTACAGACAGCTATGTACACTACGCAATGAGTGCTCTTCAAATTAGGAGGGGAAGCTCCCTCGTTGTGCTGGAATGCATGGAAAAGAAAAGTAATCTAAGTTCTATCTTTTTGTTCTCAGCTGGAAGAGGCACAAGGTTAAGAAAACCAAGAACGTTGCAGCTAAGGATTTTCTGGTTTCGAAGATCATTAACTACAACTAAGCTAACTACTTTAAATCTATCTAGTTTCCTCAAGAAAAACAGCATGAGGAAATGGAGCAGGGATGATTATAGACGATAAACATGTTTAGATTCTCTACTTGAAGGCAAGGTGGCGCATCTATCAGCTCAATCTAGACAAGTTTATTGGGCACAAAATAGATTTAAGAATTTACCAAGACAATCTTATGGAACCCTGTGTGGCATAACACTTGATCGAAATAGTAAAGTCTTCACAAAACAAATTTATCATCACAATCTCACGAAACCCTATGTGGCATAACCTTTGATTATAATGATAAAGATTCACAAAATAGATCCAGATACTGAAAAATCAAACGCACAACTTTAACTTGAGGAAATTATATGAGAATGATCCAGATACTGAGAGTTGTCAAATTCGCCAATTTCAGGAACATGCAATTTGTATTATGAGAGAAATCTGAGATTAAAGGATGCAAAAAGATGTTTTTATGATGCCTTCTTCTATGAAAATTGCCCTAGATTTCTTCAAATTACTAAGAACTGTGAACTTTTAACCTGCAAAAGAATGTGATTGGAGAAATCGCCTTTGCAAATAGATGAGAAATCTGCCTTTGTTTGAGAAATATGAATCTCCCTTGAAAATACACCTTGTGAATGAAGGACAACGAATTTTGCTTGAAAAATATGAACTTCTCTTAAGAAAAACGAATTTCTCTTTAGCTTTGTGAATAATAAATGAAGATGGCGCGATGCTTAAAGAAGATGAAATTCACATCAATCTGACAACTGCAAGATTTAAAACCTCAGCTGAAAATAGAAGCCTTTCAATTGGACCATTTCAGTTGAACTGCCACTGACTGGAAGTTCAAAAATAAATAATAATAAAATATTTATTATGCAATAGCAAAGGCGCTAAAAATAGAAAATCGCCATTCAATGCTAAAATATGCAAAATATTTGAAACTCCAGTTGACAATTGAATGAAGCTTTAGGCTTCACCGTTGGACTTCACCGATTCCGAAAAGTCATCATTCGAGCTTACAGGCGTTCATTTGCTCAAGATTTTACACTTTTTATTAACTTCCTATTTTATAGCTGACAGCAAAGTCACGACTGGCCAATTTCAACACTGATTTCTAAGTGACCGGATGATGCTGAGACTGATCTGAAGAATTCATCGGAAAGCCTACTGAACAAGGAAGAAATTTCTGCTAGGAGACATAACTGCAAAATTCATCGTTTAACACCTTGAAAAATTAGGCACCCCTAATTAAATTGCTTTACGGGTTCCAGACTTGGCCATTTTCCTAAACTGCCATCTGACACTTCAAACGGCTGTTGACGACGAATGGTGAACCCTGTTGATATGAAACGAAGCTCACTGCATAACTGGAGATAATCTGCATCCAACGACTGTATGCACGACACCTGAAAGCTGTGTTAAGGGCCTCAAAAGTAAAAGCGCCCCTGGCTCTTAGTTGCACTGGTGTCATTTTGACGAAAGTCGAACCTTCATCCAAGTACCCTACTTTGACCTCTGATATCTGGAGCTGGGATGACCCGATTCAGGCACTATCTATTTTAATAGACAGCCAGAAGGGTCCACAAGAGAAGTCTCTAGAGGTGACGAAGCAAGAAAACTGCTTCTAAGACCTCAAAAACTCCAATGCGTATTTTATTTAAAATTACCGCTCCAGACTTGGCCATTTTCCAGATATCCTCACTTTGCAGTATTGCACCAAAGACCTCGCACGTACGAGCGTTTGCCAAATCCCAAAGGCTGACGGCTAGGCTCGTTGGATAGATAAAATGTTTACGCTCAATAGCTGTGAAGACTTCGAACCCGAACGAGCTCATCTGACAGGCCTAAAGGCTAGGCGGCTCTGGACTATGAAAATACACTATAAATCATTTGTTGTTTCGACCGTGAAATTACATGCTTGGTAGAATCTCTGCCACGACCACCTGGAACGTTGGATTGACAAGCAGAATGGTGCGTTGCGGAGCTAGGCTAGAGTATTACTAATGTCAGGAAGACTTCGTCTGCAAATTTTGTCATCTTAAGGCTCCTTTAAACCAGCGCCCCTAGGCTGTACTTGCATTGGGAATAAATGAAGAAGCTCAGAAACGTGAAAACTCCATTTTAAGCTGATCTTCAGACGACTGCCGCCGGAGTTCTGAAACTCGGATGACTACGTTTGATATCTCGTCGGATAAGCAGACTAGTCGAGAACATATTGACTGTATCCGTCATTGAAAATGCCAAGATTTACCCCCTCTTTAAGATGGGCGCCCTTAGGCTAGAGGCGCGCTGTTGCCTGAAAATGACAAAATTCTCACATCTGGAACTTTGAAGATTTCAACTTCTGTCGCTGATTGCCAGAGCTGTGGATCTCAGAAACCTTTGCTGGATAGCTCATCAGATAGCCAGACTGATTCTGAAGAGATTGACTGGATGCTTGAACACTTTCAGCAAAATCTTAACCTTCAAAAAGTTGGGTGCCCCTGGGCTATACTGCGCTTTTTGGGTTTTCCCTGAGAAATCTTCATAAATTAATCACTAAAAACTTCATCTCGATCACTGAAATGATTGTATGCGCCATAAAATGTTGTCGTAAGATGTTCCTCCATCATGAAACGCTTCATTCTGAGTCTCTGCTTCAGGTTTTGATCAATAAAACTGACTTTGACTGACAAAATATTAACAAAAACTCCATGCTTGATATTGCCCAAAACTGCGTTTTACATCATTTTAGCAAGGTTTAGACTTTTTAATGCAAAATGCCTTAATGAAGCAAAAAAAATTTGGTTTGGGTACAACAATCATGATTGCTACAAAACGAGATCCTGATTTGTGATAACGAGATCTTGTTTCGTAGAAGTATTTATTTTTTAGAAAAGGTCTACAACCTCATTTTCACCTACGAATAGTGGAAGTTAGGAATGAGATTCTAGGTTACAGAGGGCGATTTAGACCTTGCTCACAGTCTAGGTGATTTTTTTTCCCTTTTTTTCATTTTCTAATATTTAGTAATTGGTATTTTGGTTTTTTTTTGTTTATTTTGTAATTTAATTGTTTATATTTCGTTTTAATTTTCAAAAAAATATTGAAACACTAGATTCAATTTGAAAACTAAAAAACTTACGCTACATATACAAAAAATAACCCTAAATTGAATCCAAACAAAAATATTTTCCCTTCAAACCAAAAAAATTACCCTAGTACACAAAAAAAAAAACCCTAAACTATTTCCATTTGTAATGTTTATTGTCAATTTGATGGAAATATTTCAAAATTAGATAATACTTAGATTGAGAAAAAAATATAGAATTTTTTGTTTTTTTCATTTGCATTGCTTTATGTTTTAAATATTTCAAAATGGAAATATTTTCATTTGCATTGCTTTATGTTTTAATATGCAAATATTTCAAAATCAGATAATACTTAATTTCTTTGATGTCTAAGTTTATTTCATTCCATTATTTAGCACTTATTATTAATCGTTTAATCTCTAAGCCACATACAACTAGAATTTGTAGCACAAGACATCCATATGTACCCATGCACAAACACCTACTCTCTAACATATTAACATACATATAGTTTTCTACTGGTGTAATCCTTGAACCTCCTTTAGGAAAGGTTTAAAAAACTCTCAAGTAAACACCTAAAATCTGATCAAATCAATCAATCTGGAATCAAATGAATCAAATGAATCAATCCAATCAACTTAACATAGCCATGAAGTATTTTATCCTAAGACTACTAGAAATGACTTAAAACATAAATCTAGGGAGTTATGCCACACCAACACAAGAATGATAATTCCAAAATCATCTAGAAACCCCTAACATGAATATTTTTATAAATCAATATACACAATTTTAACTAGACATAAATAAATGTAAAGGACTATGCTAACTAAATGGAAAATTATTCCATCTAAACATAAATGAGATGACAAAAGCTCAAGCTATTCTAATATATATTAGATATAACTCTATAGATAGCATGATAAAAGGACTTTATCTCAATAGTATAATAAATCTCTATCTAGTTTGAAAAAGTGATCATAACTATCACAATTTTCATAAGATATGAAATTTCCTCCTTTGCAACTACATAGATTATGTTTTTACACTTATTAGAGTGTTTACACCCTTTGTATGTTTAGGACTATTTTTTAGTGATTTGAACATCCTTAATGATCACAAAAGGATCTCACAAGAGCCCTAAACTCAGGAAATCATAATCAAAGTCCTTATAAAGATTCAAGATCAAATATATCATAAGTCTACACTAGCAACCTTGGGAATTTTAGCCCACAATATGTAATCTAGTGCAAGGAACCCTATAAAATTTTGTCAAATGATCATTTTCCCTCTCTTTTGTTCCCTAATTTGATCAAGTTTATAAAATTCATTTCCCTAAAAACTTGGTAGTGATTGATATAAAATTTGCTCAAAAAGTGGAGTTAAATATTAGAGTTCTAAATCATAAAATAGTAGGGGAATTATCATTATTATTATATCATGAATCTATTTTATTCCTCCTTTGGTTGATCATCTCCTAGTTTATTTTAGCCTCTTTCCATTATTGGAATGAATATAACCTTAGTTTCATTATCCCATTGTCTAGAATCCTTGTTATAGGATCATGGTTCAAATCTAAAACTTCTCCTTCATTTGCATATTGTCTAAATATTTTTTGTGATCCTCATTACATCTTGTTTGAAATCTATAAATAAATTTATCTCTTTTCAATCTATTACTTTAAGTTATACTAAAGTGTACAACATACAACACCTATGGCATGAATCCAACTTCAACAACCTAAATTTTTTTCAAACACTAAAGCACTAATAGGTGCTATTTCCATATCATTCAAAGTTGAAGTTGAAGGCATAGTTGGGCTTGTCTCCATAATTGCAGTTTCTTCCATATTCACCATTTCCACATTTGCATCATCTACATTCATCTCGCCCTTCATGGTTTCCTCTTCAACATTCATGGAACTAGATGCTTCCAAAATTTTCATTTGACGAATCCTTTCTCTTCTACCCCTTTGTCTTTTTGCCTCCATTTCTCTATTTGCTTCAATTTCTTTGTGTGTCATTAACTTTCTACATCTTTTTCTTTGCCTTTACTTTGATCCCATGATTACCAAACCCTCTTGATAAAAAAAATGATTCTTAACCTATTTTAATTGCTACCTCCTTCAAATATTCAAACAAAACTATATAATATGGAAATCCTTTCTTTTATAAACTTTGAAGTACAAAAACATGAATACATCCAAAATCTCTCTTTTTCCAAATCTTCTTGTAAAAAGTTCTTGTACTTGATTCCACTTCAGAAAATTCAACTTGCAGTTGTCTCCTCCAAAAATTTGAATAGAATATGACCTGTTAAGAGATTGTACAAGACAAGATTGAAATAAAAAAATAGAAAATGGTGCTTTCGATTCGTACTACAGAAAAAATGTGTTCAGTCGATTTTTCCCAAATTGGGAAAAAATAGATATATAAGAAACACATATGCATTATAAAACATATACACGTTCTATTTTAGGAAAAAAATGTTATATAATGCATGTGTTTCTATTTTCAAATAGGCAAATAGAAAACACATGTGTTATATAATGCATACACGCTTAGTTTTAAGAACACGTGTTTTATAATGCATATGCGTTTTTGAAATTTTGAATTCCCAATCCACATGCTACCTCAGTTTTAGGCTCGAGAAAGTCTTGGAAACTTGACCCTTGTCCTTTGACCTACAACTAAAATCTAAGGAAAATTCAAGAGAAATGTCCAACTTTGGCAATATAGCTGATAGACATTTTTTTCTAAATCACTCTATGAAATTAAAACCCATTATAGAACTCGATGTTTAGTTTCCAAATATATAATTTTTGTTAAGATTGGATTATGTTTTTTTAATTAATTTCTAAGCAAACTGGTCCATAAACTTGAAATATCAGGCTTTTTTTGTTTTTTAATAACTTCTTTTTGTAAAAAATATTATATGACATCAATCTTCAGACAATTCTCTACACAATAAAAAAAATTCAAAAAATGTTTAGTTTAGGTCCAATTATGCGATCCGTACATGTTGATTTAAAAAAAAAACAATTAGGGGCAATAAAAATTCAATAAAAAAAGTATTAAAATAAAAATCCTCATCAATCTTCATGTTAGATATCTTTCCCCAAAAGGAATTAGAAAAATACTTTTATTTAGGTCAAAAAGTGGTATCCGTACATATGCATGGTATGGTAAAAATAAAAAGTGGTTTTTATACATGCCTATCAAAATTTAATTTCTATCATCTAGGTATTTGAATAAATTACATATTTGGAAACTAGATTCAAAATAATGAATTTCATATTACTGACTTTTTTTAAGATTCATTGTGTAAGTGCTTCAAATTTTCAGTCCAAGTATGAAAAATTCTGAAAAATAGCAAAAACACCCACTTTTTGAGCTTTTTGTGGACTCAACTTCTTGCATCAGCCTGACAATGGTACTTCAAGTTTGATTCCTTTATGGTTGAACAAAACTTCACTAGGTGTGAGTCTAATCCATATCTCTACTACAAAGTTTTAGACAATGGTGAGTTTGTATTGTTGTTGTATGTTGATGACATGTTGGTGACCAACACTAGTATGAATGTTGTTACAAATATGAAACAAAAATTGGCCAACAAGTTTTCTAAAAAGGATTTGGGGTCTGTGAAAAAATTATTGGCATGACAATAATCAGGGATAGGCAGGAAAAATAGCTCAAGTTGTCACAAAAAAGGTATATTGATCTAAGGTCTTAGACAAATTTAATATGAGAAGTATTAAGGCTGTAAGCACACCCCTTGCTGATCACTTTTGATTATCATCCGAAATGTGTCTAAGAAAAATACTATATGAAACACGTGCTTTATTCCTCTGCAGTTGGGAGCCTTATGTATGTGATGGTTTGTACACATGCAAACATTGCTCATGCAGTGGGAGTTGTTAGTAGGTACATGAGTAATCCAGGTATGACTCATTGTCAAGTAGTTCAATGGATTTTGAGACATCTTAAAGGAACTTCGCATCATGTTTTGAGGTTCAAAGGTAAGGATGCTCAGTTGCAAGGATATATTGATTTTGACATGGCTAGTGACTTGGACAAAAGGGCTCGTTCTACCACCAAATATGTGTTCAAATTTATAGGGGTAGCTATCAGTTGGGTTTCTAGATTGCAACAAGAAGTTGCTCTCTCCACTACTAAAGTTGAATACAATACAATGACTGGAGGAGCTAAAGAATGTTATGTTTGCAACAATTATTGAGTGAGTTGGGTTCAAAACCGTAAGTATTCACTTTGTTTAGTGATAGCAATAGTGCTATTCATTTGGCGAAGAATTTAGCTTTTCATAATCACAAGTTAAGCATATTGAGCTTTGACATCATTTCATTCGGAGTATCATTGAAGATGGAAAACTCAAGTTGGAGAAGATTCATACTGATTTCAACCTTACAATGTCTTCACAAAATTTGTGTCAAAAGAGAAGCTAGAATTCAACAAAGCTTCTCTTGGTATTGTGATTAAGTGACAATGAGCTTCTAGGAAAGTGGGGAAAACAATATGGTTTGGAATTCAAGTAGGAGATTGTTGGAAGTGAAGTCCAACCATCACTGCCCTTTTGTTTTCCTCTTCCCATGCCTTTTCACTTGTTTGAAGAGTTGAAGATAATTCATTTTATTTATTCTTTTTGGGATGATGAGAATGATGCAACTAAATTTTTTGTTAATCAATAAGAACAAAGTGACCTACTTTCCTTGTGGATGTAGCCATTTAGTGGTGAACCATGTTAAATAACCATGTCAATTTCTTGTCTCTATTTTTGCAATCTATATTACTATTTTGGTTTTATTTCTTTGTTCTTGTTGCGTGGTTAACTCAACAAACATAGCTAGTGGGGGTCGATTGGAATGAGCTCAAATTGTTAACAATTATAGCAAAGACCTAGGTTTAAATTTCCCTAAGATATATTAATGTGTAATATTGAGTATCATTTTGCATCAAAATATGTATGTGGTGCTTAATTATATCATTAAGCTGAAGGTATGCCCTCAATCTGGATTCAAAAGCGGTAATTTACCAACAGAAGAATACATAGCTAGTTGCCCAAAGTTAATATCTATGTTTCTGCTCCTTGGATCACTCTAATTTTCACACTCCAAATAATCACACAATATCTGATAACAAGTCAAGTTTACATTATCATTTTAATATTTTTTAGGAATCACCTTAGTATATATTCAAGTCAAACTTCAAAAGGAAAAATACTTTGTTGTAGGTTTTCCAAAAAAATTAGCAAGCTTAGTAGGACTAATTGTGGGAGTAGATTCCAGGGTTGAACATACTCGAGCTAGAATCCAACAATGGGATTGATGACCTCCTCTAGAGGATTTTTGATTCAATTATCCACATACCAACAAATCAATGCATGCCTCATCTTGCTCCTAAAAGGACTAGCTTGATGAAACAAATGCTTCTCATGCAAAGAATCATCCCTAAGCCAAAAGCTAGCTTGGGATGATAGATGTCGTCCTGCCTCCATTTCCTCCAGCCTCCAATATGACCTCTTTAATTCTTAGAGAACATATAAATATTCATTTTCTTGATCACACAATACAATATTACAACTTTCTCCCTCTGTTTTAGTAGCAATTAAAGCAATATCTATTTTTAACTTTTCATCAATAAGCTCTCTAGCACGTTGAATACAATTCACTAGAATGTGTCCCCTTCAGTTACAATAGAAGTATTTGTTATTATTCTTTCTTGTTGAAGCATTATTTTTCCTTTTGAAAAATAAATTAGATTCTACAAAAGTTGAGTGAGTTTTAGAGACTCTTTTCTCTTCATCAATTAAATAAAATATCACATTCTCTAAGCCCAGGCTTGGATTCAATTTGTTTAAAGTAAACACAATATTATCAAAACTTGAAGGCATAATATTTAATAAAATAGATTTGGCATCATCATCATCAACTGTACATTTTATTCCAACAAGTTAATTAAGAAGAGAACAAATGTACTAATATATTGAACAATACTATCACCCACATTCATTTTTAAACCAATTTTTTTTTGCTTCATTCTCATTTTAGCACTTGAAGCTTGTGAACCAAATAAAGAATTAAGACTTTCCCATATTTGGTTTGAGGTTTTTGTCAAATCAATATGATGTAAATATGCATTAGATAATTCAAGACAAATCATTGTTGTAGCTTTACAATCTTTTGCTATCCATTTTAATAGTTCATCTACATTTTGTGGTTTTTTAATAGTTCCATTAACAATCTCTTAGAGATCTTTTTACATTAAAACTAGTTGCACTTTGACTTGCCAAACTCATGACCCTCAAACTTTGAAATAAAATATGATTTCTCCATTTTAAATAAAATTAATCTAATCACTTATCACTCCATTTTTATAGAACAGAGAGATCATAACTATTCAGAATGAACTACAATGTTTTAGTTTTTTTTTAATAAACTCATATCGTATCACCTCCTTACAGACTCTTGGTTCACACATTGAAAAAATGCTTACTAGAGACCAAAAATCAGATTTTGATTTCTGCCTTGTTCACATATATGCCCTTTGTGCAACAATGTTTATTCATGTCTCCAAATGGCTCTATGCATCACAATGCCCAATCTAGAGAAGCTATTGTAAAGGCAAGAAAAGCAACACTTGAAATGACGTATGTGCTAAAAACCCCTTCAAACACCTTCTACACAACAAGTCTCCATACGCTCTTTAATCACAAGCACACATGAATCATTAATGCTCTGATACCAATGTAAAGCAACAAAATTATAGAGGCAATATTAAAGAAATACATTGCAAATAATAAAAAAGATGATGAGGAATTTCATTGTATTCATCTAAAAAAAAACATCCAATACATTGAATTTTTTTTAAAGCCATTATTTTCCCATGAATAACTACTTCAAATTCCCTTACAAAAATAACTTCCCAAAAACTAACTATAAATCTATTTATTACTAAAAGCTAACCTAGTAGCCAATTTATTAAATGTAAACTTTAATTTCCTAACATGAATATCTTCACTTTGACGAGTTATACCATTCTAAATGTGTTAGAAAAATATAATTAGATGTATTCTATTCAAAAAAAAATTCAATAACATGCAAAGATAAAGCAAAAAAAATACTTCATTTACTAAAACAAATCAAACAGGCACTTGGATAAATTTATTTAGGAGAGCTTTCAAATAAATTTAGAAATAAATAGACAAATACTTAAGAAAATATCTATTTACTTGGTAAATTTTTATCTTTTACTATTTTTTTCTCCAAGCTAATAAAAACTTGGGTTTTGTAATGGCACTGTAAATCACGACCATTACAGACATGCTGGCTTGCCATGCCAATGTAGTGTAGTAAATTTACGTAAAACCAGACAACAAATAATTTCCTCACTTTTCACCAACAATTACCCCATCCATAGAGGTGGGTGCAACTCCTTGATTCACAATCGACTGCATTGCCAGGGCAAGGTGCATCCTCACTACCTGTTCAACATTTATGAATTGTCACTCTTAGACTGCCATTACAATAGAAATACAAAAGAATTTACTTTTAAAATGTTAATTTCTTATAACCCAACAATAGATTAATTGCACAATAAAATCACAAAAAATAAATCTGATTTATAATAATTAATACACTGGGTTAATTAATAGCTAATAACAGCGGAAGCAAAAAATAACAAGCCAATCACAAATAGACAATAACACAGATATACCCAAGAAACCCCAGTGTGGGGAAAAACCTGCAAATGTTGGATCTTCTATTAAGCCTAAGAACAAAATTTTCTTCTAGAATACAAAAATAAGTTTGCTACAACAATCTTACATATATAGAGCTTGGCTAATTTACATCAATGTGCAAGAAAATAAACTTTCCTTACATTATTCAGCTAACTCACAGATAAAATCACTCTCGGTCTTATCTCAACCTCACAGAACCATAAAAATTCTATGAATAAATAAAAAATATGCTATTGCTGAAAATCCAACTCGAGTTGCTTTAAAGCAACTCCACATTCCACCTTTTGAGGTACAAAAATCAACACTCCCTCTTAGCGAGGAAGGTGTGCTGCACAACACCCAACTTATCCCTGAAGAATTCAAAATTACTCTTCATTAAGGCCTTGGTCAGGATATTTGCTATCTGTTGGTCCATAGGAATGTATTGGAGCTGTATACACCTAAAATCGGACATGGGATTTAATTAATTAAATACTAGTTATTTAATTAATATTTTGACTACGTATAAATGTATAAATAAATTCTTATTTA
This sequence comes from Sequoia sempervirens, assembly GCA_007258455.2. Lineage (NCBI taxonomy): Eukaryota > Viridiplantae > Streptophyta > Pinopsida > Cupressales > Cupressaceae > Sequoia > Sequoia sempervirens. The sequence goes on from VDFB02281492.1 coordinate 356,895,077, forward strand.
TTTATATTGTTCACCCTTTTTCTAATTCTCCAAATCTAAAATCATGTTCTTGTTTTATTTAATTAAGTTTCACTAATCTTGATAAGGAATTCAAGCACATGTCCACAAATTTTTGTGCCACCTCACCAAGGTCACATGAAATTAAATAATTCCAATTTTTAAATTAGAATTTTCTTCAACGAATTTTTAAAGCACATGGCTTATTCCTCACACACTTCCACCAATTTTCAAACACATGGTCTTTTCTTCCCACACTTGTGTCTTCCACCCATTTGGCATGTTGTCTTTGGTCAAGGGGACAACATCTTGATTCTCTCCATCTCCACCATTCATTCTTCTTGTTCGAATTTGGACCATCGATCGTTGCCCCCTCACAAGATGCTTGGAAAAAGCTATAAATACAACCCTTTGGCATTGTATTTTGCATCCACTTTTGAATAGAGTTATCATGCAGAATATCGTTTGAGCTTGGGAGCATTATGGAGTCTTATAGTTACATTTTATATCATGTTTTGCATCATAGTTAAATCTTAGAATAACACTTTGCTTCATAGTTGCATTTTATGTCATCCTTTGCATCATAGTTGCATTTTAGATTAGCATTTTCATAGTTTGCATTTGAGCATATGGAGTATCATCTTAGTGCAATACCATAGTATCTACCTCAAATAATCTAGCATCATCATCCATTCATCATAGTATCCATCATCATTTTTATCATATAGTTTCATGTAGGAATTTAATTGGCTTGCATGTTGAATACTAATCTCGTTTCTTAAGTGTCATTCTAATAGCCTTTGTGCACACAGAAATATGAGGGCCAAAGGGTTAAAGGAATCTTTAAGAATAAAGGACAATGAGACATTCTTTAAAAAATTGTTAAATTGCAATTTAGAGTAGCTTCTTTGCTTTGAATCTTTGATATAATTCGTTTCATTAAGGTTTGTGTTGATTTACTAACTTTCCACATTTCACACACACACAAAATGACACCTAATCTCATTTCTTAAGTGTCATTCTAATAGCCTTTGTGCACACAGAAATATGAGGGCCAAAGGGTTAAAGGAATCTTTAAGAATAAAGGACAATGAGACGTTCTTTAAAAAATTGTTAAATTGCAATTTAGAGTAGCTTCTTTGCTTTGAATCTTTGATATAATTCGTTTCATTAAGGTTTGTGTTGATTTATGTTCGTAGGTTTAGATGTGAGACTTTTGGTGCAAACGACACTTTCTCTAGCGCATATTGCTTGAGTTTTGGTGCATATTGCAAGTTATGTGGCGTGTATTGCTTGAGTTTTGGCGCATCTTGCAAGTTATGTGGTGCATATTCCTTGAGTTTGGCACATCTTGCAAGTTCTGTGGTGCATATTGCTTGAGTTTTGGAGCATCTTGCATGAGAAATGGCGCATATTGCAAATGTTCAGAAAAGTTCACCAGGGTTCCAAAACATGTTTTTTTATAGTTTTAGTGCATCTTGCATGAGTTTTGGCGCATATTGCATATGTTTTGGCACACATTGCATGTGTTTTGGCACATTTTGCTTCCAGATTGGCACATTTTGTCTCTATTCTGGCGCATTTTGCAGTTTCCCTGGTTTTCACTAAATCTGAAGGCTAATACTTTGTGTTTTTGTTTTGCAAGTTTCCCAGATTCACTGTCAAAGACTCAAACATAAACTATTGACATATTGTAGGGGTTGGAAGAGATTTAATTGTTTCCTTTTGGTTAAGTTAGGAACATAGCTTAATTAAAAGGTTAATGAACACCATGTCTTTTGTGCTTGATGGATGGTAGGCATATGCTCTCCCCTTAATTGGGTGACCAAAAAGCTAGACCCATTCGTGTTTATTTGTGAGTGTGAGTGGAGTATACAACGTGTGTTCTTTCTTTATTCATGTGGAATAAAGATTGATCGAACTACGGGTATACTTATTTTTGTTTATCTTAGAGGGCCTACCTTGTGGGAAAAAGTAATCACCCAAGGGAGCGACCCAACTGGTAACACACTAAAGCCAAGCGACTTCCAGTTGGTATATAAATGTGGGTACTTGAACAAAGGAAAGTATCACAAGGATAGTTCCGACGAGAAGGGAAACAATGGTCTCTTTCCGAATGGATTATACCCCACGAAAAAAATGTCCGTACTAGAACCCTTGTTATAATTTGGCCAAAAACCTTTATCTATTCTTTGGTGCAGCAATGGTCATTGCAAAGGCATCCACATTCTCACAGTTTTTAGTACAGATGATCAGCCTAACATGGGTTTTATGGGGGCTGGAATCTTGGTTGACCTGAGAAGTGAGTGCACTGTAAGGGGGAGCCCGTGTGGCCAAGTTTTTGAATTCATCCACTAAGAATAAGTGTGGTTGGGGTAAAACCCGCGTGGAATCCAAAAGAATACAGTCTTTCGCAACCTTTGTACATTGCTTGATGTGTCTTTATCAAAGTGTTTTCAAAACAAATTTCCAAAAAAAATCACATGTCAAAAGTGAAAACCTTGATTCAAAAAAACATTCATTGAAACAACCAAGTCTCTAACTAGAAAATCCGAAGAATCAAACAAACTTCCAAGAAATGATGTTATTCTCCCAGTTTGGCGCATCTTGTAAACCTTCTAGCACATCTTGGCTGCCTTATGGCGCATCTTGTACCTATATTCACACATACTATCCAAGTTACCAGAGTCAAAACCTACTTATAGAGCCTTCTAAAACTTTCTAGCGCATCTTGCAAGTCCTGTAGTGCATCTTGCACATGTTTTGGTGCATCTTGCACTTGTTTTCTAGCACATCTTGCACATGTTCTAGCACATTTTGCACTTTCTCTAGAGATTTTTGCACTTTCTTTGGCACATTTTGTACTTTCTCTGGTGCATTTTTTACTTGTTTTGGCACATATTGCACCTGTTCTGGCGCATTTTGCAGACCAGAAAACCAATGATCTAAGATCATCTCTTGTCTGACAGTCAGTCTCATTCAGGGAATCCTCAGCAGTGTTTAGTCATTCCTCAGTTTCACCAGCAGTCTAAACTTGCCAAATAGGTCTAACAAGTGAACATGTCCAATCTAAACCTAGATCTAAACATCTCAAAGTGCCTAAATCATCAAACCTATCACACCTTTGATTGTTAAGCCTAGTTTCATCATCATCAGGATTTATTATCCTCTCATCATGAAACAAAGCTATATAGTCAAATCAAACTTAGTTTCATTAGAATTTTTCATTCTATTTGACTTAGTTTTTATCCTTGGCACTCCTCCAAACAAAGATCAAAATTTTAGTGAAAACTATAACACTTGTATTCCCATTAAATAACAAGACCCCAAAAAGCATAAACTCAAAGAATATGAAATTGAAACTCAAATCACCATGGCTGAAATAGATGAGGATCAATTGAATGCTTTATCTCATAAAATGAAGAACCTTCAACAAAAAATCTGGGATATGCAAAGGGAAACAACCACAAAGAGATATTTTCTTCCAGACATTTGTTCTTATTACTCTGACAAAAATCTAGACATGACACCTTCTCCACAAACAACTACATCATCCAAGTTCAATATCTTTGAATTTTTGAAAAAATTAAATCAGAAGCCCAAATCTTAGTCCTCAAACACAAATGATATTGAACAATCTTACCATGTCATGCATCTATCTTCATCTCCCATAAGTCAAAATAAACCTCAGGATTCTTTCACCCAAGTTAATGATTCCATCCAACCACCTTCTTCTATCATATCTTTTGTATCCAATGATTCATGTCAATCTCTCAGCCTAAACCATGCTATCATAGACTCCCTCATACATCAAGATCAGAGCATTCTTTCCATTTCATCCGATGATACCAAAATTCCACAAGTTCTTCCAATCTTTGACCAAGACACCATCTCTCAAGAATTCTATGATGATCCCCTCCTTTCACTTTTCATCCACAATGATTCCTTTCCATCTCAAGAGAAAAGTATTATTCCAAGTCCTCCTTCCACCCCATCTAATGAATTCATACCATCTCATGATTCCATTGCATCCCAAGAGCATGATAATTATTCCATCCTATCTAATGATGTCCTATCACCCGATGATCAAGATATGCTTTCTACAAAATATCATGATTCCTTTCCTCATCAAGATCAAGATAGGCTTCCATCTGAGGATATCCCTTCATTTCATGATGATGTTCATCCTTCTTAAGATCGAGATATGCCTTTCACACCACTACATGATGATTCCACACCTAATAAAGAGCAAGCTACTCCATCTTCTACACCTCAAACTTCTTTTCCAAGTCAAGATCAAAGTACCTCATCATCCCCATGTCAAGATCCTATCACACCTATACAAGCTATCCATGAACCACACATCTACAAGTTGGGATCCTCCACCTTTATTTGATTTGGTTTACTTCCATCCTTTCATCCATATCATATCCTCCCCAAAATGGACTTGCATCTTGTTTCACAAACAATACATATCCCATTGGTAAACGAATGTGTCAAAGTATGAATTACAAAGGAAAAAGATTAGGCCTTCATGAACAAGGTATCCTAGAACCACTTTTTGCTCAAGAAAACCCATATTACCATGGCCTTGGTTATACACCTAAGTGTTCTAGTCCATCGAACCTACCATCTATCTTAGGTTCTCATCCTAATCCATCAAACCTTCCATCTATCTTAGGTCCTCATCCTAATCCATCAAACCTTCCATCTATCCTAGGTCCTCATCCTAGTCCATCAAACCTTCCCTCTATCCTAGGTCCATATCCTATTCCTCAAGAACAACAAAGGCACACATCCTTGATACCCTCTCAAAATTCTACCTACACTCACTCATCCATAATACCTCCATACCATTCATCTCAATCCACCCCTCCCATTGCTCTTGGAAGCAATTTGGGTGCCAAATGTCAAAAGCTTCCATATCAAAATCCACATGTGTCAAAGGTTCAACATGTCTCCTCGAAGAGGCTTGCAAAAATAAAAGAAAATTTTATCTAAAATCAAAGAAAAAATCGAAAAAGCCACAAAGGCCCATCAAAGCAAAAAGAAAAATTTCCAAGACCACAAAGGTCCATAAATCAAAGATAAAAATCTCAAAGGCCATAAAGGCCCATAAAGAAAATATCAAAGTCAAAAATCATGTGGATTCCTAAAAGTCTCATAGAAGCAATGAAATCTAAATTGGCACCCAAATTTGCTAATCCAAAAGCTTCCTCCAATATTCCATTTAAAAACCTCTCACCTTCCAAATCCATTTTTCCTCCATCACTCCACCACCCTTCAAGGTGTGTGCCAATGTTGATCTTGCCATCCTTTCCATCCATCCATCAACAAACCTTTGAACCTCCTATCCATTACCCCATCATAACATAAATACGCCAACATTTATGAGTCTAATCCCCATTGTCATGGTTTATTAGAGGGATATTTGGTTGTGAAACTTGATGCTTAAGTCATTCCATCTTCCTATCATGCATATATTATCTTCCACATTTCCACCTTTGATCTTAAAAAAGTTAAGGATCTTCTGGAGCATCATGCATCTTATCCTATATGCTTTATCCATATCTTTTGTACCATATCCTTTGCCTTATCCATATTCCATCATTCTTTTAAAATACATCCTTTCTTCCTTTCCTTGGCCTTGATGAGGAATAGGGGAAAATACTGGGGCCTTGTGTTTGTATCTTATCTAGTTGATCTTGATCATCCCATTCATTATCTTTATCCTCACTTTCTTCCATTCCATATCTCCTAGCTTATCAAAATCCATGTCATCATGTCCCTTTGCAACCTTGAATCTTATCATGTAAATCATATTTGAACCAAGTTGTAAAACATTATCCAATCTTCATATCTTTTGTCAATCAATCATCAACAATCACCAATCTTATCATACTTAGAGGAAATCAATGATCCTAAGTACTTATCATCATCATGCCTTATGGAATCAATCATTCCTGACATCCTAATCAATCAACCATTGTCATCTTTCGACAAGAGATATGTTGCTTGTGTGACATGTTTTGCAGTGAACCTTTCATTTTGATCTATCATTTATCCATGGTTGCATTACCTCTATTGTGGGGAATCTCGTTCCTTCAATCAGTCATATCATATCATTCCATCTTAAAAGGTCCTGAAAAATACCAAAAACATCAAAAAATGTCTTGAAAAAATGGTTTCCCTGATGAAAACTTGGCAAACAGGCGTCTTGGTAACAACAAAAAAAACAAAAAAGATCAAAAATTCAAAAAAAGAGAAATATACCAAAAAAAAAGTGAAAAATAAAAAAGAACAAAAAATCATAAAATCTGAAAAAGTGTAATAAAAACATGTAGTGAAAACCTAGAAACAGGGGCTATTTGTGATATGTTAGCTTTTCCATCTATTTGAGCATGCCGACCATTCGCTTTCGCCATTCACTTTCGCCATCCATCTGCCTATCTTCGAAAAGCACCATGTACATATCCTGGCATCGCGGCCGTGTCTCACCCTAGACTAGGGGAAAAATATTGAACTTACTAGGGGAAAATAAATTGAGCTTAAACCAACGAACAAATAGCAATAGTATAACAAAACCCAAAACAATGATCATAGTGCAACTCGACATTGAACATCAATCACACAAACATGAACACATCAATCATCCAAATCAACCAGCCAAATCAATCAAATCAAAAGAGAACTTCAAATGGATGATGTTATTTCTGAATCATGGGTTTATCACATTAACCAAAAATGTTCAATTGTTGTACTTGGATTTTTTGTTATCATATCTCCAGAGCACCTCGATGATGTATTGAACTAGAGGACCCGGAAGGAGTATGATTTTTCTTTGTCTGTTGTCTATGGGTTGATCATTATTACTGTGCAAATTGTCATGGGATGTGCTCTACAAAGAATCACTAATGACATTCTGAATTTGCATAGGAAAATGGTTAACTCTTGTCTGTTTACACAAGCAATACTCAGTTCATCAAGGTTTAATTATACTTAGATGCTTGTGTTAACTTGCACTATCAAACATCATGGAAGTAGTACTTAGGTCATCATGGTCTAAATATACCATTGATGCTTGTACTCACTTTCAACATTTTAAAGGCCCAATGATGATAAAAAGCATGACAAATCGGCTATTACAAATGACAACTTTTGAATATTAGATTTGCATGGTTAGAGTAGATTGCATCCATGTTAGCTTGCATTTGTATCTATGGGATTTCCAAAGCTGTAACAAGTTTACAAAGATTTTATCTCTCTTATCAATGGATTGAGTACACTTGAAATTAAACAAAAACACATCATTTTCATCTAGTTGCACATCAGTTGCATCATCATTTGCATACATTAGAAAGCATTCTCACATCATATTGGCATTATCACATCATTCATCCATCCATGCATCACATCATAATATTTGAATCAGAAAACAAAAAAATAAGTGCATTGCATCTCACTTGCATAATCACAATCATCTCATTCATTATTAATGTATTAAGAAATTGGTCCATTAAGAAGATTGAAAGACATATCCAACATAGTAAGAACAAAAACATCTCTATTTTGATAGGGGCATAATTGAACTTGATGCATCTATAATTGAATTTGATGCATCACTAAAATCATTTATTCCTTTAATAAATGGATCTTGGATTCAAGATTGAAAGACATATCCAACAAAGTAAGATTTCCAAGAAGAAAAAGTTGGTGAAAAACATGATTGATTAACAAGGATATAATGCCCTTGTTATAAACATCTAAAACCAGTAGTGAAGATAAATTTTTTATTACTCAAATCCAACACTAATAAAGGACTAACTGGATATAAAAATCACATGTCATTTGCATAATCACATCCATCTCACATAGCATAAAACATCACCCATAAAAGCAAATCAACTCATCAACCATGCATTATCATATCATCATTGCATATATCCCACAAATAAATCATCACATAAGCATCATCATTGCATAATCATCATAATCATCATGATCATCATCATATAAACATCATATACACATGAAGAATCATCATTTCATACATCATACATTCATTCATTGCATCATTTATTTACATTAGAAAAGAACAAAATAAAATAAAATGCATCACATTTCATTGGCATAATAGGATCCATCACATACATCATATAGACATCATTCATAAAGCATCATAGAATCATAACACATCAGTTGCATCATCATTTTCATCCATAACATATCATATCATCATCATATAGAACATCACATAGCATCATAAAGTGGAAATCAAATGCATCCATCATAATCGTCATGATCATCATCACATATAAACATCATATAGACACATAGATCATAATCATCGCCACATATCATATAACCTCAAAATCATAATGTCAAGTGTACAATGATACCCAAACATGGAGAGATACATCAACAAAGTGGCAGAAAACACAAAATATTTGACTGAATAAGTGTATACATCAAGTATCAGTACATCATCAAGTCTCGGTACATTAATCAATCCTATACTGGGGCATATCAATCAAAGATGATAAACCACATCGATTGATAATATCTAAATCGGCCTACACTAGATGCGAATCATGTCCCACATTTTTAGGAAGCGTTCCCTAGACTGAAGAATTCTAAAATTCCCCTTTGATCATAACATATCGCAAATCAACAATCTTATCAATCAATCAACCCATCAATCAGTCAAAATCAATCAGCCTATCAATCTAATCAGCTCTAGTGAGACTTTGATCAAATCTCGTGAGCATCAATTTATCAATTCAACCTCATCTATCATGAGGTTCATCAATCAATGCACCTCGCCTATCATGAGGTTCATCAATCAATTCAACCTCGCCTATCATGAGGCTCATCAATCCATTCAACCTTTCCTTTCATGAGGTTCATCAATCAATGCACCTCGCCTATCATGAGGTTCATTAATCAATTCAACCTCGCCTATCATGAGGTTCATCAATCCATTAAACCTCTCCTTTCATGAGGTTCAAAAATCAATGCACCTTGCCTATCATGAGGTTCATCAATCAATTCAACCTCACCTATCATGAGGTTCATCAATCGATCCAACCTCGCTTATCACGAGGTTCATCAATCAATGCACCTCGTCTGTCATGGGGTCCATCAATCAATCAAACTATCATTGATCCTCGCCTATCATGAGGTCAATCATCAATCTATCATTGATCCTCACCTATCATGAGGTCAATAATCAATCTATCATTGATCCTCACCTATCACGAGGATAATCATCAACATTCTATCATTGACCATCACCTATCATGAGATCAATCATCATCATCCTATCATTGATCCTCACTTATCATGAGGTCAATCATCAACTTATCATGAGGTCAATCATCAACTATCACATCAACATCATCAAATCAATCGGTTGAATGTGATCATCAAACATCAAACACAAGCAGGCAACATAAGGCATCAATTAATCAATTTGGCATACTCAATCTTCTTTTTTGGGAGATAAATCATTTCTGCATCATAAAAAAATTGCAAATCACCATCAAATCATTGAAAAATCATTAAAATTTTCAAAATTCCAAAATTCACCGATTTATCTCCCAAGGGGGCATATATCCGTCAATATTTGAAAATCAACATTTGGGGCATTGATTTTTTTTCTTCTCGGCATCGGTATCAAATTTTTCTTTGAAGCAACGTGTAAACACATTACTTCAAAGAGGGGAAAAATGTACACCTAAAATCAGTCATGGCATTTAATTAATTAAATACCAGTTATTTAATTAATATTTCGACTACGTATAAATAAATTCTCAATTTATTTATATTGTTCACCCTTTTTCTAATTCTCCAAATCTAAAATCATATTTTTCTAATTTAATTAAATAATTTTTTTTCCATAAGCTTGTTTTATTTAATTAAGTTTCACTAATCTCGATTAGGAATTCAAGCATATGTCTACAAATTTTTGTGCCACCTCACCAAGGTCACATGAAATTAAATAATTCTAATTTTTAAATTAGAATTATGTTCAACCAATTTTTAAAGCACATGGCTTATTCCTCACACACTTCCACCAATTTTCAAACACATGGTCTTTTCTTCCCACACTTGAGTCTTCCATCCATTTGGCATGTTGCCTATTGGTCAAGAGATTCCTCCATCCATTTGGCATGTTGTCTTTGGTCAAGGGGACAACATCTTGATTCTCTCCATCTCCACCATTCATTCTTCTTGTTTGAATCTGGATTGTCGATCGTTGCCACCTCACAAGATGCTTGGAAATGGCTATAAATATAACCCTTTGGCATTGTATTTTGCATCCACTTTTGAATAGAGTTATCATGCAGAATATTGTTTGAGCTTGGGAGCATTATGGAGTATTATAGTTACATTTTATATCATGTTTTGCATCATAGTTAAATCTTAGAATAACACTTTGCTTCATAGTTGCATTTTATGTCATCCTTTGCATCATAGTTGCATTTTAGATTAGCATTTTCATAGTTTTCATTTGAGCATATGGAGTATCATCTTAGTGCAATACCATAGTATCTACCTTGAATAATCTAGCATCATCATCCATTCATCATAGTATCCATCATCATTTTTATCATATAGTTTCATGTAGGAATTTAATTGGCTTGCATGTTGAATACTAATCTCGTTTCTTAAGTGTCATTCTAATAGCCTTTGTGCACATAGAAAAATGAGGGCCAAAGGGTTAAATGAATCTTTAAGAATAGAGGACAATGAGACATTCTTAAAATATTTGTTAAATTGTAATTTAGAGTAGCTTCTTTGCTTTGAATCTTTGATATAATTTGTTTCATTAAGGTTTGTGTTGATTTACTAACTTTCCACATTTCACACACACACACAAAAGCTTCACTGTCCCCTTCTCCACACAATCTCTGATGAAGTGGTACTTGATCTCAATGTGCTTTGAATTTTCATGAAACACTGGATTCTCAGAGAGTTTGATACAACTCTAATTATCACAGTAAATGATTGTCAGATCTTGCTCTTGATCAAAGAGCCCATCTATAAAATTTCAAAGCCAGATAGCCTCACATGTAGCCATACTGGATTCCATATACTCAGCCTCTGTAGAACTTAGTGCAACTAACTTCTATTTCTTGTTGTGTACCAAGAGACTGCTCCTGATCCCAAACTGAAACAACACCTTGAAGTGCTCTTTTGGTCAGTTGTACTACCTGCCCAATCTGCATTGGAAAACCCCTCGAGCTTCACTCCATCTTGTTGAACATACTTCATCCGATAATCAATTGTGCCTTAGAGATACCTCAAAACATGCTTTGCAACTATCCACTACACACGTTTAGGTTCCACCATAAACCGACTAAGAGAGTTCACTGCAAAATAAATGTCTAGATTGGTGTTGACCAGATACATAAGATAGCCTATCAACTATCTATATAAAGTTGGGTCCACTGCCTCTAATATGGAAGAATCAATCTTCTTTCAGTTGCTCACAAGTGGTGTGGAGATGGGCTTATAGTTCTCCATCCTGAACCGTTTCAAGATATCAAGTAAGTACTTCCCTTGTCCAAGAAATATTTCTCCCTCTTTTTTCCATAACTCTAATCCCAAAAAGTAGTGCATCAACCCCAAGTCATTCATCTCAAACTCTCCTACAAAATCCTACTTATAGTGTGCTATGAGCTCCTTTGACCCCATGAGGAACAAGTCATCAACATACAACACCAATATGAGAAGTTCACCCTTCTCCTGAACAAAGTACAAGTTCAGATCTTCCTCACTCTTGATGAATCCCACTCTACAAGTAACTGTCAATACATGAATACCATGCCATGGGAGCCCGCTTGAGCCCATATAGTGCTCTTCTCAACCTACATACATGAGAATCCCTCTCATGTGGTTCAAATCCTTCTAGCTGTTCTATGTAAATATATTCCTCAATCACTCCATTGAGGAAGTTCTTCTTTACATCTATCTAGTGAATCGTCCAACCCATTTGTGTTGCTACAAAAATTATAGCTCTTATGGATGAGTACCTGGCTACTAGAGTGAAAGTCTCATCATAGTCAATCCCTTCCTTCTGAGAAAACCCCTTAGCCACAAACTGGGCTTTAAACTTTTCCACATTACCATCTGCAACATGCTTAATCTTATACAACCATGTGAAGCCCACCACAGACTTACCTTTTGGTCGTGGTACTACCTCTTACACACTTTTCTTCATGATGAAAGAATACTCTTCCACCATGACATCCCTCCATACTTGGTGTTGGTACACCTCTTGAAAGCTAAAAGGCTTTACTTCAATTAATTCACTCATAAGTTCCACATACTCAGAATAATGTCTAGGAGCCTTTCTTTGTCTAACTAAATCCTATGGATCACTAACATATTCCTGGGCCTCTCTTAGTATCTGCTCAATCACCCTGTTTCTCCTCTTCTCGGTAATAGGAATTTGAGGCTGAGGAATTATTTGTTCCTCCTTCTGATTAGTCTGCTCAGCCTACTTGCTCTTCTATCTAGCTTGCATGACTAAATTTTGAGGAATTTGTGTTGCCTCAACCGTGGGTGATTTCTCCTCCTCATTCATCAAGTTTCTAGAGTTTTGAAGAGCTCTCTCTTCCTCAAACTTCACATCTCTGCAAACAACTATTTTCCTGAGGGCAGGAATGTAAACCCAATAGGCCTTAGAAGTTTCACTATACCCAACAAGGATACCCTTCTCTACAGTTGGTTCCAATTTGGTTCTCTTCTCCACAAGAACTTGACAATTCATAAGGCATCCAAATATGCGAATGTGCCCCAAATCTGGTTTCTTACCTGTGTACACCTCTTTTGGAGTCAATTTTCCCAACACTTTGTGAGGGATCCTATTCTGCAAATACATAGCTATATTGAAAGCTTCTTCCCATAAGAACCAAGGAGGATCTTGATCATGAAGCATGGCCTTGGCTACTCCAACTATAGACCTTTTTTCTGTTCAACAACCCTATTTTGCTGAGGGTTGTACAGAACCGTCAACTCTTTCTTGATACCTTCCTGAGTGTAGAAATATTTGAAGGAATTCAAGGTATACTCACATCCATTATCAAACCTAAGTATCTTGATCTTCCTCTCAATTTGGTTCTCCACGAGAGCCTTAAACTCTTTGAACTTACTGAAGACATCTTTATTCTTCAAAAAATATATCCACGCCTTCCTAGAGAAGTCATCAATGAAAGTAACAAAATACTCGTACCCATTCAAGGATATTGTTGTCATGGGCTCACACACATCTAAGTGTAAAAGATCCAAAATCCCTTTGGATCTAGTGTCACTGCTTGGAAAACTGGTCTTGGCATATTTCCCAATTGCACAACCTTTGCACACCTCATGCTTTTTTGTCCTCATCTTAGGCAGTCATGTCACTATTTCCTTGAGAATATTAAGTGCTCCATAGTGAAGGTGAGCCATCATCCTGTGCCACAATTCTCCTAGCCCTCTACAACTACTAACCAACGCATGTGCTAGCTCAAACTGTAACCAAAACAAGCTGCCATGCTTGACTCCAATCACTTTTGCAACCTTGGAATCCTTGGGATGAATATAGACTTTTCCCCTCTCAAAGGTCACGATGTAACCCTTGTCTTCCAAAGTAGAAAGAAAGATTAAATTCTTTGTCATGCCAAGGACATACAACATGTCATCCACCAATAGAGGTTTTCTGGACTCCCTTTGAAACTTGACTGTGCCAACACCAATTGCATGGTACTTGGCATTGTCTTTGAGCTCGATATAGAAATCCAACTTCTTCTCCTCCAACTTGGTGAAACATTCTTTGACTCTCATCATGTGGCAAGAAGCCCCACTATCAATATACCATACCTTGTTGGAAATTGAACTTGAGAGACATGCAATGAGAGAAAAATAATTCTCAAATTGTGATACAAACTCATCCACCTCTGTTGTAGCAGCAACTTGTTTCTTTTACTTGTCCTTATTTTTCTTATTCAAAAACTGACTAGCATAGTGACCCAACTAATGGCAGCAAAAACATTTTATCTTGCTTAGATATTTCTTCTTCTCACTCTTGGAAGAAGAACCTTCCATTTGTTCTTTATTGGACTTCTTCTTACCCTTGCTTACAAGAGAAATATTTTCTTCGTCTTGACCCTTCTTCGCCTGATCTCCTCAATGAGCACCTTCATGGATCTCCACCTGAACAAGATCATCCCAAAGCCTCGCCCAGTTGGGTAGGCAATCTCTACCGACAACACACTTGAAAAATACTTCCCAGTGCTTCAAGAAACCATTCAAGGCTATACACACCAACTCATCTTCAACAATCATCTCTCCAACAACAACCAACTCATCCTTGACCTGTGTCAGCTTGGACAAGTAAGAGGTCACACTATCGCCTTTGGACATCTTGGTGTTATGTTATTTTTCCTTGAGCATCATTTTACAAATTTGATAGTTGCTCTGATAAAATTTTGTGAGCATATCCCACATCTCCTTGGTGGTGTCTTTCCTCGATAGATGGGGAATTAGATGATCTATTACCCCATCAAGAATAATCCTCTGAGCCTCAAGGCCTCCTTAACTTTATGCAAATCTAGGGAAATAGGATCATTTATTGGTGGTGTCACCTCTGTAATAGCATAGATCCACAACATGTTCTCTTTGAGAACGAATGTAATACGAACCTTCCATTGTAAGAAGTTAGACACACCTTCAATCCTGTCTTCATATTGAACACTGGTTGCCATAGTCATAGAAGAAGCTGGAGATGAAATTTTAATTTTTTTCTTGAAATCTACGTCACATATCTTGGCTTCGTATTCAAAGTTTAGAGCTCTGATACCATGTTAATTTCTTATAACCCAACAATAGATTAATTGCATAATAAAATCACATAAAAGAAATATGATTTATAACAATTAATACACTGGGTTAATTAACAACTAATAACAGTGGAAGAAAAAAATAATAAGCTAATAACAAATAGACAATAACACAAATATACCTAGGAAACCCCAGTGTGGGGAAAAAATTGCAAATGTTGGATCTTCTATTCAGCCTAACAACAAATTTTTCTTCTAGAATACAAAAATAAGTTTGTTATGTAACAATCTTACATATATAGAGCCCTATTGATTTACATCAACGTACAAGAAAAGAAAATTTCCTTACATTACTCAACTAACTCACACATAAAATCATTCTCGGTCTTATCTCAACCTCACAAACTTGGAAACATTCTATGAATAAATAAAAAATCTGCTATTGCTGAAAATCCAACTCGAGTTGCTTTAAAGCAACTCCACATTCCACCTTTTGAGCTACAAAAATCAACATAAAATACAATCAGATATAATGAATGTAGCTATAAGATTTTGTTATTTTTTATTTTAATAAAAATAAAATTATCTCAATTGCTTACCTACGCCGCCCTCGTGACACATAAATTTGTTTTCTTCGTGTTGTCTCTTAATTTTACAGAATCTAATATCTCTTGAGTCTTCCAAAAATATTCACAAGGTTTGTTTTTAAGCGCAGGCGAAGGTTTTACATGGGACAGAGTCACCCCAATAAAATAGGCCACAACAAAGGATGGTCATGACACAAGGATTGACATTTGAGTTGCCTAAGTTGTTCCTCAATTTTCATCCTTTATCATGAGCCTGATTTCTAGTGAGGTTTTTTTTGGACCAAATTCCTTAAAAAATGAAAATTTGTTGTACAAGTTGATGTTATTTTAAAAAAATAAAATAAACAATATAAGAAAAAAAAGTAGTCAAAGTGTTAGAGCAAATAACCTAGGAAAATCATCTACAAATAAACCTTCATGAATGCGCGAGAGAAGCACACAAGCCATTTCACCATAAGAGAGAATGAAAAATGAGATAATTTACATACTGTACAATACTACCATACAAAGGAATGAAAATGTGTGACGGGTATAAAACTTCCCAGCACGGGAAAAACTACCCGAATAACAAATGCACAATTAATCCTAAGGAAACTTAAGAAGGTGAATAATATTCATGCTAACACCCCTTAAGTGCAACTCAGGGAAACTAAAAATGCAAAAAAAAAAATGAAGATGCAATATGGGTCCTAGCTACACAACCATGTTAGGTACCCATTTACAATGCATAAAAGAAAAACTCTGACAAGCAGAGAAAAGAAGAAAAACCCTGTGGGAAAAAACCCCTCTCCAAAAGAGAGAAAAGAAAACATAAAATGATGCATGGATGGAGGACTCAATCACACCCCCAAAGGACTACATACATCATGTATATACAATCAATGGCCCCCCATAAGAGGGAAAAATAGAGACTATATAGCCCCCCACAATGTGTAATCACCTACAAAAATGGTAAGTTCCTGAAGAAAAAACATAATCCAATGTTGACAAACAACTTGTCTCCCTTTTGGAAGAAACAAAACCAAGTACAAATGCAAGAATGCTTCCCGCTCTAGATAGGAATCAGCAAGTGAAATACAAATGTAGGATGAAAATGTTTTTGAAATTTGCTCATGTGTCTCCAAGACCTTGGAAGATGATGACATGAACCAATCAGAAACATGCCTAATCACAATAGAAGGTGACAAATAAGGCACCACTGGATACTAATTCTGAACATTCTCTAGAAACTGAGATGGAGTGACAACAATTGTACTACAACTATCATCAAAAAGGAGGGATATACCCTTAAATGTGTCTTCTAAGTCAGAAATATGAGATTCTACGAACAATGAACCAATGTATGACAAATAATAATCCCAATCAGGAAGACAATGAGATACTGGTTGTGATGAACCACTAGATATGTTGAATGAATCACCAACACAAGATGAATAGTCCTGATGAATAAGAATGATAGGAGCCTCAATCAATGACTCTGCACAATGAATCACTGAAGGTGAAGGTACATCAACTGTCCTTGATGGAGAAGAAGGAGCATCTGAAGAACCCCCATCATCCTCATCTGAAGACTCAAAGTATTTCAAAACTTCAAACTCCTGCATAGTAGTGTGATCATAGGGTATCCTATTTGAAAAATGAAGAGTACAAGAGAATCTAAAATAGGATCATTTGAGAATAGATAAGTATCAGGATCTCCATGTATTTCCCAAATTTTAGTCCAAAGAATATGAGTACACTCAAAATGATCAATAGCATTTAAAGTGGCATCATCAATATGCATTGCAATAACTCCTAGGACATGATCCCTTTTGTAGTTCCATGCAAATTTCTTACTATCAGTACCAGGAAGGGGAACAAGATTATATAAATGTGGCAAAAAATGAAGCCATCTAAGATGTTTTATGATACCATATCTCTATTGTTTATAGTTTCCCCTTTTCAACATAATCACAACATGATGAAATGAAAACTCCATAATCAACTTGGTGATCCCACAAAACTGGTTTACAATTTCTGGGAGGAACTAATTTTTCCTGAAATCACATTTTTTAGAAAATATAATGATTTAAGCCTTAAAATTTTTCATTTAAAGAATTCCAATTGAAGAGGGTTTTATCAAACTACCTTAAATCAAACCCCCTTGGATAGAACCCCGCTAGTTTTAAACGATACCTATAACGAAGTCTCCTTTACACCTATCAAAATGCTGATAAAAAACCACTTTTGATTTACCTTTTGGGGGATCAAATGAATTCATTTAAAATTTATTTTTTTGTAAGTATGTATTCCTTATTATAAGCTTCCCAAAAATTACAATTTTAAATAAATTTAATTTTATTATTATATTTATTTTTTATTTCTCATGAATGTAGGTTTTTCACTAAAAATCAAGCTCTCTGTTCTACACATGTGGAAAAATAACATTATTAAAAAAATAAAATAAAAATATTAGTGCACCAGATAATGAAGTCCTTGATCTAGCAAAGAAAAAAAATTTAAAAATTTGAATTTCGATACATACAAAAAAAGTTATGCGTTATACGGTCACACTATGTCTGAATTATAATTGGTTTGAATTCAAAATTTGATTAAAGAAAAAATATTCAATAAAAAACTATCTAACCAAGTGGAAGCACTAGATATCAGAGTTACGAATCTAAATTCGAAAGAATTAGAATTTTATCCTTCATGGAAAAAAAGTTATGCGTTATACGGTGAGCGTCACTTTTTAAAAATGTTGTTTTTTGAAAAAAAATAGTTTTTGAGGGAGATGGAAAAAGAAGTGCAATCTGATTCCAAAATTTTTGAAAAAAATATATTTAGAATCTATAGACAAAATATCACGAAATTCTAGATTGCGTCATTTTCAAATTCCTCACAATTTAGCCGCTATAGGTGCCTGAAAGTAAAAATTTACTTAAAAAAATTATTTCAGTGTCCAATTTGGCCAAAAATTGTAAACCACTATCATGGGATCACCCAAGTTCTATGAAAAATATCTGAGAATACAAAGACATTAACCTTCAACAATAATTAGAAACTCCCAAATACTGCAAATGAAGCCTTCCCAAAATACTTTAGGAAGAAATAATGCAAAAAAATGGCTGAAAATCTAAAAACAATTGAACAAAAAATTATAAACCCTATTTGGGTTCCCACACCGAATCAATCACTATCCACACAAGCAAGAAAACCTCCTACAATTCTTGCTCATAACAATCACTGCATGAGGCTGTATAAGAGCACAAAAATATATCCGCACTTGGAGAATGTGGGATAAATGTTCTGGAAAACAGTTCAAAAGAACATGGACCCACTCACCACTTCGGCTACACAAAAGCCCTAAATATTTATTGCCATTCAAAACTTTATAAAATATAAAGTTTGATTAAAATACCTCCAATAAACCACAACCTCTATAGCTCTCGAGCAATTTGAAATTTGTGGCTTTTTCAAAAATGGAGATTGAGACCCTATGATAGCACCTCTCCTCAACCAAATCGAATGTCTCCAAGTACAAAATCGTGCCCTTACTGCAAATCGTGAATGGAATTCACAAAATCAGGCCTCTTCAGAATCGCTGCCCTTCAAACAGGAATATCATTGCAGCAAAAAGAACATCTCTTCAAACTGAGAAGTTTTCACAGCCAGCCAAAAAAACACGTAGCCTCCCTCCAAAACGCGGCCACTAGAAGGAATGAAATGGGTTCCAATGCAGAAGAATGCATCGGTCTGTGAATGACCTTCCTCAAAAGGATGCGCCAGCAGCAAAAAGGCGAGTATCTGAAAAAAATGTGGCCTTCCACAGTCAAAATCAATGCCTTTAAAACAAACGTGCTCCACAAATCAAAAAACACTGGCTTCCAAAAATAGAAATTGCTTCCTAGTTCTATCAGGCCTCTTCACAGGAGTATACGCCAATGTGGTTTCCTTGAATTATCATTCCTCCCACAGAGAAACGAGCTCAACACAACAAAATCGTGCTTTTACAAAGGAAAATTGGGCCCTCCAACAGCCTAAAAAAAACACCCCTCCTTCCACGGTGACTTCAACCTGGATAGATCTACCACGCCTCAAAGAGGAAAATCGCGTAGCCTTAAGCAAATTCATGGCATGCAGTCTTCCATACAGGCCTTCAAATTTGTAAATCGAGTCTTCCAATTTGCCAACAACCAAAAGAAATGGCTCCACTTGAGGAAGAAAATCGTACCAAATGAAAAGAAACGTCGTGGCTCATCCTCACAATAGGAAATCGCTGCCTACCATACGAAAATTCACCAGCAATCTCGAAACAACAGAAAAAAATGGGCCCTCATATGCAATCGATCTTCAAACAAGAAGAAATCGAAAATGAGGCAACTTTGAAATTTAAATGCCAGAAAAAAAGATCTCAAACTCCCCAACGAAAACTCTCACTCTCAAGGAAGGAGTTGCAGATTGGGTGGCTCTGATACCATGTTAGAGCAAATAACCCAGAAAAATCATTTGCAAATAAACCTTCACAAATATGCAGAGAAGCACACAAGCTATTTCACCAGAAGAGAGAATGAAAAATGAGATAATTTACATACTATACATGAGATAATTTACATACTGTACAATACTGCCTTATAAAGGCATGAATATGTGTGACGGGTATAAAACTTCCCAGCACGAAAAAAACTACCCAAATAACAAATGCACAATTAATCCTAAGTAAACTTAAGAAGGTGAATAATATTCACGCTAACACAAAGAAAAAAATAGTTATTTCATAATAGAGATAAAATAGAATTAAAGCAAGATGAATATCTTGTCTATAGTCTACTAACAACACTGAAAAGAGCTCTGGAAGTGTTACAATAGAAGAATAAGATTAAACTCTAAATTTTAACATATTGTGGAGCTGCATAAAACACAGGGTATCCTTTTTTGGAGCTATAAAATTTGAAATTTAATCTCATTTAATGATAGTTGGTCTTTACATGTTTTTTTTGGACTTTTTATATTTGAAAATAAAAAGACAATTTGAAAAATAATATTAGAGTAAAATTTTAGCATTATGTTTTCTGATGAACAATATGATTTGAAAAAACTAACAAACATTTACTTTTCCATATTAAATAGAATAACTGTCTGATAGAATCAACCACAACATTATTATGCTCTATGATTAGAAACATAAATCGAAAATATAAGAACAATGTGACAAAAATGGAATTAAAAGTTTGCCTACAAAAAACGGATTATGTATACACATTTTTAAAAATTTAAATTTATTAAAAAATTTAATTCTAAAAAAATAATTATATATTTTAACTTAATTTTAATTTATAATAAAAAAAGGTAACAAGATATGATTAAAAAATAGAAAAAAAAACATTTTAAGAATTAAAACTACACATGTTTTTAGTTTTTTATAAAATTACCCACATAAATGAAGGAAAAATTTAGAAGCTTTTAAAAATAAACAATATTTTATTTACAAAATTTAGAATCTTTTAAAAATAAACATATGGCAGGTTGAAAAATGGTCATTAAGAATGAAAATGTTGTTTGGGTGTTAAAACGAGCAACGGAACTATACTTCATGTTTTTGGTAACATAGTTATTATGAAGACCTATACACAAAAGAGCTTCTTTTTAGCTTAAAAAATAACCGAAAGATGACTGAAAATAACATTCCTTTTTCTTTTGCTCACGATCAATATCATAAAATGTGTTTTAAATTTTCATTATACTAATAAATTAGAATTTGATCAGTTGAATCATCATACATTTCAACCGATCAGTCATGAACGATTTAAAATAGAAACTTTTCAAACCAGAATTATACACTTTTGAAACCAGAATTATACACTCAACTTTTGACAGCCAAATTTGAACAAAGCTTTTCTTAGAATATATCGATTATTGGTCGAAAGGGCTAAATGTTTATGGTAATTCTATGCTAATAAAGGTCAACTGTTGGAAATAACTGTATATTTGTGTGTATGACCAGCTTTGTACCTTTCACTGAAATTTCCAAAAAAAAAATAAAAATCAAATTTTATGTTCCCTCTTTTATTTAGCCTTCCGTTTGCTTTCATTATCTTCCTTATTTCCTTTCCAATTTATAAAGCTGTTTATGTTCCTTACTTGAAAATGTTTATTTGCTGTTCTATTCATTGAAATTGCCTGTTCCCTTGCATATGCAGTTGTACACCTGTGTGTCTGCTTTCCATTTCACTGAAATTTGCTCCACAATTTTTTTAATAATTCTGTCTATTGACTGTCTGCATTTCTTAATATATATATATTTGTGGCAGGGGTGTCCCCGCGACTCAGCTCAGTGGCCCAACAGCTCATACTTTGGGTAACTGAGGTGAGCTGGGGTGAGACTAGCCACCTTCTGGTGGATGCCATAGCCCGCATACAGACCCACCGATCAACCGCGAGAATGGGGTTGAACCGAGACCTATGCAGAACAAACCCATGACCCAAACCAACTTCTGTCTATTGTCTGTTCCCCTCCTTTATCTTCCTCTGCAGAAGAATATCGTGACGGAAGAATTTGAGTAAACTGTAACATTCACAGTATTATTACTGCGCGTGTGGGTGGAAAAAAGCTGCTATTCTCCCTGTGGTTGACATTTCACAAATTTCCCATGCCATTGATGGACAACAAGAGATGGGTAATCCCGCGTTGGCCAGATTCAGAGAGGCCTGTGAAGAATGAGGATTTTTATTTGTTGTAAACCATGGAATTCCAGCAGATCTTCTCCAAAATGTTGAGTCCCTGGCCACACAGCTGTGCGCACTGCCTCCAGAAATTAAAGAAAATCTTGTCACATCTAACCCTGCAGACGCTAAAGAAAAGGCGATCACTTATAGCACTCGAGAAATTGAAGAAAACGGCGCCACTGCTAACCCTTCAAAAATTATAGGAAAGGCTGCCCTTTCTAAGCCAAAGAATGGATACACTCGTACACCTTGGATTCAGAACTTCTGTTTCACGGAACTGCCTCATTCAAATTCGGTGCATGAAGTATGCGACCAGATATGGCCGGAGGAAGGAAACCCAAAATTCTGGTATGTTTTTTAACCCTCCCGCTGCATTATTCCGTTTCGTAACCCATTAAAATTCGTTCATTGTTTGCTATTTAAACCATGTTTTGGCAGCGAGGCAATTCGAACATATACCGTCTCTGTGGCTGATCTGGCAAGCAAGATCAGTAAAATCATAATAGCGAGCCTAAGGTTGGACGTGGAGACTGTCTACCATACCGACTTCGAAAATTGCTTGAGTCACATGCGTATAAACATCTATGTCTCAGATGGAAAGATGCCAATGGAGGAGGAGATCCCGCGTTCTCATACAGATATCGGCTGCTTTACTATCCTTTATCAGGATAAGGAGGGCGGTCTCCAAGTTCGATCAAAGGAAGGGAAGTGGGTGGACGTGAAGCCTCTTCCTCATTCATTTGTCATTAATGTGGGCGACAGCATGAAGGTCTGAAAACGACTCCATTATATTTTGTTTGCAAATTGTTTTGTCTTCACTATATCATATTGCCTAGGGTTTCTGGATTCAATTATAACTGTTTCGTCTGCAGTATACTCAGATATCTGTAGTTTCTGTCATCAATTATAATTGTTTCCTTTGCAGTGTACTCAATTATCTAGGATATCTGGAATCAATTATACTTGTTCTGTCTGCAATCTACGGTTTCTGGAATCAATTAAAATCGTTTCTTCTGCAATGTACTCAATTATCTAGGGTTTCTGTAATCAATAATAATCGTTTTGTCTGCAGTGTAGCCAATTACCTAGGGTTTCTGAAATCAACAATATTTGTAAACAATACTATCTAAGGTTTCTGAATTGTATTTGTAATATTTTTGTCTGGCTGGATGAATTTGTGCACCGTGCAGGCATGGAGCAATGGCAGGTATCGCAGCGCGGAGCAAAGGGTTGTTTACAAAGGGTGGAAGAATCGCATATCCCTACCTTATTTTGTCCAGTTTCATCCAGATCAACAAATTACTGCTCCAGAGGAGATTGTAGACGATGATCATCCACGATGTTACAGATCTTTTACATTTTCCCAATTCAGGCAGGCTTTTTATAGTGATATGGCCGTTGGAAAAGTTGAAAACCCTGCAGATTTCATTGATACCTACGCGGCTATATAATAGCTCTGCATATCTGTTACTTTAATATGTTACCTTCTACCTATTTTATCTGGCTGTGTTTTGCCTTCTGTTCTTGTTAGGCTTGTTATCCGAACGTTGTATCAAGGATGTAATAAAAGAGGGGATCGAAGGAGAACATAATAAAAGAAGATAATTCCTTTTTCTTTTTAATTAGTTTAATAGAATGAAATGCATGCAATGCACATAAATTATCTTGGAATAATTAATGATACTTATAAGAGTGATATTTGAACAATTAAATATTAAAAATTAGGAATATAAATGTGTTGGTGGATGTATTTAATTTTAGGAATGAAGATAGATAATTATGATTTAGTCTTGGAATTCTTTATTTTTGAAATTGGAATTATATATTTTTTTCCATATTTTGCCTTGTGTTTTGTGTAAGGGTTGTCTCTTTTTAAGTAAGTCTATAGGTTTGAAATAATTCTTTAGGCACATATTTGCCCAATATCTTGTGGATCTAAACATGCAAATCATGCACTTCTCCTCTCTAGTTTGTTGAAGTTATTGATGTTTGTTCTCTTAAAAGATTAGTGATATTTGAGAATACTTTTGAAGGGGCACTAGTTTGTTGGGGACACCTCCTAAGCCAGCCTTAAAAAAGATTGACTTTACAATAGTGTGAAGGATCAAAGACAACAAATTTTAAACATGCAAATGTTTATATAAGTTTTGATTCCTTTTTGTACATCAATTTAGGTGTTATTTTAATGAATTTTCCTTTAATGCAAATGACATAGGATGAGAGAGGAAGTGAAATGAATGTAATTGAATGTCTTTGAATACTAAGAGATAGTGTTGGTGTGAATAGGATTATTTCTTAACTAGCTCTCTTTTCACATCTTATCACTCAAGTTTATGTAGGGCATTTTCATTTCATGTCTTGTATCATAAGATTAAGACAGTTGTCATAATTTTATGTTGTCCTATGTCTCACCTTGGTCTATATAACCAAGACTTTTTCATGCATGGTATACACATTCTATTTGCATTATTTGATAGGAATATAGTTTATTTTTGTCATATTGATATTTTGAGTACTTCATACTTTTCATTAGGCCTTTAGATCTTGGATGGCTATCTCCATAGCCAAATCTTACATGGTATTACAGTTTGTTGAGTGTCTTTGGTTAGCCTTTTAAGAGATCTTTAGTGAAGATAAGATCTTATATTTTTTTGAAGCTTTAAGTATGCTCTTCTTGTGCATCCTTAGATGATCTAGAGAATCATAAAGGTGTGATAGAAATACCAAATTTTGGAAGGATTTTTATTGTTATTTTGTACTACAAATGTATTTGAAAAATTAGTGGAGCACATTTGAGCTCACCATTACCTTCAAAGTGTTCAAAAATGTCAAATTTATCTTTTATTTTGTCCCAATTAAACATTAGAGGCCAACTATGCAAAGGTTCGAAGTTGGAAGTTGGTTGTTAGATCTAGAAGGTAGTGATACTTTTAAAGCATTTTGGGTCAAATTTGACCTCGTGATCATGTTTTGGAGGCCCAAGAACTTAAAGATCAACTATCAATTTGTTGATTTCGAAGAAAGTTGTCTTTTGAGATTATTTTTTTTGCTTTTGCATCATGCGACCTGCCCTTACACAATATAGTATGATTTTTTAAACTAAATATATATATATATATATATATTTCTATAAATAAAAATAATAATTTCATAGTTTTTTAAAATTGTATAAATATATATATATATATATTAAGGATGTCTAATAGGTAACTTATGCAAGTCCTTGTCAAGTCTTGTACCAAAAGGGGGCACTTTTTAAGGCATGGGCCCTATTTTAGAGTTTGCAACCCCTCTAAGGGTTTGTGAACCCCCATTAGGGTTGCAACACCATAAGAGGGCTCAACCTCTCTTTATTGAGGCATGAGGTGTCACCCACATGCCTCCCCCCGCCCCCCCGCCCCCCCCCCCCCACATCATAATTTTTTTCAAAAACAATTTAATAATAAAAAATTTCTATAGAAAACTCACCAAATTTGACACTTATTTTAGCAGAATAATCAATTTTGGTTCTCCTTTAGACAACCCTACTAGATTTAGCAAAGCTCCAGATTTGGTGAAATCTTAGATAAAATAAAAATCCTCTACATTTGGCTACACCTCCAAATCTAGCAATATTTTTTGTCAAATTTAGTTGTGATGTTATGTTGACGTTAGCATGTGCCTTTTGAATTCCCCCACTCCCCCTCCTCTCTATTGGCGTTTTCAATTTTATAGTAACTTTGAAGACTCATAACTTAAACTTAGAAACTCCTTTTCTTAAGCACTTTTTTTTATTTGGGCTATTTTTTTGCATTCTACATGGTGGTGTAAATGACTTTAGATTTTGATACTAATTTTTAAAAATTTATAGTTTGTAATAGGTGTTGTTGAATAGTTCTTGTGTTGGGAATTTTAGGGGCTTCATTCAAGCTCATACAGACTCCTTTTCAAGTGTATTTTTTTTACAGTAAAAGTGCATAATTTTTTATGTATATTACGGTTTTATCGATTTGTAATCATTGTGATAAAAATTTGATTTTTAACATTTGGTCTTATTTTAACAATTATAAAGCATTGAGATAAAAAACTACTTAGCATTTTTTAGCAAGTGACAATTGTAATCGCATTAAGTATGAAATGTTAAATCATATTTGTTTGAAGGGGTTCTTTGATTGAGTAATTTGGCAATTTTACTATAGAGTTTTTTGCTTTTTCTATACAATGATAATGGATTACAATGGATTAAGATGGTTGAGATTATAAAGAGAATACCTTTGTTATATAAACCAAGGTGAGACATAGGACTAAATAAGATTATAACATGTGCCTTAATCTTATGACTTGAGACATAAATTTATAAGTATCTTATGTGTACCCCAAGTAAATTTAAGTAATTAGTGTGAATAGGATCTAGGTGGTAAACCAGGTAGGTAAAACACCTTTTTTACACCAACACCCCTCTTAAGTGCAACTTAGGGAGAATATGCAAGATGCAAAGATGCAAGGATAGATCCTAGCTACTAGGCCATGTTAGGTACCCATGTACAAACGAAGCTCTCAAAAATGAAGAAAAAAGTAAAACCTAGTTTGTAATTAGTTTGTCTATCTTTACAACCTACATGACTATAATTACCCTCTTCATGGACTCTTATATGGTGTGAGTCACCACTTCTAACTAATTAATATTTCTATGGATAGTTCTTTAGATAATTTTTTCCATGAAACTCTCTATTAATGTGACACAACATAGCATGAAAAGTTAATAACATGAAAAGATAATAACATAAAAAAATCCAAACTTTTGTCAACATGGCTTCAAGTGTTGTAGTTATCACATCCAACTTGTTAAGTTTGTATGCCATGTCAATAAAGCAATATACTTTGAAAGAGTATCAACCTAATCTAAAGGTGAGATCAATAGCTAGCATATAGATGTGGGCATTGATCGCATGTTTGGAAACCCGATGTGGTGGTAAATGATGTTGGTTGTGTATATAAAAATTATTGTCATGGTGAAAAGTGCATCCTTGCTATTTTTCAAACATGATTTTGACAATAGTTTGAACTTTAATTAGGAAATGGATTTCACAAGCAAAAGGATTATTTAAAATATAATCAATATATTAAAAGCTTGATGCGATGATTTTTGTAGTTTGATTTGAACACTAAGTTGGTGTTGTTTGATCTTGTTGTAATTTATTAGAACTCAGAGCATGACTAGAGTGTGTAATACTCAATGTATAATTTCTTGACCTTAACATGACTATTTGTGAAGGTAGTAATCATGTCATCAAAGTGGACAACTACTTTCATAGATTGTTTATGAACACTAGATATATATTATTTTATGATTTTCTAAGAATGAGGAAATTAATAAAGGAGATATATGGATATTGTCACGATAAAAAAGGATAAGGTTTCATGCCTAGTATATAAATGAACAAACTAGTGCAATAATAAAAATAGCGACAACAATGATAATTTTTTGACTTTCTTATTTGAAGACAATTTATTTGTCTGTACCACTATGCTAAAATGGAGGAACACACCTATTATGTATCCTAAGAGTACAATTCTAGTTTAGTTGTCAATGTAAATGTTGAGAGAAGATAAAATGATGTTGGGACCATAGTAATATAAATCACAACTCAATGATATATGGTACTATATCCATTCTCTCATAAGTGTAAACACCTCTTTAAATGCATGTCATTCATTTTTTTTTCTTTCTTTCATAAATATTTGGTGATTATTTTCTCTTTAATATAACATTAATCAATTTCTCTATCATACTAAATTAACTTTTATATGTTAATCTATATCTAGTTTTATACTTCGGAGAAAAGTGGCACTAGAACATAGTCACCCAATTCAAGTTTTAAGATTTAATTCATTTTTGCATCTAATTATAAAGATTATTCATGAATGGAGTTAAAATGATAGCTTTCTTAAATGTATAATGCAAGCATCTCAAATGCTTGATAATGGGAAAAAATATTAGAACCTTTCAAGCAAATGCAATTAGCAAGTGTAAAACCAAATTTCATGACTATTGCTAGTAGTCCCCCAACCTATAAAAATGATTAATACAATCTAACTAGGCTCTGATACTATGTTATAAATTACTTGATTATATGTTAAGTACTAATAATCACAAATAACTATTTAAGATACATAAAATGAGAATTACAAAATAAATAGATTCAACACTATGCAATATATACATGAGGAAAAATCTTTCAAGTAAAAACCTCAATTAAACGTCATTCTATTACAAAACACTTACAAAATTGTTTATATATAAAAATATAGACAAAACCTAGGACTTTTCATCATTTCTACATGGCCAAAAATTCCTCTCAAGCATAGTGATATATTTCACCACTAATCTCCAAAATTCATTAGTGATATATTTCACTACTAATCTCCAAAATTCATTCTTCTCAATAGGGAAGAATCTCCTTAAATATAAGAGAAGAGGTAGCAAAATACTTGAAGATTTATTAGTCACACCTATTCAAAACTCCCATTTATAAATAATAAATAATTTAATAAACTATTAGATTATTAATTATTTAAATGGTATATTCTTTGTATATTAAATTTAAGGTTTTATAATCTTATATTAGAATAATATCTAAATATTGTAAATACATGATCCCTAATAACATTATGTTTTAACAAGAAGATATATTTGAGACATTGTCTATGAGAATATGATGCTCACACATGGGAATACCATGAAATACATACTCTAAAAATTGAACTTAGGAGTAAGAACTATAATGCTACAAATGAAGTTTCTCAATCAAAGGTAGAAAACTATTTGATGGAGTGAAGAAAAATGAAATCTAGATATAATCAAGAATTTAAGAATACAAAATTATTATTAAATTATAGATGTTTCTATGATCTTTAATTTCTAGATAAAAGGATTACTGCTTACCAAATAGGTCCTTGGCCTATGAAATTTATAATAAAATTTATATTTATGATCCATTTGTTCTTCCCAACTAAGCTACAAAGTTGTTGAATTTTTTCATGAAAATTTAAAATTTGACAAAAAATTATAATTAATTGTTTCAAAATTTGTATAAAATGTTAGGACTTTGACTTTAAATTAAGTAAATTTTATTAATTTATATCTAAAGGTTTTCTGTTAGGGCTAGATCTTTTGTTATTATTTAAATTCATGACTACAGTCCTTCTTTACATAACATTTTGTTGCTTATTTGCTTGTGCTTGGATGCATTCTACCTCTAATAGTTTCTTACAAAGAAGAAGATAACAATATTGTTTGCAAAGAAGAATACTCCTTTGGGGTTTGTACTCCATTATGGGTTATCCTAAATAATCCTTTGGGAAAGTCAATGCTTGAAGTCAATCAATACTTTTTGTACCCACTTGATACTAGTTTCGGAAAGGGTCATATGTGTAGATCCAATGTGGTCAAGGGACACTTTGGGATTTCCAATTGATAGTAGATGCATATCATTAATTTCAACTCATATTGAAGTTAGTTTCATTTCTCATCTCTATTAATGTCTCCCAGTAGGCATGAAATATAGATCTATTAATGTAATGCCTTCAAGTATAAGTGTGTGTGTGTGTGTGTGTGTGTGTGTGTGTGTGTGTGTGTGTAAGGACCACCAACTTCCCTAAAGATATTAGGGTGCACCACCCTATATGAATTCATATATTCTTCTAGTAGGCCCATTCAAACCTATTACTAAATAGAAATGGGTAGGGTTGATGAGCTAATATTACATAGTACATTTGGTGAAAAATTAAGGAAGAGTTGCTATAGCATTTTTTATTGAAGAGATTTTTTATTGATAGCTCAACCTCATATGCTATCTTGTGATGGATCAATTCAAAGGATTTAAAAATAACTCTTTTAAGAGGCCCAAAGAAATAGTGATTAAGAAATTAGTTATTGTTAAAATATCTTAGAGTGCAATAGGTTGCACCATATTGAGCAATGGATGATCAAATATTGTTAGAGGTTGTTGATTAATGTTTGGATGACACAACTTCAAGGTTTAGTGTTCTCAAAGATGATTAACACCATGATTCAAAATAAAAATTTGAGTAAAATTCAAAACATAAGAAAAAATCATGCTTGAAGTGGGTGTAGAAAATGTGGTTCAAGTAGTTATTGATAGTGCCATGCAAATTATGTACGCGAGTTGGGATGTTGAGTCTAGGTTAATACAAAAAAAAATATTGAATCCTACATTTAACCTACTATTTAAATGGTTTTCTTGATGTGTAATGAACTACTATTCTTTAAATAATAATTCAATCAAAATTTTGTAATTTAAAAAAAAAGATGATATGAATAATGACATGAACAAACTAAATAATTAATAAAAACTATTCAAATTAACAAGTATGCATTGAATTATTAAATCAATAATAAATATTTCCCTTTTAAATTGTTAGAAATCTGAAATAGATTTATAGCTCAAGGAACTTTATGAGATAAAAACAATGCAAAACAATGAATCCAAGAGATATGCAATATCATAATGACATAAATGCATTAAAATATTCCAAGTTGGAGAATGGATGCAAATACAAGCTAGGTAGTATTTTTTTATAGAACTAGGGAGAGGATGGAGGTGGAAAATCCAACCAATAGGGGGAGATCACCAATATTAAATGAAGTGATCAAAATAGTAAATGTTCCATCCTTTTAGGATGGTGACATCTCATCATCTTATCTCCTAGTTATCGAATAATAAAATCACTTTATTTAACCTAAGAAAGATTAATAAAAGTGTAGGAAAAACCTACATGACTAAGGGAAAATAGATGAACCCACTAGGAAAATAAAAACCTACACTAACATATAAATAAACCCATCTAATATTTAGATTTGGGTACAAATTAATTTATCATGTGCATAAATATTTTTATCAAACAAATATACACTTTTAAACAAATAATATTTACATCCTTTCAAGTATACATGGTAATACAAAGAGTCTCTTCATGATCAAGTATTTCACATTCTTCAACTATAAGAGAGAGCATCATTAGAGTCTTGTTTCTCCAACCACAGACCAACAATCCCTTGCACACATTCCAATTAGAAGTGGCCCTACCCTTCTCAAGGGTCATAGATAAAGAATTTTACAAACCATATCCACTAATCCGAGAATTGGTGTAGCGTACCAGAACTCTGTCGCATACATTTTACCATACAACCCTAGATGTACCCTCTAGCTAAGTATGAAAGCTTTGAATGAAATGCAACCTATTAGAAATAGTGAATTGATAATGCAAGCAACAATTTACATTACTTTGGCCAATTTTTTGTAATATAAAGTTGCATTCCTATATGAATATGTGTGTCATTGTTCACACACCTCTTTCTCAAACTTCTCAATAGAAGAAATCATTATATTAAAAAATTGATGCATTTTTATGACACATAAAAGATGGTAGAGAAAAAATAATTCCACTAGCCAAGGAATATTCTAATCATGAACCAATTGAATAAATTTTCATACACCAAGATAGGTATAGTCTCAAGGATTTTCTTGAATAACATGACATTGCCCCATTTTAAATATCAAGATCTAGTATTATTAGATACCCATTCCTATGTACTTGTTTATATTTTTATACATATATATGCATGCATGCATGTATGTATGTATGCATGTATGTATGTATATACATATATACATATACCTTGTATATACCAATTTACACATATACATAGTCCTTGATTTAACTTCTAACCAAAAACTCCAATATCCTCTAACCCTTAAAATTGGTTTGGATATAACTTTATCTATGAATCAAGATATGAACTTAAATACACACAACCTCATTAATATACTAGACAATAATCGTAAATAGAACTAAAAATTACATCTCACAAGAATGTATATACAAATTTATTAATAAGCCATTTTCTTTATTTTTCTCTATAGAGTAGGCCAATATTTATGATGTTCAATTGTCTAACCAAACAATTTCTTTTTGAAAGTAATGGACAATGCTATAATTTTTTCTTCACATAATTTACTTTATGAATGAAAGGTAACTTTAATTAATTGATAGCATATGAATGATATGTTACAAATTAATCAAGTTACATCCTTTGAAAGTGGTTAATCTTAGTTGTTTATGTAATGATACTCTATATTGAATTTATACATTTAATCGATTGGGATATTATAGTAGATCTTTACTTTCAATCATAACAATGCACTCTTACTATAAGATAGATAAAATAGAGCATTTATATCCATCAAAATTCTATATTATAAGGTCAATCTCTATACTGACATGTGGATAGGTTTACTTATTATTATGAATACTTTCATCTAGTGAACTCACTCATCTCAAAAATTAGTGGCAAAAATATACACTATCTTTCTATATGGTGAATAAACCTAATACAAACATAAATAATACTTAACCTTAGTAATTGGTTAAGTTCTTTATGATCAAAACAATTATTTAGCTAGATATAGATTGGTTAAGTTCCTTATGAACAAAAAAAAGATATGTAATTGGGTCAAATAAGTTTTGTAAAACTGGCAAGAATAATAGACAATTACTTGGGTGAAGAAGCTAAATGTAAAATCATTAAGACATGGGTGTTGATTGGAATAAATGATTTCTTAATAAGAACAAAAAATTCATTCTTTATATCTTTATAACAAGTGAGTTTATCCTAAATTTTTGGATTCTTCAAAAAATTTAGTTAAATCTCTTTACGGTAACTTTCATGGTCATATGATTATAATGCCAAAAGAACAACAATTATTTTTATGATTTAGTAAACATCAAACAACCATAATGCAAATATAGATTATTAATTGATCAATTAAATTGGAATTTGGTTCCTTAAGGCTTTGCTACACAAAAAATATGTATGTCTCTGTATATGTGTACACATACACATACACATACACATACACATACACATACACATACATATCCATGACATAAAGTATACATATTATAGGATTCATATGAGAGTGAGCCATTGAAAGTATAAATACATGTGCCAAATAAAGCATGCAAATGGATCTATTAAAATATATGGTAATAGCTACATAAAAATATATGAAAAGAGCTACAGAAAGCCTATGAAATGGCTCAAGCAACAAAGAATTATTCTATAGTATTTCATAAGAAGGATTGCATTCTTCAAATAAAATTCTCTCTTTCCTTGTGATACCTTTTTAACATTTTACAAAACGATAAATTCTTTCATAAATATCTCAATGAAATACTTAATGAAAAAAGCATAAGAAACAAATGTACATTTGACTTAGTAAAAATAAATTTTCTCCAAAAAAAAAGTTTTCCTTCATTCTCTTCTCTTTCTAAAACCCCAATTGCCTCCACAAAAATTTATGCCCTCTTTCCTTCAAAATTTTCCTTGAGAAGAGTGACAACAATTTAAGAGGAGTTGCAAAATTTTCCTTGAGAAGAGTGACAACAATTTAAGAGGAGTTGCATTGATTCTCATGTATGCCACCATTAATGCATGCATTGAGTATTTTAGGATTTATTTATTGTTTATTTTTTATTTTTTAATTTTAAAATATCCCTAATTAATTAAAACTTAATTTTTAATTTCCTTAATATAGAAAAATCACCTAACTAGAGAATGAATTTTATTTCCTTCCACACTACCCAAATAATGACCAAAGAATAGAGTAATAATGAAAACAACATGTTAATGAACATGATCAAGCAACTCACTCCACAACCAGAACACAAGATGAATTTTGACCATTATCTTCTAATTCCAACAAAGATACTTGTGAATGAATAAATAAAGATAAACACACTTTCATCAAACTAAAACCTTTTATTATATACAAAAACTTATGTACATATGTGTGTGGAAATGACTATTTCTTGGAGGCATGATATGGTTATTGGTCACCTCAATCTACAACCCTCTATTTGATGATACTATCTGTCCTCAACTGAGAGGAGGAAAATATACTATCATGCATCCACCTCATCATCATAGAGTTGATAGTCCTTTAGTCATATTTACATCATTTTTACTATAATTTTACTAATAATCAAATGATCAGCATTAATAATTAAACAAAACATTTCAAATTTCTCACATCATTCAAACTACCATCTATAGTTAACATGTATTTAAACATCAATATATATATTGGAATAATCAAAATAGAAAACTATATTCTACGAGCTCGGATTTAATTTGCATAACCCAATTATCCAAAATAAATACTATGAAATCGACATGATTTAATTGTTTAAAAATAGGGTGTGACATGATGACTTGGCCAAATTCCCATGGGCACATGAAACAAACCACAAAATAAAAGCAATTGAAAGTTCTGTGAAGACCATCCTTTGAATACTTGAACAAATAAATATAGGGAGTTTCTGAGGCCTTGTGAAACAAGATTTGCCTCATTATATCACTTTAAAAAAATGTAGTTGAAGAGAAAACAACTCTAATGCCTATTATTTATTCCACTAGGTGGGAAATTTTTATTCTCTAAAACATTCTACAAGAAATATCATAGAGCAAATTATTCTAAACAATAATTTATGGAAAAGTGCAACAAATTTGTAAATGTATGTGAATCTATTATTGAAGTGCTTCACATAGATGATGAGAACACCCCTTGTCTATGCATATTCTATAAGAGCGTGAACTATTGTAAAGAAACCATTAAAAACACTCAATAATGTGAAATAAATTAAATTGAGGTGTGAGATAATTGATACTAGATGAAAAATTATGCACAGTTCTTTTCATGCAACAACTTCCTATTTGGAGCCCAAATTATTTCATATAGATAGACATACTGATAACAAAATTATGAGTGAGTTTTATGAAGTTATTGAGAGATTTGAACCAAATATAGTAGTTGCATATAAAATTAGGGGCTAGTGTTGAAAATACAAGTTAAAAGAAGGGATGTTTGGACTTCCAACAACCAAATATAACATGCCACATGTTGAAATTCTTGGATACAAATTGTGTAGTTCCTATGGAGTAGATATTCATGAATTATAATTCTTTGCTATTTGAGTATTAGACCAACAAGCAAGTTCCTCATAGATTATGAGAGGAAACCAAGCTTCTTTGATCACATTCATTCTAAAAAATAAAATGTATAGATAGTTGAGAGATCTTGTCTATATTCACATTAATTTAGAATTGTCTATAAATAAAGCAACACAAGGCTCCACCTTTTTTTCACAACTCAACAAATTCTAGAAGACATAACCATTATAGATGAACTTAACTTTTTAGATGATAAATTGAGTAGTGCATCTAGTGATGATGATATTGTGCCAACTCAATCAAGTGTCGTTGATGACCTTGATATTTTTTGAAGCTTTTTTCTTGAAAAAGTGATATTTAAAAATGTGATTTCATATGTATTTGATGTTTTATCTTTGATAAGCTTATATCATGGTTTATAAGTACGAGCATCTTTTTATATACTTTTCATTATTAAAAATATTGTATGAGGCGATGTACATGCACTAAATGAGCTTGATGGAATGCACCCCAAGCTCCTTGAATAATATTTGTACCTTTTACATTTGAGAATTTTCTATGGTGTGTATTTTTACTTTATGTATATTGCACCCATGTTTTTTTTTTAATCAAAAGGCTAATGCCTATATATATATTTATATTGATATAAAAGATAAATTACATTACTATTGTCATCATACTATAGTCCCTTTCCAGTTCAAATCTATTCAACTACAAACCCATATTATCAGCCACACAACTTTATACCCATCCCTATTACATACTCAAATTACTAGACATATATTGTATTTACTTTTTTGTCTATAAATCTTGTTGCTCTTTTATCAGATATCTTCTCAAATAGGCACTGTTCATCATGAATTATCAAAAAATCCCACGCTAGCACATTCCTTCTTCATTCAAATTTTATTTCATTTGTCTTTGACTATCTTCAAGCAAAAAAAATACTTTTCATTTTTTTACAATTTTTTTTCATCATCGTGCACCCTATTCCTCCATCATAACAGGGTTTTCATTTTCTCCCTACTCTTCAACCATAATGTCATCTTCTAGAATAATTTTTGGAGTAACATTAAGGTTAAACCCTTGGCCTCCATGCATAACTTCCTTTTTTCCTTTTTCTTCCACAACCACTTGATCATTGTGAGTGTTAGTCTGGATATGGATACTATTCTCATCCTACAACACAAGCATTTGGGGTGGCAGGGGAGGATCGTGAATATGACCCAGGAGCACCATGATAGCCTACACAATGAATTTTATTTTTTCTTTTAAGTCATTATCAAACTCAACTGAATACCTTCAAAGAACATTCAACATGAGACTAGAATTTCACTGAGAGAGTGATTTGTTGACTGCTACAAACAACTTTGTAAATGTTGTTTGATGCAATAAGAAGTGCCTAGGAAATAGGCCTCCAACATAACCTTGTCCCTTCCATAGATCATACCTTTGATAGGATTTGGAGAAAACATCGCTTGGAAAAAAGTCTTCATTCACAAATTTATTAATTATCATTTCCACAAGCCTTACATCCTGAAGCAAATCCAAAAGATTTGATATGAACACAAAAAGAAATTGAGATGGATATATTACCCGCTTTTCTTCTGGCTCTAGGATTTCTTCACCAATTACCCTTTTAATATGCTTGATAAATGTTGCACGGTTATTTTTGAAAACTAAATGAAGCTTCACATCTCCTATTTCCTCTGATATTGGTGTCTCCCATTCATTGGTCTAGGAATGTAGACTCTATAGTTTCGTGGGTAAAAGTCCATTTGCCTCCTACACATTGCACAGAGTAGTTTTGGAACTCTAAGCTCTCCACTTTTGGACAAATTTTGTGAATTCATAAACACTATTCTTCCAACCCTCCACACAAACAAATTGTTTTTTGTAAAAATGTGCAACAATCCATCAAATTTATTTCCCAATTCGGACTAAAAATGGATTTTAGAATGACTCTTAAGAAGTCCTGTACAACATGTACTTTGATATGAATGAAATTATTACATGGCACTCCTCTTTGGATATGAAGGAAATTATTACATGACACTCTTCTTTGGATAACCACTAACTGGAATAAAGCTACATCTTGTAATGCACAACCTCCACATATAATTTCTCTAAATTTAGACATGCCTCTTTTGTAGATCCAAGAAATTTCATAGAAGATGGTACATTAAATGATTAAACCGCACTCCCAACTCACACATTAAAAAAAAGAAGTGAGAACTCATTATTTTTGACAACTGTAACCTACATAGGACACAAAATATTAGTTGAAATGAAGGTTGAATCTTACAACATGAGGATTTGATCACAGTTTATGAATGGATTGGGTGTACTTCAAAGGTATATTTTGTACACCTTAATTTGTTCCCTGAAAGAAGCCTTGCAAGTTGTAGTTCCACCCAATTCACCTAAAATCCATCTTTATGATAGAGACTTCACACAGAATAAGCATTAAAGGAATTGGTACCTCGACGTACAACCTTTCACCCACATATTAAAAAATTATGATGCGAATTGATTGCCATTGTACATATCTTATGTCATGTACGCTAACTCAAACTTTAACACATGCGATTTGGGATTATGAAAAATTATCATAATCTATCTTGACTGTATGACATGTGTTAAGTTAATACTACAACTGTTCTTCTTAAAGCCTCCCATTTGTCTACACTTTGCCACTTGTCAATTAATTTTCAAGTAGGAATGAATTGCTTCTCTTGACATAGTATTTTGGCTATTCGACATGTGTTATGTCTCTATACCTCTGTTTTCCTTGAAACATCACAACTGTCTGTACTTTTTCCACTTGACAATTGCAATTCAAATATGTTAAATTACTTTGACCCGCAAAGAAGAGCCTTAGTCAATTGCTTTATTACATGTCACAAATGATTTGATTTGCTTAAATAGAAACCACTTTGCATTAAAAAAGTTGAATCTTTGACATGTGTAACACCTCACACAATTTATTTCCTCTTTTCTAATCATCCAAAGTTCCAGTTAGGCTCAATGTGATTGTGTCATTATTTTTGCCACTTGGCAATTGAAGCTCAAGTAAGATGCATTACATTTATCTGAAGAGAAGCTTTTAATGTAATGCACGAAGCAAAACTCATGTATTTAGATTGCAAATTCCATAAGAAACATGCCACTATCTCTAGCTTTATCCTAACTTTTGGCTCAAAAGTTTCCTCAAAAGCATTGCAATAGCCATTTTGAATACTCTCGTGTTGTAGTGATAACAGAGCATACCGAGATGAAAATTGAGCTCAAATAATATACCTTTAACATGTGTAATATCCCATATGAAACTGAACTTGAAGTCTTGACTCCTTTCTCTGTTTCCCCTGCCACCCAAACACCAACTAGGCTCATTGTGATTCCCCTACAATTATCCTTCATTGCTTATGATATTACACAAAATTTTATTTTATTTTTTGCAATCAATTACATGTATTATTATTTCCCCCCCTTGTTTTGATCCCAGGTTTGCCAAAAAATCTGCTAGTTTGTTTCCTTCTCTATATATATGAAAAATATGATACATGCTAATTTTGTCTAGTAAAGCCCATACTTGATTCAGAATATATTGAAGATGCCAGTTGAGAATTTTCCATTCTTTACATGCATTCAATATTAATAAAGAGTCTCCTTCAATCTGTAAATTAGCAATTTTTAACATTCTTGCCATTTTTAATCCATACAAAATTGCATTGGCTTCAGCTACATTGTTCGTAACATTTGAAAGCTTGATTGATTTTGCCATTAAAAATCTGCCCTTATGATCTCTAATGACCACCCCTGCACCTGGATTTCCTCTACTATATCCATCAAAATTTAACTTATACCAACCTTGTGGTGGAGGTTTCCAAATTACCTTTGCCTAATCAACCTTGGTCTGAGGTAGTTGAAGTTTTCTTCCTTCAAATGGAAAAGACATTTGAGGCCACTTACGAAGTAATGTTGAGTCCCAATCTGTAAATGTAACATCTACTTCCTATACACATAACTGTTGACTACCTCAGATATAGAAATTTCTAACCCAATCAACAGGTTTTCAACAACACATTTCTCTTTCCTAAATATACATTTATTTCTGGCCCACCAAATTGCCCACACAACCATTGCTGGAATAATTCTCCATATGTAAGCAAAAAAAAATTGTTAAATAAACATGGCCAACTTGAGAAAATATCCCACAATTTGGTAGATAAAGGTGTACACCAGTTCAATTTTCTCTGAACAAAGGACCAACATGCTTGAGCAACCTCACACTTCACAAAGAGATGATTTATATCTTCAAAATGCTTCTCACATAAAACACATTGAAATGGATCTATAATTCCCAATTTGGATAACTTATCACTTGTCAGAATCTTGTTCTTAATTGCAAGCCATGCAAAACAACCAACTTTAGGTAAAACCATAGAATTCCAACAAAATGTGTAAGCCTTTTGACATCTAATTTGCATATCATTTTGTGAAATTTCTTTATAACCATCTCTAATTGAATATTGACCTGATTTAGAAAGTGCCTACATTAACTCGTCATTTTCATTTGATAGGTATACTAATCTTTTATCCAATATTTTTTTTAACAACACTTTATGTGCTTGTGAAATATTGCAATTTGACAAATCTTTCCAAATAACCCTATGAGCTGATATATCAATCTGGTCAGTATAATCTTTAACCTTATCACCCCAAAGAGAAGTTACTATGTTTTTAATATGTTGAAAATCATGAAAATAATTGATTGACAGGAGACCATTCCAGGAATATTTCTAGAATAAGGCTTCCTCACCATTATTAACTTTCCAAGTTAGATGTGACACTATATATTTCCTGCATGAAATTAGAAAATTCCACATTTGTGAGCCTGAAGGAGGATTTAACATAGTGAGAATTCTAGAAGGATTGAGGTTATCTAGGTATTTTGCTTGCATGACCTTACACCATTTCTTATTTGGCTGTGTGTACATATGGCAAACTAATTTAGCACCCAATGAGAGATTCCTTGATGCAATATTGTGTAGACCTGCTCCTCCTTGTAACTTATCCATACAAATATTTTCTAATGATATTAAATGCACCTTCTTTGTATTATCTATGTTTTAATACCATAAGAAATTTTGAATCAGCTTCTCAATTTGTGCCACAATTGATTTGGGAGCCTTTAGGATAGACGTAAAATAATTAGGAATTGAGAATAAGACTAATTTTTCCATTAATATTCTTCCTGACAAAGACAACCATCTATCTTTCCAAGAACTAATTTTTGCTTGAATATTTTGAATTATTTTATGCCAATAAGAAACTTTATTTTTCCCAATAAAGAATGGAATTCCCAAATACTTACTAGGTAAATCTACCTCTTGAAAACCAAGAATCTTTACAATATGTCTTGAAACTGTTGCCTTTGTGTTGAAAAGGTAAATATTAGATTTACTTTCATTTATTTTTTGGCCAAAGGCTTGAGTGTACATATCTAACACAAATTTGATTTGCTTTGCTTCCCCCAATGCTGCTTTTCCAAAAAGAAAAGTATCATCAGTAAATAAAGAGTGCATGATAGCAATGTTTGTACTTGAGATGACTATACCCTGCAACAAACCTTGATCATAACATTTGGAAACAACTCTACTCAATGCCTCTACAAGAATAATGAATAAAAAAGGCGAAAGAGGATCTCCTTGTCGAACACCTTGTGTGGAACTAATAACCCCACTGGTGAACCATTTATAATCACATAAAAATTTGCAGTAGATAGACAAGAAAGCACCCATTTGCACCATTTATGACTGAAACCAAATTTTCTCAAAACTTGAATGAGAAACTTCCAATTGACCCTATCATATGCTTTCAACATATCAAGTTTAACAACCATTGCCGAAAGCTTATTTGATGCAATAGAATGAAGAGCTTCATGTGCAACTAAAGCTCCTTCAACAGTCTCTCTTCTTGGCACAAATCCACCTTGCTCTTTAGAAATGATCCTAGAGATGAAAGGATGTAATCTTAAGTACATAGCCTTAGTGAATATTTTATAAACTGTATTACAAAGAGATATAGGCCTGAAATTAGAAAATATTTTTGGAGAATCTATTTTTTGCAAAATAACAATGTGCATGACATTAAATTGCTTAAGCATTCCCCATAACATTCTTGATTCCTCCATTGCTCTTAAAAGATCAATTGAAAATAAATCCCAACATTTTTGAAAAAATATAGTAAAACCATCTGGGCCTGGTGCTTTATCAAGTGATAAGGAAAAGACAACAACCTTTACTTCCTCTAAGGTGAAAGGAGATTAGAGTTTATCATTATCTTCTTGTCGAATCAATTCAGGAATTGATTCCAAAATATCTACCCTAACTCTTTCAGAATTTAAAGAAGAAGCTTGGTGAGCTGAAAGCAATTGAGAAAAAAATTTAATCCCTTCTTTCTGGATATCAACTTCCTTGGAAAGTAACACGCCTATTTCATTATCATGTATGTAAATAATTAAATTTTTAACATGCTTAATTTAAGCTAATATATGAAAAAAAATTGTGTTTCTATCACCATACTTAAGCCAAAGCTCCCTAGATTTCTAACGCCAATAAACTTCTTCCTTCAATAATAATTCACACCATTCTCCTTGCAATTTTTTCTATTTTTCAAAAACTTCATTATCCATACCTTGAGAAATTATTTTTTCATTTACTTCTAATAGTTGCTTATAAACCAAATCCTTTTGCACAAAAATGTTTTTGAACACTAAAAGATTCCATTCTCTAATTTGTAGCTTCATATATTCTAACTTCTTACAGAACCGAAACATTCTTGAACCTTTAACAAAAGGTGCTGATAACAACCATTTATTGAACAAAAGAAGAAAATCCAGATGACGAAACCACATAGATTCAAATTTAAATGAGGATTTATGCTTTGACTGTAATACATTTTGAGAAATATTTAGAGAAATGGCAAAATGATTTGATGCATTGAATGTTAGAATCTCATACAACAAGATAAAATCAACAACCAACCAATTTCAAGACAAAAGAAACCTATCTAATCTTTCTGCTATCTAGAGAAAATCTTTCCGTCTGTTTTTCCATGTATACTTCCCATTTTGTGGCAATATATCTACTAATGCATTATCTTTTATGAAGTTTTGGAAGTCTTTTATTAATATTGATGGTGGACATATACCACCATGTTTTTCAGCTAGAGAAACAATTGCATTAAAATGACCTACAATGATAACTTTTTCTTGACCCAAGTGATCCATGATTTGCTTTAATTTGTTCCACAGATGTTTCTTAGTAGCAGTACTGTAACAGCCTAACTGATCCACAGTTTGTAAAATAAATAGTTAACTTACTTTCGGTTGTTTTGCAACTAACTGTATTTTAAAACTAGGGTTTTCCAACTGAATATAAGATGTAACTAACTTCTAATTTTAACCGATGTTAGCTGAAAAAGAACTTCTAATTGTTAATGATAATTCATAACAGAAAAACTATCAAACTAGGGTTTTCTTTTAGGGCACAAAATTATTTAATTAATTTTCAAACTACCTTCAAGAATTCAACATTTTAACGAAATGGAAATAGTTGGCTAACTATATTTGCTAATTCATCAACGAAAATTTTCATAAATATACAACTACATAATAGTAAATAAACTTTAAAAATGGACAAGCAATACCCATAAATAAGCATGAAAGAGTTTGTCATCTGACATCATCTTCAAGCAAAAATTCTTGAACTACTTTAACATTGGAGAAAATGAATTATCATCAGGGGCTTTACCACCCAACCAAGACCTACTAGTCCCCTTGTTCTTCAACTGAAGAAACCCGACCCTTCTCGAGGAAGTCATCAAGGATCAAAAGTCATCATGTCTCTGAACCTGGTGTCCATGAACCTATACTGTTGGTCGATCCCTCCTCTATAGGTTCCTCCTACCAAAAGGATCATTCTGACCAGAGTATATTTGGAACATGAAAGCTGACATTGCCTAACTGGCATCTACCTTGGCCAATGATTTTTAATTGTTTCTAGAACCACTGTGCCAGTTACTCTGACACTTTTGTG
Organism: Sequoia sempervirens; assembly: GCA_007258455.2. Classification (NCBI taxonomy): domain Eukaryota; kingdom Viridiplantae; phylum Streptophyta; class Pinopsida; order Cupressales; family Cupressaceae; genus Sequoia; species Sequoia sempervirens. Next base: position 356,938,308 of record VDFB02281492.1, read on the forward strand.
TCGGTGTCTCTAACACTACTATGCCGACATCTCTGGCACTATTGTGCCATCAACATTCACCGTTGCTCGACATGACTACTCTCAAATTAAGTTTCTTGTTTCAAGCAAAATTATGATGTACCAATCTTCTCTTTGGTTCAACTCTGGGAGTTTATTGTTAAATATTTATATTATTTCAGTTTATGTTTCCATCTTATTAGTTAGAAAGGGAGATTATACATGTAAGATTTCACTTCTCATTATACTTGATTTGATCTTAACCCCAGAGATGATGTATTAAGGATTCAGCTGAAGAAAACCAAGTCATAATTAGACACCAGTATTTCCAAGGGAGTACTCAAGATAAACAAGGAAGTTTAGATAGGTCTTTACACGGTCAGCAGGAAAGGAAAAGAAACAAGAATGAAGTACTGAGCCATACCCCACTACAAAGAAGAACAACCCAAAATCCTCAATTATCTAGACAGGGTTTGATCAAGCAAGAAAAAGGAATAAGGATTTCATTCCATAATAGGTTTCTCTACAAATGATCAAAATTTCCCTTTAACCCATATTCGATATAGGAAAATAAAATAAAATAAATTATTAATTGAAGGAAGACTTCAAGGTCAGTTGGCCCAGACCCATTGAAGGTTAAATTTTGTATACAAGATACTTAGTATAAGGAAATCCCAGTTTGGATTCCAATACTCACATGACTATTATTTAATCATTACTAATTTAAAAGGAGAGCAATAAATTGAGTTATTCAAACATGAGGAAATTTACAATTCCAAGCTAGTGATGTAGTCAATGAAAAAAACAATTCATACTCCAATTTCATTTGCCGATTTCAAATGCAGAGAGGTTATAAACGTTACTTTCCTGTATAAAGAAGATGAAATTGAATCAATACTCTTCACTTCACACTTCAATTAAACCAAGAGGCACCATTGCTTTCTGATGAGGAAGAAAACCTGGGGCGAGACAAATATCGACCCACTCCTCCAGATTGAAGATGTGAAAGGCCGAGATTTCCAACTGCAAACTTACGACTTGAACAGAGCTTGTTAAGTATGAAAAGATAGAGAGAATGTGACTAGAGGAAGACAAAGGGAGGAATGAGTTTGTACAAAACAACGACAATAGAGGATTAAAGTTCTGACTCAGAGGATAGTGAAAGAGACAAAGTGGGGAGAAAGCCTAGCCATTGTGGAAGATAGAATGGAACAAACTTTCCCCAAAACCAGATTGCGAATGAGGAAATTAGAAGAGGACCCTCCAAAATATGGGCAACATGAAAAAGGAAGAATGGCCAAGCAAAAAAAAAAAAGTGAATAATTCCAATGAAAGAGAAAGATCGACATTATAAGGTGAATCCCTTCGAATTCCATACTGGTGTTTTCTTGCATTCCTTACATTTCTTTGAAGGGTGGCAATGTGCTCTGATTTACAATACTGATGGCTCACTCCCGCACAAAATCAATCCTCATTTAAATATTTATTATATTTTAATATTTGATTTCTTTTTCTTTTATTAATAAAAAAGTACTTATATATAATTGAAATTTCTTTGATAAGTATTTTATATTTTAATTTCTAGCTTAATAATCAAAATTTATATTATTTACATTATTTCGACATAATAATTAATATTTATATTATTTAAACCATGGCCAAGGGTATGTCGTTGCATGTCATACACTACCCAGAGTTTGATGACACTTTGATCCTTGTCAACTATGTCCTCTCCCTAATGATAGTCCCTTTTCCCTTCATGCAACGTCGATCCTACAACCACTTGACATAGAAAACTAGATTTAGACCATTCCTGACGCATTCATTCATATTTACATATAATATCATCAAATACATTTGCATATTTAAATAATCATTCACATTCATATTTATAGTTGCAAAAATAAAACAATTATTTAATCCATTATTTCATGTTCACAAGAAAGATAGATATAATAACAATATTAACATCCATGGTTCCAATATCATAAACATATTAAGTCTTAGGGGAATATGACAAGTACTTGTAGGACCATAAACATTAATTAACCAAAAATAAAGGTCATAATGTTGAACTCTTATAAGCTACCAATTGTAGTCATTTGACACATTGTCAATAAAGATGGTTTTAGCATTCCATAAAATTATAAGCCCTCCTGAAGTGCCTTGCGCTGGGCAATGAATAAGTTGCCATTTAGACCATTTTTTACACATACTATCAAAAGTTTCAAAAGAAGTTTTTGTTTCTTGAAGAATAACCACATCTGCTTCACAAGTATCCAATTGATGCTTGATTTGAGCTCTCTTATTAGAGGCATTAATGCCTCTAATATTCCAAGAGATTATATGCATTACACCTTGGAGAGCAACATGCTCTCCTTGGTCTTTTTAGTTTGTCAAACCCAACTAATGTAACCTTCAAAGTAGACTATGTACTAGCCTCAATTTTCTCTTGTAATTTAGTAGCCAACGATTTTCTACCCCTTTTTACAGGAGTCTTTTTGTTAGCAGTAGGTGACAAAGGAGTCTGCAATATGGATAAATTTTGTGGAATTAAAAAAATTCCTTCCTCACTTTTGCTATCTGCAGGTGACAAAGGAGACTACAATATGGATAAAGTTTGTGGAATTTCAAAAATTGCATCCTCTCCCAACACTTCTGATGAAATTTCATCAATCAATTGATCTGCTACTAACGATAGTGATTTAGTAACGAAAATCTCCATATCCCCATTAGGATCTGAATGATCAAAGACCTTATCACTTAAGACTTCACAGAGAGCCCCTGGCCTTAAGATTTGACTATCCATTTGAAGTTGAATGGGCATACCATTATTCTCACAAGTAGCCCCAAAAACCCCAAAAATAATTAGCCTTGCTATATGATGAATTTCTTGCATTGTGATAGTGAAAATTAGGTGAATAGAGATATAACAAACTATGAAAATCACTTAGACCAAGTTGATATGTGCTCAACCATTCTTTTGAGAAAGTAATAGTAACTACATCATTTTTCATAAGAGGCAAATCAGAGAAAAAAATAGAATCATCAGAACCTTTACTAGAAACTGACTAACAAAATTACCATGATATTTTAAACCAAAATCCATATGCTTTGAATAAACCAGTTTGTGCACATTCTGTTTTAAACTACCCATTGTATTCATAGAACCTCCATCTAAAGCTATAGACTGATGATCTTTTAGCGATGAAACTAAACCTTGAACCATACCATCATTATTACAAGAAGTACACTTAACAACCAAAGGAGATTTTTTTTCAATTTCTGTTGGTGCAAAGTATTTAGGAGCCAAGTTCTGATCTGCACATGATACTTCTTTTGAATCCCCACCATTAACCCCTTTACAAGAAACAAGAGGATGCAATGGGAAATGACAATAAGAACATATTTCCTTTGGGTGTTCAATAACAACTGGCTGTTTCCAAACCCCATTCTTTGAATTTATTAACAACTGCGAAGAGAGGGTATTAGAAACATCCAGAAGAACACAAACCCTTACTGGACGAGAAGGAATAGAAAATAAATCTAAGTCTTAACTGAGAAAAATTCCTAAATGATTTCCCATAATTTCAATAAGATTTGTTTCTTTGTCTTCCAAAGGGAGGCCTTGCAACTGGACCCAAAAGGGAATAAACTTTACAGCATTAAGGGAAGGGTTGAAATTTGGAGACCATGGAAGAGTGTAAAGATCATGTCCCTCACAAAACCAAGATTTGGTAGAGTGAACAAAATTCTTGGCTTCCTTAGAATTAAAAATAACTATAAAAAACCCTTCACCCTTGTCAAAATAAAACACTTGAGAAGAATCCTCCCATTCATCAAAAATCCATTTTTGTAAAAGATCTATTTTAGGAATGAAGTTCCAAAACTTACCAATAAGAGCAAGAGATTGCAGATTTGAATTTGAGGTTGCAACAATGCTTGTGGAAATGTAATAGAATATTTAGACTCCATATGTTGAGCAGGACCCCTGATCATAGGCTCTTTAGGAACCCACTTTTTCTCAACCTTGTTTTGCACATTTTGCTTGATATTACTCCTTTTAGTATTCTTCAGCTGCAAGTTGAGAATCCTATAACAATCTTTATGCTTCCTAGGTATATTATTCAGGAATGATGTAGGAGAACCAACATCAGGAGTAACATAATCATAATGGAACCAAGAGCCCTCTAGATTTGGATTGAAGGAAGCTCCAACTTTGATTGGGACATTGTTTGGGAAAGTTGCTAGAAGATACCAATTAGAAACCACCTCAACCCAGGAATGAGATCTAAAAGAACTATCACTAACATCAACTTAAGAGGAACAAATATCAAAAGGAGGCTATGGTGCCCTATTCAATGATTTCCTGGATCAAGAGAAAGGCTGAAAGTCCGTATTTGAATAAATCCAACACCCATTATGAAAAATGCTACCAGGAAGACACAAAGAACACTCAAAGCCTTTAATCAGAACATGGAATCGTTGCTTTGCCAAGTTAAAAGAATTTACTAAAAAATCACGACCTAATATGTTGATATTTGTACCATTGGAATGAGGAAATACTCCCCTTTGACCTCAATTTACACCATGAAAGCTAGTTGAAATCACAGAACAGTCATGGAATTTTGAAAAAGGGCTATTAGCGGCAAACACAAAACTCCGATTCTTGCGGTCCCCCATTTCACAAAATGATAATGAAGAACTCATATTACACCCATGTTTAATGTTTAAATATTATCAATTTAAACATATATTTTGACAATCTTGCGAGTTTCTTTGTTTTTCAGACCCTCAAATGGACTGTGGATGCTTTGCTAGTAACTAAAATTTTCATTTAGATTTGTATTAAATAGAAGATGATGCAGGTATAAATAAGTACAATTGAAAATGAGCTTATAATAAATTAAGAAATTTTATTTCTCTCATAAGAGATTTATTATTCTTATAAATAATTTTTTTTAATATTTTGAGAATTTTTTTTTTAATGTTTTGTTAAATTTCTACCATAACTTAAACAAACCATTAATAATTATGAAATCTACTTGATATAAGAATTGATATACGCCATTATTTTCAAATTTGGAGTTTTTTCAACTTCCAACTACCAAACATCCAATGCTCAAGCAATCAAATGCAAAACAAAAGAGAACTAGAAACTATATCTCAATATTTCATTATTGGATATTTTGCCTACAACTTTGACAAAATAAGTGATATTTGTCATTCTTCACAAAATTAGAGTACTCTGATTTTTATTTTTTTAAATTAGTTATAAAACACCCATACTCAAACAAAATGCAAAAGAAAGAGAATTGAAAGCCATGCATTTAATTGTTCAAAGAATTAAAGAAATGAACCAAACCTTGATTAGTTATAAAACACCTTATAGTCAAACAAAATGAAAAAAAAATCTAATTGAAAGCCATGTCTTCAATTGTTTCTTAAATTGTTCAAAAAATTATTATGAAAAAGAGGAAACATGTCTTAAAAAACAAGTGATATATGATAAAATGCTAAACAAGTAGAAAAGAATGTAAGGAGATTTTAAAATAATCTAATATGATATATCTACATGTATGATTTGGAAGATTATATATATCATAATAAGTTGTGTATTCTATTTAATAAAAATTTACATATCAAATTTTTATATATTTTTTATAATATATTAGACGTATCATTTTAGTTTTTAATTTACATAAATAATAAATTGAAGTGGGTAATTTTTAATTTTTTAATTTTGAGGGTCACATTTATATGTGTGAGATTGATCTAATAATTAAAAATAGATGAAAAATAAAATGAACTCAAATGTAAACATTAAACCTTGAAACTACATTTGGGGATATCCTATTTTATAGAGACAATCACTTTAATATTGTAAATGTATTTTTCATTAGATATAATTAGAATAAAAATAGGAATCCAATCCCATTCATAGGAATAATTTGATAGATTCCAAACAATAATAGCTCCTATTTTGTTACAAAAGATTCTAGTATAAATTCTTTTTTTTTTTTTAAAAAAAGGGGGTAAAAACTTTATTGAAATTCAGAAAAGAGCATTACAATGAAAGCAAAGGACTGAGGTCCCCAAAACTAGCAAGAACAACAGAACATAATAAGAATAAAATCATCCTTCACCACACCCCTCCCTATCTTCAACAAGAATTCTCTCCAAATCAAGACGAAGCACTTGAGGAACCAACTCCCACTCCTTTATTCTCCAGCCATCAACATGCTTCGAATCCCATTTCACCAAGCAATTAGTAGCCCTATTCTACTCCCTTGGAATATGAACAAAGGTCACCATTTCCATCAACAAACTAACCTACAAAATCTGATGCACTACCATAGCCAACTACCAACTGACATTTGGCACTTTCTGCTCAATAAGCAAATTGATCAAGACCTGGGAATTAGATTCATAAATAATTCTTCTCCACCCCAAAGCATGAGCCCTCTCAAAGGTGCAAAGAATAGCCAACCCTTCCACAAGGTTGATAGTCTGAGCCCCTTCATAGACTGAAAAGAGGAAGATCACCGAACCCAAAGAATTCCTACCAATCCCCCCAATACCAGCCAGTCTCGGATTTCTCCTTGAGGATCCATCAGTATTAATCTTCAGCACACTAGTCAGAGGAGGTTGCCATCTGCCAACCCTATGAATTTTCTGCTTTTCCTGTCACCCTCTCTTAACACACGTAGAAGCCAAGGACAACCCCTGAATCCTCAATCTCTCCACCACCTCTGCATCCCTTTGTTCCAAAGGAAATTCCACTTCACACTTGGCTTCCACCGTCTCCTGAACCATGCCCAAAATTCTGCCAAACTTGCTACAACAACTTCTTCTCTCCACGAAATATCCTCTGATTCTGTTCCAACCAAATCTGCCACAACATAAAGATAGGCCCCACATACCACACCTCCTGCAAGAAAGAAGCCATAGAAGGAGGCCTACCCAACCCATGCCAAAATTAAATCAAGGAGGAAGCATGAACATAGGGACCTAGTATAAATTCTTATCTTGTAGGTAATATTTCCAATTTTTTTTTAGATTTTGTATTAAGATACCTTAAGATGTAACTATGTTACAAAATTTCAAAATGATAAAAATTTAGAGAAATGAGAACGATAGACATAATTTGTGTATAAACAAGAAGATCATGTAATGTAATGACACACTACTTTACTTGCAATCATGAAAGTTTGTTGGAATTCACTTTGTTTATGTTGTGTGTATGAATGAAGTAAGATCTTCTTTATGTTGGTTAACTTAAGGTAAATTATGTACAATATGAATATTATCAAAATTAATATAATCTAATAATGTATGTGATTAAGCTAGTAAAATTAAAATACTAATCAATAAGTAGACATAAAAAATGCAAACCATATGAATGCCATATTTTTATGAAGAAACGCTTATATAAAAATCTTTGTGCAACTAAAGAGACCTAAGCTTGTATTGATCTCAATAAAAAGTAGGTCCACTAATAAAATCTTGTATTCCTTTTACAATAAACTAGCATAGTGCAATCATGGACCATCACATGCCTCCAATATGTACAAAATTAAAAAATTAAAAACTATTGAGTGACATTATATTCAAAAAAATCAGTCAAAACCATAAGCAATGTCAAAAATCTAATGCCTCATAGTCACATGGTCAAGAAACTTGAAGTGATAACTCATCTTGCACAATTTACACATCTTACAACTCTCTCATGTGTCATACTATAGAAACTAGAAGAGACTGGATATATACATAAATGTGATGAAGATTTAAATGGTGTTGATGGGTTCTCTAAAACATTGATAGTCTAAAATGGTGATGCAATAAATTACCTTTCCATAGATAGAGGAAATAGGATAAGGTCCCAACCAATTAGGACTATATTTACCTTTAATAATTAGCATATTCGTTTGTATTTCATGTTTCTTTACATAGAGAATCAAATCACTAGTTCTTGAAAGAAATAAGGGAGAACACACTAATCATATAACCATTTAGGCCATTGTTAGTCTAGGTGCAAATATTTTGCAAGATGCTTACATGATGTTCATATAGTTCCTTTATTTCTTTTATATAATGTTTATAATAAGTATTATCAAATTAGTTCTAGCACATAAAGTAAAACTCTTGAAGAGAATATATTTTAAGGTCAAACCCGACATAATAATCCTAGCACTATAAGAAAAGAGTACGGTGTAGTGCAAATGGGTTCTTATATAGTAAGCCAAAAAATACTATAAAAGTTAGATATAGTAATATCTTAAAGACATTTAAACATTTTTTTCCCCAAGATTTAGTCAATGGTATTCTTAGAAGTTTTTACTTAACCATTGTATTGAGAATTAATATGGTATTGAAAAACGATTCTTTTACTTTAGGGTTTAAATATCTTCTTTATTTTTAGGTTTTATATTTATGCTTTATAACATTGTGCATCATCATTTTTAAGATTATTTCTATGGTTTTATTCCAATTAATTTCTATTTCATTGATAGATATTTTTGGCATATGATTTATAAATTATTTTGTCATCACTTTTGCTCACTATGTACTCACCCTTACAAACCTTTGAGTGTTTTTATCTTAGATATATTTTCTCACCAATATTGTAATCTATAAAAAATTACACATCATTCTTACACCTTTTTTCTTCTAGATAATTAGGATTTAAGGAAACCTATAAAATTACATAGTTTTATGAATCCTATATCACCCGCCCTTGCATAGATCCATATTAGTAAAATTTACATATGGGATTCCCATGACCATTTGTCCTTGGTTTCTATTCATGCTTCAATAATTATTAATTTTCCTTATTATTTAGACACCCTTACAATAGACATCTATGATTCTCATATGCCACATAATTATTGTATTATTTTTAGTTATCCTCATAGTTGGTAGTGTGCTTTTTGAAATTCATGAGATGGTGGATGAATAAATTTTTAGAATAATATAATCCTAGTTAGAATTTTACTCAATTTGTATGGGAGAAAATTACAAAATAGTTATATCCAAGTCAAATATTTTTTCTAATCGTAAGACGTGTAACACCCTCACTACTTGAAAGTGATCAAAACATTAACCAAAGAACAAGAGAACATATTTGATTAGGAATTCATATTCCATAACAAACATATCATTTTTTCTTAATAAGTATTTACTACACAAATGTATAATCAAAGTGTTAGTGTTGAAAGTTCTAGCTCAACAAATCATAGAGAACCTATTTAAAATTGAGACCTATAGAATATCAACCTAGGATGATGAACTTCAACTTATGATTATAATATGTTAGCTAAGAGGCCAATTGCTAAGAGTAGGTATTGGTAGGTCACTTCAATCTTCAAATATTTAAATTCATGTAGGTATTGGTAGTATTTATAAATTCCATTGAACATTTTTTAAATTTCAAGGATGATGTTGTCCTCAACTAGACCTCGTAGTAGACCATATTTACAATTTTAAATAAATGGTAAAAGATAGCAAGAAATCATGTTGATCCAAGAGGATATAAGTCACTAGACCATGCCACAAGTATCATTTGTTTCTAGACAACCCTTATATTTTTTTTAGTAGGCTCATCATCTTGTTTACCACCCACATGAAAAAAAAAAAATTCTAATTCACCCTCAATGATCATGAGATAGTTCTGAAGTGGATGTAAAATAATTTGATTCAATTGATACTCTATCTCCCTTCTCTATGTAAATTAATGTACACACCTAATTTTTATAATTAGTGAATAGAGAGACAAGTGAGAAGATGAATTGGAAACACATCAAAAATCTATTTTAACAAATATTATATTAAACTTGGCATAGATATATTTGCAATTATATTCTTGTAGATGCACATCTATTAGAGATATTGAACAAGAGCACCTCTAGGTTGTATTGGAAACTTATTGTATTGTTTTTAGTTATCCTCATAGTTGGTAGTGTGCATTTAGTTTATGCAAAAAATAACTTCTATAATTAGATAAACCATTTTTGGTACTCATTCGGTAATATATAGATTAAGTTTTAACAAGTAACAATTAAAATTTGAAGAAGTACATGCATTCGTGCTCATAACACACACATAGAATTTTCAATTCTAAACTCTTTCTTGTACATTATACAAGTACTCTACACATGCCTTGTAAATTTATTAGTTTTAACTCAATAAAGAATTGAGAACATATTTAAAACACAAGCCTATAGAATATCAACCTAAGATGATAAATTATAAAACACATGATTAAATATGTTAAAGGTAAGTGGCCAATTGCTTTAAGAGTAGGTATCTCTTCTTCAATTTAGTCTTTCCTAAAAAAAATTCTGTCATTATTCCATCAAGTCTTCATCATCACTTATTTCTATAAATTATTTCTAATCAATGAATTTATTATTCAATAAACCAATTTTGGGACTAATTTAAAGGTAATATATAGAAATTTATTTTTGTATCTAGTGCTACTATATTTGGTGAAATCATTGAGCTTACTTATATATACATGAAAGATAACTATATCATGGAGTGAATAGAAAAATCAATATATTTGTTCATATAGTTTTTTAAAAAGGTAGAATAATACTAACTCTATTAATTTTATTCAAAATGAGCATAAAGACTAAATGAGAATCACTCATTGAACTACATGTGCAAAGACATTCCCAACCAAGGAATCATTTCTCAAGTGAGGACTTTGAATGGGCACCTATTGGAGATGACGACAATATGGACTTATGTGCTGCAATCCCTCTTGAAAGACTTCCTCACTTTATCAAAGGTGAAGGTTTACTGGATAGTGCAAAAACAACATTTATACATAAATATCATACAAAGAACAACACACCAAAGCCTACTAACCACACTACCAAGATATTCTCAAGGTTTACCTAAAGTAAATATAATTAATAAGCATGCCATTTTTATATTTATTTTTTTATGTGAATTAATGTATATATTTTATTTAAATTAATGCATATATTTTATTTGTGTGTATAAATAGACATTGGTGTGTTTTTGGCCCCAAGGATAATATATGTAAACCTAAAAACATGAAAAGGATATGAAGGTTTACCCAAAAAGGGGTTGTCAAACCCAATTTTATGTTAGGGTCATGTATTGTAGACCACAAGTTGTAATAATTAAATATAATGATTAGAGCCATTGTGATGTGAATGGTGAATTTTTCCATGGAAGGGATGACCCTTCTAGTGATCCAATGAGAAATTTTTCACCTAGGCTATTGAATGAATGCAAATCATATATTGAGTCTGTATTGTTAATGGGTGTAGAGATTGACACAATATGTGAAAAATATTACTTAGACCATAGTTTGAATGAGTTTATGAATAAGAGGGATGCATGTTTGTTGAGGAAATGTGTGTTGAATGCATGGAAAAGAGTACGATCCATTTGATCCCAAAAGAATGAAGATGATGCAAAAAGTGTCAGTTTGTGGCATGTAGAGGAGAAATATAACTTCTACTATAAAAGAACAAACACCATGGAAAATATTCCATTTATCATAGGCATCAAAAACACCATGGATGTGAGAAATGATAGTCAAGCATTCACGTAACTCAATTATTGCAATGGACTCAACATAAATATGGTGTAAGTAAAGAACATTAACTATAAATTTATGGATTTTATTTTATCTTTTATTTATTTATTTGAAAATATTAATTCATCAATGGTTTATTCATGTGCAGTATTAGTTATATACCTTGCTTGTTTTGATGAACAAGGGGCTGGTATACCTATTGCATGGGCCATATCCTCAAGAAATAAAGTTGAGGATCTAAATGAATGACTGAAAAATGTTTATAAGTGAGGGAAATAATTTTGAGAAGACTAGAATGTCAATGCATTCATGACAGATGATGCTAGTGCAAAAATTAAAGCCATCAGGTTTTTATTAGCCTTAGTTTCTATATTTAAACTTCAATCAACTCATTATAATTGATTAATTTTTAGTTTATAAAATTATATATTTCATAATTTATAGCTTGAAGTAGTTTGAATTTAATATTTCATTTTCTTATAATGTTACTTATCAAGTTTTATAATGTAGCTTGTAGATTATCCTTTCAATACGTAGAGCATGGTTGAAAAATGTATATAGGTAAGTCAATATTCAATTAAACTATATAGAAAATTATGTGTTTGAACCCCATAGATTGATATTATCTTTTACAATCTAGGTATGCTAGCAACAAAGATGTTGGTACAAACATGTTTGATAGATTTGGTGAGATAATATATGTAATGAGTGACAATGCAGACATCACTTCTCACCTAATTAAAAATTCATTTAGGAATTCAAAAAGAGAATAAATTTTTTGATTACTTCCAAAAAACTTGGTGTCATGATGAGAATCGTATTGGTAAGTTTGTCAGATTATTCATTTTTTTTTATATGAATTTACATCACTTAAGTTATTTTTTATGTTTACTAAGACATTAATATGCTTTTTGTATAGAAATGTGGGCAAAAATATTTTAAAATCTCTCTCATGCAAATCAAGAAACTAATGCTTCCATAAATTCATACCACTTCCACATCAAGAGCCCATTATCTAGTGATCATTCTAAGAAATGTACAAGGAGAATGGATTGGCTTATCCATACACTTCTTCATAGATTAAAACCATTTTACAAAAATAAAAGATATTTGTAGTTATCTGGATTTTTAACTAACTTAAAAAAGAAAGATATTACCTTACTGCATTAGAGAGGTCTAAAAAATTACCTGATACAAATTGTTATCCATATGATCTCCTCCCTGACACATACAAAATAAGAAGTCAGTCTATTCAATGAAATGGTATCTTGTTCTAGGAATTTTAACCAATTTACATGTATGTGATTATCAATGAGATAAAAGGGGAAACACATGCAAAAATGTGTTGAATATTTTAGATCTCCTAAAGAGAAACATAACAAATGAGCAAGATCAAGTTGCTGGTAAGAGTCATTTAAGATTTAAGTATTATATTTATATATTTAATGACTTTTATTATTCCTCTCAAAACTAACTAAAATAATCTTATTGAATTACAAATGGTGTTACTTCATTGGTTGTTGATGATGACGATGCAAGAGTAAGTTTTAGTCATGAGAATAATACCACTAGTAATGTTGATATGATATTTATAATAAGATATTCATTGATTTTTATGGTTCCTAAAATTTAATTAATATTTTATTTTTATTATAGATGATTGTATTCCACAAGAAGATCAAGATGTGATTGGAGTTGTCATTGGAAAAGACCAAAGAATTGGTAAAATTTCAATATCACTATTCTATTAATGAAATGTGAAAAGTTTTTTATTTTTATTTTTTGGACTTAATTTTTATTATTTTTATTATAGATGGTTGTAAATCATTTGATGTTGTTGATGATAACTTTAAAAAAGATGTTGACTATTTGAATTTATTACTTCAAGATTTACCAACTAGAGTAGATCAAAAACATAATTTTAGTCAATGTGTCAAGCGATTTATAAAAGATCTCCAAGCATCTCTTGCTTCTTCCAAACTTACACCGATCCTTGGCTTAGATGATATTCCTATGAGACAAATATCACCATGGTTTAGTCTAAGAAAAATACACAAACACCATTTTATTCGTCAAAGAGGCAATGCAATTCATCAAGACTTGAATGAAAGAGTCGAGGAGCATGAAGAATTTCAATTCCCCTCTATAGGTGGTAGGAAGCAAAATAAAAAGGTCTCCAATCGTTCAGGAATAGCAATACGAGAAGAAAGGGTTATCATCAAGAAATAACAAAGTGAGTAAATTTATTGAAAATTATTTTAGTATTTTGCATAGCAATAATTATTGCTCTTACATCACATCTTAAGAATATGCCATTGTAGGTTTGGATGATCAAGAGAATAATTGAAGATGTCGATTTCCCATCTCTATTGATCTAAACCAAACGAAAACTAATGAAATGAAAATTATTGATGGTAATTTTTTTACTATTAAATGTATTCATTCATTAAATGAGATATTTACCAATTCCTATTTCTAACCATTTTTCTATACTTAATAAAATAAATAGCAAATAGAATTTGTGAAACTCAACCATCAATGCTTAATGTTTTACCTGGCAAGACATTTTAAAAACCCATTCCAGGTAATTTAGAATTTTAATATTATTTTGATTAAATATATATTGTACTATTACACTTAATGTTTTATCTATGTTGATTTATTAAATGCACGTGTCTTTGCAGCTTTAGATGATCAACAGAACACTATGAAACATAGGTTACCATTTTTTATTGATCTTAATGAAACACCAACAAAATGGGATGCAATACAAGATAGAGATGGTAAATACGTTATGAAATGAAATTCTAACAATTTTTTATGTTTAAGTTTTAAATCAATTTAATAACTAAACTATGTAATTTATAGGTTTTGATGACATTGCAATGGAGAATCATGTTCAACACTATTTTGGATAATCAATACAATTTACTATACTTTCAACTTATATTGTATATTGACAAAATTATAAGAAATATATTGATATATGTTCATAAAAAATGGTACAATCTTGTGTAAATTTAGGCTCAATCCCTTAGAATAAATCCATTTATCATTTCATGCATTCACCTAATTTTCTAACTTATCACACTTATTCATACACCTACTTCTATATTAATATTAGCCGCCTAGATTTAATCATTTAGGTTTGAGAAAAGTATGAAGTAATTGGTATGATCTTGTGTAAAGTTAGGCTAGATGCTACATGTGTTTCTTGTAATATTTAGGTTTTAGAAGAATATGAAGTAATTGGTTGAATATGTAATTTCTTACACATTTAAGTATTCAAAATTCACAAGTAATAAGGACGATGTTAGGGAAATTTTAATAGTTTAAAACATGCCAAATATTTAAAGAAACATACTTCTCATAGTAGACATCTTATGGAAAATAGATCGAAATATCAAACTCGACTTATGAAAAGCATATATCAAAGTGATGAATTTTTAAAACAATAGCCAAATTGGGAGCATGAAAAGACAATCAACATAGATTAGTCATGCACAACAAAATTTAACGAAAACTAAAATACAAGGTTTGAGTATCTCAATCGTGTGAATTACCACCATTCATAGAAAGGGTTAAATAAGTAATGTAGCAAGGAAATATGAAAATATTTTAATAATGGAATGAGATCCATATATATAAATCCAAAGATGGTACCACATGTGAAACTAATAACTATAGAGGAAAAGTTGAAATATCCACTAAATTCAAGTTGATGGAAGATGAAGGTCAATCCACTATTTAACTATTAAAATATAAAAAAGAATAAAAAATTCCATTTATACAATAAGGTTGTACAACTAGAATAAATTGTACAACAAGGTACATGCAAAAGGGACTTACATAAAATTTTCAATGAATAGGAGTAGTAGCAAAAATGAAGAGGAATAAAAAAATAGGAAGTTTAAGAATATAGAGTGTTAATAAAGTAAATATGTTAGTAGGAATAGGGAGACTATAAGGCTAAGGAAAAAAGAGTGAAATAACAAGGGTTGAAAAAAGTAATAAAGTATACCAAGAGAAGGAAGGAAATATTTATTAACCGCACCAATGTGGACTAGAAGACATGAAACAAAAGGTGTGAAATTAAAAAGAATCCCTTGAAGAGGGAATGCCAAACTAGAGGGTAAAAGTAAAGGCATGGTGTTATAGAAATAGGGAATTCCCTAATGAGCATAATTATTAAGGATTTAGTTAAGAATTGTGGGCTACAATGAATGTAAAAAGAAAAAGGAGACAAATGAATTAGAAGAATGTGTATAGTGACTGACAACTATGAAGTGATAAAAAATATGGCATATTGGAAAAACTTATATACATGATAATAAAAGAAAACGAATGAAACTCCACAATACAAGGGAATGGATGACATTTTAACTCTGAAAGTTTTGGAAACCTCTACGGTAACTTTTATATTTTGAAATAAGGAACATACACACTAACATCTGCATCTAACAAAATTTCAAATCACAAGGCAATATCTTCAAATGTGGAGGAATGCAGAGCATTATCCAAAGCTTTTTAATATAACTTCCTAAGCCACTAGCTACAAGAGAATATTTTATATATTTTACATCAACAGACAATGAATACAACATTCAAAGTATTATTCACCTATTCATGAGTGACATGAAATATGGGAAAATTGTTATAGCAAGCTCATGATCCATCATCATACATAATATTTCTGACCAACATATTGATTGCAACATATGCAACCATCCACACACTACCACTTTGCTGACATCAAAAACAATACCAACAAAAATCTCCATTCTATTGACATACTTTTTTGACATCAATGGTAACACCTACAACAACCTTGCAACACATACAACATTAAACACTTGTAAATGGACTTTAGGGACTTCTTTTCTTTTATAGAACTCAATTCTAGGTACAATAAAATCAAGAGGAAATGGATATGTGAGTATCTTAAAGGTGAGTGGTGTAAAACATAGATGATTGCATGTGATAGAATATTTTCTATTAGGAACACCATCCACCTTTTTATTAAGGTTGGAAACATATTGTAATAGTATAAGAATAATATAGTGGTAGTGTGGGAAATAATGGAGGAAGTATAATGAAGATGCATGATAAGAGGTAATTTCATAGTCATAGAAAGATGAATCATGATATGAGTGTCATAAATTTGAGGAATCACACTAATAGGTATCTTTATGGAAGGATGGAGTGTGAGTGGACACTAATAGATGTAAAAATGAAGGGAAAACAAAAGTTATTATTAGAAGAGGTAGTGGCCATAGAGTTGGTAACTTTGAAAAGAGAATTCTTAGAAGAGGGTGAATAATGAAATGATTGATGTAGGAGCATCTACGTCCACGTGAGATCAACATCACCAAAAATATGTTTATTTTTAATTTTCGGTAAGATTTCATGAAATATTTTGTTGCAAGCAGAATTTAGACTCCATCCCAAAATTAATACTCAAAGTTTTATGAGCACATATTTCCTAATTTTGGAAAATTAATGGTTTTGGGACTTGTGTTAATAATTTGGAAAAGTTTTAAAATTTTACAATCTGTGAAGTTTGAGGAAAAATTGGTTTGGAAAAATTTATTTAATGTCAAATTATGCACCTTTGCCAGTTTTCAAGGAATTCTAAAATGTTGGTTTTCAACTTCACAGTCAAGCGATGATGTAACCCAAATATTATGTGGGTATTGTTGTGCCCATAGCACAAATGTCCCGTTCGGAATGGGGACCCTCTCTCTTTTCATTTCGTCGGGTCACTTTTGTCATTGCCTCATTTTGCGTGCCCCTTTTTTTTGAGTCTTAAGTGGTCAATGAGTCTTAGAAGAATCATCTTGAGTTGACCATGTTTTGCTACCCTCAAATTTTGAAAGCCTCTGGCCCTTGCGGAAGTCCCCTAGCAGTTTTCCCTTAAACTCTAAAACTGTCGTCCTTGGGGCAGTGCAAGTTTGCCTTCGTGGATCACCCAATGCAGAGGTTTGCTATGGATTTGTTGTCCTTGCAGTGGTTGGGATGGTTCATCCGTCTACCCTGTGGGACCTGCAACCTTCATTGCTATCCCTCCGCCCAACGTTTAAAATGGCCAAGTCCAAGGAACTATCCACTGTGCGGACCCCACCGTTCCCGTCGCCTTTCTCAAAGCATGTGCTCATGAACCGCAACTACCATCATACCCACATTAATGGCATGAATTAAATGATGAAAATACTATAAATAATGCATTTTGAGCTGTCATTTTCACCTATTTGAAGTCTAGAAACTAGTCAGAGCCTCCCGCCAACGCCGCTGTCATGCCCGCCGAGCTCCTTCACCAATTCAGGGTCTCCATTTGAAATCTCTTCATCGATTTCATTGTGGTTTTCAAGTTGGTCCCTCATCACCATTCACGTTTTAATTTTTCTTTTATTCCCTTAAAATTTGCTAAAATATCAAGAAGGAAAACTTGGAATCTAGCTAGAGCAACATCGGTGATCAAAACCTATGTCTTCGAATTTTGAGAAAACCTTTGAAATCCTTCATGGGGGGCTTGCAGGACTTTGACTTCCCAGGATTGTTTTTGAATCAGGAATTTCATTCCCTCCAGGCCCACAACATACCCGTTGCTACCATTTTTTCCTCAAACTGTCAAAACTTTAACAATGGTGGATACCTCCATTGGACCTGCCCTCGCGGGAAGCCCCCCTTAATTGGTCATCCCAAACTTTGCTTGTATTTCATGAACCCAAAAGGAGGGATCCTTTGACCCTCTCAGGTCTGATAGTGCGGGTTTTCACCTTTGGGATGTTTTTAGTGTGTCACCATTCCAAGCGGCTATCTAGTGCCTTCCTTTCATTGGGCGGGTCTCGCCCCATTCATCACCAATCGAGCTCAGCTGCGCCAAAATGCCTAAGTCCTGACTCGTTGCAGAGTTCTCCTTGTGGGTTTCCGTCTATGGATTTCCACCCTGGCATTGCCATTCTAGACGGTCTTTGCAACCCATCTATTCGCCCAATGGACCCCGCTTCCATGAATTCCATCATAGCTCAAAACAAAGACAACCTATTTGATGTGGGCCATCCTTTGTGGGTTTCCATTGACCTTTCATCGCTATTCAAAAAACTACTCAAAATGGAAAAACCTAAACATCCTTTTGACCGGCGGGTCCTGACTCTGCCATTGTCATCTGATCTTGTGCCAAAATTGACTAAGTGTTGGACTTCAAGTAGGTCCCCTAAACATCCTTTTGACCGGCGGGTCCTGACTCTGCCATTGTCATCTGATCTTGTGCCAAAATTGACTAAGTGTTGGACTTCAAGTAGGTCCCCTATTGTGAGCCGCCGTCTGCAGGTCTTTGCATCAACTTTTCCATTCCAAATGGCCTGTTCATGACGTCTCTTCACCCCGCGGAACCCACACTTCTCATCTCCGACTGAGCTCAAAGAAATGAAAAATTCCCAAGTAAAGGACTTTACTCAAAATGGAAAAACCTAAACATCCTTTTGACCGGCGGGTCCTGACTCTGCCATTGTCATCTGATCTTGTGCCAAAATTGACTAAGTGTTGGACTTCAAGTAGGTCCCCTATTGTGAGCCGCCGTCTGCAGGTCTTCGCATCAACTTTTCCATTCCAAATGGCCTGTTCATGACGTCTCTTCACCCCGCGGAACCCACACTTCTCATCTCCGACTGAGCTCAAAGAAATGAAAAATTCCCAAGTAAAGGACTTTGCGGGTTACTCCATGCAGGCAACTGCTAATAGGCGATTGTCTTATCATCGCCATGCCAAAATGCCTGAAGACTCCCGTCGGCCTACTACATGGGGCTCGACCCTACTATTTCCTTTCGACTAACCACCAACGAACAAGCGCTCGATGCCTAAGTTTTCTACGGACTCGATGATGCAGGCCTCTTGTAGTGGACCTCCATCCCGCCTCTGCCATTCCAAATGACGAACCTCCCGCACCTTTCCACATCGATTCAACCTGCACTAGTACAAGCTATGTGAACTTCAAACGACGCCTACCATCCCTCGAGGCTACGAATCCCACCTTGGGGGATACCGCTTGCGGGTCGCTTCCTTGCCAAGGCCGTTTCAGACGATGGAGCCTCAAATGGCCAAACCTACTCCTGCTCCCATAGTCCTAGGACCCACATGCCTAAAAGATGAGTTTAACACTCCCAAAGCTTCAAAGTTATTTTGACCCACGTGTTGAAATAGCCTGACCTCCTCGGTGGACCCCACCTTATAACTAAATCTGGATGTGGGTGGAACTATGTGGGCCACCATGCCCTGATTGTCATCCCTTTTTCCCCTACCTCCAAAATGGCTTCTAGCCTAGGGAAGTTTGCACCCCTAGGCCCGCATGGCCATAACTTCCCCAAATGAACGGTTAATGATGATCCGAAAGAAATGATAGGACCTTTGAATAATGAATTATCCTATTTGACATCATTTTTGTTGGATTTTGACAAACATTCCTCATGTTTTTATGCTTGAATGCACGTAATTCTCCTTTTCCTCCAGTATATATGGAACCAGCTACAAGACCTTCAGAGGTAGCCATAGAAAAGGAAAAGGGAAAGAAAGCTACTAAGGTACCCCGAGGTAAAGAAGATAAAGACCAAATGAAATACAAGTTCCAAGGGGAGCCCCTCAAGTTGCAAGTTACCACAGATTGGAAGGAGATCTCAGATACCAACCTGGGGCATATAGATATCAATAAGTTCAAGCAGAGGGTTCTTGTCAACCCCACCACATAAAATGCTAAAAGAATCAAAAGAAGTGGATTGGCCAAGGTTGTCGGATTCCCGCCCGCCCTTGTAGATCCTGAGCTTGTAATGGCCTGCTAGGAAGCATATTAGGAAGACACAAAGAAAATAGTGGACATAGATGGGATTGGTTGATTTGCTTGCCAAGTCAATAGGGAAAAATTTCCATATCCCTACCTTTGATGAAATGGAGGAAGCATCCAAAGAATATGCTAAGAATATGTGGGATGTCGACCCCCTTAAGTGAAAGAAAGTTATCAATCAATACTAGCTAAAGGAGAAGAGGGGCAGTGCAGACAAGGTGCCCCAAGAAATATTCAGAAGTGACTTCTATGAGGATTACTATGACTTGGTAACCTTATTGAGTAGAGTTATGGGCCTCTCGACTGTAGCTTTCTTTTAGGAATGGATGCTATACTTCATAGAGCAAATAATCTAAGGGGAAACCAAATTCTACTGGGCAGGAATGATAAGCCAATGCTTACATGAGCAATTTTTGGTGGTGAAGAAGACTTCACAATTTTATATGACATCATACCCAGTCTATTTGCTCGCTAATCTTGCCCAATACATGGGACTATTTGTAGCATCGAGCCAAACTATGGGGAGGGAATTGAAGGTATATGGTAGGTATCCTCAACTTCAATTCTAGAACTTCAAAAAGGACTACTACCGGGTCAATGATGCCTTCATAGGGCATATAATTAAATAACTTGGACGTGATTTTGAAAGGAGATTCAACCACAGTGAAAATTCCTACATCTGTTGGTTTGATTTCCCATTTATTCAATTTCCCAAGTTTACCTATATTCGAGCCGATGGTTTCTCGGAGAAACCATACAAGTTGCCTCGGTACCCAAATGACTGGTTGATATTGCTTGAGCTCTCCTAAAAATTGTAGCGTGTGCATACCCTTCTAAGTGATAAGCATAGAGTGGGGATCCCTTATCCCCTCACATTCGGTCAAGGAATGTATGCACTCCCTACATCCTAGTGTGTGGAGTATTCTGATAAGGAGTTAGTTGAATATAACCTAGAGCTCTACACTGCCCGACCACGAATGGACCCATATGGTAAGTTAAAGAAGGTGGTCAGGATTGAGTATGCCCATTTGCATAATGTGGAAGACTTTTGGGCCAATTACAGAGATGAAAAGGAGGTGTGTATGAGGCATTACATGCGCATGATGACATACTTCATCAAAATAGTGAACCTGTTTCTAGTGCCGGATCAGATTGTTGAAGATGAAAATACAGTAGTAGATCTGAGGTATGATGCCATTACCATTAATTGACTGGGAAGAGGAGGAGGTCAATGAACTAGATATTCTGATGAAACCCATTGAAGCAAGAAAAAAATTTGGATTGATGGGAAGATTGCCCAATTGAAGTTGCAGGGAGTTACCCTAACATATGGTGAGCTCGAGGATACACTCGAGAGCGAGACTGATAGTGCCTCTGCCACTGCTACCCCAACCAAAGAGACTTCAGTGTCTCCTCCCACTACATGATCCAAGAAAAGAAAAGAGATGGTTAAGTGCCAACCCAAACAAAAGGTATACTCAAGGAAAGTGTCAGAAGGTGAGCCCTCCAAGAAACCAAAGAAGTCAGGAAGTTTCATAGAAATTCCCACCATCCAATAAGACTTGCTACATGAGGAAGAGGAAGTAGAGGCTGAGTAGCCAAAGTCCCCACCTGCTGCCTCCACTCTCGCAGTCACCACTACTATTGTTGCCACTACTGTTGCTCCTTCGCCTGCTTCTCAAGCTATGGTTGCCTCTTCTCCACCCACGATGGACATCTAAGTTCACCTTGCCTCTACCTCCCTTGTAGCACAGGTCATGGTCATAGATTCCTCATCTGCCACCACTTCTCTACTCTCTTCCTCCTCTATATCTCCATCATCATCATCCCTCCCAATGGGTGCTACAACAATGCCAATGCCTACTCTCTCACTCCCATAAGACTTTTCCCAACATATGCAAAATATACCAATGGAGCTGTCTGGAGTGCTAATGAACCCAATAATACAAGGTGACTTGGTAGAGGTTGTTGCCAACCTTCCTATCCCTCCTCCTCCAACTGAACCACCCATGATGGAGGTGACAATGCAGATCTTTAAGGAGTGGGAGAGGCAAGAGAGGGAAGCAACCAAAGAGATGGAGGAAGAAGCAGATGACTACCATGAGCACCTTGAATATCAACATCTAGTAATTGATAAAGTGGGCATGAGGAGGAAGAAGAGGAAACACAGTCATCTGAGGAAGACATTGAGGAGCCAGGTGCAAAGTATATTGTGGAAAATTTTGACTCAGAGCTTGAGGAAGAGTTGGCCCAACAACTCAAGGACATTGGAGAAGAAGCTAAAGGGTAACCCTTTGATGAAGAGAAGGATACATATGAGAAAATAGAGGACACTGAACCTCCAACCAGGGAAGAGGATAAGAGCCCCGAGCACGACAAAGAAATTCATCCTTCAGGAGAACAAGAAGAAAATGAAATAAAAGAGAAAGAAGATGGTAAGCCTGAGGAAAAGGCTGAAACAAGGAAAATCCTAGAAACTAAGCATCGTGAAGAGCATGGGCATAAGCAAGAAGAAGAAAAGAAAACCTCTGAGGGGGAGGACAATCCCAGGAGCATATAGCCACCAAATCCCCTAGAAAAGAAACATTATTCATCTAGGATTTTGATGAAGAAGAGGAAGAAAAGATAGAGTAGGGGAATCTGGGTGGCAAAGTAATGGAAATTCAATGCACCCGCGGGGAAGAAGGTGATCTCGAATCACCAAAAGGGGAATCCCAAGTGCTTGAATGGCTTGATAAGTAGTTAGAAAAGAAAATCTTGACTCCAATGGATCTGAATCCAAGACTCGAAGCCATCTTGGCTCAGGCATAGATAAGTACGAAGAAGGAAAGGAAGCCAAAGTTCAGATCCCACCTTACAATGGATGCTTTAGGATCCAGGACTATGTAGGTAGTACTCCGATGATGGGAGAAGAGGGAGTCAACTACAATATTTCTACCATTGATTTGGTGATAGCAACATGAGAAAGAAAATTAACCATCTCCAAGGATCCATTGCCACTATTGTGCATCAAATGCATAAGGAAAAGACCTCTAAGGAGGAATTAAAAGCACAGGTGGCAGATATGGCAGCTTGCATTCAACAATGGTCATTGGCTAAGGAGCTTCCCACCACATCATCAGTGCCACCACAACTACTGTCCAAGGACCACATTGATAAATTAGAGAGAAGAAAAAATTGGACAAAGGCCACAGAGGATTGGTTCTAGCAAGTTGTCTACAATGGAAATATGGGCATAGGCCACGCAGTCAGGATGAAAAATAAGTTCTTGGAGGTGAAAAAGCTACTCGAGGGAATAAATAAATTCTACACTGACTTCCCAAAGTTATACAGGATTACATATCCAAAACTTGAGGCTATCCTCAAGATACTTGAGAAATCCTGGGAGAAGGAGCTTGCTTTGGTAAAATATGACCATTGGCTTGTGGAGATATGGAAACTGGGCTTAGACAACAGGAAGGAAATATTGGAATGAGTTCTCCATGAAGTCGAGCTTGATATTGATTGGGTCAAAGAAATCATGACGACTTGTGGAGAATATCTTCAAGACTAATGATAGATTTTTATATGCCTTCCATTGAGCTAGACCCAAAGAAGGTAAAGCCATATTTTCATAAGAAGATGGAGAACGTGACCACATATGCACTTACGATAGATTTTATGGGTTTTGTTGTATGAGACTTCACTCAATCCAAGTAGGTGATAAAAAAACACAAAAATGTGACAAGGACTGGGATAAGATTATGGGCAAACCTAGGAAATTGAACTTTCAAGTGCTTAAGTCAGATATCATGGAATGGAACAAGCTCCAAGCATTGATTGACAAGTTTGTGGAATACACTACTGTGAGGAAGCAAGAGGGAAATCTGATTATTGATGACAAATTCCTCACAAAGTAGCTACAACAAAGCAATTGGCTAAAAGATAAAAGAGCTACAGTGCTGCCCACAAAAGGACAAAATAGGCTAAAAGACAAAATGTAATTTTAAATTGTAAAATATTTGGGGGTAGGTGAAACCCTAATTTGTAGTGAATCTTGGCCACACAATGAGATGAAATCTTGGCCATTTAGTTTTCTTTTTAGACACTATAAATAGGGGGTCTCCTCTCATTTTCAAGGGGGAGTTGAGTTGTTGTAAAGACATGCTGCTGGAATGTTAATAGAAATTCATTGATTTGGTGGATTCTTGAGTTCCAACTTCATGTTGCATGATTTTTCTTCTCCAAGTTAGTGAATTTGAGTAGATTAACTTTGATGTTCTATGTGTTAGCATGCTTTAGTAGATTGGTTGATTTTGTTCATTGGTTCTAAAGAATTATGATGTGTTGATGCCCTTCCTTGTTCATGCTTTTTATTGTTTATTGATGATAAAGTGCAGTGTAAAGCTAGTCTGAACATTGTTTGAATGTTGCACTTAAATTCTATTTTTTGTTCATGCTTTGTGGTGGATGAATGATTGAAATCTGCAGACCTTAGAAGATTGCACTGGTTTCATGATACTGTAAGCTAGTTTGGTTAAGTGGAACTTTTTTTTGGGAAGGATGTCCACTGTAGGGTCTCCATTATCACTGTTTATTAGTAGTTTCAAGTATAGTATCTTACTCCCTTCCCTGCCCTTTTGAATTTTCTTTTAAAATAGGTGCTTTAGATAAAGTTCATTGCACATTGTAAAGCCAAATTTGAAGATTAAATTGGAGTTTGAGACTGTTGTCCTGAACTTATAACAAAAGAGCAACATTTCAGAAATCTTATGAACTCCATCCAAGGATCCCATTCCCTTCTAGTTTAATCCATGTAAGGCTGCCCTATGATTACCAGCAAAACACATCAACCAACTAAGATATTCCAAGCTTGTCATGACTTGACACCTAAGAGACCTTGGGGTAATTTGTAGCAACTTGTTGTTGGAGATTTCCTTTCAAGAGAGGTAGTGCACTTATGCACTACCTGTGTTGAGAAGGTGCGAAAACACCCATCAAACAGTATGTCATTTGATGTTGAGGTTGTAAATTTTGAGTGGATTTCCAAATGTCACGGTGAAAAATAATAAGTTCATTTCTTTAAAAAATTTGATTTTAGTTTGAGGAATACCAAAGGACATATGCATTTTGGATTGATTAAATGCACCTGAAGAGGTAATGCCTCACCTTTCCTCTTCCACAGAGTGTATTTTAACATAGTATGGAAAATGAGAGGGGTGGTAAGAGTTGTTAGGGTTTATACAAAGTCATTTTTCATTTGTTGATTAAAAAAAAATTAACTACCGACCCCTTGACATGCAAAAAAGGGAAAAAAGAAAAGAAAAGAATTCAGGGGATGCACCCCCGAACCCCCGCTCTAGGCCTGATCTGACCACGAACCCTAACAAGTATATGTTAAGAGTGTATAGTATTTACATGATCAGTCTCCATATACCACCAATCTCCCAGTTAGAGACTGATCAGGCTCCACACCAAACAATCTTCCACTTGTAGACTGATCCTAGATGACACCATTGCACTTGCAGCTCCCATTGGATTATAGGTCTGGCTGGTTTCTTAGGTCCACCTGTGTGAACCCCTGTCCTAGTACCTACAAAACAAGAAGAATAAACAAGTTAAATAAGGAATTGCAAGCTAAAACAAAGATTCCCCATGAAATCTATTTACAACATTCAAACTAGGAAGAAAATATTGAAGAACACAGTGGAAATGATAAAACAAAGATCAATCCTAATTTAAATATGCAAACTCATGTTCCCATGGGGGAATTGGTGCCAATTTGATGTGAAAATTGGCCCTTTCCCAATTCCTAAGATGCAAGCTTGATATGTTGAAGATGATTGATCCACTTTGATGGTGAGAGATGAGAGCTCCAAGCCAAAATCTGAAAAAACCTAGCTAAGAACTTAAGATTGATGGATGAGAATGGCTAAATATTTTAGCATAATAACTTTGCATAATTTGTGGATGATAAAATGAAGATATGAGCTCCTTATTTATAGAATGTCAAGATGGATAAATGTCCAAATTTGAGCAATGTGGGACTAAAATTCATCCAATGGCATGATGCCACTTGTCAATCTATGAATGGATGAAGGATGTGCAAGATTTGAGAATTGTGCCAATAAATGCAAATATTTGAAATTCAATTTTTTTGAAATGACTTGCAAGAGGGAAGGGAAATTGCAATAAATGCCACTTGGCTCAAGGAAAAGGACATGTAAGAGGAAGTTATTGCCTTGTTGGATATACATGTTGACTTGGAATTTTTGAATTCAAATTGAGAGAATATTCCAAAAAATGCCTTGTGAGGAAAATAGAGATTTAATAAATGAATTAAATCTATTTTCATGTGCAACTTGCAAAATCTAGAGGATGGGACACAATTTAGAAATAAATTAATCAGGGGCTAATTAATTTAATGAGAGAGGTTAGATGATGTGACCTATTTGACTCAAATTTATGGATTTATTTAAATCAAATAAGAGAGGAATATGGTAAGAGATTAATTAAATAAGGATTTTGATTTATTTAATTAAAAGAGATGGTGTTAGATTAAATCAAATAAGGTTTCAATTTATTTAATTTAATGGATAGACTTTAGAGATTTAATCAAATAAAATTAATTATTTAATTAAATAGGGATAATTAGATCAAATGAATTGATTTAATTAACAAAAGAGATGACTTGATTAGATAAAATGATTTATTTAATTAAGAGAGGAATATTGATGAATTTAATCAGATAGAGAAATTTTATTAAATGGTTAGATTGAGGGATGATTAAGAATGAAACGATGTTAGTAGTCAAGATCAAATGCACAATGTCAATCGGTATATTTTACGTGTCTACATTTTTTCCCTCTTTGAAGCAATGCACTTGTTGCATTGCTTCAAAGAATAAATGATCTCGATCGAAGCCATTTTTTTTATATTTAAAAACTTGCCCCACTATTGCATGGCAAGAGAAAACATGCCATTATAATGCCCCCTCGAGAGATTGGACAAAAAATTTAATTTTTGGGTGATCTTGCGAAAAAAGAGGACAAAAGTACCCGACATGTCCGAAAAGGCTCCAGGAGGCTAAAAGCATGTCTAAACGCAATAAAACGATGAAAAAAAAGCCTCAACCAGACAAAAATTGGTTCAGGGGTCCAAAACCCTAGCAGGACAGCCAATCAGGGTGAAAAAACCCTAATTTTTAGGCTTAAAAGGGGCCCGAGGGGTCATTTTCACACACCTCCACTAGCAACCTTGAGATTTGAGCTCTAACTCTCTGGCGATATGGTGCAATGACAACTTCCCCTACACATCACTGATCGAGTTCGTACATACCAGCGACCACCCGACATCGGGGCACTGGTATGTGACCCTTACCCAAGCTTCATTTTTTCATTTAATGCTTCATTTAATGCTTTAAAGAGGCGGTCTGCCTGCAGCGATGCTATATGGCGCCGCTTGGAAATAAAACTGCACCGCATGGTTCGATTTTGCACTGTAGCGGTGTAGTTTAGAGTTTAAAAACTGCGACACTGAGTTTGGGGTTGGCAGGGCGGTTTGACAAAGTGCGATGGGGTGACGCTGAATTCACCCAAACTGCGACGCTGGAAGGGAAAGTGCACCGCGGCGGTGCCATTTTTCTCTTTTTAGGGTCTAGCATGGGAGTTTGATTATAAATCAATCTGCGATGCCATCACAAGTTGCACCACTGGAGAAGTTTTTGGAGCGCTCGACCAGAAATTTTTCAAAATTTTTAACACGTTGACCTTCCTTGATGCAGGACGCGGCGAGGGAGCTTTACTCTTAGAGTACAGGTCACGGGATTTGGCTGGCTTCTTGCGGGACCTGAGCAACAGGGACTAGGATAGACTCCAGATTGTGGGGTTGTGGCACATTGCGTATGTAGCGCCCGTGCGCACTCACCTAGGGATGCTATCAGTGCTGGCCAAGAGGTGGCACAACGAGACGTCTTCATTTCATCTTCCCACTAGCGAGGCCACCGTCACCCTATAGGATGTTTGGTGTATTCTACGATTGCCGATTCATGGCCAATGACAATTTTTGATATGGATGAGGGGCGCAAGGCTTGCTACAGAGTCCTTGCCACACGAGACATCGTCTTCTACAAGGGACATATAGAGTTAGAGTGACACAGGATCCTAGCCCCTCCCTATTGCTGGGTGATTGCAGCTATCATTTCGGGTCTTGTTGCCCCAGACAGACGAGGGCAATACTTCAGTCCCAACTGGGGGTATTGCTGAGAGTGGATGGTCCGAGACAGGCTGGTTCGTTTCGCATGGGGGCCTGTACTTCTAGCTTCACTCTACAGGGACCTCCATGAGTATGCCTACATGGACGACAGAGCACTAGGGGTAGGGGTGACTTTACTTCACATCTGGGCATGGGAGCACATTTCTATGCTACGTCCATGTGTCGTTCCAGTTTCGATAGGGGCAGACCATCCCCTTATGGCACGATACAGAGGTGATGTGTCCTTTACACACACCAGTAAGCACGAGATCCCCTACTAGAGGCAGGTCTTAGACGAGATGATGGTTTTCACTTGGCAACCGTACCTTGGTTGGCCCAGATGGGCTGACGATGCCGATCAACTATTTTATTGCCGCTAGGACCGGTATATGCAGGGGCAAGAGCATACTATGATTGAGAGGTACCTACCCAGATGCGTGCAGTGTCAGTTCAGAGAGCCGCAGGATCGGCCTGATGACAACTACGTAGCCGTCTTCACCTGCTCCATGACACAGGTATTAGGGGGCGGTACATTCCTACTTCGAAGACAGTCGACAGCTTCAGGCAGCTGGTAGCCCGACCATGGGCTTATGATCAGGGTTTAGCAAATCCAGGTACCACTCAGGCCTACAGGGATTGGTTCCGACCTCCACTTTGATTGACTATTCTAGGTGTTGACCCAGATCTGTGGAGAGTTAGAGGTAGAGGGGGAGGATGAGGCCGGAGAGTTGAGATTCGACAGGATCAGACAATTGTGCCCCTAGTCCAGCTAGGGAATGGAGATGTACACATGTAGGACCAACAACAGGAGCCACCATGAGGCGATGATTAGCCTCAGGTGCAGCCACAAGTACGGCTAGCGGGACATGCAGATGCTCGAGATGCGCTGATTGCATAGTTACATGCTCAGATCTAGGCCATGATAGCCAAGAGAGATCAGGCGAGGGCCAAGAGAGAGCAAC
This sequence comes from Sequoia sempervirens, assembly GCA_007258455.2. NCBI lineage: Eukaryota > Viridiplantae > Streptophyta > Pinopsida > Cupressales > Cupressaceae > Sequoia > Sequoia sempervirens. The sequence continues at coordinate 356,967,907 of VDFB02281492.1, forward strand.
TCAGAGCTGAGAGAGATCAGGCTGTATAGGAGAGACAGGCTGCAGAGTTACAGGCAGCCACAGAGCTAGGAAGGAGACAATAGCTAGAGAGCATGGCAACCTCCTCCTCCAAGGGTACCGTGTCAGTTCGTTCTTACAAGGATGTCGTTCGAGAGGTAGAGTATTATCGGCAGTTTTATCATGAGGCCGTCCCCAGAGCATAGCGAGTCCCAAAGTATTCAGATCGGGCTAGCCATAGACCAACAGAGGGTCACAGTGACAGAGGCAAGGGCAACATTCACAGGGACCGAGCTTGATTGAGATATTATGATACTTTTTGTGCATTATGGGCTCATTTTTGATAGCCCGATGGGCCTTTTGTACTGATTGACATATATGTACAGTGATCCAATTTATTCTTTGTACTATGACATTTGCATTATTGATATATATATGAGCCGATGATGATTTTGATGCGATGCAATGTGTTCTCTTTATTTATGCATGTATGGTTCTACTTCTATATGTTATGGATGCATTTATTTCTAATGATGTATGCGTTATGATTATGACTAACAGATCTATATTATGTTTCCCTATGATATGCAGATGCATTTACGTGATGTGCAATGATGTTGTCTATATGATGATCTATTTATGTTAATGCAAGATGGAATAATCTAATATGTGATATGGATTGTAATATGTAAAATGATATGATCTATGGTATATGCACGAAATGATGTGTGGAATATGCTTATATATGAGATGATTATGGATGGATGTATGCTTTGCATGTGATGGATTGTGATATGATGCAAATGAGATGGTTTTATGTAATGCCAATGAGGTAGTTTTTTAAAATGCTTAGAATAACAAATGCTATTATCCTAAACATGTTAAATGATAATGTAATGTATGTGCTGCATTTTAATAGGATGCAATGATATGTTAATGCAAAGTGATATGATGATGCGTAATGTAATGTGAACGTAAAGTGGTGAGATGATGTCATGATGTTATGTAAGTATATATGTCAATGAATTAAATGCCTATATATTTATTGTTTATGATTATGAAAAAATGATTATGAAATGCTTATGTTTATGTGATGATTTATGTGATAGGTGGTAATGTGAAATGGTTATGAAGTGCAAATGAATGTTATGCGATGATTGATATAATGCCATGTGATGCCATGTAATGGGTGAAATGCAATGAAATGGACACACCTATCTATGAAGAATGTCTTATGATAACCTATTTATATGATGATTGAAATGCAATGCGTATGTTTCCTATATGATATGTTTATGCAATATGCCAATGATTTGTGGATGCAGGATCGATGATGATGTTGGTGATGATGATCAACAGTCATAGCACCTTGTTAGTGCGGTTAGCAAGGAAATAAGAAGTCATTTCAACAAGACACAAGATGATGTAAATGCAAATGATGATGATGATGATTACTTGCCGAGGAATTGGGATTTTCAAAGGGCCAAATTTTCTTATGTTTGATAATGCACATGGTACAATGCATCAAGGTATAGAAAACCAGGATGGCGTTGTACCTAGTGTGATGGACTTTGACTTGAAAAACAGATAGGAGTATTCTTGCTCACACCTGACATACGAAAACCTTGCTAGGATGCACTTTAGAAGTTTCAAACATCTCGGACCAAAATGCAAAAAGGTAAACCTATCCATGCAATAGTCAACAAGTTTCCCTAAACCTCTTCCATACATACCTAACAAAGCAAGTATTCGCCAAGGTTATATTACAAGAACGTCCAACAAGCATAGCAGACAAAAGATAATGATCGTTGCCCCATTCCTATTTCTCTAAATCCCTTGTTTTGGGATATCATCGAGAAGTCCTTGGAATGAACACAATAAGATAAGTCAAAACATAAAGAAAAAGTAAACAAACAAGCTGATATTCTTCAATACCGCTAACCAAAAGGGAATGTGTTTTTAAGGATAAGAACCAAAATTATTTCCAAAAGATAATGCCCATTGTAGGAAGGATACATCCTAGGACATGTTAGTGGATGGCGGCATGCCATTTCGTTTATCCAAAGTGATCCTTCTAATAAATAATGCCCATTGTAGGAAGGATTCATCCTAGGACATGATGTTATCAGATGATTGATACAAGACTGATTAAATGATGGGCTATCGACACAAAGAATTGACCAACTTGCTTATGTACTAACTTAGACCTGAGACTTGACATTTTGAGTTTTCTACTTTTAACCTGCTAGACTTGCTTCTAACTATTTCACCAAAGGTTGAGGATGATGATCAATTTATTATGGATGGTGTTATTGCAGGTGCAAGCGAGATGAGGTGGATGGATTTTTTTCAAATATTTGGATGTTTTTGGAGTTTTGCAATGTTTTGAGGCTGTTTTTGGTATTTTTTGAGATTTTCAAATGTTTTAATTTTTTGATTTTCCAATGTTTTGGGATTTTCTAAGATTTTGACTGAGAGACTAACCTAAAGACATATCCTAGGGGTCTCGGGGGCTGATCAATAGATTAGCCTTGCCTATGTTATACACGTAGAGACCACGCAGTTCAACTGATGACTTGACCAATTTACAAATGAAGATATACATGATGAAATGTCAATTTATTATGACAGACTCCTAAAGGACTAACCTAAGTGTCTCGGGGGATGATCAAAGATCAACCTTGCCTACGTTCAAGCTCAGAGACAACATAGTTCGATAAGACGACTCTATTTTTTGGCTTTTTGATTGACTTTTTAACTTGTTTTTGGGATTTTGATGATTTGTTTTGATGTTTTTGGATTTTTTGACATGTTTTGAATGTTTTTGGATTTTTCGATGTTTTGATGTTTTTGGATTTTCTGATTTTTTGATGTTTTTGGATTTTCTAATTTTTTGATGTTTTTTGGATTTTCTGATGTTTAGGATTTTAAGAACATACACGAATCCGATCCAATGAGAACATGCCCCCAACATGATACAATAGACTACTCCGAGAAAGGCAGGACAAACTGACCTTGGGGATGGGCCGAGTAGTACTAATAGGGATCATGATATGAAAACATGACCAAGTTATGGTGTAGATACGAGTGGATGAGTGATGGATGGAGATCTGGATGTGATGGATGATGGAAGTGAAATGGATGGATAATGCAGAACAAGCTGTAAAGATCCTGATGGATGGAAAGTGCTTATTACACAAGGCGCCTATTTTCCAAGTTTTCACCAAGGTACTTGCCCAAAGTGCCACCAAAGTGGTTTTCATTAGAGGATGATTTTTTCTCTTTACTATTTTTGATCAATTTTTTGATTTTTTCTGATTTTTTTCCTTTTTGATTTTTTTGTTGTCACCAAGACGCCTGTTTGCCAGGTTTTCGCCGAAGTAACCATTTTTTCAAGACATTTTCTGATTTTTTGGATTTTTTGGTTCTATACCTTGGAAGATTTAGGCATAAAACTTTTTGAGATAAGAGCTATTCATGGGATCTTGCAGAGGTTCCCCTTCGGGTGTTGATAACTAATATTCCCCTGACTTGTAACTTGTGATAATGAATGGTCCCAACCAATTAGGTTCAAATTTTCCTTTGCTGCTTAGGTTTGGGACATTCTTTTGATTTTCTTTTAAGACCAGTTCTCCAACTTGGAATGTCCTGCTTCTGATTTTCTTATTGTAGCTCCTTTTGAGTCTATTATGATAGACTTTCAAGTGATTTAAAGCATCTATCAATTGCTCATCCAGTAGCTCCAGCTCATTCAATCTTGACACTCGACACTCTTCATCCGTGATGAGGTTTTGCAATGATATCCTGAGGGATGGGAGCTCGATCTCAATGGGGAGTATGACTTATGATCCGTAGACCAAGGAGAAGGGGGTGGCACTGGTGGGTATGCGAATACTGGTTTGATAGGTCCATAGGGCAGGATTAAGCTACAAATACCAGTCACGACCTGTGTCATTGATTGTTTTCTTGAGGATTTTCAAAATGGTCTTGTTTGTAGCTTCTGCTTGGCCATTGCCTTGGGGATAGTATGGGGTGGAGAAGCGATGTTGGATTTTGAATTTCTCACATAAGTCATAGACTTCCTTATTTTTGAATGGTGTCCCATTATCTGAGATAATGGCTTGTGGAACACCATAGCGGCAAATGAGATAGTTCAGGATGAACTTTGAAATCTACTTCCTAGTTATGTACATCATGGGTATGGCTTCCACCCACTTAGTAAAGTACTTCATTGCAGTTATGATAAATTTGTGGCCGTTAGATGAAGTGGGTGTGATTTTTCCAATGAGATCTAGTCCCCACTGCGAGAAAGGCCATGGTGTGACGATAGGATGAAGCTCTTGAGCTAGAGCATGGATGAGGTCTCCATGCTGCTGACATTGTAGACACTTTCTGGCATGATCATGTACTTCTCTTTCCATTGTGGGCCAATAATACCCCATCCTCAGTAGTTTCTTAGCTATGGTCATTCCACTCGAGTGCGAACCACAAATACCATTATGTACTTCAGTTAGAGCAGTTAATGCCTCCTCAACATTTAAGCAGCGTAGTAGGGTTCCTTCTATGCTTCTACGATATAGGGTATCTCCTACGATGACGAATCTAGATGCCTTTTTTTACAAAGGTTCATTTTAGGTTTGAAGGTAGGTCGGTGGGTATGACTCCTATTCGAAGGTATGTGTAAATGTCATGATACCAAGGATCACCGGGACCAACGATTTGGCACACATATTTCAATTCTGGTACCTCGAATGCAGGTACGAGAAGCTGCTCAATCAAGAATTCATATTTTGGAACATTGTGGGGGATATCGAGCAAGGATCCAATTGTTGCCATGGCGTCTGTTGCTCTATTGTTGCTTCTAGGAATCTGTTCAAATGTTATTTTGATGAAGGATTCTTTGAGAGTCTCCACCAATTTCTTGTATGGAGTGAGCTTGTCGTCCTTGGTCTGGTATTCATCATTCACTTGATTTATGATCAATTGGGAGTCTCCATACACTTTGAGAGCTATGATGTTCCATTGCACTACTATTCTAAGACCTATAGTCAAAGCCTTGTATTCTGCAATGTTATTGGTGCACAAAAATGCCAGTTTGTATGACCTTGGTATGCAATCCCCTTGTGGGGTGATGAAGAAGACACCAGCTCCTGATCCATGCTATGTGTATGACACATCAAAGTATAGTTTCCAGTGGTTAGCTACGTTGAGATTGAAAATGGATTCATCTAGAAACTCTGAGACAAGAGGGTTCTCGGAATAGATTGGTGCTTCTACTAGTTGTTCTGCGATGACTTGTACCTTGATTGCTTTCCTCTCCACATATTCGATGTCATATTCTGATAATATCATTACATTTTTTTCCATTCTTCCCGTGAGCATTGCTTTTGATAGTAGATACTTGAGAGGGTCAATTTTGGCGATGAGCTTTATCTTGTGTGCCAACATGTAATGTTTGAATTTCTGAGATGCAAATACTACTGCGAGTCATGCTTTCTCAATGAATGAATAGTTTAGCTCATGCCCAACCATTGTCCTACTGATGTAATAGATAGCCCTCTCCATTCCATTTTCGTCATACTGAGCTAGGAGAGCTCCAAGGGCTGTTGTGGATTTCTTGGGATGGGTGGCATTAAGACTGGTGGTGTCAGTAGATATTCTTTGATTTTGTTAATTGCCTCTTCACACTTGGTATCCCACTTGTACGCTACTCCCTTGTGGAGTAGGTGAGAATATGGGTTATGTTTATCCGTCAATTGGGCTATAAATATTTGAATGGATTGAAGTCTGCCTTGGAGACCTCTCAATTGCTTTAATGTTTTCGGTGCCTCCATCTTGAGGATTGCTTTTACTTTTGCTGGATCCACCTCAATACCCCTCATTGATACTATATATCCTAGGAGATTTCCTGATTGTATGCCAAAGACACACTTCTTTAGGTTTGGTCTGACCTTATACTCCTCTAGTCTGTCAAAGATGGCACTTAGGGTTGCTATGTGATCTTTTCTTTTTCTGGACTTGGCTAGAATGTCACCAACATAGTCTTCAACCATCTTATGAATCATGTCATGGAATATCAATGTCATGGCCCTTTGGTATGTTCCTCCTACGTTCTTTAATTCGAATGGCATCATATTCCAACAATAGGTCCCCCATGGACAAGTGAAAGCCGGCTTATGTTGGTCCTCCTTAGCTATCATGATCTGATTGTATCCTGAGAATCCATCCATTAGTGACAACATCTCATGTCCCGCTTTCATGTCTACTATCGTGTCGATGTTGGGAAGCGGGAAGTCATCTTTTGGACATGCCTTGTTCAAATCTCTGAAGTCTGTGCAGATTCTAATGTTTCCACCAGGTTTTGAAATAGGTACCAAGTTTGATACCCATTCTGGATAGTCTATTGGTCGGATGAATCTTGCGTCTAATAACCTTTAATAACTTTTTTAGCTCCATTTTGACCAATAGGGCGATCTGAGGATGCATTTTTCAAAGCTTTTGTTTGATAGGATTTGCTTTTGGATACACTACTAAATGGTGGACCACAGTCTTTGGATCAAGTCCTGGCATGTCAGCATAACTCCATGCGAATTTTATTTGTCTTTCCCTTAAGAAGGCTACTAGGAGCTCTTGCTCTTCTGATAGTAGCGATTCCACATAGAATGTGATATGCGGGGTTGCCTCTATTCCTAGGTTGACCGCATTGCATTTTTCGGCCAAGACTGCTGACTTTTTCCTGATGAATGGCTCTTAAAGGAAGATTGAATCCCCCATCCTCAGGCACCTCAGAGAGGTTTTCACCGTTGGATGCATCCTTTCTTTTTACTTTTTTCTTGTCAAAGAGTGCCACAGTGTGGTTTTCACTCAAGGACTTGGATATGATTCTTAATTTCTCACTTTTGCGATTGAGGGATTCAATCGTTTCCCCATAATAGGCATGTGTGTCCAACTCTATTATAAACCTTGCTTTGTGATCCCCATCTAGAATGTTATCCCGCAATCCCATGAATTCTGAGAGTGCCTCATCATTTTCGAATGTATCAAGAACTGGTGGTTCTCGTTGGTCGTAGTCAATGAGTTGGGGATAGACTAAACGACTGTCATGATTTTGATGGTTAGATTCAAAAGATAGGGTGCTAATCGTGTAGAGGGTGGTATCCTCAAATAGCCTAGGTAAGTTGGGTGTGGGGTCCTCGTCATCGCTACTAATACAGATATCAGTTATATCAAATGTAAAATTATCTATGACACGACCTGTAGATACGGGTAGGCGTAGTTCTGCGGGGGTTGGCTGAGGAGGATTATTAACCCTTCTAACTGGAGGACTTCAACCACGTATGGTTATACTTGGAGGGGTACATCCAAGGCCAAGATTTGTTATTGGTCATGTCTCTAGCATGATAGGTATTATAAGCCCATTGTCATTTTTCCCAAGTCCTTGATTTCTGTCGTAACCCATTGTGAGCATCATTTGTAGACCTTTGCTTCTATCATCCATTGGTAAATCTGCTACTAGTCTTTCATCATGATATAGCATGTGAGATGGATCTGCTTCAATACCCTCCTGAAAAAGATCTCCCCAACTTGTAAATTCAGGATAGTTTGTTTGGGATGTGGAAACTTCATTTGTTTGTGGGCATCCCCGTGATCTAGGAGATTGCGGTAACTCTCCTACCACAAAAGCATTATTAGGGAGCTTGTAGTTTCCACAGCCATTATCTTGGATGATAAGCTTGATGTCAGAGATGGTGGGGATGGTGGGAGTGGTGGGTGTCTCTATCGCAGAAGTGGATGCGAGAGTGGTAGGATCGATGTAAGGTGTGGATGGGCCCTCATCATTTTTTGGTACTTGGGGGATTTTGTAATACTTTGCTTCAAGATTTTTGCAGTATGAGAAAGGTTCAGGATCTCCATGGATGGTAACTTCTTGTCCATTATGTGTAAATTTCACACATTGGTGGAAAGTTGATGCTACTGCTTTCATCGCATGGATCCATGGGCATCCTAGGAGGATATTATATGGCAAGTCGAGGTCCAAGACCTGACAAGTGGTTTCCATGATGGCAGGCCCTACTTGAATAGGGAGTTTGATTGTGCCCTAAGACACTCTTTCTTGGTCATCATATGCTCTTATCATGATGCCCTTTCCTTTGTCGATGGAATCTTATGATATTTTCAATTGATTGATGAGACTTAGGGAACATATGTTCAAGCTCGAACCTCCATCCACCAAGACCCTTTTGATTTTGCTCTTATGTACTATGGCTTCCAAGTGAAGTGCACAGTAGTGAGATGGTTGAGTGGGGAAATCTTGGTCAGAGAATGTAAGAAGATTAGGCATAATGATATTTCTAACCATAGCTTGGAATTGCTCCACATCGAGATCTGCAGGGACAGTGGATGAGGCTAACGCTTCCTCAAGGATCTTCATATGAGCTGATGATATTTTTAGCAACTCCATGATGGAGATGTGTGCTGGCATTCTCTTGAGTTGATCTAAGACATTATAGCCATTAGGAATGGATCTGAATGCAGGGACTCTATTTGGTTGGGATGATCTTGCGATGGTTACTTTTCCGCCTCTTGTGGTGACTCCACAATCTTCAGCATAGGCGCCCTTGATAGTAATGACCATGAAATTTTCATCTAGGGAGGCAACAACTGTTTCATACACATGATTTACATTTGATTGGATGCCTTTCCCTTTATCTTTGTTATTGTTATTCCCTTTGTTACCATGATTCGACATCAGATTAGTATATATCTTAAGATCCTGATTTCCCATTGGTTGTTCCACGTTTATGATTCTTTTATCGATGAGATCTTGGACAATGTTTTTCAATCTCATGCAATTATTTATGGTATGGCCTTTGATTTTATGGAACTCACAAAGTTGATTCTCGTTATACCAAGGAGGTTTTACATCCGGTTCTTGGTAATTTTCAAAGGTAGGAGCCTTAATGAGTTTTTCGTCTATCAACTTTTTCATTATGTCCTCAAGTGGTTCCCCCAAAGTGGTGTATTTTTGCTTGGGATAACTCTTACATTGAGGTGGTCCCCTTTGATCATTGAGATTATGGATGGTTGGATTGTTGTTTGGTTGGTGTGTTGTGTGATGAGTGTTTTGGTGTTGTGTTTGGTTTTGAGGTGCGGGTGTGTTTTGGTGAGGGGCACTAATGACCACCTTGGCATCGACGATACCATCATTAGTAACATTTTTGTTCCTTGCCCACGTGCGAGGTTTATCATTGTAATTGGATGGTGGGTGGTTGTTTTGCTGTTTGTGGTATGATGTTGATTCCGCGGGTTGAGTCACAAGGGCTCTTTCGATACTAAGCACCTTGGGGATCAACTGATCATATGTGGTGATGCCTTGAACCTTAAGATGAAATGCCAAGCGGCCTTCAAGGTTGCCTATGATGGTGCAAACTTGTTGTTCTTCTAGCATGGTCCACTTGCTCTGATTGGCCTTGGATTGCCATCATTGTAGGAATGAGGCGAATGATTCTCCCTTTCCTTTTTTCAGAGTTGAAAGTTCTTCCAAACTAACATCCATTGCGATGTTGCATGCGTAGTTCTTAATGAATGCATCCATAATTTCTTGAATGTTCTAATGCCTGAGGGTAAGTGAGAGAACCATTCCATAGCATGGCCTGCCAAGCTCCTAGGAAATAGCCGCATCAGATAAGTATCGTCATATGCGATCTCCATGCAATGAACCTGGAATTCCCTGATGTGATCTTCAGGGTTTCTTGTCCCTCGATATTTGTCAAATTTGGGGATCTCAAATCCATTGGGGAATGGTTTCATTACTAAGCTCCTATCAAATGGATAGGGACACAAGTTAATTGGTGTTTTGGTTGTTCGCCCTGATTGAAGGTCTAGCACTTGTTGCGAGAGCAACCTGATTTGTGTCGTCACATCATTTTGCAGATCAGGGGGGATGAAAGTGTTTTGAGGTGTTTCAATCGTGGGTTGGATGGGTGGGTTGGTCGGTGTGTTTTTCGATGGTATCTGTATGTTTTTCTGAGCGAGGTAGGCTTCCACATGCTTTTGTATGAACAACGATTGTTGTTGATCTTACTGTTGCTGAGCTAAGATTTGTGCTTGTTGTTGCGCTTGCTATTGTGCTTATTGTTGTTCCAACAATGCTTGTTGTTGTTCCAACAACGCTTGTTGTTGGGCTGCCAATTGTGTTGCTTCTTGCTGCTCTTGATATTACTTTAATGCTTTCTAATATGCTTGCAATTGCACTGCTTGTCTTTGTGCATGAATTTGTGCTTGATATTGGGCTTGTTGTGCCTGATATTGAGCTTGCGCTTGCGCTTGTGCTTGTGTTGCTTGTTGTTGCAATAGAAGTTGTGCTTGAGCGGCCTTTTGTGCTTGCAATGCTTGCGCGACTTGTGTAGCTTGAGCGGCTTGTTGCTATTGTTGCAATAAAGCTTGGGCTTGTGTGGCTTGTTGCGCTTGTAATGTGGCTTAGGCTACTTGGGTGGCTTGCGCAGCTTGAGTAGCTAGGTGTACGGATTTTTGCTTTTGCACTTGTTGAAATCCCCTTTGAAAAGTAGCTTGCAATTCCGCATTGTATTGACTTGATGTGGTGGAATTTGGTGGTGGTCGAGGTGGTGGTGGATTTGGAATGGCGTTTGAGGTGAGTCATGATGTCGTGTTGATGTTTTGGGTATTGGATAGTGGTGTTTATGTGATGGTTGGTCCTTGAGAGACCATGCTTTGCGATGTTAGGGGTATGTTTGATGATGTTGCAATTGCTTGTGCGTTTGTCTCCTGTTGTTGCGATGTCGACGATGAGTTTTGAGCGTTTGACATAATGCTTTGGTTGATATTTGGGATGTTGTTTTGATCTATACTTGGTAGAGGGGGAAGTCCTAAACCAAGGAGTGGTGTGGATGATAATGGTAATGGTGGAAGAGGTGGAAATGTGAGGGGTATGAGTCCTTGCAAAAATGTTGTGGTGTCGAATATGCCCCCTGGTCCGAACATATCTCCCTCTTCTTGTGAATTTGTGAGGAGAGGTGTTTGAGGTGTTGTGTGAAAAAATGATGATGATGGATAATGATGGAAAGTGAGAGGAACATTTTTGTGTAATGGATTTTGGGGTATGTTTTGTTCCAATATGGTGTTTGCGTCCAAGTTTTGATAATTAACAAGGGGATGTGTTTTGATAGCATTGGAAAATGAATTTCCCTTATTAACATTAGGTTGGGTTGGAGCAAAAGATGTTGTGATTTGCGGAATGTTTTGCGTGATGTTTTGAGATGGGGGTGTAGATGAAATGGGAATGGTGGATGAGATTGGAGGAAAAGATGTCTCCACTATAGTACTCACATCAAAATTCGAAGGTAACTTGGCCCCTTGTTTTGTTAACTCAAGCATGTATAACAAAGGGTTGAGCCTCATCATGATGTTGATGATTTTATGGTTCTCCGGATTTTGGAGCATTTCAGTCATTTCTTCATGAGACATTCCAAAGGTAAGGTCCTCTCCTTGGTTTTCTTCTTGCGGATTTTGCGATGATGAGATGGCCAAAGGATTACTTGATTTGGCAGGATTTATTTCAACGTTTGTTTGGATAAAATCACTTGAAGCAGGTGTTTCTTTGTTGGCTTCCATACTCTTCTTGTATTGAGATCTAGTTAGAACCATAAAACGAGGATCAATTTTCAAGAATATGGGAGATGAATCTCTTGATTCTTTGGATTGATCTTTATTTTATGCCCAAAGTAGAAAGTTTTAGGATGTCTTGAGGATCAAAAGGTGATGATATGATGATGATGTTAGGGATGGATGATACGGATGTTTTTTACTTTTGATAAATCTTGAAGGAGATACTAGGCTTTTGGGACTGTCAGATGGATTTTGATGCTGATTTGATTTTGGATTTTGAGATTTTGTCCTTGATTTTTATTTTGATTTGCTTTTGATTTTGAACAAAAAGACCCTAAGATATTGGATGATGATTTGAATATGTGCGGGGAGAAGGATGCATCTACCCATACCTATTCAAAACAAGATGATAGTTTATCCAAGTATACGAAGAAGGATGCATCTATGTCTACTAAGCTAGACAAGATGATTTTGATAACTTCGACTAAGCATATGCAAAAGGATGCATCTACACATAGCTAGCCAAAGGTGATTTTGATAATGTTTTCAAGGATTTTAGTCTCAATGATTTTGATGATTTTTTATTTTGCCAAAAAAGCCTAGCATTCAGATGATTTCAAGATTTTTCCAAAAGGTGGTGATGGGATGATGTTTGTTTTGATGTTTTGAAGGATGGATGAAAAAGATTTTGACTTGCTTTTGATCCTAAGATGATCCTAAAAAAGACACTTTGTTTTCCTAGACCTAGGTATTGAAGAGGATACAATACTTCTATAGACCTTTGTAACCAAGAAATTATTCCATTTGAACATTCATTTTCGGATTTCCAACCAATGATTTTTGCTTTGGGATTTGGAATTTTTGAGAATCGTGAGTCTTCAACACATATGAAAGTTCATTTTGCTTAGCTTTGCTTAATGGCTTTATTTTACCAAAAACACTTTCTTTGATTAATTTTTTTCAAACTAAGATGCCCAATGTCTCAATTTCTTCAAACCCCACAAGATATGTTATGTGGAAATTCGATGAGCTTAAGGCAAGGGTTTTCCTATTGTTTACTTAAGTAGACAAATCAAGATGTAATCCAATGTTTAGAAACCTATAAGGATGTGAATCCCAAGGGCAAGCAATAACATATGGATTGAGTCAATTGTATTTGTCTCCAAAAGGGTTTGGAATTTGGATGATGATGTCAAGTGTTTGTTTTCAAGATGTTTTCGATTAAGAAATGCATTTTGTAACCCAAGAATAAGTACAATCCTATGGATGTGTAAGACAATATTTGTTGGATTCCCACTTGGACAAGTCTAGCTACACTTATCTTTAGCGAATGGTTAGATGATTGACCCCACTGGCTCCCCTCCACGGCTCACTAACGTCAATCGGGGCAGCCAATAATCAACACCCATGAAACTCCCATGGCATGTTTTCCATCTCTACTAAAAGACCGTAAAAGTGTGGGGTGGCTTCAGAACGACCATTCTTGCACCAAGAAATAGATTAAAGGATTTTGGAAAATTCTAGCACATGGGTTTTAATAAGGACTTTCCGTTCGTGGAGATTGACCCATACAACAAGAGTCCCCTTTCAGATCCATCTTGTCGGAATCAACCGCATGATATTGGCGTTTACTCCAATACCCACATTTATATACTGGTTGGAAATACTCTTGGTTTTAGAGTGTTACCGGTTGAGTTGTTCCCTTGGGTGAGTACTTTTTACTCAAGGAAGGCCCTCTAGGATAAACAAAAGTGAATGAAGAACAATATTCGTAACTCGATCAATCCTAGTTGGAAACAAGGAGAGAGAATATATGCAACAATGCCCCCACTCACACTCGCACAAGATGTTCAATTTTAAACCCAAATCGAAGTGTGGAGGTGATTGATTTGTCTCACCCTAAATTCATGAAAAAGGCCTTTTGATTCTCAAGATTGCTATAAAGTGTGAGAGAAGCGCATATGTCCTTTTTCAATGCCTTTAGTTTAAGTAAACCTTCACAAAAAAAACAAAGTTGCACTTGTTCTTTTTAAATCCTCAAAGCAAAATGTGAGTTCTTTTTAAGCACCAAATGACAAGTGAGAGACATTTTGTTCAATTGTTAACCAAAAACAAACTTTAGTATGTTGTTGATCCTATTGTTCGTTTTAGCCCTTTTGCAAGAAATGGAAAGATCTTTTTTAAACCCAAACGAAAATTAGTGTCGTAAGAAAGAAAGCATAACAATTTCGTGAAAAAGTGTTAAGCAAACACTAAAGTGTTTAAAAACACTTTGATTTGATGAAACATCCTCCTCATGCTTCTCCTTTCTTCGTTTTCGATTTCCAACCTACAAGGAAGAAAAAACAGTAAGATTCTGAAAAATATAGAAATTAAAAAGCAAAAAACAGAAGACAAATTTATCATCAATCAAAAAGCATGTGCTAAAATTAAATTTTCCCTTTTTACTCCCCTCCAGCATCGCAACTCATAACTGTGTCGCAGTTTGATTCTCAAGCGGTGCCCTCACAATGCCGCTTACCAGTCAGTGTCACTCTGTGTCCAGATAGAGAGCTCAATTGTGTTGCACTTTTTGCCCAGCGTCGCAGTTTTCTTCCAGTGTCATAGTTTAATATTTTTTTGAAAATCCCTGCAAGTCAACGAGTCCAGCGGTGGAGTTAGAAATTTAAATATTTTGGCGGGATGAGTCCAGCGTTGCGGTTTTAATTTCAAGCGGTGCCATATAGCGACGCTGAAGAGTCAGCAGTGCCAAAACAGTGACGCTGAGCTCCCATCGTTGGAATTTTCTGTGTATGAGTAAAAATGCAAAAAATTCAAGAAAAGATGAGAAAGAATGATATCCAGCCCTCCTAGCGCCAAATGTGCGAATCCCTGTCCTAGTACCTGCAAAACAATAAGAATAAACAAGTTAAACAAGGAATTGCAAGCTAAAACAAGGATTCCCCATGAAATCCATTTACAACATTCAAACTAGGAAGAAAATATTGAACAACACAATGGAAACGATAAAACAAAGATTGGATCCTAATTTAAATATGCAAACTCATGTTCCCATGGGGGAATTGGTGCCAATTTGATGTGAAAATTGGCCCTTTCCCAATTGCTAAGATGCAAGCTTGATATGTTGAAGATGATTGATCCACTTTGATGGTGAGAGATGAGAGCTCCAAGCCAAAATCTGCAAAAACCTAGCTACGAACTTAAGATTGATGGATGAGAATGGCTAAATATTTTAGCATAATAACTTTGCATAATTTGCGGATGATCAAATGAAGATATGAGCTCCTTATTTATAGAATGTCAAGATGGATGAATTTCCAAATTTGAGTAATGTGGGACTAACATTCATCCATTGACATGATGCCACTTGTCAATCTATGAATGGATGAAGGATGTGCAAGATTTGAGACTTGTGCCCATAAATGCAAATATTTGAAATTCAAATTTGTTGAAATGAATTGCAAGAGGGAAGGGAAATTGCAATAAATGCCACTTGGCTCAAGGCAAAGGACATGTAAGAGGAAGTTATTGCCTTGTTGGATATACATGTTGACTTGGAATTTTTGAATTCAAATTGAGAGAATATTCCAAAAAATGCCTTGTGAGGAAAATAGAGATTTAATAAATGAATTAAATCTATTTTCATGTGCAACTTGCAAAATCTAGAGGATGGGACATGATTTAGAATTAAATTAATCAGGGGCTAATTAATTTAATGAGAGAGGTTAGATGATGTGACCTATTTGACTCAAATTTATGGATTTATTTAAATCAAATAAAAGAAGAATATGGTAAGAGATTAATTAAATAAGGATTTTGATTTATTTAATTAAAAGAGATGGTGTTAAATTAAATCAAATAAGGTTTCAATTTATTTAATTTAATGGATAGACTTTAGAGATTTAATCAAATAAAATTAATTATTTAATTAAATAGGGATAATTAGATCAAATGAATTGATTTAATTAACAAAAGAGATGAATTGATTAGATAAAATGATTTATTTAATTAAGAGAGGAATATTGATGAATTTAATCAGATAGGGGAATTTGATTAAATGGTTAGATCGAGGGATGATTCGGGATGAAACAATGTTAGTAGTCAGGATCAAATGCACAATGTCAATCGGTATATTTTACGTGTCTACACCACCATTATTAGTCGTGAAGGCCAATGAAAAATGATAGGAGTAAAGAATTTTCTCTCATGTAACTGCCTTTGTGAACATATCTATAGGATTCTCACTTGTGTGAATTTTCTCCAGCTTCAACTATCCATCCTCCAAAACTGATCAGATGAAGTGGTAAATCTGAGTTGTATGTGCTTAGTTTTGAATGTAGAGCTGAATTATTAGCAAGATGAATGACACTCTGGCTATCAATGTACAAAGGACCATATTCTTATCATTGTCCCAATTCCTCCAAAAAATGTTGTAACCAAATCATCTCCTTGCTAGCTTTTGTAGAAACAACATACTCAACTTTAGTGGTTAAAAATGCAACAACCTTTTGTAGCCTTGAAATCCATCTGACTGCAGTACCTCCTACAGTAAAAACATATCCTGTAGTACTCTTACTGCTATCAATATCACCCGCTAGATCAGAGTCAATATATCCTTTTAGAGTTGAATTTGTTCCTCCAAAACATAGTTTCTTTGAAGTAGCACCTCTCAAATATCAGAGAATCCATTTTACTACATTCCAATGTTCCATTCTCGGATTCTGTAGCAAGGAATCCATTTCCTCTCTCATGGCTATCTCCCACTGCTTTTTGGTATCTACCTACATTACTTCTTCATAACCTTCAGGTTCACTAGAATCAATTAATAATATAGAATATAATGGTGGAGAAAATATTTCTGGAGGTCTAGTTATCCTTGTAAAATTTCTAACACTTGCAGGAGTCTATGGGATAACTTGTTGTTTCTGAGCATCATGTACCACAGGAATTTTATTTTCTAGAATCTCATCTAGCACCACATATTCTTTTTTGGCTTGTTCATGCTTCTTTTCTTGCAGTTGATCCTTATACATGACCTTCTCATTGAATATACCATCTTTGCTCCTAATGATTTAATGATTTTCATAATCCCATAACCGATAACCAAATTCATCTAATCCATATCCAATGAAGGTACAATTTTTAGACTTAGCCTCAAGCTTGGTTCTATTTTCAATATCAACATGGACAAAAGCTTCACAACCAAAGGTTTTTAGAAATAAATAGTTTACCCTTTTACCCATCCAAGCCTCCTCTAGAATGCTACCATCCAAAGGATTTGAAGGTACCCTATATTATTAAATAAACAATGGTATGTACAACATCTACCCAAAATTGTAAGGGTATTCCAACATGCAATCTCATGCTCCTTGCATGCTCCATAATGGTCCTATTCATCCTCTTAGACACACCATTTTCTTGTGGGGTTCTAGGAATCATTTTTTTCTTAGGGATTTCATTGTATGAATAGTAATTTACAAATTCTCTACTGCAATACTCGCCTCCATTATCAGATCTGAGACACTTCAACTTTTTTATTTTCTCATTCTCAACCAAAGCTTTCCACCTTTTAAAAGTTTCAAATACTTTTGATTTTGATTTTAGGAAATACATGCATGTTTTCCTAGTTGCATCATCAATAAAAATAACATAATAGTAAAAGTCAGCAAGAGAAGATACCTGAGCTAGTCCCCATATATCTAAATGCACAAGCTCTAATTTCTCACTCTTCTTCTATTTCCCAACTTTGAGAAATTAGAATCTTTTCTATTTTCCATAAACACAATTTGCATAGAACTCCAAGTCAATCTGCTTCAGACCTAGTAGCAACTTTATGGAGTGAAGGATCTTCATCCCTTTCTCACTCATGTGCCCAAGTCTATGGTGCTAGATTTATTAAATAAATAGTGGTATGTACAACATCTTCCCAAAAGTGTAAGGGTAGTCCAACATGAAATCTCATGCTCCTTGCATGCTCCATAATGGTCCTATTCATCCTCTCAAACACACCATTTTCTTGTGGGGTTCTAGGAACCATTTTCTGCCTACAGATTCCATTGTATGAATAGTAATTTACAAATTCTCTGCTGCAATATTTTCCTCCATTATTAGATCTGAGACACTTCAATTTTTTTCTTTTCTCATTCTCAACCAAAGCTTTCCACCTTTTAAAAGTTTCAAATACTTCTGATTTTTTCTTAGGAAATACACCCATGTTTTCCTAGTTGCATCATCAATAAAAATAACATAATAGTAAGAGCCACCAAGAGAAGATACCTGAGCTGGTCCCCATATATTTGAATGCAAAAGCTCTAATTTCTCACTCTTCTCTTTCCCAACTTTGAGAAATCAGAATCTTTTCTATTTTCCATAAACACAATTTTCACAGAACTCCAAGTCAATCTACTTCAGACCTGGTAGCAACTTTATGGAATGAAGGATCTTCATCCCTTTCTCACTCATGTTCCCAAGTCTATGGTGCTACAATTTTGTTTTTTTCCCTATAGGAAGTGCTATAACTGTCTCAACAACAACTGTTTTTATAGCAACTAAGGTAGAGTAAGTATTACCAGTACACAAATACAATGTGCCTACCTTTTCACTTTTAGCTAGTACTAATGCACCTTTACTGACCTTCCAGAATTTTTCTGAAAAGGTAACTATGCAACTTTCACTACCTAGTTGTTCTATAGAAATTAATTTCCTTCTCAAATTTAGAACATGCCTACCTTATGTAGCAACCATTCATTTTCATTCTGCAACTTGATTTTTATCTTTCCTTTTCCAACAATCTAACAGGGTTCATCATCACCCAAATATACCTGTGCAAAATCACCTTGAACATAATCTACAAAATATTTCCTATGGGGTGTGGCATGAAATGAAGCCCCTGAATCTATTACCTCATAATTATTAGCATTATCTTAGAAACATAGAATTAAAGCATCCTACAATTTATTACTTGCAACATTAGCTTCCTTACTATCATTATGTTGTCCTTCTCCTTGTTTTCCCTTTTGAGACCAACAATCCTTCTTCAAGTGTCCTGGCTTTCCATAGTGCCAGCAATCCATTCTTCCTCTAGATTTAGTTTTGCCTTTCTCTGACTTCCCTTGTGACATCCCATGATTTGTTGGGATTTTTCCTCTCCTTTTTTGTTCCCTTGTTCTCTATAGTCAAAGTATTACTCGATTGTGAAATCTCACTTATTCTTTTCTATCGCATTTCCTCGCTAAGGATAACACCAACAACATCATCAAATTTCAATGTATTTGAACCAGAGAAAGATTTACTTACAACCATTAGCAAACTATTCCATCTTTTTGGAAAATAACATAAAACCAAGAGAGCCCTCACCTCTTCATCAAAATTCACTTTTACAGAAGTTAACTGACTAGTAATCATATTAAACTCATTTAAATGATCTATCACAAATCCACCTTCAATCATTTTCAGATTAAACAAACGCTTCATGAGAAATACCTTATTTGAGGCAGAGGTTTTTTCATACAATTTAGCCAAATCTTTCATCAGATCCTTTGTTGTATTTTCTTTTATTATATTGAATGACACAGATGGTGCCAGGCAAAACCAAATGGTTCCCAGTGCCTTTCTATCTAGAATCACCCATTCTTCATTAGACATCACAACATCTTTCTTTACTTTTCCTTGCAATGGCTGCCATAGATCCTTTTGATACATATAATCTTCCATTTGCATCTTCCATAAATGATAATTCTAACCGTTCAACTTTTCAACCTTGAATTTGCCTTCTTCCATTGCTCCTACTCAAATATAGAGGTTTCCTTCCAGTCAACTTACATGTGGCTCTAATACCATTTGTTAGGTTGTTTACAAAGTCATTTTTCTTTTTTCAATTAAAAAAAAATTAACTATCGACCCCTTGATGTGCAAAAAGGAAAAAAAAGAGAAAAAATTGGGGGTTGTACTCTGGAACCCCGACAAGGACATGTTAAGAGTACAGTATTTGCATGATCAGTCGCCACATACCAACAAGAGGGGAATTGGAAGAGGCGACAAGGAGGTTGTGGTTGATATGGGAATATGGAATACGCCATGCTATGGAGTAAGGCCGAATTTGCTGAGTAGTGGAAGGAAAGTAATAAGGAGGGGTTCGTGAGCAGAGAATAAATAGTTCGAGGAAAAGAGTGGTTGACATGTGGACATGGACTGCAATTGGAGGAAGAAGCGATTATAATTCCAGAAGGTGAATACAACACGAGGAACTTGAAAAGTTGGACTAACAGTGAGGCAACAAATTTTCGTAGAGATTGTAATTGTTTGTATTTCATGAAGTCTGTAATAAATAGAGCTTGCTTTATTTTCAAATTTGAGTAATATTGTTGAGCGTTGTGCAATTGTAAATCAATTTAAAATTGGCACATTATTGCCAATTTTGGTTTAATCATTTTCTGAGTCGGTTGTAATTTGAAATTCGAGATTTGAGTTGAGAGAGTTTTTTTCGTCTTCATCAAGTAGACATAAAGTGAGTTGAAATAGATTATATGAGTGTCATAGCTTTAAAAAATCAGACTAATAGGTATCTTTATGGTGTGAGTGGAACACGTAAAAATGAAGGGAAAACTAAAGTTATTACTAGAAGAGGTAGTGGTCATAGAGTTGGTAACTATGAAAAGAGAATTCTTAGAAGAGGGCGAAGAATGACATGACACACCATTAAAAGAAGCCAACAAAGTACTAATAACAAGTATCACATCATGACCTCATGTTGTGATCATGTACATAAAACCAAAACACGACTAAAATATATATTTTTTAAATAATAAAACTATAATGTAACTCCTAAGTAAATAAAAATAACTCTTCAAATAAAATTAAAGTAAATAATGTAAATATGATAAAATAATTCTTAATTAAAATAAAATAATTCTTAGTTAAAATAAAATAACTCTACAATAAGTAAATAAAAGTAAAATAAACAATGTAAATAAATTAAGATATTTATACTATCCACAAAATGTAGGTCATATTGTTAAGCCATTGAAAGACACAATAAGAGTTGTAACTTTGAAAACTTAGCTTCAATTATTGCATAAGTAAGAGCAACTCATGTAGCTAAAGGTTATAGGGCCGCATAATTAGAACCTCACAAATGGGGCATGTACTAGTTACTATTTATGTCTTATGTAACATATAACAACTTTATATATTAAAATTTTCTACACTCCAATTTAGACCTCATAATCATATAAAAATTTCTTAAGGTAATTTGAAATATCAATATAATAATTTTTATGCAACATGATTGACATATGCTCTTTCTAATTTATAAAACTGCAATTAGGGGAAGAAGTGTTACAATGATAATGCAAAATTGCCTCATGCCATGAGCATATTTAAAAATTCTTTTTTAAATATATCACAAAAAATTAATATATACAACTAAATTGAATAATTAATATCACAGCAACAAAAATCTTTAGGGGAAAAAATCGTCAAACCAAAAGTATAAGATTTTTTCAAACACTTGTACTATTTTCTAATTTCAAGGCATTTTAATAGCATAGAGATATAGAAAGAAAATAAAAAATGAAATAAGGGATTTAGGGTGGGAATCCCTAGCATTCAAGGGCAATGTCTCTCACAAGGGTTTGAGTGTAATGCCATGAGGAGTGGTGGTCCTCACGCGGGTATGGGGATAGTGCCCCTAGTAGGTCAAGGGTTACAACCTTTCATAGGGTTCAAGGGAAATACCCTTGACATGCTCTCTATAATGATACATGATAGAGTCGAGGGGTGAAGTCTCCACCACCAAGCCCAATTTAAAGCTTTTGAAACCATACAAACCTTCATGGGACACACTGTTTTTCATGCTCAAATATTTATGAGTTTGGCTCCTCAAAATTTGAATATTATTAATATATATTTATTAGTAAAATTATATCAAAATTAATTAATTAGAAAATATTTAAATTTATAATTAAAAATATCATTAAATTAATTTTTAAATTATTAAAAATTATAATTAATTATATATTCAAATAAAATTATTGTTTCATTTGTTTAGTTTTATTTTTTTATTATAAATTTAAATATTTATCGCTTTTAACCATGCTTAGATATTTATGAGTTTGGTGCCTCAAAATTTAACTATTGTTAATATATATATTTATTAATAAAATTATTAAATTTATTTCATTATATTATTTATGTCAAAATTAATTAATTAGAAAATATCTAAATTTATAATAAAAAATATCAGTGAATTAATATTAAAAATTATAATTAATTATATATTCAAATTAAACTATTACTTCATTTATTTAATTTAATTTTAATAGTAAATTTAAGTATTTTAATTAATTTTGATATAATTAATATAATGATAAAGAAAATTTAAAAATTAATATTTAATAAAAATCAAAATATAATTTCATAATTTGTAAACATATATATATATATATATATATTGATAATTCGGGTCTCCGCGTCTCTAGCTCAACGACTCAAGTGGTCAATCCCAACAACTCCCTACTTCAGGAGGTGCGACTCAAGTGGTCAATCCCAACAACTCCCTACTTCAGGAGGTGCGACTCAAGTGGTCAATCCCAACAACTCCCTACTTCAGGAGGTGGGTACACTCGATATGAGCAAAGGTGAGACTAATCCTGGAGCCGCGCGGTAACTAGCACCCACCCCAAGTGTGCACAACAGGGTAAATCACAGGCCATAGAGTTGAACCCAAGACTTCGGGGAGCAAACCCAAGACTCAAGCCAAGTCCGCTAAACTGAATGGGCGTAAACATAAATATACATTATAAATATCTATCAATCGTGTATATATATTAAAATATTAAAATATTTATAATTAATAAAATATATATAAAATAATTTATTTTTTAAATACTTGTAAATTTATAATCATTAATGGTATGGGGTTTCAAAACATTACACTGTTGAATCTATCGTGGGGATTATCAAAGATTGACGAGATGATAAGATTTTTTTTTACTTTTTGGTTTACCTGTAATCAAATGTATTATGTGATGCTTTCCTGCCGCCTTTGCGAATTGTTTATTGGGAGAATCATATGAATCTTGAGCGATGCAAAGGATTGAAGTAGTGGAATTTGAAATTATTAAAGAGTGAGAATTTTATCGCTTCCACTGTTAAAAGCAAAGAAGAGGGGTATTTTGGTGTGCATGATAAGGGATTGAAGTGAAAGGAATTCATTTTAATTTGTGTGTGAGGAATTGAATAAACAATAAAGAAGCTTGTTCTCTACTTTCCTGTCAAATTTCCTTGCAGGCAAGTTTTTCAACCTTCCTTTTCTTTTTGTCTTGATTGTTGAATGGTGCAACCAAAACTTATGTATCTTAATTTATTATTGATCTATGCTTCAACATTAGCAGTCTAATGGTTTGTTTCTGTAAAATTATTTTTTATAAACTTGGTGCTGAAAGGAGAAAAAACTTGGCGCCAAAAAATATTAAAATAAAAAAAACAAAACACATATCAAAATTGTCGACAGTGTTTGGAAAGAATTATGTTTTATACACAGAAAATTGTAGTTGTACATTCTCACGCTCAAACACTAGTTAACTCGAAAGGTTAGAGAGTGAGCAAAAGTTAAGTCACTGAAAAATGGAGATAGAGTGCAATTATGGGGTATCCATGGCATCCATGCCTCCGGTGCATTTACGGGGTATGATAGCCATTTCCAATTTTGTTCACAGGAATTGCAAATGAAGACAAAATGAAGAGGGAAAACAAAGTATGAAGAGGTATTTTCTTAATGCCGATTGGTTGCATATCAAGGGGGCTCAAATGTGCCATGTGTCAATGATGGATTGATTTTAGGGCTTCTCTATTTTCTTCTCCTTTCTCTTTAATGAGAAGTCGTCTCATTGTATGGGGGATCCAAGTTTTTCCAGGTCTTGGGTATTGTAATTATTTACATGGTTGTCTCTAGATTAGGAGTTCTTCGAATTTCAAAGTTCAATATTGTAATCCATTTTTTTTAATGGAAATCAAATCAGTTTGCAACTTGGGAGGAACCATGTCATATTGTAATGTCTCCATAATGTATGCATTATATTTTCAATCAAAATAATCAAGGATTATAATGGTTTTTGTTGCATATTTGTTGCAATAAGTGTTTGGATTGATGAATTTTATTCAAATAATAGGTTAAAGTGTGCTCTCAGTCAAATGTTGAATATATTGTGTTACATTTAGGATCAATTAAAAATATTACAAATATGTCTTAAAGATACCTCATTATTGTAAGACAGTAATGGTTTAATGGTCATTGGTTTTGTGTTTGGCTATTACCAAATGGGTTATTTTATTTTGACTATGTTATGGACAAGGCACTGGTCTAGTGTGTTTCTTTTGTGTAAAACCTAGAAGGAATCACCAGTGAAAAAATTAAAGAGTCTTTCCCATTTTCATTTTTAACTTATTTCTAGTTTTCTATATCTTCATGGAGATTAAAGAACACAGAGGTTATGCTTGGGAATGATTTTGTTGTAACTTATTTATGTGCTTGAGATGAAACTTTTTCTTAATTTATTAGTTCTCAGTGTGGATTCAAGGTGCAAAGGGATCATTCCTAAATATAATGAAATGTATAAAACCCTTTATACATTCATCTGAGAACCATCCACATGTTAGCAATCTGCAATGTGTTGTCTAGTGCAAGTCATATTATATGTACAAATCTTTGAATAGGAACACCCTCTTGAGTCTTGTAGAGATAACAGTACAGAAGGTTGATTATATCCTTGTTCATTGGAATTTCTTGTCCCTGATGTGATGATAGTTCAAGACCTTTGTCTTAAACTCTTGATCCATTGGTTTAGGCATTGTGATTTTCCTTACGATTTGGGGTTGCAAGAAAAATCACCAACATAGATGATGATCTAACATCCCTTGTTTGTGCATGTTCTATGAGAGAATGAACAATTGTAAATAAGCCACTATAAAACAATCAATAATATAAAAATAAATTAAATTAAGATACAAGATGTACAATTGATACTAGATGGAAAATTATGTACACTTTTTTACATGCAACAACTTCCTATTTGGAGCCTAAAATTATAAAAAAATCATGTGAAAATTTATTAAATTGATCTATATGAGATAAAATTGATACTAGGTGGAAAATTATGTACACTTCTTTACATGCAATAACCTCATATAGATAAAAATATTGATAAAAAAATTATGAGTGAGTTTTATGAAGTCATCGAGAGATTTGAACCAAATCTAGAAATTGCAAGTAAAATTGGGGACTAGTGTTTAAAATACAAGTTAAAAGAAGGGATGTTTGGACTTCTAACAACCAGATATAATATGTCATATGTTGATGTTCTTGGATACAAATGATGGAGTTCCTATGGAGTAGATATTCATGAATTACAATTCTTTTCTATTTGAGTATTAGACCAACGAGCAAGTTCATCATCTTGTGAGAGAAGCTTGAGCTTATTTGATCACATTCATCCTTAAGATAACATGTTATCTAGATGGTTAGGAAATATTGTCTATATTCACATTAATTTAAATTTTTTTATAAATAAAGCAATACAAGGCGCTACCTTTTCTTCACAACTCAAGAAAATCTAGAAGATAGCCATTGTAGATGAACCCAAATTTTTAGATGATAAATTAAGTAGTATATATAGTGATGATGATATTGTGTCAACTCAATCAAGTGCCCTTGATGACTTCGATATTTTTTGAACCTTTTTAATAAAAAATGATATTTAAAAATGTGATTTCATATGTATTTGATATTTTATCTTTGATAAGCTTATATCATGGTTTATAAGTATGGACATCTTTTTATATACTTTTTAAATATAGTTCTCTATGTTATGATTCTTTCCTAATAAATCCCCCTAGATTTAGGTAAGATCCATTTTCAATTCAGATCCTAATATGATTTGGCATGGGATATGACCAAGGTTTTGTTTTTGCCTTGTGGGTTTGTTCTTAAGGATAATGCAATTTGAACCTACCACAATTTGGTTGTTTGTTAAATTATTATTTTTTCATTGATCCTTCATCGTGTTATGCCTCTCACTTAGAAAATAATACTTCCCAATTCCTAGCCATGACTAGTTGTTTCAGTTTTCATCATCAACCCAATATTTGGTATTTCATTTTTCTTGTGATTTTTTTTTGGAAAACATATTTTAATAGGTAAAAGTTGTAAAAAAATCATTATCACAAATATTGTATGAGTTGATGTACATGCACTTCAAGCTTGATGGAATGTACTCCAAGATCCTTGAATTATATTTGTACCCATTGCATTTAGAAATTTGTAGCTATCTTGTGTAATTTTAACTTTAGTTATACTATTATTAGCCTATTTTAATCGTTAAAATTAAAAATAGCCTCAATGTTGTAAAAGGGGCTGAAATAAAATGCAAATAATACTTGGCTCTCAAAGTACCGAGAAGAGAGAGGTCTTCACATTTAATAAAGTTTATTTTTTAAAAATGTAGAAAAAATTTGTCCAATAAATTACATGCATTTTTGGAGAGAGTTTGCAAAAATTTTGTTTTATGTTTCCCTAACTAAGTGAGCCTAGTTTTAGGGTTTCCTACCGTGTCTATTTGCCTCCACAACTTTTGCAAGCTACAATGATGGTCAAGACATTTATGGGAGCATCCAAGAGTGTTTTAAGCTCATGGAAATGGCTAGAAAAGTGTTGATTCTTTATTATCGATCAATCTAGAATCATTCACATGGAAGATAAGAAGAATTCTAGGTCTGTTTGCCTTTAAAACTCCATCACTAGCTTGTGAAATGCTTGTATTCTTAATATTTTTATGTATTTAGGTTGATTTGTATGAAATTTGTATGGCTAGAATGCCAATGAAAGAAGTGTGATAGCTAATAAATCATCCATACGGGTCTTATACATACACAATTCCAAATGTGATGAATGGGCTTCACAATATAGATACAATGCTTGTAAGGTTGGGTTTGTGAAAGCCTTGAAAAATTGTGTTTCCTTGACAGTGTGTCTTCATTGAATCATTACCATTTGTTTCAATGTCTACCTATCTTAGACAAAGACCATTTAACCTTTCATAAAGATCATATACCTCATCCATAGTTTCAGAAATTAAGAGAGATATTATTGCAGGTTTATATGGTCTATCTTTTCCCACTGTTGAACTCAAATAGTGCGAGATTTTCCTTATAAAACCTAAAGTTCCAAGTGATAGAAATCCTTTTACCTATTATGGTAATAGCTTAAAGAAAAACCTTTCTAGAGCTATAACATTTAGTAAAGGAACTCTGGCTGATTTTTCCCTCACTTGTACTAAACTGGATTTAAGTAGAGGTTTAATGGAGGAGATGAATTTACCATATGCTAACAACACTTGGATTCATATATTTGATAATATGAAAAACAGTTCTAAATAAAAAACAACCAGGGTAGGCGAAATGGTACTTGTAGAACCAAATAAGAAAATGTGATAGAAGATGACATATCTTGAGGGTTTGATAAAATACAAGATAAAGAAGAGAATGTGATTCTTGAACAATAATGACTCATGTGTAGAAATTTTTGAATGCACAAAATAATAAAGAGTTGTTGCTTTGTTTCCCCAATCAACAGGGGAATACCCAAAATGTAGAATAACAAAAAATGATTGGAGACACACAGAACTGGGCATGCAATATTTGTTTTTTGTATTAACCAGAAAATGAAAAATTACAAAATGCTTTCAAACTGAAACTAGAATCTACTATTTACAAACTAAACACGCAACAATCTGGAGTTGCACCCACAAACTTCAAAAAACTATCAGGAGCTGCACAAAGCTCTTCTTTCCTTCTATTCGATTGGAACTATCTATTGTTCCTAGAAAAACACTGAGTCATCAGGAGCTTTCAGCTGGTTTCTACAAAAAAACCTAGAACAAACTACAACTGTTGTTGTTTAGGAGCTTCTTTGAATCACACAAATAACTCACACAAAAAACATTCCTTTCTTCAGACTGCTACTGCACACTTTGAGTAACAACATTCATTCCTCCATTCCTTTTTCCTACACAAAAATTTCCACTCAAATTTGAAATCACCTACCATAGTTAATTCTTGAGATTCAAATTCTCCTACAACATTAAATTCTAGAGCTATCAGGAGCAAAACAGGGATGGTGATCCCAAAAAAGCAAACTGTCATTGAAGGCTCCTGATAGGTAGGTGAGACAAGGGGCTAACATAAATAGGCTCGGACAATTAATATTTCCAACACTCCCCCTTTGACT
The DNA here is from genome assembly GCA_007258455.2 of Sequoia sempervirens. NCBI lineage: Eukaryota > Viridiplantae > Streptophyta > Pinopsida > Cupressales > Cupressaceae > Sequoia > Sequoia sempervirens. The sequence goes on from VDFB02281492.1 coordinate 356,995,811, forward strand.
GAGCCGCTAAAACAAGATCAATCTTGATCCAAATCAACAATTCTCAAACTGTTCCTTAGATGCTTGAAGTAGTCCCTGCTCAAAGACTTGGTGAATATGTCTACTAGTTGCTGCTCAAACCTGCAAAATGCTATTTTGATTTCACCATTTTCAACTAACTCTTTGATAAAATGATACTTGATTTCAATGTGTTTGCTTCTTCCATGAAACACATGATTTTTCGTCAAGGCTATTGATGAAACATTATCACAAAAGATTTTTGTTACATCCTCTTGTTCTCTCAAATCTACCAAGATTCTTCTCAGCCAAATAGCTTGACATGTTGTTGCATTTTCTGCTATATACTCAACCTCGGTTGTTGATAGGGAAACTATGGGTTGCTTCTTGGAAGCCCATGAGATAGCTCCTGAACCTAAATCAAACACATAGCCTGATGTGCTCTTCCTATCATCCACACTTCCTACCCAATCACTATCCTTGTATCCAACCAGCCCAACTCATTTGCTGTTGTGTACAAAATACCATATCCTTTGGTGTCATTCACATGCCTTAGGATTATTTTATCCGCTTTCCAATGGGTGTCCCTTGGATTCTCCATAAATATGGAAATAATACTCACTCCATGCATTATATTAGGCCTAGTTGCAGTCAAATACATAAAACTTCCAACCAAACTTTTGTACATGGTCGGATTCACATTGTTGCTGCAATCTTCCTTGCTCAACTTCAAACCTATGGTTGTTGGTGTAGGGGCAGGATTTCTTTCAAGAATCCTAAATCTCTTCAAGATCTCTACTACATACTTTGCTTGAGAGATAAAAATACCATCATGCATTTGTTTTACTTCTATGCCTGGAAAATACCTCAAGAGACCTAAATCTGTCATCTCAAACTCTCTTTTCATGACCTCTTTAAAATCAACAATGAGGAAATCATCATCCCCAGTAAAAACTAAATCATCTACATACAAGACAACAATGAAAATCTTACCATTAGCTTCCTTGATGTAAAGAGTGGGCTCACCATTGCTTTTGCTAAACCCATTGCTCATCAAATATGAGTCAATCCTATTGTACCATGCCTGTGGAGCTTGCTTCAACCCATGGAGGGCCTTCTTCAGCCTATACACCTTGTTTTCTTGACCAAGAACTTCATAACTAGATGATTACTCCACATATACCTCTTCTTTCAATACTCCATTTAGGAAGGCATACTTCATGTCCATTTGAAACACCTTCCATTTGTGCTAGGCTACAATTGCTATGACTACCTGCATAGTCTCCATCCTTGCAATGGGGGCATATGTCTCATTATAATATCTCCCAAACTGTTGTTTGTACCCCTTAACCACCAATTGTGCCTTGTGCCACTCTATTCTTCCTTTAGAATTGCACTTGGTCTTGTAGAGCCATTTCACCCCAATAACTTGCTTGTTGGGAGGCAAATCAGTTAGCTCCCATGTGTTGTTCCTCTCTATTGCATTTATCTCCTCATCCATGGCCTCACACTATTTCTCCTCTTTTACAACATCCTCAAAAGAAACTGGATTACTATGAGAAAATAATGCAAAATTCACACTCGTCAAATTCTTTGTCATACCTTTCACTTTGGTAGATCTCCCTTAGACTCTTGGTCTTCTTTGGCATTAGGGAGACGAGAGTGGGGTCTAAAATTTCAATACTATTGCTGCTCTGTTGAACAAACCCTATCTAGAGCTGTTGGGAGCTCTCGAGAGCCAACCGAAGTTATCGGGAGTGGTTAAAAGCTGATTTGGAGCTATTAGGAGCAACTGCAGGCTCATCTTGCTGCACTTCTTATTCCTTTTCTTCTTCATTAGGAGTTTTTGGGAGTGGTTCTAAGTTGTCAGAAACTATCAAGCCATCCCATGACTCATCCTCAAGGAACACCATGTCTCTGCTTATGACGATTTTCTTGGTGATGAGATTATACACCATATAAGCTTTGGACTCTTCACTGCAGCCCATGAAAATACACTTCTCACCCTTGTCATCCAACTTTTACCTCTTCTCTTTTGGCACAAGTGCATATGCCACACATCCAAACACCCTCAAGTGTTTAACTGTCCACTTGCATTTTGTCCATGCCTCTTGTGGAATCTTGCGAAAAACTACCTTTGTAGGACTTCTATTTATCACAGTTGTTGCTATAGCCTCTCTCCAATATTCATTTGGGAGCTCCTTTTCTTTTAGCATGCTCCTTACCATCTCCATGATGGTCCTATTCTTTCTCTTAGCCACTCCATTTTGCTGCAGAGTATAACTGGTTGTTAGCTCCTTCTTGATGCCATTTTGCTTGCAAAAATTTACAAACTGATTGGAGGTATGCTCTTCCCCTCTATCTAACCTTAGGACTTTGATGAAATGTCCACTCTCCTTTTTAGCCTAGGCCTTAAACATCAAAAACTTATCAAATGCTTCAGACTTATGTTGCAAAAAAATAGACCCACGTCTTACGACTGCAATCATCAATGAAGGTCATAAAATATTGGCTCTTGCCAATAGAAATTACTTGCATAGGGCCACACAAATTAGTGTGCACCAGCTCCTTGGAATGGTTCTCTTTCTCTTCTAGAATTACTTGATTGAAAGGGCTGCCTATGTTGCTTGCCTAAAATGTAGGCTTCACATCTACCACTAGGCTCTACTATGGTTGGTAAACCTCCAACCATTCCCTTCTTTGAAAAAATACTCAAACCAGTATAGCCTAAGTGTCCATACCTGAGATGCCATAGCTTGGAGGGGTCTTGAATGGTGCTCCTAAGGGCTACTTGTTGTACTACTATACATTTTTCAATCTTGAGAGGTGCAACTTTAGATTGAGATGAGCAACACGTCTCAATATTCAAAGGAAACATATGGTTCTTTGTCATTTGAACAACTGAAAACACTTTCATCCTCTCATTCTTGTCATAAATAATGCATTGACCTTTCCCCATCAATAATTTATATTCATTTTGGATCAGTTGTCCAACACTCATGAGGTTATGATTTAACCTAGGAGCAAGAAATACATTCTAAATCTTCTTCTTTTCACCTTTCTTGGTGTGGATCATGATAGATCCTTTTCCCACAACTGGAACTAAACCATTGTTCCCCATTCTTATCTCTGAATTTATATTCTTATCAATGAAAGAAAACAAACTTTCATTACCACTCATGCGGTTGTTGCAACCATTGTCCAAATACCAGACTTGGGGGATGCCTTCTTCACCAATGTTGCACATGGTGAAGGTTGTGGACTGATTGCCTTCAGCCACATTTGCATTTTGTTTTGACTGATTGTTGTGTTTTTTCCAGCACTCGCTTGCATAATGACCAAATTTATGATAGTAGTAGCATTCAACATTTCTTTTGTCATTCTTCTGATTTGAACTGTTGTTCTTCTTGCCTTATCAAGATTTGGTTTGAGAGCTTCTCACTCCCTCTTGGTTGCTTGCTCGTCTCGAGCTTTCTCCTCTATCATTTCCTTATCTAGATTTACCACAACCTCTACCTCTTGAGCTCCTTCCACCATTGTTTCTTCTCCCCCTTCCTCTTGCATTTGATTGAGCTTTAAAAGCTTTCTCTTGGGAAGAAGTAGCAAACCTATTTAGGTGTTGCTCATGGGTTTGCAGAGAACCCATCAGCTCATCAATGGACAACCTTGAGAGGTCCTTTTCCTCTTCAATGGCAATCACAACTGCATCAAACTTCATGGGTAAGCTCCTGAGGATTTTCTCCATAATCCTCTGATCATCCATGACTTCTGCATTCACCCTCAATTGGTTTATCAAACCTGAGAGTCTTGTGTGAAACTTTGAGATGGACTCACTATCCTCCATTTCAAGAGTCTCAAGCTCTCTTCAAAGCATCTGGAGCTTCACCAATCTGACTTTGTTAGTCCCTTTGTAGCTGGTTTGAAGGATTTCCCAAGCTTCCTTTGCATAGTTAGCTGCTGCTATTTTGGGAAAAATGGCCTCTATCAAGGTTGCTTCTATTAAATTCAATGCTTTTACACCTTTCCTCCTCAACTCCTTCAACTGGGTCTTTTAGTTGTTTATGAGAACAACATATGTTGCTGGATCAGTCACATGATTGAATCCACTGATCACAAACTCTCACAAATCGTTTGCAACCATTATGGTCTTCATCTTCTTTTCCCAAAAATCATAGTTTTGTCCATTAAATGGTGGTGGTTGCTTCCAACTCTTCCCTTCATCTCAAGCCATGTCTCCAACAAGAAAAACTTAATACCTAGAAAAACAAATGCCCTAACTCATGAAGAAATGAGGCCTATGGATCTGATACCATGTACATATTTCTGAATGTACAAAACAACTCAAAGCTGCTACTCTGTTTCCCCAATCAACAGGGGAATACCCAAAATGTAGAATAACAAAAAATGATTGGAGACACACAGAACTGGGCATGCAATATTTGTTTTTTGTATTAACTAGAAAATGAAAAATTACAAAATTCTTTCAAACTAAAACTACAATATATTGTTTAAAAACTAAACACGCAACAATTTGAAGTTGCACCCGCAAACTTCAAACAACTATCAGGAGCTGCACAAAACTCTTCTTTCCTTCTATTTGATTGGAACTAATTGTTGTTCCTAGCAAAACACTGAGCTGTTAGGAGCTTTCAACTGGTTTCTGCAAACACGCCCAAAATAAACTACAATTGTTGTTGTTCAGGAGCTTCTCTGAATCACACAAAGAAGTCACCCAAAAAAATATTCCTTTCTTCAGACTGCTGCTGCACACTCTAAGGAAAAAAATTCATTCCTCTATTCCTTTTGTCTACACAAAAATTCCCACTCAAATTTGAAATCACCTACCATAGTTGATTCTTGAGATTCAAAATCTCCTACCACATTAAATTATGGAGTTGTCAAGAGCAGAACAGGGATGGAGATCCCAAAAAAGAAAATTGTCGTTGGAGGCTCTTGACAGGTAGGTGAGACAAGGGGTTGACATAAAGAGGCTCATACAATTAATATTTCCAACATCATGAGGGATCACGTCTGGAATAGAAACATTAGTGTGCTTCTTAGAAGGATCTTGGATGTTTAAGTTTACAAGACAAAAGATAATCTTTTACATTTTTGTATGAAAAAAATAGATATTGAGAAGGTATATGTGTGTCCAACACTGGTTTTGAGATACACTGGAGCGGTGAAAATCAAATTCAGTATCTATGCCAGTTGTAGGGATAACTTTAAGAAATTATCTTGAGAAAAGGTATAAAAACTTGGCGACATTTTTGGGAAAAAAATATAAATTCAATTGGAGAATATTTTGTAACTAGAAGTTTGTAGAAAATATTGGTGAATAATACTTTTATTGAAACCAATAAAATAAATTTTCATTGACGAATTAAACCTATTTTCGAAAAAAATAAAATTCATGGTGTATTAAACCTATATTAAAATAAATAAAATATTTCCATTGGCAAATTAAACCTATGTTGAAACCAATAAAATATTTTTGTTTGTGAATTAAATCTATTAAATATGTACTCAAACTAATTAAATATTTTCATTGGAAAATTAAACCCGTTTTCAAACCAATAAAATATTTTTGTTAGTGAATTAAACTTATATTTGAACCGATAAAATATATTTGTGGCAAATTAAACTTGTTTGCCAATAAAGATCATAATGTGGGTGGTGAAAATATGAAATGCTAAATGATAATTGTCAATACTAAAAAATGTTCTCGCCTGCAATAACATTTATGACTTTTAAATCCATACATAAAATTAAATTATTTCCTAATGTCATATTTTTCAATTAATTAAGTAAATTAATTCACTTTACCTTATTCCTCTTTTGATTAATTTAAATAAATATCAAATTTATTTAAGTTACATCACTAATCTATCTTTTATTCCTATAATTAAATAAATTTTAATTTATTTAATTATTTATTTCCATTTTCTTTTATAATTAAATAATTATTTTAATTATTTAATTATTCATTAGCCTTTTCCCTCCATAATTAAATAAATTTTATTTATTTAATTATCTTATTTATTTTCCCTTTTTAATTATTTAATTATTTATCATTTTCCTCCTTCCTTTATTAAATAATTGTTTTAATTATTTAATATTTTAACACTCCATCTTTCTTCTATATAAATAATTACTTTAATTATTTAATTATTCATTTTTCCTCCCATAAATTAAATATTTTTCATTATTTAATTTGAATTTCTTCTTACCTAAGCCCTAAATCTCAACTAATTTCTTGAGTTTTGGTCCATCCTTTCTTATCCTTGTCTCAATTAACCTCATCAATTGATTGGCATACCTCATCTTTTAATCTTTACCCTTCATTTGAATTGGGATTCTATAAAAGCAAGCCATCACCTTCATTTCAACCCTATAACTGCAATCTTTGAATTTTTTCTATCTTGAGATCTAGAGCTATCAATCATCAACATCAAGCTTATCAAATACATTGCTTCCTATTGATGAGAACAAAATAAAGCAAAATGGAGAAGAGCAATGGAGATGAATCAACTATGGCATAGAGATTGGGTATTATTGCTTTATTATTTGAATTTATATTGTCATTTGTGCTTCATTGTTGGATTAGGGTCTTCATAGCTTGAATTAGATAGTTTGTGGTTGCTATTATTGATTCATCCTTATTCCCTGAATTCTACCCCAATCTACATTTGGTGAACCTAATGTGAACTAACTGGATTTTTTAAATTTTTTGAGAAATTTTGATTTTCAAGAGTGCACCACAAGTGATCTACGTAGCGACAAAATTGAGCCTTCAAACACTGCAATTGTCATATGGCATGATGCAATTGAGCTTCAAAATGATGCATCAGTCGTCCAAAATGATGCATTCAATTGCCACTTTGCAAAAATTAAGATATTTCAATCATTGTTGTTTTTGATAATTTTTTGGGATTCTGGTTATTATTATGGTATTCTAACGGTATGCTTAAATCATCTACACCATCAATTTTGCTATTTTTTGTCAAATCTATGTGTTTTTATAGCTTTTAGGTTTTTCACTGCAATCTTCACCTAGAATGCCACAATCATCGATATGTGTGTTAGAGTCACCTTTTTGTTTGTTGCAATCATAGTTTCACAAGCCACAATCGGTTATTCCTACAATGCATTTGTGAACTGCATCTAAGCCTATGTATGCCACAACTAACTACCATAACAAAAAGAGGGTATAAATTCTAAATTTTCATTTTTTTCTTTTTGCACTCATTAGGGTAGAGGTATTTTGGGTTACTAATATCTGATTTACAACTATGTGGCAATTGTTGGGAGAAGACCTTTTGTTTTAAACTACTAATCCAATTTCTTGTAGGGTTCCATTGTGTGTTTGAGATTTTTTAATTAGGAACTTTTAGAATTGGTGCTTAAAAATAACAAGTGTCTTCCATGTCTTTTGCACTTGCACATTCTATTAAATCCCAGATTGGTGTGTGTGTATCATCTCCCTTTGTGCTTCATGTGATCTTGGGTGCATGAGAAACACATAGCAATATCTTTTTCTTTTAGTTGGAGGCCTACCTTTGGATTTCATCACCCAAGGGTTCAACCTCAAGCACATTTCCTAACGAGCTATATGAAAGGTGCGAAGGAGAAAGGTTGTAGCATAACACATTTCCCAGTGGGCTATATCAAAGGTACGAAGGAGAAAGGTAGTAGCATAATCTCGTGATGTATACCACATGTGTCAATTTATATGTGGGTGTATAGACCACATTGGAGTTAACTAGAGGCTTTAGTGTCTCATGTTTGATGTTATACCACTGGTGTTCATGGAAATCCCCTACTACAAACCACTATTTTAGAAGTCTAAGACCTATTTTGGTTGTCTACTATTGTTGGTGCAAGTGATGTGGATCATACCCTAAAGTTACTTACAACATCTGATTCTTGGTTGATGTGGCAAGGTTCCTTGTTTGGATTTCATCCTTTCAAGGTGAGAGCTGTCAAGGTGGTACATGACCTTGGCATACTCTAGCTTCACCCACTCCTTTTTCTTAGATTTAACATCACTCTTTTCGAGGTGAGGTAAGACCACTTTAGTAGATAATCCTATTACTACTAGCTAGGTTGTGCTTGCTTATATTATTTGTGAACCAAGGCCAAGCGATTTTTTTGGAAGAAAGCTTGCAAACATACTCACTTACCAAGAAGTCAAAGAGTTAAAATCAACCAAATATATTTTTCAAGTGTTTTTTGTGTTTTATGATCAAATCTAAACTTGCCAAAAATGGAAAACAACCTAGAAAACATCAAATTAGGGTAAAAAAGGAATAACACTACAATCATCAGAAAGTAAACCACAACTGTGAGTTATAATGCCACATATATCAAGTCTTAGGAATCCAAAAACCCACATTTTCATGTGCACCACAATTGACTAGTCTTGCACCGCAATTTACTAGCCCTGCATCGCATCTATGGCCTGAAACACCACATCTATCAGTTTCAAACAATGATTGTACACTCAGACTGAAGACTTGTTTAGGTTCAATCAATTCATTCATTACATTTCATCATTTATCCTAGGTTAAGCTTGCATAGTCCTATTTTGCATACACCATACCACAACTCATTCCATTAGCATTTTTTGAGTCTCAAGATTAGGAGGCTTTTCATATTGTTGGGAAAACCATAGTTTCATATTTAGGTGTCTTGACCTTATCATATTTTTTTATCTATCTCATCCTTAGGTTGGGCTTACAACTCATTTTTCAATTTTAGGCTTACCTTTATCCAATCATCATCATCATCATCATCTTGGACCTTGTCCTCTTGAGCTCTTGATATTTAGAGCTATTACTTTGGTTCATTATAGTTTGATTAGCATCCTCTTTTAGGGTTCAAAATTGGATATCCAAATCCAACCATAGGCATAGTCTTATTCTCATCACCATTTTGCATCCTATCCAAGAATAAGCATAGTCATATTCTCATTGTCACTTTGTATACCAAGCTTAGTCATAGTTGCATTCCCATCTTACATCCCTATGTCCAAAAAAAAACCAAAAACATAGCATAGTTTCATTTCCATTACCATCCTTAGCTTGCATTACCATCCTTAGTTTGCACCCCCATCTTTAGTTGCATTCATTCCAAAAGTCTCAAAACCCACATGTCACATGTCTTATATGGTCTTCACTAGGTCACAAAGGAAACGAAAAGACATGGATTACTCATATGACCCCTATGTTAATCCAACTAGCAACATGAACTTTGTGCCATCCTCAAACCAACCTCAAGCATCACAAGATGAAATTCCAAATCCATTTGACAATTTTACATTAAAAGAGGTTAACCAAAATCTAACACCTGAAGAGATTGAACAAGCTCCCCAAGATCCTAAGGGCTTCAGGGAAATTCACCACCAACAATTCATCACCATGAAAAATTCATCTGATGGAAAATTCACCACCAACAATTCACCACCATGGATAATTCATTGCATTGACATTTTTTAATATATATTTCCAAGATGTTGATTTTTTTTTGCAAAAGAATAATTTCCACTACATTAATAATAGATCTATGACTGATATTTTTGTATAATTAGTTTACTAGAATAAAATAAAATATACTGAAAAATGTTTTCATTTTTATTACCATAAATCAAATTTTCTAATTGTATATGCGATGAATTATCCACGAAAAATGAATTGTTGGTGGTGAGTTTTCCAAGAGATGAATTTATCATGGCGGTGAATTGTTTGGTGGCGAATTTTCTGATGGTGAATTTTCCTAGAGCCGATCCTAAGATACTGTGTATCATAGAAGATATGGTCAAAGTGGATCCTAATAAGTAATTCCTAGCACTTTCTCAAAATGGTGCCAAGCTTCCCTTTGGTTTTGACACTTTCATAATTGTAGAGGGAACAACACAAATACAAACTCAAAGTCAAGGTCATAACACATTTTCACAAGGTCACCCCTCCTCACAAAAAATGCACACTAGTATGCGACTTGGGGGAACTACACATAACATGACACATGTTAACATACCTCCTACTCCAATGTTTGGGGCTAAAAGGACACATGCAACATCTCAAGGAACAAGTCTCACATTTTCCAATCCATTTGGATCATCATCTAGCTCCATGGGCATGACTTTTGCAAATCCATTTTCCACAACATACATCCAAAATACTACACCATCAACCAACAAAAACACAAACCTAAATACAAACCCACCAAATAAGACAAGAAGGATTCATATTGTCACACCAAGAGTGCAAACCCAATTGGCCAACACTACACCAAACCCCAACATGTCTTTTGGGTCAAACCTAAACACCAACCAACCTCCATCACAACAACATGTCAACCCAAACCTCAACTTCATACCACAACTCCAACACACCAATCAAACTCCACCACAACACAATACCAATACCAATACCAATACCAACACCAACACCATGCTTACATCCCACTTCTAACAATGAAATCAAAATCCTTCTCAATAAAACATCAAACCAAACTCAATATTCACATCTAACTTTCAAAACCAAAATCCTTCAACACATAATTACCTCAACACATTTGACACCAATACCAACCCTCTCATGTAAAGTCAACCAAACATATCACCATCACCCATGGAGAACTTGATGCAACAAATTCAAGCAATGCAACAACAAAAGGAAAAAATGCAAGTGAGCAAAACAGAGAAAACATACTCAATGGAGGAACTATGTCCTTATCCTTTTGATAGAAGCATATACATGCCACTTTCCCCCCCACACTTTAATATGCCAAACTTTAACAAATAAAAGGGATATGGAGATATAGTAGAACATTGATAGTTTAACACTGCTTGTGTGGACATCACTTTTGATCCTACATACTTAATGAGATTATTCCCACGTACTCTTTTGGAGCAGGCTCTAGAGTGGTTCACACACCTTCCTCTTGGGATAAGAACATGGAATGAACTAGCTGAAAATTTCATTGCACGCTTTGCCTATAACATTGAAAGTGACATGATCCTTGCAAAACTATGCACAACCAAACAAAAGGAATGGGAGTCATTTACTTCATTCTTTCAAATATGGTGACGTATGGATAGTAAATGCCCTTGTCACATAGTAGAAAAACAATTGGTTCCCATTTTCGTATAAAACCTCCACATAGAATTAATGCACCAACTTCAAATCCATTGCTGCAACACATTTGAGGATTTCATTGAAAAGGGAGTCTCCATTGAGAAATCTCTTGTTGCAAAAGGATTGGTCAATATCTTCAAAGAAAACCACAACAATCTCAATGACAAAGGAAAATTTTGGTCTAGAAATGAAAATTCCACTAATGATGGGGTAGTTGATGCTAAAGCGGTTGACAAGGTTCACCCCACCATTCACCTCAAAGGTCCTTCCACACAAAACACTCTAACACCAAGCCAAGATCAAACCACAAATGCAGTTCAAAATAATAAAAAACATAGAGATCCTCTATGAGCAAACATGCCTAAACAAACATATACACCCTTAGGAGAACAAATTAAATCAATCTTGAAGAAACTATTGCAATCAAATGTCGTTCAACTACCAGAGGTTAAACCTTATGAAACAATAATTTTCAAACCAACTTGGTGGAATAACAATGACTTTTGTGAGTACCATCACACCAAGGGACATAAAACATCATCATGTTGGACACTTAAGAATCTTATCCAAGACCTCATTGAACAAGGTGACATGTCAGTGGACATTCACAAGGGAAGAAAAATGTTGACCATACTATTTTCAAGAATCCCCTACAAGCCCATGGAAAAGGAAAAGCCTCCAGTTCAAGGAACAATACAAATGCCAATGCCAATTACACTAGTGTCTCCTATGAGTATACTATTAATAACATGCAAACCTTTGATGACAATTTCTCTATCATTAGGTTATCAAGAAAAATCTAGAATGTGTTGTCACCACCTAAAGAGCTAAGGTGACCTTGCAAGGGGTTGCTTCTAAACTACAACCAAAAAGTCAGTACAACCTCCTAGACCATCTAGGAAATACTCCTGCACAAATATCCATTCTTGAGTTGCTTCACATATCCCCTAAGTATAAAACCATTTTGGACAAATATTTACAAGAGACATTCATTCCCACCAACCTAAATCTTAACTAATTCTAGGCCATGGTAGGATACTTAGCTACAAACCATCATGTCACATTTTATAAGCAAGATCTTCCCGTACAACAACCAAATAATAATGACCCATTATACCTCGAGGTATATGCTAATAAACATAAAATCAGACGAGTATTGGTAGATGGTGGAGCAGGTCTAAATATATGAACCTTAAAATAAGTCATAACATTTGGATACTTTGAATCTTGTATAGATACGTCTAAGAAAATCATCATCAAGGCTTATGACGATGTTGAGCATTCATCCAAAGGTATAATCACACTTCCCATGAGGGTTGGGCTTGCTATTGAAAATACAACATTCCAAGTCTTGGATTTGGATCTACCATATAGCCTTCTCCTTGGTCGCCCATGGATTCATGCGATGAGGGTATTTTCCTCCACATACCACCAATGCCTTAAGTTTCCATATAATGGCACGAAAGTCACTATATCAAGCAATCTTGATCCCTTCCAATATTGTAGTAATCTGAAAGGAACCACTGAACATCAAGTGCCTATCAATTGGGAAGCTTCTTCTTTTGCCTCGTTACACTACATTGATCCTTCCTCACTAGCTAAATCTTCCATTCCATCCACCACACCTTCCAAACCTAAGATCCACATCCATGACACACGATGTGGTGAATACAACATTGCAAGCTTATTTTGCATTGGGAAGTTTCTTGTGTAGTGTCCCTCCAGTTTAGACATACTGTTTAGTATGATTCTATTTGATAGATGCTTTAGTTCATTATGATACTATGTTGTTTCTTTTTAGAGGTGAATTTGGATATTATGTTGGTTTAATTTTGCGGATGATACATTGACATCCTGGTTATCTGGTTATGTTAGTTTTATGATACTGAGATAGACATGTTCATGATATGGTTTATTTGCTTATGACTATTCATGTGGTTATTATGCTGAGATGTTTGCTTATGTTTTATCTTGGTCATCTGTGTTGGTGAAGAATACAGTGTAGCATTACTCATTCATGAGTACCCTGCTACACTGCAATTCTTATTCATGGTGTGTTTTCTAACATAAGTATACATGTTTTAACGTTGATGTTTCCTACAGATTCAGGTACCGGGTAACGGCTCCACCTGCTTGACAGGTCTGAGCGTACCCTAATTCAATAAAATTATGTTGTTGGAGGTATTGATAGGTCCTGTTTGAACCATCGTTCTTTTTCGAACGAGTATCTATGTGTTACCCATGTTATTGTCCAGTTTATTCTGTCGTGTTTGTTTGTATTGTTTTGTGTTTGTGAATTAATATTTAAGTTTAACAAATGTTTGTGATTTAATTTATTAAATTAAATTAAATAAGTTATTGAATTTAAAAGTGAAAGTTATTTCTTTGTAAATGTTTTTAATTAAAATATAAATATTGCTGATTTATTTGTGCAACTTGAGTTATGAGAAATAGATATTTTTAAGGAAAGATATTTTCGACAAGATATGAATCTTTGATTGGCAGTTAAAGATCTGATTAGATATTTTAAAGAACAAGTTAAACTGATTGATCTATTTACAATGCAAAATGGTCTATCAGTTAAATTTTATGTTTGAAAGTGATTTACATGAATTAATATCTTTTGGGGAATTGCAATTGACATTCACGGGAAGAATTGGGAAGAACTTTCACGGCAGCAGTTTTTAGAGAATTTTGCACGGCAATTGCTTCAGAAGAACTTTTCTCTCAAGATTTTGTTTACAAGCGTAATTTTGAAGCTAGATTGAATTGTAATTCTTCGTTGAAGTCTGGTGAATTGATTGCGGACTTGACAGAAGTTTTCAAAGAATCGTTTTCAGCCAGTTTTCAAACTTCAAACAGGTTTTCTTTTGTAATTTTATTTCTTATGCTGAATTTTTCGGAATTTAAGGTTGAATTTTATTGTTCAATTAGGAAATTGTTTGCTGAACCTGCACAAACAACAAAGAAACAAAATTAGAACTGTATTTGAATATTAAAATAGGAAAGAGTTAAAATATACTGTAAATATGATTATTCCAGATCTAGAAACGTCCTTAAATTGGCTGTAAGATGATTGTAATTGCATGAAATTGAAATTTTAAGAAAGGGTTGAAGTTTATTCTTTATATTCAGGATAAGATTTAAACAATCTTCTGATCTGAACATTTATTAGCTGTAGTTTAAATTTTAGTATTACGGTATTTTGTGCTGAGAAATATAACTTTCTGTATTTAGAAGGGCGTTTATTTGTTATTAAGATTACTTATAGTTAATTCTTTTATACTCTTAAATAATATATCTCCAAATATATATCTATGAAAGGTGCGCACAGGAATATGGAAGATTATATCATTATATTGCTCAATTCCTGCCATTTTTAGGAACCTAGGTATAGCACAATTCTTTAGTTCTTATCTTGTTTTCTAATACCTTTATTTACTGTCACATGTCGATTAATCTCTATCAGCTATAAAACAAATTGTCTATTTGAATTATGCGCAGTCCTCTTCATATATTATTTGCTATATAATCTTTGATTTGAAGATTGATTTAAAACCAAGACTGTAGTATGATAACTCCTCTTTGCATGACGTTATTTCTCTTTACCAGCGCTGATGGCAGAGGTAAAAGTTGATTCTCTGGAGTTTTGATTTCTCCTTAGGCTGTATCTAATTATCATTATCATTCTTGCTTGAACTGGTACGCTGTCTTTTATCTTTTCAATGAAGAGACTCCATTTAGGCGTCGTATTCCTTAAACTCCATCACCTGCGCCCAGTTTGCTGTGTCCGCAACCGTGTACTATAATGACCTGTGTAAACTCCTCCTCATCTAATAAAACGTAATTTAAGCTCTTTAGTTTTAGAGTCTACTTAATGCTTTGCACCAGTGCGGCGGAAAGTTAGTGGCAAAAATGTCTAATGCTAATTGAAACTATAAATTTATTAGATATTCCGTAATTTTTTTTCCTTTTGAAATATATGACTTGCAAGATCAGCACCATCTCTATTTCTCTCTGTCAACTGTCTAACTTAGAATATTTTGCTATTATGAGTATATTCAATTCTGCATGCAAACGGAAGAAATATTAGACTATAGTTACAAAATGTAATAAAATCTTTGACTTAGCATGGGAATGGTATAGTTATGGTGGATGTCTTCCAGATATTCTTGGTAAATATCTATGGTTACCTTCACTCCAGTTTACTTCATCTTTTCTTGCGTACAATCAACATCTTTAAAATATTTCTGTTTATATATATATATATATATATATATTTTGTCAAGATGTATAAAAGACGTCTTTGAGATATATATTTTTGAAATTCCAAATGAATAAATAAATAAAGCATATTGTGATATAGATAAACAAATTAGGGGCAATTAAGATAAATAATGTTTTTATTTAGTTAAATAGGTTCATTAAGTGATGGATTTTGTATTCGGTAAATAAATAATTTCTATTATAAAAGTGTAGATATGGATTTATAAAATGTCGTATTCTTTTAATTATGTAAATCTCAAAATTAACTTGTTCATTACTTAAAGTACCTGTGTGGTATTTTAGCATTTTATTTAAGGAAATTATAATTAAGAAAATCCTATGTAAGTTTGTTTGTTTGAGATTGTCAAGTGGAAGTTAAATATTAAGAGTTATCGAGATTTTTACTTCTAGAGAAAAGGAAATTATATTTGTGGTATATGGTATAAATGTTTATATTTTGGGTACTATTGCCATGTTTATATTTGGGGAAAGGTCTTGCACATTTGGTTGTTATTTTGGTGTCATTAAGAAGATATTGGTCTATGACACGATAGTAATATATGTACCGATGTAATTTATGTTCTTATGTTTGAAGACTTTATCCACGATTTTGATGTTGAGTCATGTTATAGAAAGAGTGGCTTGCGGTAGGGGCCAAAATTCTAAGAGATTGTCTGGGTAACCTATCGTAGGTGTGTAATTCAGTGAAAACTTAACTAATGTATTAGGGGTTGGGTAGAACTAAACATTAACTCAGATATAAGTTTGCCTCGCCTTCCTTCTTAATGCTTATTTAGATTGAGAAAAGGCTGAGAAGGCCTGGAATGGCTAGTCATTATCTTGTCTTCTCGAAAGATGAAGTGACTCCACATTAGTCTGCATAGGGGCCGGGAATCGGTAGAGACTACCAGGGTAACTCATGGAGAGGGCCGGTAGTCTAGGAAGATTCACCAGGGTAACCTATCCTGACAGTGTGATGACACTCTTAGTCTATACCATGATGGTGATCCTTATGTTCAGATTTTTATTGGTTGTGATTTGTTACTGAGATTTTATTTGCTATGATTTGTTTTCTTTATGTCGTGATGTGAATTGTAAACCACATATACGTAATGTTCTGTCTTCATTGTTTGTGGACCTGTCATTATCTCTTAACACGGAGGGAGTGGACCTTCGGGTTCCATGTGGTCGGGAGGAAACCGTGCTATACCCTCCTTGGTTTTTCTTGCAATTGATTCTATGCTTGCAGCTGGTTCCAGTTACTTCATTGTTCGTGACTATGGATGCAGAGCATGTTCGTGGATATGGGTATCAGTTGTGATATGATCACTACCTGCTTAGTAAATTTACCTCTTGTATAAGAGCATTCATAATGTACCATCACTTTGATGTATTGAGATTCATTGAAATCTCTCTTGTTGTAATCTGATCATGTGGTTATTCGATTGTATTAAGTTTTGTAAAATGAACCATTCATGGCATCGAATTTGTTTTATGATTTTGATAATGTGATGAGTTTTTTTTTTTTTTTAAATTGTTCAGTTAATTTCATTCTTTACACTTTGTTGTAATGGTAACCAAGGCGGGGCGTTGCATCCCGCATCATGAAAATCTTATGGGAAACCTCATCCTATCAAGAAAGAACCTATGTTTGTCATTCATAATCATCCTGCCACATTCACTAAGTTGGGTGAACTAAATAAGGATAATATAGGGGAGGATATTTCTACATGGATCTACAAGAATGAAGAAGAAACCAAGTCTGCAAATATACTAGTTGAGCAATATTTAAAAGGGTTCAAGATCATGAAAAAACAAGGTTATGATAGACATTGTGGTCTTGGTTTGAACAAGCATGGAATGAAAAAACCTTTATTTCCTCCTAAGTTGCCAAAGAATACAGGGTTAGGGTATGTAGCACCAAAAGTGATTCCTCCTTGTACTAAGTTATCTTTGGGTGAAAACGTCAACGCTTCTAATAAAATTGAGACATCTGAGGAATATCATACTGAAACATATTCTAATGAGTGAGAATGGGATTCATGCACCTCTAGTGATTACAACCTAGCCGAAACCTTTCAAAAGCCTGACTTATCCTCATCCCAAACCAAAATTATGAGTGGTTGTACCTAGATTGAAACCTTTTGGTTTCCTAATGATACATCTATATTTACCTGTAAGGTAGGGGGACCAACCACACCAAGACTCCATGTCACAAAGGGGTGATCCCACAATAGAGGTTTACAATTTTTGGCCAAACTGGACACTGATATTTTTTTTTTAAACACAATCTCCACATTTGGGCACCTATAGCTATTAAACCGTAAAGAATTTGAAGATGATGCAAACTAGAGTCTTGTCATATTTTGTCTGTAGATTCTAAAAATATTTTTTTCAATTTTTTTGGAATCAGATTGCACTTCTTTTTCCATCTCCCACGAAAATTGGTTTTCAAAAAACATTTTTAAAAGTGAACCAGATAACATAACTTTTTTCCTTGAAAGATAAAATTCCAATTCTTTCAAATTTAGATTTGTAACTTTGATATCTAGTGCTTCCACTTGGTTAGATAGTTTTTATTGAATATTTTTTCTTTAATAAAGTTTTAAAGTCAAATCAATTACAATTCAGACATAACACGACGTAGCATAACTTTTACTGTATGTATCGAAATTCTTTTTTTTTTTTTTTTTGATCAAGGACTCCAATATCTAGTGCACTCATATTTTTAATTTTTTGTTTTTGATAATGTTATATTTTTCCACTTGTGCAGAACAGAGAGTTTTGCTTTCAGTGAAAAACCTATATTTAATAAAACTTAAAAAACAGATAGATAATATAATCAAAACATACTATTAAAATTATATTCATTGGATAGCTCGTTTTGAGGGGAACCCGATACTAGTTGGGTTTTTGAGATCTTCTCCATTTTCATTCTCAAATCGAGCTTCGAAACGCAAAATTTTCAACAATTCTGGTGCCTTAGGAAGTAAGGGTGAAAAAAGAGGGGTTCAACCGAACTAGTGTTCGGCCGAACATCTTGGAAAGTTTCGGTCGAACATGGGTTTGGCCAAACCCATGTTCGGCCGAACCACCAATCCATGCAATTAAAAAAAAGAAATTAAAAGTGTTTTTTTTGTTTTAGTCATATTCAATGGGTTTGGCCGAACCAAGGTTCGGTTGAACCCACTTAAATATTGTTTTTTTATGGGGGTGGTGACTGGTTCGGCCCAA
This sequence comes from Sequoia sempervirens, assembly GCA_007258455.2. Lineage (NCBI taxonomy): Eukaryota > Viridiplantae > Streptophyta > Pinopsida > Cupressales > Cupressaceae > Sequoia > Sequoia sempervirens. Next base: position 357,014,446 of record VDFB02281492.1, read on the forward strand.
CCATGGGTTCGGCCGAACCCTATGGTTCGACCGAACCAATTAAATGGTTCAGTCGAACCATTGGGTTCGGCCAAACCCATTTGATATGAAGAATGGGAAAAATTCGAAATTTCCTTCCTCTTCAAAAGTGTAAACCACTTATGTGGCTTCACCCAAAGAGCTAAGAGCAGAGGGATTCCTTATCTTACCTCAAGATAAGTAGGTGTTTTAAGTTGAGGATAAAGAATGAAGAACACTCTCAAGTTCTTCTGTCACTCTGCTGATTTGAATGCCTAAACAAGACTAGACGAGCCAGTTTCTAAATTAATCTAAACTGTACCTCAAATAGCTCTTTGTCTGAGGACGATAGTGTAGGTCAAGGACAACAACGTGGCACGCTGGCATCTCTCTGGTGCACTAGCATTCATATGACCAAAAAGTGAAATATAGTGCAGAAAACTAGGAAACCTACTAACTTTCTAGCTAATGATATTTAACAAACTAAACTGAATAACAAAGTACTTGAGAAATAACTATAAAGAAGGTAAATAAGGAAGATGAAAACAAGAGTGACGAAGACCAACTCACTACAAGTCTAGTTTTCCAACAAGCTCCATGCACACGTACACGTACACCCAACCAAGAGAGGGAAAATGTTGGGGCTGTATAGGGGTTTGCCTCATTCAAACCTCTGCTTTGGTGTTTCCACCTCTACGGAGAGCCAAGAAAGCCACAAGATAGAAAATGCGATAAAGAATACAATGGAAAGAAACTGAACAATCACAAAAGCACTATGCTACGTAAATGAAGAAGCAATATAGCTTCTCAATCGAGGTTCCCTCAAGCACGTAGAGGAGGATGAAAACTTGGTAAGGTCTATGCTGCAACAACAACGAAGAAACAATGCCTTGGGACACCAAGTCACAACTCCAATGGTGTTAAAAGTGCATCAAGATGGATAGAATTGCTTAAAGAAAATGCTATGGAATTGTAAGAGAATGAAGCCCCATGCTCAAGAGATTGTAGAAGTTAGAATGAAAGTTAAATGGATGCATTTGAAGATCCAAATGGGAGGGAAGGAGCTATTTTCTGGGTTGGATGGTTGACATAGAGGTGTTACGCTTCATGCCCAATGGAGAACATAACATCCCTGCAGACTCTAGGGGCAGGAATATGTCAAGGACGACATCGCGCCTCATAGATGTCCGCACGTCGCGCTTGTGTCCTTGATAAAAATTCCCCCACCGACACAAAAGACAAGCACCAAGTGGATGCGAGACAAATGGGTGATGTGGAATTTCGCATTCAGGTTTGATTTTCTAAGGTGGAGGGATGTAGAAGGGGAATTTACACAACGAGTTCAAATTCACTCCTATACATTTTCCCCCACTTTAGCGAGCATGAGTGTCATCAAATTTTTAGAAAAGTAGATCGAAGAGTTTACAACTGTATACTTGAATCATCGAGCAAGCAGATTGCAATTTGGCGAGCTCGAAAGTGCAAGGTAGGAAAATAATTCCACATGTACTCTCTATTGAGGGGGTTTGAACAAAGAACTTTGTAGCTCCTCAGAACTATAGAGTTGAACAAAGTACACTGAAGGCTCACAGACCAACGATGGAAAAATCCCGCAAGATGTAAGTGCTTCATAGGCCCTCAGACCTACAAAGAAGGTGCCCACCAGGTACTCTCTCCTGAAGGAAGCCCAGTGTGAGGGTACTCTACAAAGTCAAACTGAAAAGAAGCTTCATAGGCGCACCTGTAAAGAAAAATGTTAATCTGTAGATAAGACATATTAGAAAACAAAGGGAAGCCATGTAGGAAAACAAGCGGACAGTCACGTAGGCAGTCGAAAAAATTGAAAGAAGAGAATTCAAAGGGGTCCCTTGGGAACCCTTCAAAAGAAAAGGGGTCCACTCAAGGGACATGTTGTTTGAAAGTGTAAGAATATTTTTTTCAAATCAATTCAACATCAAGGAATCCTTTCAAAAGATGTTCACTTCATCAAGGAATTCAAAATGAAGAAAATGCCCCCTCGTGAGGGGAAGGTCGAGGCTTCTCCCATAGGAAAAGTTGCTCCCTCCTCGAAGGAAAGTTCTCCAAATTCTTTCTTTGTGAACCCATGACCAAGGAAACACATTCCACTAGGGGTCCTTGTTGAGAATGTGATTTTTTGAAAAATGTTTTGGAAATATCTTCAAGAAAATATTTGTTGGCCATCAAATGTGTTTTTTAAAAATTGAAATTGATATGATAGCCCCCCCTTAGGATGGTGTGTGTTGAATGCAGAGGCACGTAACATCCTAAGGAGAGAAAAGCAAGAATGAAAAAGTCATGTTGTGACCCATGGAACATAGTGAGATGTAACTGTGGTAATGTTATTGCATACACGAGGAACAAAATATGAGCACCATAATATCACAAAGCAAGCATGAAAAATACAAGAGTAAACATGCAAGAAAAGAAACACTAACACTATGAACAAAGGGCATAGGGGCGGTCTAATATTTTGAGGTCAGAGCTGCTCATAAATATATATATATATATAGTATATTAATGAACTGTCATCAACTCCCTACTGTATCAGACCATATGAAGAATGCATGAGAAGACAAAGTAACAATAAAAAATTGGGTCAACATGGAAGGGAAGCCTAAATGCCCCCAACACTTTGCATCGTTCCCAATTGTCAAAAATCAATATACATAACAGAGGAAAAATGATGCCACAAATAGAGAAATTTTTATGACACATAATTACTTTTGTATCCAAGCACCTACAAGAGTGACAAGGTTCATCTGGGAACACATAACACAAGCACTAGGGTGCACAAACACACACACACACACACACACACACTCTACACTATAGATAAAGAAGAGGTGGCCCCCTAACACTCATCAACCTAGAGGTCATCAACCTCCCAATCTAGATCATTATACGTGGAAGGCAAGTGAGCCTGCAAGGGAAAAATGTCCAAGAGGGAACCCTCTGACCCCCCCACAACAAGAGCCAAGGAAGAAGGCCTCGCGAGGTCTTCTATGCTTGGTTCTTGTGGGGTGATGGTCAATTTTTTTGCGAAGATCATTGAAAGGGCTGGGACCTCGTCCAAAGAGTTAAACATGCACTTTACAAGAGTGTCATGTGTTAACTTAGCAAGCGAGGGAGGCCATGCTCGAGATTCACTGCTAGGCTCATTAAGTGACTCGGGAGTAGTGACGAACTTTGGGGATTCTGAAACTTCCTCCATCACAAGGATGACACATGTTGACATAGGATCACCCCCTAAAAAAGGTGGACTCGTCTTTCAGCCTCCTCTACTAGTAGGGCTGCTCTCCATCTTCCGCTTCACCGTAGGATGCGAGACCCCCACAAACGAGGCATAAGGTGTAAAGGAGGAGGAGAAAACCATGGCAGACACCATCGAGGTGTTCAACATGTCCACGAGCTTTGAGAATGGTGGGATGTCCGAGAGGGACATCAAGAGAGGTGGCTCAATTGAGGGAGGAATAAAAACCTACACCTTTTTAGGGTTAGGGGTGTTTATGCTCGCAATAGGAGCTGATAGCAGCACCGAGATTGATTGAACTGAACTAGAGGGGATAGGAGAGGAGGACATAACAAAAAGCCCTAAAACAAGGACAATCAATTCCCCTTCCTCTGTAGAGTAGCCTGCTAAGTGGCCATAGCCTTTCACCGATGCTTGCGCTCACACACAAGGTGGTGCCTATGACTCTGGGAGCTAGAGGACAAGAGCTAGGATGGAATAGAAGGCTCCTACTCAGCCATTGGAGTGTCCATAACGGTCATTTTCGGTAGAGGGAGAGACTCCTAGATTTGAGCAAGAAGGAGAGTCTGAGAAGAGGTTGGAGAAATAGCGGGGGGAGTCACCTCCAACACCTCGGCGACGAGCCTCTTCACATTCACTACCTAGGGGGTAGGAGCGATAGGAGGCTGCAAAGGCCGAGACATAGAGGACTCCCCACAGGGAGCCTTCCCCTTACCATATTGAATAGGCCTAGGTACCATGGGTAGAATGAGAAGTTTGAACACTGAACAATTGGGCTTTCACCAAGTGGGCACCATAGGATTCTCCAGCAAACGCCTTGGAGAAAAATATGATAACGTCGTAGCAGGGTGAGAGGAAGTGATGGGAAGGACAACAGTCATGGAAGAAGAAGAAGGGTGCTTAGTATGCTTCTCCTTTTCTCTTTTCTGAGCCAAGGAGACATCACTATTAGCCTTCAGGAAAACCCTATGTGAGATGACATAGGGAGATGGAGGGTATCTCACTTTAGGCGTTAAGCACCCACTCTTGTACTTCACAGAGGTCTAGTACAAGAGGTACATCCTAGGAGGAAGCAGACCAATGAGTGAAGGCCAAAATTGGTTCATCAAATAGCTACCACGCGCAACTAGCGACTTCTAGCCGATGTCATGAACTACATGCACTATACCCTCATGAATGAATTTCAGGGATTTATGCACTATCGAGGGAACTGTGTTCATAGCGACCAACCAAGGGATACCCAATTTCACCCTGAAGAGTTCAGACCTCAGGATTATGTCAAAGAGTAAATTCACTGATTTAGGTCCAATAAGGACTGACAAGATGATGCAACCTAGGGGAGGTGCGAAAAGTTCATTGTGTGTATAGATGGTACTATCAAATGTGTCATACCCATCTTTGTGCAGGAAGTTAATCAACACAATCTCCTTAATATGACATTCACCTGACATATGGGGTCAATAAGAATACCTATCATAGTGTTTCCATTGATTCGTATGGGGATGTATAAGGGAGAGGGTTCTCTATTATAACCCATTGATAGTTCCTATGAGGTGAAATTTATACCAAGATAACTACTCATAGGTTGCATAGATAAGATGGGCAAATGTAAAAAGGAGGCCATTGTGCACACTAGATGAAATTTTCACAGAGCCCCCAAAGGTTTTGTAGCTAGACAGTGACCCAACTAAGGTTTCATTCCACAATGCCTACGAAACCTTCCAACTACACCACTAGGGGTCACAAGTTGGGTTGTAAGGAAAAATGCCTCATAGCATTCACACCCAAAATGCTCTTAGGATATGAGGAAAGGGCCTTTCAACACTACTAAACGAAACCAAAATGGTTCATGTCGAGTTCACCAAAATGTAAGGTAGGGGGACCAACCACACCAAGGCTCCAGGTCATGGAGAGCTGAGAGCGGAGGGCTGGCCTATCTTACCTCAAGATAAGTAGGTGTTTTAAGTTGAGGATAGAGAATTAAGAGCACTCTCAAGTGCTTATGTCACTTTGCTAATCTAAATGCCTAAACGAGACAAGACGAGTTGGTTTCTAGAATTTGAACTACACCTCAGACAACTCTCTGTCTGAGGATGACATCACAAGTCAGGGATGATAGTGTGATGCGCTGGCATCTATCTGGTGCGCTAGCATGCGTACGGCTAGAAAGTGTGAAATATAGTGCAAAAAACCAGGAAACCTACTAACTATCTAGCTAATGAGATTTAATGAACTAAACTGTATAATGAAGTACAAGAAATAACTATAAAGAAGGTAAAGAAGGAAGATGAAAACAAGAGTGATGAAGACCAAATCACTACGAGTCCAATTCGCCAACAAGCTCCACACACACGTACACCTACACACAACCAAGAGAGGGAAAATGTTGGGGCTCTATAGGGGTTTGCCTCAGTCAAACCCCCACTTTGGTCTTGCCACCTCCACGAACATCCAAGAAAGCCACGAGAGAGAAAATGTGATAAATAATACAATGGAAAGAAATCAAACAATCATAGAAGAAGCACTATGCTACATAAATCATGAAGCAATATACCTTCTCAATCGAGGTGCCCTCAAGCATGTAGAGGAGGATGAAAACTTGGTAAGGTCTACGCTGCCGCAACAATGAAGAAGCAGTCCCTCAAGACATGAAGTCACAACTCCAATGGTGGAAAAAGTGCAACAAGATGGATGAAATTGCTCAAAGAAAATACCGTGAAATGCTAAGATAATGAAGTTCCATGTTCAAGAGATCGTAGAAGTTAGAATGAAAGTGAAATGGATGCATTTGAAGATCAAAATGGGAAGGAAGGAGCCATTTTTAGGCTGGCTGGTTGACGCAAAGGCGTTATGCTTCATGCCCAATGGAGAATGTAACATCCCTGTGGACTCCAAGGATAGGAATCTACCAGGGATGGTAGTGCACTACGCAGACATCTGCGCATTGTGCTCATGTCCCTGACATAAATTCCCCTACCAAAAAAAAAGATAAGTGCCAAGTGGATGCAAGGCAGATGGGTGATGTGGAATTTCACATTCGGGTTTGATTTTTTAAGATGGAGGGATGAAAAAGGGGAATTTACACAAGGGGTGCAAATTTTCTCCTATACATTACCATATTTGCTTATTCCTTGAGCTATAACAATACCAATGATGACTTGTCCCTTGTACACCCATAACTAATAGATTGGGACTAACAAGGACCTTCGAGTTTGGACATATTCAAGAATGACGAAGCAATAACTGAGTTCATGGGACTTCAATAAGGAATGTACCAAGTGAGGACCATAAGGTTGGATTTATCATAGATATTGACAATCCAAAATACTTTGGGGAGTCTATTCCACCCTCTAGTCACAAAAGTGAAAAAAATAAAAAGAATAGGCCTCTATGTGAAAATTGAAAGGTGCCTTTAGACAAAGAAAAGTAAAAATAAAGGATGTATCTGAGGGTGAAAACCTCTCTGAGACGCCCAAGGATAGAGGTTTGGAAATTATCCCCATAAACTGAGAGATATCACCATTTCTTGTAGAAAAATTAGAAGAGTTCAATCTGGGTACAAATGATAGTCCTAGAATCGTTCACTTCGCAACATCTTTGACAGTCATAGAGAAACCGAAATTTACCACCTTCTTTTCAAAGAGAAAAATCAATTTTTCTTTTTCATACACTGATATCCCTGGATTGGATCCTAAATTAGTCCTACATCATTTACCATTGTTCCCAAATGCAAAACCGATCAAGCAAAGCTTGAGAAAAATGCACCCCCAGATTGCACTTTTAGTAAAAGAAAAATTGAAGAAGTTGCTCGACGTTGGTTTTATCCGTCCGATGGACTATGCAGAATGGATATCAAATCTTGTGCTTGTAACAAAACCAACTGGTGGAATCAAAGTTTTCACAGACTTTAAAGACTTAAACAAAGCTTGTCCCAAAGATGATTTCTCGTTACCCAACATTGACATCATAGTAGACTTGACAACAAGATATGAAATGCTATCACTCATGGATAGTTTTTCAGGATATAATCAAATCAAAATTGCCCCTGAGGATCAACATAAAATAGCATTCACTTGTGCTTGGGGTACTTATTATTGGAATGTCATGCCATTTGGTCTTAAGAACATTGGCGTAACATATCGAAGAGATATGACCATAATTTTTCATGACTACATGCATACGTTCATGGAAGACTATGTTGATGACTTGTTAGAAAAATCATTATGAAGGGACAATCACTTGGTAGTATTGGATAATATTTACAAATGGTTAGGAGAATACAAAGTCAGATTAAATCCAAAAAAGTGTGTCTTTGGGGTGCAATCCAACAAATTATTAGGATACATTGTTTCTCATAGAGGCATTGAAGTTGATCCTGCCAAATTAAAAGCTATCTTGGATATACCTCCAAAAAATATGTTAGTTATGTACCGTACAAGGAATATTGTAGTCTATCTGAAGGTTCATAGCTTAGTTAGTAGATAAATTTCAACCATTTTAGCATTTTCTTTGTAAGGGAGTCCCATTCATATGGACTGATCGCTATTAAGAAGCGTTCCAACAAAGCAAGGAATATTTTCCATCTCCTCTAGTTCTTATGCCTCCTATCGATGGTAGATACCTAATACTATACATATCAACAACTTCATCAACATTGGGGGCCTTGTTAGCACAAAATTATAATGATGGAAAAGAATGGGGTATCTATTATATCAGTCACACACTTGTGGGGTATGAGCTTAATTATAGTCCTATTGAATGAGCTTGCCTTGTAGTTGTCTTCGCCACTCAAGATCTTTGGTACTACATGTTGAATCATCAAAAGAAAATGGTTGCAAAGATAGATCCCTTGAAGTACCTACTTAATAAGTAGCTCTAATAGGATGATTAGCAAAGTGGGTAATGATCTTGAGTGATTTTGACATAGACTATGTTGATCATAAAGCAATGAAAGGACAAGTGATAGTGGATCATCTTGCAAATGCCCCAACAATAGCGGATCATCCATTAATGTATGATTTTCTTAATGATTCCATCTTCACAATAAAGACCTCTATAACTTGGAAGTTATACTTTGATGGATATTACATAAATCATTATTCAAGAGTGGATATCCTCTTTGTCACACCACAATGGGACTCAATACCTAATTCGTACAAAATAGCATTTCTCTACACCAATAACATGGTTGAGTATGAACCATTGTTAATAGGACTCTAAATTGTTATCAAATGAAAAAATAAGAATCTTCAAGTCTATGGTGACTCCCTATTGGTTATCTGTCAGGTTAACGATGACTATGACACAAAGGATGAAAAAATCACACCTTACAAGAGATTGGTTGATATTTTCAAGCAATAATTTGATGTTGACCATTATCTTTGAGCAGATCACAAGAATTCAGACCAAAGTAGTTGATGCAATTTTCATCATTAGGTCTATCTTAGATATACCTAACAATGTGTCACAATATGAGTTCATGGTGGAACAACTATTGGTCCCTATGTTTGATGTCCCCAAATACGAGCTCATGTGTAAAATTGTTGATCTTGATTCTCCCTAATACAAAAATTTTACAATTACCTACATGACAAAATTATCCCTCTTGACTTGTCCTCTAATTAATGCAAAACCTTTATCCAACAAGCATCCAAATATGTCATCACCGATGATACCCTTTACTGTTGTAGCCTAGATAGCACCCTCAATAGATGTTTCAATTCAGAGGAAGCACAAACAAATTTGCACAAGGTACATGATGTTATATGTGGAGCTCACTCTGCTAGTCCTACCTTAGCCAAAAAGATCATGCAAACGGGATACTATTGGCCGACTATGGAATGTGATGTCTATCACTTTGTTAAGAAATATCGCCAATGTCAGATACATGGAGATCTTGTACATGCACATTCCCGAGACCTTCATCCAATAACATCACCATGTCCATTCTCTCAATTGGGACTTGACCTCATGGGAAAGATCCATCCTACTTCTGCAAATGGTCATAAGTTCATCCTTACAACAACTAAATATTTCATAAAGTGGATCAAAACCATTCCAATGACCTACATTACCAGTAAGAAAATATCCAAGTTCATCCTTAACTATATCATATAGGTCAGTATGGTGTTCCCTAATTCATCATCATAGATAATGGTCATCCTTTCAAAAATCAATATGTTTGTGAGTTGTGTGAGAGATTCCATATCCATCATCATTTCGCCACCCCATATTACCCTCAAGGTAATGTTCAAGCTAAGGCATATAATAAAACCATCCTAAAAATCCTAAAGAAGGTTGTCAATGATGTTGGTTGTGACTGGCATATCTAACTTAACCCTACATTATGGGCCTATCATACTAGGATCTGCACTCCTACAGGAGCCACTCCATATTCCCTCATCTTTAGATTTGAAGCCATTCTCACCATTGAGGTTGAGTTACCATCCTTGAGAGTATCTATGTAACAGTTCATTGATAATGAGGAATATTTTATATCTTGTTTGCATGAGTTAGAATTATTGGATGAGAATAGACAAAATACATTGGTCCACTTACAAGCATATCAGAATCGTCTCTGTCGCAACTGCAACAAAAGAGTTTGAGTTAGACATTTTGAAATTGGTGACTTGGTCCTAAAAGAGAACCCAAAGAATCAAATGGATAGAGAGAAACCTGGAAATTTTGAGCCTAATTGGTTGGGTCCTTATATCATAACTATAGCATATGGATTAGGTGCTTATCAAATTGCTACTCTTGAAGGTGAACCACTACTACATCCTATCAACAACATTCACCTTCAAAAGTACTATACCTAGCTTTTAGAGAATCCCATCAAAAATAAGAAAAATACAAAAAAAAAACCCAAAAAATAGTTACCATAATGAAAACCTCGCAAATAGGCATCTTGGTGACACCAAAAAAATAAAAAAATAAAATAGTAAAGAGAAATAATCTGTCCAATATTGAAAACCACTTTGGTGGCACTTTAGATAAGTACCATGGTGAAGACTTGGAAAATAGGCACCATGTGTAGTGATTATTTGCTCCACGTCTATTATCATTCTATCTGATCTTCCAATTCCATCCATGATCCCTCACATATACCCCATTCCATAATAAGATCCCACTTTTCACATTTGTTCATAATAAATCTTAGTTATCCTTCTCATGGATTGATAATTGTTGATGCTTAGCATCCTTCATCCTTTCATATCCATCCATAATAAACTCCGTTCATCTATTTCGTCCATAATAAGTTGGTCCTATACTTGACTAGGGGAAAATCCTCGACTTACATCCTAGAAGGGATCCTAGATGCGTGTTAGCATCAAAACATGTGGAAAATCCAAAAAAATCCAAAAACATAAAAATTCAAAAAAATCAGAAAACATCAAAATCTAAAAAAAATTAGAAAACATCAAAACCCAAAAAAAATAGAAAACATCAAAATCCAAAAAATTAGAAATGTGTCAAAAAATCCAAAAATAGAGTTTGTGACAGTCCAAGTGGTTGAACTGCGTTGCCTTTGTGCTTTACATAAGAAATGCCATCATCGACGAGTCCTTGATGCTTAGGTCAATCCTTTAGGTTTTTTCATAATAAATTGTTATTCCATCTATATCCACATTTTCATAATAAACTATCCATGTTCAAGATTCAATCGAATCTACACTGTGTTTGTGCTTTACGTATGTAAGGCCATCATTGATGATCCCCCGAGATAGTAGGTCAGTCTCCTAGGGTTTTTCATAACAAAGTATCCATCCATCACAATCATCCTTCCCACAATAAACTGTCTGTTGCTAAGGTTGACACTTTGATTAGACACAAACAGTTATCAAACAAGAGAACTGAGCTTATCCAAACCATGAAATAAAAATCAAACTATCCAACTAGCCTTCAACAATTAGCGATCAATTTCCTAAAAACATAGGTAAACATTAAAAATTAAACAAGCATCAAATAATTTTTATCATCTATCAAACAATCTTAGACAAAATGTTGCATCGTCGGGCTCCCAGGGCTTATATGGCATGCCTCATTTTTTGAAACCAATGTTTATCCAACAATCCTATTAGCTTGTCTTAAATAGTATGTAGCATCATCATGCTCCCAGGGCTTATACAACATGCTTCATGTCTAAAACTAGACGTTATCCATCAACCTTTAGTCTTAGAAAGGATGTTGCATCATTGGGCTCCTTGGGCTTATATAACATGCTTCCTTTCCTGAAACTAGATGCTATCCTTATCCAGAATTTTGATCATACAGTTTGGAAAAAAGATCTAAATGGTTGTTGAATCTATTGGTCTAGTTTGTCTTATCTTTTTATCTAATTTATCTTTGGTCATGTTATTATGTACCTTGAGGAAGTCCATAAGTGATGAGAGGAGCGATGATGGATCATGACCTTTTTCTCTTTGATTTATGTTTATAGTTTGTCTTGGCAACACGCCTGGGGAAACTAAGCTCTTTCTTTGTGATTGGGGTTCCATTCGGCATAATCAAAATATACTACGCATGGAAAAGATCAATCTAATGCTTCCTTGTGTCAGGATCGACATGCTCTATGGTTACTTCCTCACATATTCTGACAAGGTTTTGTGGTTACTAGTTTGAGTCATGGCACTCCTTTTATGTCACGTATATGTTTTCATCATCCATTGCCATAATAAGTTTTGTGATGATAATTATACAATAAAATAAAATCTTGATCATTTATTAGCAAGATCTCAAGATAGCAATCCTAATTCATTCGTTTGATTTCCATCCTTGCTAATCTTCTTTTTGCACTAACAATTCATCCGTCCAATTTGCTTATCGGTAAACTTGCAATTTTTTTGGAATTTTTTAAAAAATTGTCAATTTTCTCAAGGGGGTATCATCCTATCCTGCATCCACTAGAGCACACTAAGGTAAGTTTTGAGCTAATTTTTTTTATTATTCTTTGACACAACACTCAGAATCACATTGTCTCAAAGAGGGGCAAAATGTAGACACTGAAAAATGTCTGAAGCTTGCAAGTAATATTTTATTGCTAATTCGCCTTCTTCCATACATAATTAAATAATTTTAATTATTTATATTTCAGAGGTAATATCATATTCTTCAATTAATTAAATAAATTAATTCACTTTACCTTATTCCTCTTTTGATTAATTTAAATAAATATCAATTTTATTTAAATTACGCCACTAATCTATCTTTTTCTTCCTATAATTAAATAAGTTTTAATTTTATTTATTTAATTATCTTATTCATTTTTCCTCTTCTATAATTAAATGATTATTTTTAATTATTTAACTATTTATCATTTCCCTCCTTCCTTTATTAAATAATTGTTTTAATTATTTAATATTTTAGCACTCCATCTTTCTTCTATAATTAAATAATTATTTTAGTTATTTAATTATTCATTTTCCCTCCCATAAATTAAATAATTGCCATTATTTAATTTGAATTTCTTCTTAGCTAAGCTCTAAATCTCAACTAATTTCTTGAGTTTTGGTCCATCCTTATCCTTGTCTCCATAAACCTCATCCATTGATTACCATACCTCATCTTTTAATCCTCACCCTTCATTTGAATTGGGATTTCTATAAAAGAAAGCCATCACCTTCATTTCAACCCTACAACCACAATCTTTGAAGTTTTTCTATCTTGAGATCTAGAGCTATCAATCATCAACATCAAGCTTATCAAATATATTGAATCCTATCTGAGAACAAAATAAAGCAAAATGAAGAAGAGCAATGAAGATGAATCAACTATGGCATAGAGATTCAGTATTATTGCTTTATTATTTGGATTTCTATTTTCATTTGTGCTTTATTTTTGGATTAGGGTCTTTATAGCTTGAATTAGATAGTTTATGGTTGCTATTATTGATTCATGTTTATTCCCTGAATTCTATGTCCTCGATCTACAATAATGATTAAGTTAGCAAATTTATAAGTTATGATCAAAAGTGAGTGAAAATTATTGTGATTCGATATTAGAGACATATAAACCTGTATTAATGCTAGAGATTGGCAATGATTGATCAACTTGGCGACATTTGATGTCCTATCATGAGTCATGTCATTAAGTGCAGTTGGAATTAATGTTGGCTCCATTAATGGGGACTATAAATTATCATTGGATGTATGTCTGCAAGCTTAGAACAAAAAATATGGATATGTCTCTATGTTTGGTTAGTCCCTGGAGGAAGATGGATTTTATGGGTGTCATTACAAATGTAAGATTGAAATTAGTGTTTAATCAAATACATTAGATTTCCTTAGTCCATATTAATGAGAGCTTGTTGCTTCTAGATTAAATTGTGTGCTAGTTTTTTAATCAATGTTTCGGATCACACTCTGTGATCCATCTTCACACTCCTATTGATGGATCATGGAGTGTGATCTAAAATGTTGATTAAAAAACTAACACATAATTTAATCCAAAAGCAACAAGCTCTCATTAGTGTTTACTATTTTCGGGTGGTTAGAGTTGGAGGTTGTGAAGTTGGTGCTTGGTCGAGAATTCTTGCATTCAGAAGAGCGCTATAGAGTAAACACAAATGTCTCCTTGTGCTTTATGGCGATGTTGCTAGGTTTCAAGATTTCAAAAGCCATGGTTTTGGCAATGGCTCGATTGTTGATAAAGTAGATTTACCTAGGGGGAGTAGAGGATGCCATCGTGGCTAGAAGAATTAGGATTGGTATTTTGTGGTCGAAGGACCTTCCTCGACTATTAGTCTCAGGGGTTGTGGTGGTTTGGCTCCCCTTCTTGCTGAATTTAGAGGGCATGGAGCTGGCATGACACAAGTTTTGTGCGGCTAGCACTTGAAACTTTCTTAAGAAATTCTTGTTAGAACTTGCAAATAGGTGGAGCTGGATCAATGAGTTTTTTTAGTTCGTGAGATCGAGTGTAGGGAATTAAAGTCTGAGGTGTTGTATGCAATTTTTTTAAAAGTAGTTAGGGCCTTGTAGGCCAATATCTAGCATTAGGCTCTACATGGCTTCATGTCACACCTATAAATTACCCATGTAAAAATATATATTTTTGATTAATACAATATGCAACCTAGTGTTTCCCTTACGTATAACAGAAAAGTAATATATACCAATAAAATATTTTCGTTGGTGAATTAAATTTGTTTGAAAATCTAAAAATAATGTCATATTTGTAAGGGTACCAATTGTTTTTATATAAGGGTTGTGTATTCTCTCTTCTCCATTCACTATGATATTATGGAGTCTTCATAGTGTGTCATGATAGTTACTACCCAAATGTTTTATACTTCATCGTTTAGTGAACGTTTGATGGACGACTACAATTGCATTCCAGAATGAAATGTTCAAAGTGATAGTCTTGTGAACTCAAACCTCGTAGAGTCATTAGATTTATGAAGATCGAAATTTGACCTTTTATTCACATGCCTTATGAAAGCACTTAATTCTTCATGGTGTGTCATGCTAGATGCAACCCAAGTGCTTTATATTTCATCATTCAATGAACGTTTGATGGATAGTTGTAGTTGCATTCAAGAATGAAATGTTCAAAGTTCTAGTCTTGTGAACTCAAACCTCTAGAAACACCCTAGAGCCATTAGATTTACGAAGATCGTCACTTGACCTTTTTATTCACGTGCATTATTAAAACACCTAAGTCTTCATGGTGTGCCATACTAGTTGCAACCCAAATGTTTTATATTTCACCATTTGATGGATGGTGATTGTTTCATTTTGGAATGAAATGTTCAAAGTGCTAGCCTTGTGAACTCAAACCTTTGGAATCCCCCTAGTGCCATTAAACTTATGAAGATCGACATTTGACCTTTTATTAAAATGTTTTATTAAAAAACTTAAGTCATTTTTTGCGCCCAATAAAATGGCCCCTACCACATTCTAGTTGTCACAACAACATTCTAGATTACCTATTTTTTGTAATAACATTATGTCACATCAACATGTGTCTTGTGTTGAATTAAATATGAAGTTCTCAGACAAGGATGTAATAATATAATTTAATAATAATAAATTATAATTCAATAATAACAATAATAATATTATATATATTATATATATATTAAGAATAATATAGTACTAATTTTTGTAGTCCACTATATCTCATAGAATCATAAATTTCATAATCCTAATAGATTTTGTACTTTGCCTAAAGCAAGATTTCAAATCAAAAATTATTTATCATTTGTTGGTGATGCCTCCAAAATGAAGGAATTTCATTTTAGAGCGTTTGTGCTAGATTTTCAAGGCTCTACAAGAATCTAGAAAACAAATACTTTGGATATGTAAAGATCATTGATAATTAATGATTGAATGTTGGGTTAACCTCAAAAAAGTTTTATAAAGAGAGATGGTGAATTCAACTAAACTAATTCTTAAGTCCATAATATGGTTTTGAGTATAGTGTTATAAATTCAAAGATGTCGTTTACTCATTTTTGAGGTAAATAAAGATGATGCGGTGGTATTATTGGGGATACTCTAAATTCTCATTCCTTCAATTACCTTCAAAGAATTAGAATGGGTGGAATTGGAAAGAAGTTGATCTAGTTCACCTGGCTCTTGAGCCAAGTTTTGAACCAAGATGAGGAGCTCTGATGGAGATAAGTGAAGGGAACACAATCTACTGAGATGGGGGTGAATTAGTAGATCAAATCCAATTAAAAATCTTTACTTCAATATATATAGATTCAAAACAAATTTTTATAATCAACAAACACATAAGCACGCATTCACACATGATAACACCGAATATGTACATGGAAACCCAAGATGAGAAAAATCATGTTGAAAATAGCTACTTGGAACTATTGTTCAAATCTAGCCTCACTAACCAAGGATATGATAATTGAATTTATAACATAAAGTAGGCACCAACCTACCAGAGACACCAACCTATTAGAGACGCCAATTCCCATTACAAAGATCTGAGCACCAACTCAATAAGCAGAACACTATTCCTACCATATTACAAATATAAAGCTTGTGGAACTTCAATGTTGATTACACAACTTACCCAAGATCTAAAATTGCTTCAAACACTCTTCTACACTTCTTAAGATTTGATGATGGCACACAATGATTGAGATGCAACTCACATTGAATATAACTTTCTCACACAATTTCTCTCACCCTTGGTCACTCTATTCTTACTTTCAACTTCATACATACCTATCATGTAAAGTGAGATCTAAATTATATACAAGACATTACATTAACTTCAATTTATGTCGGTCAAGGATCCACAATTAACCAAGATGACATAAGGTGGACCTAAATTCAAATTACATGAAACATGTAACAGGTCGGTCCTAAATCGAATTTGTTGCCACCAAAAGAACATGATGTCATGCATGTTCATAGGAACCTTAATTTGGACCTATATTATCATCCCATTATATCTCTAAATTATGTACGCTACTAGCCATTACCACACAGTTCTACAACATCAACTACTTAACTAATAAGCACAGTGAGCCTTCTATCACTTCAAAAATTTTAGATGCTAAACATAAATTTTGGAAACTCTGGAATATTATAGAACATGTATAGACATACTCTTCATTCAAGCCATAGAGCCAATCTCACCTTCAATAAGAAATATTGAACATGAATGTATTGCTAGAGAAATATCTCTGCCCTAAGTAACTAACCTCAAACATTCTAAATCAGACTTCTGGATTGCTTCTGTCATCATGAATAGATACAAGAATGATATAGCAAGCATATTTTTGTCATTATTCCTCCTTATACTCAAAATGCAAGGTTATCCCACAATGCTGGTTTACAATTTTTGGCCAAACTGGACACTAAACTGATTTTTTCTAACTAAATCTTCACTTTCGGGCACCTATAGCGGCTAAACTGTGAGGAATTTGAAGATGATGCAAACTAGTGATTTGTGACATTTTTTCTATAGATTCTAAATATATTTTTCTCAAAAATTTTGGAATCATATTGCACTTCTTTTTCCATCTCCTTCAAAAACTAGTTTTTTCAGTAAACATAATTTTTAAGGAGTGATGCTCACCATATAGCACAACATTTTTTCCACGAAGGATTAAATTCTATTTTTTTTTGAATTTAGATTTGTAACTATGATATCTAGTGCTTCAAATTGGTTTCATAGTGTTTTATTGAATATTTTTTCCTTAATCAAATTTTGAAGTCAAACTAATTACAATTCAGAAATAGGTAGTCTGTATAACAACTTTTTTTGTATGTATCAAAATTCTTTTTTTTTGGTTGGATCAAGGACTTCAATATCTGGTGCACTCGTATTTTTCAATTTTTTTTTTTGATAATCTTCTATTTTTCCACATGTGTAGAATAAAGAGCTTGATTTTCGGTGAAAAACCTACATTCACAAGAAATACAAAATAAATGTCATAATAAAATTAAATTTATTTAAAATTATACTTTTTGGCAAGCTTATAATAAGGACTACATACAAAAAATAAATTTGAAATGAATTCATTTGATCCCCCAAAAGTAAATCAAAAGTGGTTTTTTATCAGCATTTTTATAGGTGTAAAGGAGACTCCGTTATAGGTATGGTTTAAAACTAGTAGGGTTATATCCAAGGGGGTTTGATCTAAAATAGTTTTATCAAACCCTTTTCAATTGGAATGCCTTAAATGAAACTTTTTAAGGCTTAAATCATTATATTTTCTAAAAATATGCGATTTCAACAAAAGTCAAAATCTCCTAGAAATTGTAAACCAACTTTATGGGATCACCCTGCAATGATAATTCAAGTACAATTATATTTAATTCTTAATGTATTGTTGACATTACTCCTTAGACATTAGTGAGCACTACCTAGCATCAAGGACACTACTCCTTGACATTACTCCTTTGAAATCAATGACAATATTTGTTGAACAATAAGTGCTTTCACTAGGTGTGCAGAAGTAGAAATTTTTCAATCTTTTCCCCATTGAAGCACATTAATTTTTCATACTCCATTTTGATAGAGGCTCTCATAGAGGAGTTATGGAATTTCTATTTCATGTTGGTTCTTCTTGGTGGCTTGGTCCTGGTCGATGGCTAGGGTAGTGTATTTACTACCACTTCAGCATATTCTCAAAACCTCCAACTAGTATCAAGGTGTAAATCTCATTTACAGACACCTCCATATTAACCAATCTAGGACATGTATATTTTCTATGTTCACAACTCCTAAGTGTGTTTGGTGACCCCCATGGTCTAAGGATATGATCTACTTCACATCCATAGACTCGACCACCAAATTAGCCACCACTACTAGCCTCCAAACTAGTATCCATTGTGTCAAATGTTAAAGTGACATGATTTTTACAAGAGCTTGCATTCTCTATTCATCTTTTAAAAGGGATGTAACATTGTAATTCATTTATAATACAATATGTGGTTGTCTTTTTCTTCATTATTCATTTGTAGTAAATAATTATTATATGTGTTTAGTGTCTATTCAAGTTACAAGTAATAGATTAATAGTATAACATCTTTCATTGAGAGTAATTAGAATTAATGTTATTATATTTCCACAATCTATGATATAGTCACTTTTACCATTTTTCAATTACTTAAGTTATATTTTTAAGTGGAAAAAAAAACAATACAAGAGCTTGCATTCAATAAAGGCCTACATTATTGCTTAACAATAATGTTATCTGAATTTATTTTCAAATCTAATTCTCCTTAACAATTCATGGACATCTAATAACCCTCAATATTTCATTTATAACAACTTAATCCATTAATTTAACATAATCTATAAAAGAAACATTCAGTTGCACTAAAAATGCACAGATGAATATTAAAATATCCTTGATCAATTTTAATCATAAGAGAAAGAAAATATACATTAGAGATAATTATCTTTGAATGTGTATGTTGATATACAAAAAATTTACATTTGCATTTTCTTTCTTCTCTGAGAAACATAGAAAAAACCAAACCAAGCTAAATTATTGGCTCTCTGAATTTCCCAATCCTTTGAAAATTTGCTAAATTATCATATTTGCAAGGGTTTTAAAACACTACATTAGGGTTTTGAAAAAACCCTAAATCTTCATCGAAAAATCTTTTCACTTTTTCATGTTTTATCATTGATCACTAGCTTCGGTATTCCAATCACTTAAGTGTCCATTCATGTATTTTGTTTCATTTTCCAAACAGATCCCTTTTATCACTTACCAATTTTGTATCCTAGCACACTTTAAAAAAACTTTAAAAAAAATGTTTAAATTCATTACTTAAGCTCTTTGGTTATTTGTGGCGCCTACTCAAGACACTTGTTGCCTTCTCATTCCAGTGCAATTTTTATATCATAAGTTTAGTGGCCCCCTTGATTATTTCCTAACGACTGCTTGTCTGAATTATCACATGTGCAGATTAAAAAGTCTTTAGTGAATCTACACTAATTCCTTTAATGGTCCCACTTCTTTCCATGTGTCATGTTTCCATTAGTTTTCATGAGTCATCGGGCTATATTTTATTAAGAAAAAGTGAAGTTGCAGAATGGAAAAAAGGTGAAATATATCCTCTTTCTCATTGGTTCTACATGTCCACGGAAGCTTGTTCAATAAAGACAAAAGTGTAAGGAAGCTAAGGTAGTGGAACAACTTCCTACACTAACCTTGAGAGGAGAATAATGCAAACTTTTACAGATCTTTAACAGTTATAGAAACTTAAACAAAAATAAACACAAATATGATGCATACCACCACACAATGATTTATGTGGGGAAAACCCTTTTGGGTGAAAAAACCCACACTCCAAAAGTTGTCCAATATATTATTCATAAATCACAAAGATTACAATATACTTGCAGAGCAAGCTTCTCACAGGAGTATCACTACTTAGAGATCCAAAGGAAACACAACCACTATTAGACTCTTAGAATACATCGTAATACACAATCGTAATACAATGCCCTCATAAAATAGGGTTGCCTTCTAGGGAAAGTCAAGATAATAAAATACTGGTCATCAGATATGAGACATAATGATGAACGGTCCATATTTACAATAATAAAATATAAATAAAATTTTCCTTTCGGCTGAACAATACCTTGTGTAATTGCAAGGTTGAGACAAATTTTCTCAACAAAAAGAAGATGTCAAACCATAGAAAGGTTAACACATGGCATCATTTGTATGGTTTTTTGAGTCCACAAACACCTTAAAGTGAGCCTAGTTCTTAGGTGTGGAATCACAGGAAAGTGACATGTGGACATATTTCACTAATTTCACGAGTCTACAAGCACTTCAAGATGGGTCTCATTTCAATTCGCGGAACTCCGAAAGGTTTCCAAGTGAATTTCTAGCTAACGTCACCCACCATTTTGAAGGTTCTCTTCTCAACAAACCCACTCAGATGATATGTAAAGTGACATGGCATGATTTGGAGTATGTAATTGAGATAGTGTGTAATGAGCCAAACTAGATCTGACTCAAAACTTCTAATTTTTTGCCCTAAATTTTTAGATTTTTAATTTAAAATAAAACTTTTGTAGAATCTATTCTGAAGATATGAAATTCTAGCACAAAAATAAACTACAAAAATAATCCATCTTTTGCATTCATTCAAAATAGTTGCAATAATACATCAAGTATGGCAACTTACAGATACAAATATTGAAAATTTGACAAACCCTTAGAAATAGCTTGAATCTGAAGCACAAAGTGAGACACCTGAATGATATCTCCAACAGACAATGGGTTTCCATCCACTGCCTCCAAGCTTGAAGGTTTTTGTCCTCCAACCTGCTGAAATCCAAAGCTTCCCCAAGAGAAAATAATAACCAAGCATAAACCAAGCATGTTGAAAATGAGCCCTTGCAACACTTTTTATAAGCTTCACATAAGAGCTCATTCACACTTTTGACCAATGTGGGATAAAACATAAACTTCCCTTTTTCCTTTTTGATGTCTCATGTATTTTAAAATAAGGGGTCCCTTTTACTATTCACTTTCCCACTTAACTTTAGACTCACACTAATAAAGTTAAACAATTGAATTTAACTTTATAATTTAAACTTTATTAATGCGAAGATGAATGAAACCAATGGAACTGAAATCATCTGACGATAATACCCCAAATTTTCCATTAACGAGACAGTCACTAGAGACCGCAGCCTACCTGATGAATTACTATTCACAACATTAATGACTTACTAAAAATAGTAAGTATGCCAAAACTGCCTCCAGACGCCCCAGATTGACTTGCAACAAAAATTGAATAGGCCAAAAATCCTCAAGATTCCTTAAAATCCCTAGTTAGCCTACGAAACCAAGGAGAAATAGGCTAATGTCAACATCATACAATGTGAGCTAGAAAAAGGGGACATTACATAGTGGATATAGTGAATTATTTGAAAAACATCCAAACCATAGATTTCCACAAGAACCCTAGGTCAAAAGTGAATTGTAACCGTGAGTCAACCCAAAAGCCAACCCTCTCATCAAAAAAACCTTTTGATGAAGACCTAGTTGTGCAACTCCTTAGGTCATCTAGAAAATCTATACATGCCCATGGGGTTGGTGTTGAAAGTGGTCTAATAGATAATGGCAAGGAATGTAGGGATGCAAAATTCCCTGTAACTAGATGGAGCCTCTTCACCCAATGGTGTACAATAAGAGAGCTTCTAGGGTCCCCATTTTAAATGTGTGGATCTATGAACTAGGGAAACTAATTATCCCAAATGTCTTCATGAATGTGCAATCCATCAAGCATGTGGCCAAAACCTATGATAAAAATGTTAGTTATTGGGGTTTCCAATAGTGTGGTTCTAGTACAAGTCGATAAAGCTTCCATTTCTAAAGTTTTTGGCTTAAAGCTAGTTTCTAACAAGATCATAGATTTTGATCTCTCCAAACAGAAGTATCAAAAAGATAGGCATAGTTATAGAGTCCTATGGTTGCCAAGAGATATATCAAAATTATAGCAAATGAAGTTGAACCCTTCAACATTGACATATTTGAAGATTACATCATTAAAACCTAGCATGCACTTTTCTAGGTCCTTGGTCAAGATGCTAAGGAAAAAATCTATGTGTCATTGATTTATATGGAAGCTCACATCTAGAACACTCTAGTCAATAATGAATTTGAATTTGCTACCTACATTTCCAATGGAATTCACAAGAAATTAATAGAAATCAAGGAAAACAATAAAGTTGCAAACTTTAGATGGTACTCCCTACTTCGCCACATGTTTCTCTATGAGGTAAGGACAAAATAGGACTAGGCATTGCAAGTCTGAATAGAAAATAATAGTGGAAACTCTCTCCCAATCAAGTGTTGGACTCATGTCTAGGCCATGCACTATGAATCTACAAATTATGTGGTCCTTGAGGACCATTTTATCAAAAGAGTCTTGGGTTTCATGGGAGTAAAAGAGGGAAAATTATAGAAAGAAATTATTGAGTTCTTAAGGTCCAAAGAAAGAGTGCCTAAGTTGGGTGTGCAACATAATTGAGGATATTGGTATCTCCATTCTTACTCAACTGTGAAAAGGCTATATGGGTGCCTTGTGGGACCTCGCATTTTTCCAAGATATATTCCTTTGAGGTGACATATCTAGAGATAATTTGGTAGTTGAATGAAGCTAACAAGAGTCATTTAAAGGGACAAAAGAAGGGCTCTTTCTTTCTATTTTCTACAACCTTTTAGATTTCATAGTGACTTAGGAGGCCTTAGAGATCATTTACCCCTTGCTCCATATATACAACATGGTACAAAACACCACAAGAGCATTTGATCCTGGGGGTTTTATCAACCAAGTTAGAACAAGCATCAAAATATCCTATTTGTGTACAAGCTTCTCTTTGGTGAGGATGTAATCTGGAATTGCCTCACTAACAAGGAGATAAATGAAAGAAGAATGAAATGGGTTGCTTTCAAAAAAGAAGAGGATCAAAAGGCCAAGAAAAAAGATAATTATCCTAGAGAATATGCAAAGATAAAAGATCATATTGCTAGGATCCAAATGGAATTGAAAAATGCTGAAAATTTAATTGGGAAAGCCCCAATGGTTGAGGAGAGACCTCCTAATAGCTCCAAATTGATCCACCTGTGTATGGATATGCAAGAAGAGAAAAGGGATCATCAATAAAGGATCCATCCTCTCAAGAAAAACTATCTACAACAACCACACCTCTTTAAGAACCCCCTACTACTAATACAACTCCATAAGAGAAACCTCAAAAGAAAAGGAGACTTGATCAACCATCATTGGTCGATTATCCTCTATGTGTTGATGAAGAAGAGGAGGTACATATAATTGAGGAGGAATTAGATCAAGCAATTCCCTCTCCTCCAAGGGTAAATGGCATCGGAATACCACAAGGCCAGATGGAAATTAATGTGGGAAAAGGGAGGGATGATGCAAATGACACGAGAGCCCTTTCCTACACTCAATTTATCTTTGATGATGAATTTATTAAGCCTAAAGAATTCAAAGACTTTGTGATCAGAATAAGGAGATAGGAGTTCCATGAGAAGCTAAACAAGGAAAAAGGAGAAGCCCATCCCTCCAAGTATGAAGAAGTCACAAAAAAGGTGTTCAATGAAATTGAATTTGATTCCAAAAATATAACACTAGAGGAAGGGAAGAGATTGGTGAGAGAGTGGATTGCTAATACTTCCAAAGTGGGATATTGCTTCTACAATAGCTCTAGAAACTATTAGAAGGCAAGATGAAATATTTTATTTTGATGAGTAGGTAGAGAAAGCTTATTCTGGATCAAGCTTCATTCCTAAATAGGAAACTTTGGCCATATGGGCTCTTGCTTCAAATACACACAAGCCTAAAATGGTAGAGACAATACAAGAGATGAGGGGGAGTCTAATTGTTAAAAGAGTATTAGACACCATAGCTCCCCAAGCCACTTCATTAGTTGTTCATACATCTAATTTTAGTGAAGCAACTTCAATGAAGCTACAAGAAGAATATGATCAGTTATTGAAAGATCATATAAAACTATATGCAAAATATAATAAGTTGAAGATGCAAGACCCACCAGTAACATCACCACCAATAGGTACTAAAGTGGTAAGTGCTTCTACTTCTAGATTCTCAAGCATTGTAATGAAAGAAAAGGAGGAATTGACTACAAAGATATATAAGCTAGAAGAACACGTGAAAAATGCCTAGGAAGAATGAAAAAAAGACAAGCAACATAGTAGATGACATAATAAAATACAGAGTGTCCAAAATCCTTAGGAAATTAGAAGACTCCCATCAAGCTTACTTGAGTCTTGAGGATGCTTATGTTAAATTTACAAAGGATCAAGAGAATCTTGGAAGTATAATAAACAAATGGATACCCAAGATTGCTAGTTTATGGAGCATTTACAAGGGATCTAGGTTCAATGATGATATTCCTACTAACATTATTCCTATATGGGATATGGCAAAATTGGTAGGAGAGGTGCAAGCATACATGAAAAAATTGGTGCTGCAAGTATGAGCAGTTGGTGTTGTCATTGATGTCAAAAAGCATGTGTTGTTATTGGTGTCAACTATATGAGAAGAAGATTGTTGCAAGAGTATGTGTAGTTGTTGGTATTGTATATGTTGTTGCATTATGTTGTCATTAGTAAGCTACTGGTGTCAACCTCTAGTGTTTCTTTGATAAGCTTCTATCTATGGTTGAGGAAGTGATGAATATGATGAGAATGTGTTCTTGGTGCTTGGTTTCCAAGTGTTTTTGAGAAAATTTGATAAAAAGAGGAAATGGTGGGTTGCAGTGTTGTTTTGAGTTGTTGAGTAGTGTTCTGGTTTTTCTCCACAGTTCTTCTAGGTTGAAGATCTACCTATGCATTTCAAATATGTTAATTAGAGGTGTCTCGAGGTGTTTTCAAAAATTGGTTATCGTTGTGCAGAAGAAGTTATGTTCACTAGTGTGTAAACAATGTATTGCAAAGGTTTCTAGGAGAAATGTTTTTGCTCCACATTTCTCTGCAATTTGGTTTTAGGTCTTGTGGATCTGAAGGTGTGTTGATAGGGTTGGTATCTATCTTCAATTGAAATTTTTTGAGGTTTGGTGCTTGTAAAGTTAGTTTCTTAAGTTATAGTGTATGGTAGAATTGTTTAAGTGTACTAGGTGTGTACATTCCTCAGGTGAAAGATGTTGTGAAGGAGTTTGTTGGTTTTTAGGGTGCTTGTGGAATATTCTAGATTCTGTTCAAGTGATATTTGTTGTCCACAAGTTGTTATTTATCAAAGGAAGCATGTGCTTAAAAGTTTAATGGTGTTTACATGGCTAATAACCGACCTTGGTGTTTACACTAATGGTGGTGGATGTTTATTATTTGTAAAAGCATGTTGTAGCATAGTGTTATAGATTTGGGTCCCAGATAAGGAATGGTGTGGTCCTCCTTCACTTCTATTCTCCATGGAAGTGTTTTGGTGTTAACCTAAATTGAATTTGCATAGTTGAGGTGCATAATTGACCTTGGAGAATGTTTACAAGGTTGAAGATGATATAAATATGAGTTGAGTTGTTGAGGGATGCAAAGATAGAAAAGTATGATGTAAAGGATGTGAATTACAGAGTGATAGAGTGTGAAATTGAGAAGTGCAATGTGAGCTTTCATGTGTTAGATTATTGGATACAATGAGCAGAAGGTGTCTACAATTCTCTAGTTAAGCTGTGAAGGTGTTGGTGATATTGTGGTGGATTTCTTTCTTGCATTAAGATGGATTTCTCTGTGTAACATTCTTCTCTATCTTCTTTTCTATTCTGGTAGTGAGCCTTTGGAAGTGAGCCTTTCTTTCCTTGGGAAATGAGCCCTCCAGCAGTAATCCCTTTGTATTTGGTGTTGATATTACTTTATATTGTGATCTAATCCTCACCATGGTTTTTCCCATCTTGAATTCTCCACATAAATCTAGTGTTCTCTTGTGTATGGTGTTGATTTAATTCAATTTTTTTATTTGCTTTTCATGTTAGATTATTATAGTAGATTAAGGGTTAATTGAATGAATGTGGATCATAATGTTTGTGAGGGTTTTGAAGTTTTAAGGTACAACCAATTCACCCCCCCTCTCAGTTGTCTTGTGCATTCAATAACTAGAATCAGATACAGGTTTCTTGGAAGAAAAATTAACTGCTTGAGGTAGATTTTGGATGGCCCACAAGAAAGAGATCCCTATGTTTGATGGAATGGATTATGCATTATAGAAGACAAGGATGGGAGGTTTTCTGGTTTATCTTGGATTTGATGTCTAGAAGTCTATTAAGAATTGATACACTGAATCGTATAAAAATGGACCAAGTATTGTTGATGAGATCAAAGTCTATGAGAAAAATGGGAAAGAAAGGTATGATATCTTAAATAGTCTTACTAATTTTGAATTAGTGAAAGTGATAAGTATGAAATTGCTAAAGAAATTTGGGAAAAGTTAGAAATCATTTATAAAGGAGATGATAAGGTCAAAAAAGCTAAGATACAAAATATGAAGATGAAAATGTTACAAGCTATATGCAAAGGGTAGATGAAGTTGTTAGCTCCATCAAAGGTCTTGGTGGTGAACTCAAAGAACCAAAAGTGGTAAATAAAATTCTCATAACTCTTCCTAAGTCTTATAGTCATAAAGTTTTTGCTATTGATGAATTTGAAAATTTGAATCAATATATCAGAGATTAGTTGTATGGTTTCTTAAGTATTTTTCATATGAGAGAATTTGGCACAAATAGTGGTGCAAAAGTTGAGACTTCTTTTAAGGTTGGTAAATCAAAGGAGATCAAGGAATTGGATCAGGGGGATCTTGATGATATAGAAGCTAACTTTGTGAGGAGAATTAATAAGGGTACTAGTAAGTACAATAGTAAGTTATCTTTCAAATGTTTCAGTTGTGGAAAGATAGGTTACTATGCTTTAATATGTCCAAAAAAAGTCTTGAATAATAAAAATAAGGAGAAAAAAGGTAAGATGATTGAGAAAAGTTATTACATTAGGGAATACACAAGTATTTTTGATGATGAATTTGATTATGGAGATGAAGATGATGAATGATTATTCATGTCTTTAAAAGATGAATCTATTTTTGCTAACTCTGAGAGATGTTTTAAGGATAGCCCTCCGAAGACAAAGGATAAGACTGAAGGTACTTTGGTATCTTCTTTTCATGCTAGATAGGAGAGGAACTATTGGATCATTGATAATGGATGCTCTAATCACATGATCGATGACAAGAGTAATTTTGTTAAACTTGAAAATATGATAGAGGATGTGTTAGATTTGGTGACGATACATTTGCTAAGATATGTGGGAAAGGTTTTATCAATTTTGATGGAAAGCATAATATTGATGATGTTTGCTATGTTAAGGGTCTAAGGCATAACATCTTGAGTGTTGGACAAATGTGTAGCAAAGGATACAATCTTATGTTTCAAGATGATGGATATGAGATCAAAAAGAACTATGGTTGTTGTTGGAAGAAGGAAAGATGGAAATTACTATTAGCTTAAGGGTGTTGATGGTCATTTCTTTATGACTCAAATTAATGAAAGTTGGTTATGGAATAGAAGGATATGTAACATCAATTTTGATAACCTAATAAGAATCAGTTATGTTCAAGTTGTGGGAGATTTTCCAAAGATTACAAAGCTTATCAATGTTGTTTGTAAAGAGTGTCAAATTGGAAAGCAAGCAAGAAGAAGATTCAAAGTCAAAGAACAATCTACTATCAAACTATTGGAATTGGTACATATAGATCTTTGTGGTCCTACAAGAGTAAGAAGTCTTCAAGGTGACATGTATTTCATGTTATTGATTGATGATTATTCTAGAATTACATGGGTTACTTTTCTTAAAGAAATTTTTGAAGCCCTAGATAATTTTAAAGTACTCAAAGTTATGGTTGAGAATGAAATGGTATGAAAATAAAATGTTTGAGGTCTAACAGGGGTGGAGAGTTCACCTCCAATGAGTTTAATATATTTTGTGAGAATCATGGCATAAAGAGGTGCTTGTATGCCCCTAGGACTTGTCAACAAAATGGAGTAGTTGAAAGAAAGAATAGGACTATTCAAGAAGTTGCAAGGACAATCATGAAAGAGGAAAATCTACCAACATTCTACTAGAGAGAATAAATTCATACTATTGTTTATATACTTAATAGAGTTCAAGCAAGAGCAAACAATACAAAGACTCCTAATGAGCTATGGTATGGAAGGATTCCTACTGTCGAGTACTTTGGAGTGTTTGGTAGAAAATGTTATATTAGAAGAGATAAAGATAACTTAGGAAAGTTCGATGGAAGGTCTGATGAAGGTATCTTCCTTAGATACTCTACTAGAAGCAAAGCTTACTCATGCTACAACAAGAGATTGAAAAATATTGTTGAGAGTGCAAGTGTCAAATTTGATGAAGATTTACAAAATAATTCAATGATGATAGATGGATATGAATTAGATGAGTCTTCTTGTAGAGAAGAAAAAGAAAGAGAAGTGCAAGTTGAAGGGGAAGAAGCTCTAGAAAAGACTCCTAAAACTCCTAAGTATGTGCAGAAGAATCATTTTGAAGATCAGATCATTGGAGATAAGAGAAAAGGTGTATTGACAAGAAGGAAAATTGTTGAAGAGCAGGTAAATCTATGTTTACTTTCTAAAGTTGAATCTAAAACAATGGTTGAGCCATGCAAAGATGAAAATTGGATCAAGGCGATGGAATAAGAACTATTGTAGATTAAGAAGAATCACACTTGGGAACTTGTCCCAAGACCAACAAAAAAAATGTGATTGGAACTAAGTGGGTATTCAGAAGCAAACTAAATGAGAATGGAGAAGTGGTAAGGAACAAGACAAGGCTTGTGTGTAAAGGCTACTCACAAGTTGAAGGAATATATTTTGAGGAGACATTTGTTCTGGTGGCAAGAATGGAAGCTATCAGGATGTTTTTGGATTTTGCAACATATAAGGATTTCAAAGTTTATCAAATGGATGTGAAGTCTGCTTTCTTGAATGAAGAATTGGAAGAAGAGGTATACATAGAACAACCAAAAGGATTTTAGTTATCAAAAAAACTGGATATGGTTTGTAGATTGAAAAAGGAAATTTATGGATTAAAGCAAGATCCTAGAGATTGGTATGCAAGGTTGGATAGGTATTTGATATAGCAAGGACTTAATAAAGGTACCGAAGATAGAAATATTTACTTTAAGGTTGAAAAATATCAAATCCTGATTGTGGCTGTATATGTTGATGACATAATATTGGGAGGCAATGAAGCTATGCGCAATAAATTTGCAAAGGAAATACAAAAAGAGTTTGAAATGTATATGTTTTGTGAGATAAATTTATTCCTTATATTACAAATAAATGAGATAGAAAAATATATTTTCATTTCAAAATCAAAGTATGTCAAGGAAATGTTGAAGAAGTTTGGATTTGGAAGATTCTAAACCAGTGTGTACTCTTATGGTTACTGGTTGCAAGCTGAGCAAGAATAATGAATCTCTTAAGGCTGATTAGAGCAAGTATAGATCAATGATTGGTGAACTCCTATATCTAACTACTACTAGACTAGATATCATGCATACAATTTGTCTTGTGGCTAGATTTCAAGAAGATCCTAGAGAGTCACATGTAGCAGTGGAGAGCATATTCAGATACTTGAAGGGAACTCCAAATTATGGTTTGTGGTATCCAAATTATACTGATTTTACTGTAAGTGCTTAGATAGATGTAGATTGTGCTGGTTATGTGGATGAAAGAAAAAAATACAAGTGGTGGTGCATTCTTTCCTGGATGTAGATTGGTGTCATGGATAAGTAAGAAACATGATTTAGTATCTATATCTTTGTAGAGGTAGAGTACATTGCGGCAGTATCTTGTTACACACAAGTGTTGTGGATGAAGCAAACATTGAAGGATATTAGAGTGGAATATGATGAACCAATTTCTATCTAATATGACAATACAAATGTTATCAATATTTCAAAGAATCTAACAATGCATTTAAGGACAACTATATCTCAATTCGGTATCACTGTCTGAGAGAGAAGGTTTTAGAGAATGAAGTTAAGCTTGAATATGTGCCTACAAAGTATTGAGTTGTTGATATATTCATTAAGGCTCTTCCTAAGGATACTTTTGAGTATCTCCAGGAGAAGTTAGGGGTTATTGCCCCTCCTTTGAACTAGATGCATAAGGAGATGCATCAGTCCAATGGATTTTAATATTCATTCTTTGGTCTGGACTTATGTTGGTGGCTACCTCTCATGGGGAGTAGGTAGTGGCATTGTTGGTTGTTGTATTCAAGGGGTGTGTGTTTTATCATTATGTAGTGGTTGTTGATTGCTATAGTATGGTGTGTGCTCTTAAGGGGGATTATACTGAGTAGTAAAGAAATAGAAGCTGCAGAGTAGTTGTTAGAAGGTTGATTGATGTCAAAGGAGAAACATAAGTGATGCAAAAAAAAATTCCTTTTCCATTGATGTCAAAGGGGGAGAGAGAATCATGAGAAAATGTTTAGTTGTCAGTTGATAAAAGGGGAGAGAAAAGTATAGTTGGAGAGTGAGTAATGAGAAAAGAGAAAAGGAAATAGGTATGGAGAAAAGGTGTTGTTGTTGATGGTTTTTCAGATCATGTGTTTCCATCAATGACAAAATGGGAGAGTGTTGCAAGTATAAGCAGTTGGTGTTGCCATTGATGTCAACAAGCTTGTGTTGTCATTGGTGTCAACTGTATGAGAAGAAGATTATTGCAAGAGTATCTATAGTAGTTGATATTTTCTATGTTGTTGCATTGATGATACTTTGATTAGTTGCATTATGTTATCATTAGTAAGCTACTGGTGTCAACATCTAGTGTTCCTTTGATAAGATTTTGTCAATGGTTGAGGAAGTGATGAAGATGATGATGTGTTCCTAGTGCTTGGTTTCCAAACGCTCTTGTGAAAATTTGATAAAAAGAAGAAACAATGAGTTGTAGTGTTGTTTTGAGTTGCAGAGTAGTGTTCTAGTTTTGCTCTGTAGTTCTTCTAGGTTGAAGATCTACCTATGCATTTCAGATATGTTAATCAAAATATTTTAGATGTGTTGTATTCATAATTTGGTGTGTTGGATCATTGTGCAGAAGAAGTTGTGTTCACCAATGTGTAAACAGTGTATTATAGAGGTGTCTATGAGAAATGTTTTTGCTTCATGTTTCTCCACGGTTTGGTTCCAGGTCTTGTGGATATGAAGGAATGTTGATAGGGTTGGTATCTCTCTTCAATCGATGTTTTTTGAGATTTGGTGCTTTTGAATTCAGTTTCTTAAGTTACAGTGTATGGTAGAATTGTTTGAGCATACTAGGTGTGCACATTCCTCAAGTGAAAGATATTGTGAAGGAGTTTACTAGTTTGTAGGGTGCTTATGGAATATTCTAAATTGTCTTTAGGTGAAATTTGTCATCTATGAGTTGTTATTGGTCAACGGAAGAATGCACTTAAAATTTTAAAGGTGTTTACATGGGTAACAATCGACTTTGGTGTTTACACTAATTACGGTGGATGTTAATTGTTTGTAGAAGCGTGTTGTAGCATGGTGTTATAGATTTGGGTCCCAAATAAGGAATGTTGTGGTCCACCTTTACTTTTATCTACCATGGAAGTGTTTTGGTGTTGACCTAATTTGAATATACATGGTTGAGGTGCATAACCGACCTTGGAGAATTTTTTCAAGGTTGAAGATGGTATAAATATGAATTGATTTGTTGAGGGATGTGAAGACAGACAAGTATGATGTGAATGATGTGAATTGTTGAGTGATAAAGTGCAAATTTGAGAAGTGCAATGTGAGCTTTCATGTGTTAGATTGTTCGATACAATGAGCAGAAGGTGTCTACAATTCTTTAGTTAAGCTACAAAGGTGTTGGTGATATTGTGGTGGATTTTTTTGTTGCATTGAGATGAATTTCTCTATGTAACATTCTTCTCTATCTTCTTTTCTATTCTAGTAGTGAGCCTTTCTTTCCTTGGGTGGTGAGCCTTCTAGTAGTGAACCCTTTGTATTCGGTGTTGATATTACTTTATATTGTGAGCTAATCCTCACCTGGGTTTTTCTCATCTTAGGTTTTCCACGTAATCTGGTGTTCGCTTGTGCATGGTGTTGATTTAATTTGGTTTTTGTTGTTTTATTTTCATGCTAAATCATTATAATAGATTAAGGGTTAATTGAATAGATGTGGATCTAAATGTTTGTGAGGGTTTTGAAGTTTTAAGGTACAACTGATTCACCCCCCTCTTAGTTATCTTGTGCATCAAAATTTGGTGCAACAAATAAATACTAAATTCAATTATTTTGAATGCTTATAAATGAAAGTTATGCCAAGTATCCTAGATGAGAATCAAGAGTTCAAATCCTTCGAGTAGTGGAAGGTAGGCTTCAACACAATGGTCCCCACCCTTTCCACCTTCATCTATGCTAATAGTTATGTGGACATAGATTTACTTAACTCCACTACAAATAAGTTGGTTTCCTCATAATAGGGTTTAGATACTTTTTGCAAAGAGACTAGAGCACTCTTAGATGCAAAGTATCTTAGGTACAATTACAATGTTGACAATGAACTTTCATTCACATGGCCATCAGAAAGGATATATGTAGCCTAATGGGATGAAAAATATAATACTTTCATCAAATTTATAATGCAACATCCAACTCAAATGATGACATGATATTTTGGAGTATTCAATTGTCTGTAGATATTTTGTAATTTTGGAACTTTTTGTCTTTTGTAACAGTCACCATCATTTTCAATAGTTTTCCAAGGGTGTTCTCAACATGGATGGAGATTCTCAACAAAATGATCATTTTCCTTGTCCATTTTGCCTCATCATCGCAAAATCAAAGAATATCTCCTTCAGTGGTCTCTACAACTATTTGGCACTTTAGAGAAGCTCTTGTTATCTTTTACAAAGCACTTGTGCTGGTTTTTTAATCCTAAGGACAATATTGTCAAATGAAAATGTGGCATTTGTCCATAGTTTTAAGCTTTTTTCCCCCTTGTTTCTATAAAAGGGGATTCTGAGCTATTTTCAAAGGATCTTGGATTTTTGTAAGAAGAGGAAGTTTATTCTAGGTTTGTATTGTCTAGTCTAGGTTTTCCAGGGGAGTAATGCGAATGCAAAGAAATGCAAATGTAGCTATAATTTTTGTACACCAATACAAATTTTGAATATATGAATATATTATGACAAATTCACAATCAATTATTTCCAAATGTTATATCATTACTCTTATGGATGAAAATTGATCAAGGATCATTTTTGTTCATCATTTCTTTTACTGCAAATGAATGTTTTCTATGTTGCAAAGACGGTTGTCGTTGCACCAAAATATCAACTTGTTAATGCTCAATACAATTGCCAGAGTTAATGAATCCATAGGAGGAAGTTAAGCCATGTCACAAACCTGAGCACTGCAATACACAACACAAGGAGACCAAAGGTGCACACCTTACAACAAACCCCCCCAGTGCAAGTGAGGGGTTCAAACCTATGACCGAGGCTCTAATACCAATTGTTGCAAAGATGGTTGTCATTGCACCAAAAGATTGACCTTTTAATGCTCAATACAACTGCTAGAGTTAATGAATCCATAGGAGGTGGTTAAGTCATGTCACAAACTTGAGCGTTGCACTACAAAACACAAGGAGAACAAAGGTGCACACCTTGCAACATCCTATATGGCTTCTATTCAAGTAATAAATTAAAATTGTTATGTCTGAAATATTGAGGGTCCTAACATATTCAAGGTTTTCTAAGTGAAATTGGTTGTAAATTTTTTAAATAATATCACTGTAAGGAAATGATATATGAGCTTTCACAAAATTTGTTTTTAGTTTTTGTTCAAAGGTTAATTGTTTTTCTTTTTGACTCTATAACCCAGGTTTAAGGCACCAATCTAAGTATGAATATTGATTATACATCCATGATCAATATATTTCAAACCAATTTCTCATATGTGTTGTAATTTATTTATTAAGTTTATTTCATGTTCTTAAAGCCAATGAAGAAATAGTCACCAAGAATCTTGCCAATTAGGTTTGATATATTTGTAATTCTTGGCATATTTTATGAGAATATTTATGTTTAAACAATATTCTAGTATAAAATGTAAATCCATTTTTATAATTATTAAGGATCACCCTCCTAGGTTTTGCAGGACCTGAAATGTAGAGGAGAAAATTGTGTAATCAATCTCTTGTTCATTGGGAAACTCCTTGAAATATTTTAGCATAAGAACTAGAAAATTCTTTAAATAGTTTCAAGAATTAGTTGGGAATTAAAAAACAAACCAACGCTACTCTTATGAATAAAATTGATCAAGGATTATTTGTGTTCATCATTGCCCTTTTTTGCAAATGAATGTTTCCTATATAGCTCTTGTTAAATTAATGGATTAAATTTATGTTGTTTTTAACCACCTGCTCTAGTATCCTAATCACTTAAGTTGATTAATCATGGCCTTTGTTTAGTTTCCCAACCAGCCCCATATTTCCACTTACTGATTCTACATCCTAGCGCATTTTAAAAAGACTTCAATGTAAATGCACATGTTGAAATTCATGACTTAAGCATTATTGTTAACAATGACCCACTCAAAACATATATTGTCATCTCATTACAACACATAGTTCCCTTCACACCACAATTTCTATTGCTCATTGCATTGGAAAAATATGTTATCCTTGTATATTTTAAAAGGTCGACACTTGTCAAGTTTTCATTGATATCCTCTATAGTGCATTTTACAAGCCAAATATTCTTCCCTCATTCCTAATTGGTGTCATCCTATTGATGCCTCAAGTAAGTAGTTAATCACATGCTCTTGTTAACTATGAAATATTTTATAATTAATATTTTCATTTCATATTGATATGACATAATATTATGCCTTCAAAAATTAGAAAAAATGTATTAAATAACTTGGCCATTCAATAAACATTTGATGGATGGATGTAGTTCAATTCTGAGATAAAATGCACATAGTGCTAGACTTGTGAAATCAAACCTCTAGAATCACCCTAGAACTATTAGATTTGCAAAGATCAATGGTTGAGAATTTATTTGAGATGGAACATTGGAATGACACCACCTCTCACCAAAAGTGATCAATTAATTGAAGTTGCAAAAATACAAGACAATTGTTGAATTTAGTTTGAAGTTTCAATGCATAATTGTAATTTACTAATTGTATAGTTAAGAGGTAACATGTTTCATTCACTTCAATATTTGAGAAAAGAAAAAAAAAACAAGTGAACTTGCTACTACTAAGTGATTTTATTTTGAAGTGAGAGAATCAAGGCATGAGGAGATTGCTCATTGTAGTGCCCCAAGGAGATTCCAGGATCCAACACAACTATTATGTGCTTGTCATTGTCTCTGTATTCTTCTTATTAAGAATCAAATTTCTGCTACGTGAAAGACAAACATCTATGTTTCATCATTTCTTCATTTTTCAATCTTGGGGTTTAGGGTTAAGAGTTCACACTATACAAGAATGTATACCACCACTACTAGATGAGCTATTAGGAAAGGTAGAGCAAAATCAAATAAAAATATAGATTATGTTGGATTGCTTAAAACCCTAGGTTTCACATATTAATACCATGATATTTATGATCATGTAATCTAGATGGTAGGATTATCTCAAAACTTAGATTTTCATGTGAGAATAAGGTTGCCAATAAAATGAAAACTATCAATAGTAAAATAATTTACCAATTAATAGTATCACTGCACTGTGGGTAGCTAGATTGGGATGCATGATGTTACATGAGGTTTTCCCTTGCTCTGAATTTGTCATGGTTTGTGCCCATAATTACGATGATAACAAAAAATTAATTGTTAATAAAGATAGAAAAGAAGAAATTTTACCCATTATTGCAGAAGAATTTGGCTAAGTGTTGGGGTTTACAACTAGAGATTTTGGAAATGTCCACATTGACCTAGAAAACCTTACTTTTAATTATGAAGCAATCGATCAAGAATCCAAAAGGAATTTTTCTAAATAAAATGGAAACTTGGATAATAAATCATTCAAAAATAATTGTAAGCCTCCTTATAAATTAGATATTTTTAAACCATGGGTTTAGTCCATATTGGCTTTCATGCTAGCATTTTTCCTCGAATTGGATAGCAATCAGGAAGTGGGTACAAGCCTCCTTGAAATGGTATATAATATCCATTATGCTACTCAATTTGTCAAATATAAATTTCTTGAGCTTATTGTAGAATCCATGCAGAAGAAAAAAATAACTATTAAAGGACATTTGACTAAGACATTTGGGTTCACAACCTACTTGTATTGTTTATTTCTACTCAAATTTAGTGAAATGTTTATGTCCAACAAGCTTAAAATTCAACCTTATATGAATGTTGAGGCAAAAATAATGGATCTAGTAAATAATTATACCACTAAGATAAGGATGCATGATACTCAAAAGAACTAAAATAATTTTTTAGACTACTTTTTGGCTCCATTGTATCAAGAAATTATAAATAATCCAATGCCTAGATTGTCTGAGTCTTGTAGAGATTACATTCAAGTAAGATCATAAATACAATCGGTTGACTGGTACTTCATGGAAGAATGTATTGTGCTAAGATTTTATGGATCAGGACTAGAGCCCTACAAATTTCCAATACATGTGACTGAGAATCTTTTTGCATTGGACTATGTACAACAAATGGAGAGTATATATAAACTATACTTTGTCAGTCAACAAAAGAATAACATATTTCCTTCTTTACCTTTTTCATGTGGAGGGTTAACATTCGAGAGAAAAGCATTCACTATGGTACATGAACTTTAAAAATAAAAATTGAAGCTGACTCTCACTAAAAGTATGATCCATGTGACATCATTAAAGCAAGGCTTGTGGCCAATAAGAAAGTTGCATGTATAATTCAACATGGAAGTAAACCCTTGCTTGAATATTGAAAAATAAGAATTCTTGGGATGATGTCAAAAAAGTAATTGAGGAAACTATTGTTGAGAAAGATATTTCTTTTGAACAATTGTCGGTAGAAAGAATGAAATTGCACCAGCAAAGAGAAGCAGAGAAAATTGGACCATATACTTCAATAAAAATACCATATTCTCTAAGAAGGGCTTGTAGATAAGAAAATTGGACACAAAAATTACTTCCTTTTGATCTATGAGGAAGGATCAAGGTAAACCAAAAACTAGTGTAGTGTTTCAAGAGATCCCAAAAGATTGTGAGTTTAGAAATTTGTGGAATAAAGAGCATCCCTCTGAAGTTCAAGAAATTGATGATGAATCTAATGATAGGGAAGAAAAAATTGTACAATATGCAAGCAAATTCAAACATGGTTTAAAGCGAGACCACAAAACAAACATATACTTCAAGAGCAGCCATAGCCATAAAAATGGGTTATCGAGGTGGTGGTTTGAGGTCCAAAGGACAAGGAATTTAGGCATCAATAGAGGTAGTTCATATAAAACATAGTGATTTGCAAGATATTGGAGTTGATAAAAAGCCCAAGGTCATATAAGGACAAGTGAAACAATTCATTTTGTGATAGCTTGAAGTCCTCATGGTCAAATACAATCACAACCAAGACATGGTGGAGAATCTAGTGCAACTAGCACTACTAGTGGTGGCGATGGTATGGTAGTAGTACTAGTAGTGATCAACATGTGCTACAATAAAAAATTACACACAAGAGGCCAAAAATAGAAGATACTACAAAAACACCCAATAATCAGGGCATTTTGAAGAAACAAAGGATTATGATAGGTCCAAGTCCAACTACCAGTACCTCTACCTTAATTTTCACCCCAAAGGAGTTATTTCCAAGCACTCCTCCAATTGTTAGTGTGACTACAACAACAATGGTCAATTTTTATCCTTAGAATCAAATAATTAGAGATGTTCCCATCACTACAAGTAATCCTTTGCCATTCAAGCATTTGATTATGTCTATGGCCCAAGGTTTTGATTACAATTTTGATTTTAGAAAGAAATATAAAATGTATAAAAAATAAAGGAAGCAAATGATAGAGAGTACATATACTATAATTTTAGACCCTGCAACAACCATGTAGTACATGTTTTTTGTTCCCAAAGTTCGAAATAAACTAGAGAATCAAATGCATCACTCTAAATTTGAAGTGAGCAATATCCAAATGGATTTTTCTTGACTTAAAATTTTGAAAAAATTAATGTATCAAAAAAGAACAATGAAGTGGTTTACACATTATTGCTAAATAAAGAGAGAAAAAAATAGGTTTCATATCCAAATAGAAAATTTATAGGAAAACATAGCAAATAAGAAAGCAAAGAGGAAAGTAGAAGATAACAAGAGCAATGAATTAGAAAAAGAATAAAAAAATATACCTCTGCATATACAAGCAAGGAGGATGAACAAACAACTTGGTGGAATCAAAATTGAATGAACTAAAGAAAAGGTTAGATGAGAGCATCAAGAAGTATGATGATGAAAAAGCCATTTCAAAAAAAAAAAACTTGATGAAAGCCATTGACTTAGCAAATAAATTAAAAGACAATCTAGAAGAATAGAAACAAAATGCAAAACATTGGGAATAAAAAATGGAGGAATGGAGAAAATCCAATGAAATTTTGGTGGCATAGCTAAGGGAAGCACAAAATGAAATAAATTCTTGTTAAAATTGAAATGAAATAAAATAGGGGTCTCCCTAGGCTTTCCCAAAATGGAAAAGTGGATCCAAAGAGGGAAAAGGGGTCCTATCATTCCTTAATTCATTAGGAAATGAGATCCCCGCCAAGAATTGACTAACTACCCTTAGGAGAATCAATTCTATGGAGGGGTCTTCAAATTCCCCTTTTTTTTCTAGGATGGGGGTCTAGGTCAAACAACACTTTGTGAAGAAAGATTTAAAATAACAAAAAAACTCCAAATTGTGATCTACAAAGTGCATTTAGGAGATTTGACATAAAACAAAAGGAACCAACAAACTTTTTGGAAAATATGAAGGTAATAAATGTTGTGCACCTATCAAAAGTTGTTGCTTTTGTAACCCTAACAAAGACTCATTTTCCCTATGGCGAATGGGTCCAGGTGGGATTTTCTAAAAAAAATTGAATCTAAGATTGAATCCTAAGATTTGCAATTCCTTCCTCTAACTTGATGTCCCCACTCTCGAATTTGGATCTATCCAAAATCTCCAAAATAAATTTGATGTTTGTTGGTGGATAGGGGTTTGCATCGGTCAAACCCCATGTTTGGTAATTAAACCTTGATGAAAAATAGAAATATGAAACATGAAATGTGTATGCAATCCTAACCTTAAATTTGTCTAAGATTAAGATTAAAAATCATTCCAAGAAACCCTACTCAAGTGTGTTAGAATAGGATACTAAATGAACATGAACAATGATGAAGACCTACTTTAGGAGACCTCAAATCCCCTTAATAAGTCATGAAACCGATTATACCTCTCTTTAGGTTGAAAAGAATGATCATAAAAGATGGAATCACTTAGGAAACAAGTCATTATGTTAGGTTGAATATCATAGTGCTTCTCCCAAAACCTAGAATCCATCATGATTCTACATAGGCATCTATCATCAATTCTTCAATAGTGCTTGATCTTTGATGACAAAATGAGCTTGAAGACCTCCAAAAAACAATAGAATGTTGCTCCAAGACTTCACTTTTATTTGCTCCTTTCTCTTGAATGCTTGATCTCATGTGAAACTCTTTTCTTGCTCTTATCTTGCTTATTTCTCTCTCTCAAGTGTAAAATGAATGTAAAACTTAGATTTATAGGCTTCCTTCCTAATTTTCCAATTATAAGATCATGAAAGATGACATGTGAAATTTGAATTTAAAACCTTAAAATGCCACCCAAAACATATCAAAAGCTAAGTTTAGGTCACTTAATGAGGACCCATTTTCCCTATGATGACTGGGTCCTAGCCTAAATCATCAGGACTCCTCAAATGTGAGGGCATTAATTTAATCCCTAGCATTTGTTCAATGTGGGTTTTGGTGTCGAGAATTAAATAAAATTAAGTTAAATAGGCCTTGGGATGCATGATAAAGGGGTATTAGGGGCCTATTAATGGGATTTTAAAATGCATTAATGAAAAGGTCACCAAAATAAGTCCAAATAAGTTTGAAATTGTACTTTCTCCTAGAAAGGGGTATAATTTTCTACAGTACATTTAGCCCCCACTTTAGCAGCCATATGACACTACGTGCATATGCAAGCTAAAGGAATTAAAATCAATAAACCTTATAAAAAGGATACTTGTATGGATTCATTAGGAAGAATGAAGCCCCCACTATAGTCATTTGCAAAACCATAATGTTAAGAACCACATCCTACAACACAGATTCATTAGTCATTCAAAAATCCTCCTATCAAACTTCTACAGAGAATTGAATTCGAGTGTAGATGCATACCCCCAGATTTTGCTTACTTTATTGAGGTGGAATCAAGGTGGACACAAAACCATATCAAATTACATAAGTACTATCATAGGGTATTTCCAAGTGCCATACTGCATAGTGATAGACAGTTGATGAGATCAAGAGTAGAATTATGAATTCAATGCAACAAATGGCATAAAAAAGAAGTCCTCTAGCCCCCATTATGCTAATTTGAATAAAATACCCTTAAAATGAAATAAGCTTTATTTACAAGGGTTTTGTATATACAAATGAAAGTGACACTTTTTACTATCATTTGACATTTACCTTTTTGCAAATTACCTTGGTGCAGAGTGATCTAGGATGTCAAGATGAGCTTACAAGCCTCCAAAACTAGATGTTGTTCATGATGAGGTGGCACGAGGTACACTTTGGCACATGATGAGTGTATTATGTTCTATTTTCTCTTTGTTTTCATGCATTTACAATAATTTTTTATGTATTTTTAGTATTTTTAGGACCCTAAAAAATATTTTTGTAAAGCATCCATCTTTATCACAAAGCATCCATTATTGGCGCAAAGTGTCCCACCTTGGCGCAAAGTGTCTAGAATTGTCTAAAGTGTCCAATACCCCCGGGGTCCAAAAATGGCATAAGTGTCCAAATTGGTTGTAAAGCATCCTAGAGAAAATTTAGTATTATTTAATTGATAAATTTAGGATTTATTTTGTATTTTTTTATTTTAGGTTCATCCTTGAGCTCAATAACATCTCAGAGGGGGACAATTTTGTTTCCTTCAAGATTCCATAACACTACTTTTAGAGAAGAAGATTAGCATTTTACAGGACAGGATTATTCTAGGTATAACTCATGCCACCTATGAGGTATCATGATGCTATGTTGATGGCACTAATAGAGAGGTGAGACATAGATACATGTGCCTCTCACTTTCCTATAGGTGAGATGACCATTACCCTCGAGGACATCCATTGCATCCTGTGCTTACCTATCCAGGGTGAGGTTGTACACTTGGCAAAGGAGCGGTCATATGAGGAGATGCAGGATAACATTCTATATTGTTTATAGCAGCCCATTTGACAATCATCCGTCAATCCTTTCATTGAGCTTAGATGGCTACGAAATGCATGAACACCATTACTTTGGCAGATCATGATCACCACTATAGAACTTGTACTAGTACCAGACGGACGAGGCACCCACTTAGATGGCAGACTAGTTCACATCATTTGAGACATGGAGGAGCATAGGACCATTTATGCTTGGGGTTGTAGTATATTGGCTCATTTATACTATGTTAGATGGGATGGTTTGCATACTAGGAGCTAGACAATATAGTACATTGTACACTCTTGTATGTTTGGTGCTTCGAGCACATCACATGTACTAGACCCATTAGATTTCCTACCATACTGGCCATGGGCTACCGACGGGACTATAGCTATGCACTAAGGTGGGCATGGAAAGAGGGAGATTTTCTTCACTAGCAGATTAGATTTGATCGGTTAGATGAGGGTGATATCTCATGGAGACCATATCTCAGGATACCATAGTGGACAAATGATAGACAAAAGCTAGTCAGGTAGCAATGGGACGGATTTGTTTTAGGGAGACATGATTACATAGTGATAACTTTCTACTATGATTGTCATGTGTCAATTTGGACATATTCAAGTACCACCACGAGATCAACCTAGGTACCTACGATCAACACGGAGTTCCCCTAGACCTAGAGACACTCATCATCTTATGATTAATGATTCTTACATTAGTGGTTCAGAGGACGAGGATCATGACATGCCCCTAGTCTCTGATGCTGATGACATAGGCACCACACGATCCTATAACCAATGGTGGGTTGGAGCACGACCATCCCATGTATTTCCCATGCACTACCCTGCAGCCACATCGTACCTCTTTTAGGTTGTAGAGAGGATGGGGATGATGAGAAGGTTGATGGAGATATAGATGATGATGACGTGGTGCTTGGAATATTTCTAGATGAGGAGGATGAGGAGACCTAGTCGATGAGTGATGACACTTATGAGATAGAGGAGGATCTAGTTTCCCCCAAGAGGAGAGATGCATCTCCTATTAGGGTCACTAGAGCACATACAACAACCATGTCAGATATCCACACTCACGAGTGTGGGGAGGCCACTAGTAGTTGGCCATCCACACTTCCTACATAGAGGCGGACCGCTATTGTACAATTATACCTCAATTGGCAGATTGAAGATCCAAGTGATGATGTGATATTTATGTTTTCGTTACATTTTTTAACTTTGTGCATATAATTTTTATATATATCATACTAATATCTTTTGTGATTTCCATTTCACAAGATCCATGCAAGAGTGGCATGAGCTCTATCAGTGTGTGACTGTAGATATGATACCTTCATTGCGTATGGATGATGATATACCCTCAGAGTATGTTCCCCCACCTTCTGTGAGGGAACAACAAATCTCTTCAAGTCATTTATGAGATTGAGGAATGCATATGAGAGTGTGGCCAGACATGCTAACCTAGCTCAAGAAAAATTTCCACACTATAGATAGCATTGGATGAGCTCTGAGCCTCTCAAGGTCCATCAGATAGCGGGACATAATCCACCCTCCAAGTGGATATCTCGAGGTTGGAGAGAGATATGGCTAGGCTACAAGA
Organism: Sequoia sempervirens; assembly: GCA_007258455.2. NCBI lineage: Eukaryota > Viridiplantae > Streptophyta > Pinopsida > Cupressales > Cupressaceae > Sequoia > Sequoia sempervirens. The sequence goes on from VDFB02281492.1 coordinate 357,057,779, forward strand.
AAAGAGGGATCACATAGAGTAGGAGTGCGTCAAGGCACTCATATGAGAGGCAAACATGAGAGGAGAGGTGTGGGGACTACAAGAAGCCATGAGGTCCCTGAGTAGGACACAATAACATTCTATTGTCTCATGATGGATGCCACCACCAGGCATTGAGGGGTCTAGTAGTCATAGGCCCTATTAGAATTATATTCATTGATATATGAGCATTGACGTTTATGTTTTTTATGATCTTATGTTGAATTAAATGTCGATGTGATTTACTAAATATCATTTGTAAGAAAGTTTAATAAATATCCCCATGATTTAATGTTTATGTGATCTAATTATAACATTTTTAGTTTATATTAGATACCACATTGTGATCAAGTATGCTATGTTAAATTAAATGCACCTATGATATAATAACATTAAATGCATATAAGGATCTAAATTAACATAACACACAAGATTTTCTTTTGAATAGTATGGAAACTAAAGCAATAATTCAAACCAATTGAACAATCAGTTTAGACTCTAAGACACACTAATATCATTTTGTCAAAAAATGAAGCAATGCAAGATAAAATAGAATACCATCTACCTAATCTAACAACACTGCTTTAACACACTATTCAAAAGAGAGGATGTTATGAGTAATACCAACACAAATGTGTGGCATTGTGTTAGGAATTGCATGCAGAAAATATCAATTAAATGCAAATAAGGATAAAGAGAGGAATGGAAAACATAGAAATAATAACAGTGAGAGACAATATTTAATGTGGTTCACCCAAACTCAGGCTACATCTGCCAATAAAAAGTCCTATATTATTATCCAGTAAATCGAATCGATTACAACCCACAATCCTTGCAACTCAATACCACTAAAAATGCTACAATACAATATCAATGGAAATCCTAACCCTTAGCCTTTTATAGAGACTTATGTCAGTTACAAAATAGGGTTTTTTTATGCTACCCCTAGACCCTACAAGGGGTGCTACCCCTTGACCCCATCTTGGGGGCCCTTCCCCCAAAGCCCCGTTAAATGATTTGGGGGGAAATTGCACCGATAAAAGTGGGGAAAATTTAACTTTTGAGTCTAATTAGGCTCCATATACTAACAATCTCTCACTTGGAGACTAATTAGACTCAACCCCATATCATCTCCCACTTGGAGACTAATCATAACACCGTTGACCTTGTAGCTCCTGCTAGAAATAAGCATCCTGAACCCTGCTATTCTGATTTTATTATTTTCAGTCTTGAAGACCAACTGAAGTTGAAGAGGAGCTCAACTTCTCCCTTGGCACTACCTTTGTAAACATATCCATTGGATTGTCATCTGTATGTACCTTTTCCTACCTTAACTGTCCATCATCCAATACTGACCGAATGAAGTGATACCTCAACTGTATGTTTTGGTCTTTGAATGCAAGGAAAAATTCTTTGCAAGATGTATGGAACTTTGGTTGTCGATAAAAAAATAATTGTAGATCTATTGTTTTCCCAATTCTTCCATGAAATATTGCAGCCATATCATCTCCTTGCTTGCCTTTGTTGCAGCTACATACTCTTCCTCTGTGGTGGATAAAGCAACCACTTTTGGCAACCGTGAGATCCAACTTATTGTTGTCCCACCTACAGTAAAGACATAACCTGTAGTACTCCGCCTAGTATCAATATCCCCTGCAAAATCAGTATTAGAGCCCACAAAACATAAATGTTTATTGGATGTACCTCTCAAATACCTAAGAACCCATTTTACTGCATTCCAATGCTCCAATCCAGGATTACTCATATACCTGCTTATGACTCCAACAACATGTGTTGTATCCGGTCTTGTGCATACCATGATGTACATTAAACTTCCTACAGTTGAAGCATAGGGTACCTTGGATATTTTATCTACCTCCTCTTTTTCCTTTGGACACATCTCCTTAGTCAATTTCAAATGACTAGGCAAAGGTGTGCTGACAACTTTTGCATTCTCCATGTGGAATCTCTGCAAAACCTTTTCAACATAACCAGTCTGAGATAGAGTCAATTTTTTGTTCTTCCTATCTCTGCAAATTCTCATACCAAGGATTTGTTTTGTTGCCCCCAAAAACTTCATAGCAAATAATTTTTCTAACTATTGTTTTAACTCACTTATGTGATCCATGTTAAACCCTGCTATAAGCATGTCATCAACATATAAACATAAAATAATGTAGTTGTCATTATCCAACCTCTTAAAATAAATACAATGGTCAGAATTACACCTGTTGTGGCCTTGCTCAACCATAAAACTATCAAATTTCAAGTACCATTGTCAAGGTGCTTGTTTCAAGCCATATAAACTCTTCTTCAATCTACACACCAATTTCTCCTTACCTTTGACCTCAAATACTTGGGGTTGTTCCATATATATCTCCTCCTCCAAATCACCATGGAGAAAGGCAGTTTTCACATCTAGTTGTTCCAAATGAAAATCTTCAACAACCACAATACTTAAAATAGTATGAATAGAAGTCATCTTAATAACTGGAGAAAAAAAAAGAAAAATCAATGCCCTTTTTCTATGCAAATCCTTTTACAACTAACCTAGATTTAAATATGTTCTTACCTCAATCTGCCTCTTTCAGCTTATAAACCCATTTGTTTGGTACAACCTTTTTACCTGCAGACAACTTGCATAATTCCCAAGTCTAATTTTTTAGCAAGGAGTCCATTTCTTCTTCCATGGCATGCTCCCACTAATCCTTTGTATCCACCTACATAGCTTCATCATACCCTTTAGGTTTGCTAGCATCTGTTAACAAAATAGAATACAAAGAGGGAGAAAACCTTTTAGAAGGTCTACTTAGCCATGTTGATTGTCTAACATTCACTGGAGTTTGTGGTATTTCTTGTTGCTATTGCGGAGCATGATTAACCACTGGAACATTATTATTTGGAGTATCATTCAACACCACAAAATCCTTTTATTTCTTCTCATGCTGCTGCAATAGATCTTTGTACAACACCTTCTCATTGAATAGAACATCCCTGCTTCTCACAATTTTTAGATTTTCAACATCCCAAAGCCTATTTAACCAAATTCATCAAGGCCATTTCCAACAAAGATACAATTTTTTGATTTTGCATCCAGCTTGGTTCTATTTTTAGAATCTACATTTGCAAAGGCTTCACATCCGAAGGTTTTGAGAAAAGAATAACTCACCTTCTTACCTATCCATGATTCCTCCGGAATACCACAACCCAAAGGAACTGAAGGACCTCTATTAATTAAATATACAACGGTATTGACAACCTTTTCCGACATGTTTAAAGACAACCCAACATGCAATCTCATGCTCCTTGCATGCTCCATTATTGTCCTATTCATGCGCTCAGCCACTCCATTTTCTTATGGAGTCCTTGGAACCATTTTCTGCCTATGAATTCCATTAAAGGAACAATAATCCTCAAATTATTTGCTACAATACTCACCACCATTATCAGATCTAAGACATTTTAATCTTTTACCCATCTCATTCTCAACCAAGCTTCTCCATTTCTTAAGTGTTTCAAATACATCAAATTTATACTTAAGGAAATAAATCCAAACCTTCCTAGTTGCATCATTTATGAATGTAACACATTGATAGGTTCTTTTAGAGGTGTACCATCCATTTCCATTAATGTATAGGCATCGAACCCATAGTTTTCTTTAATTACATAATGTCCTAACCAATTAGGGCTGAATTTTCCTTTTTCATTCAAAAGAGCATTTACATTACGTTGATTTTAATACAACACTAAATATTCTTTGTTAAATGCATGAGGGATGACATGATCTTTATAAAAACATTGTGTTTGCCTAGAATAAGCTTGGAGATTCTCAAGACCGTTAATACGTCATTCATCAATAATTTCAAGTTGATACAATCATTGCTCTTTATATGTAGTATCATCAATAAGCCCTTTAAGAGCAATTCACAACGAACGAATCTTTGACTCCAAGGGCATTATTACTTCTACACCATAAAAAGGTTATAGGGAGTGTTTTTTGTAGATGTTCTAACACTTGTACGGTGGGACCAAAACACATAAGTTAGTTGAGTATACCAATCTTTGTTATGTTTACATATTGTTTTTCATAGAATTTTCTCAAGAGTCTTGTCAGTTGATTCTGCTTAACCATTTGACTATGGGTAATATAGTTTTGAAAAGCAATATTGAATATGAAAGGTTTCCAAGAATTTCTTCACGTCATTGTTCTTAAATGGATTTATATTATCTGAAATCAATGCAAAAGGAATTCCAATGAAAGCAACAATTTGTTGCAATATGAAACAACATATTACATTAGCTATGGTGGAACAAAGAGGAATAGATTCTACCCATTTTGTAAAATAATCAATTGCGGTAATGATAAATGTATGTCTAGTGGAAGAAGGTGGTGAGATTTTTCCAATAAGATCCAAACTCCAAACCAAGAATGGCCAAATAGGAATTTGGGTACAAAGCTTGGAGGCAGGAGCATGAATCAAATTGTTGTGTTCTTGACATTTATGGCATTTCTTAACGTAGGAAAAATAATCTTATGCAATGTGTCTCCAGTAGTATCCCATATGAACTGATTTTTGAACTAATGATCTCTCTCCTTGAAATGTCCTCCACAAGCACCTGCATTAGCTTCATCAAGTGCTATAGGGATTTTATATTTTTTAAGACATCTAAGTAAAATAGCATTAAATGATCTTCTGTATAACATGTTTGCAAGGATTATATACTTAGATGCAATTTTTTGAAGATGATCTCGAGTGTTCTTAGTTTTAGGCTCAGAAAAAGTACCTTCTTTTAAATAGTTGAATATTGTCATGTACATTCGCTATAATTTCCAATATGTATTAATAATACTTCTTTGGTTTTTTCATCTATTGATGGTTTGAGAATCATTTGGACTATAAATGTGAAATCAACAAAAGGATCCTCAGGAGACATAAGGGAAGTGAGACTTGCCATTACATATGCATGTCGATTATCCTTTCATGGTATATTGTCAATTTTATAATGAGCTTATCATGTTTTGCTTGATATGAACCATTTATTTATTTAATGATTGATATGGAATCACCAAATATAGAGATGTTTTTGACACATAATGATAATGTTGCACGTATACTAGTGATTAAAGCCTCATACTCTGCAGTGTTATTTGTACATAGGAAGTTTAAACAAAAAGATAAGGGAATAGGCTTACTTGAAGGAGGAATTAGGTTAACCCACACCCCGGGGCCAATTTGACACTTAGAACCATCAAAGTACAATTCCCATGTTTCTTTTTATTAGTGAATAGTCAACACATTCTCAATAGGGAATGAGTCCATATTAGGTAATGCTAAGGGAGAGGGAGTGTCAGCTAATTGGTCAATCAAGGCTTGTCCTTTGATTACCTTTTGAGAGACAAATTTAAGATCAAACTCAATTAACAACATAACCCACTTAGCTAAGCATCTTGATAAATCTATTTTAGCAAAAAGGTGTTTTAAAGGATCAAATTTCATCATCACATGAATTTATGCATTTAATAAGTAATGTCTCAATTTACTAGTAGCAAATATGAGAGAAAAACATTGTTTTTCTATCATTGTATATTGTGTCTCATAATCAATCAAGGTTCAACTAATGTAATAAATGGGATGTTCTCTATCATTGTCGTCTTGTTGAGCCAACAAAGCTATGAGAGCATGGGTTGATTTTGTTGTATAAAGGATAAACAATTTGTCTTGCATAGCGGGGTGTAAAATAGGTGGAGTAGAAAGCTAATCTTTCAAACCCTCAAAGGCCTGTTTACAATCCTCATTCCACTTAAACTTAACCTCTTTCTTAAGGAGTTGTGTAAAGGGTAATATTCAGTCTACTAAGGATGCTACAAAATGATGGATAGCTTGAATTCTTGCTTGTAAAGTATGCAATTGAGAAATTTCTTTACGAGGTGGCATGTTAATGATAGCATCAATTTTCTTCTTGTCCACCTCAATGCCTCTGTGGGATACTATAAAACCCAAAAAAAATCCACTATCCATGCCAAAGACACTTTTTTGGATTCAATCTCAAGTTATATTTTTGCATTCTTTCAAATATTTTTTGAAGAATATTCACATTGTCTTGTTGAGTTAAAGATTTAGCCAAAATATCATCAACATAATCTTCCAAAATCTTGTGTATGCAATCATGAAATATCAATGTCATAGCTCTTTGATATGTTGCACTTGTGTTCTTTAATCCAAAAGGAATAACCACCCAACAAAATGTTCCCCAAGCAGTAGTAAATGTTGTCTTGTATTGATCTTGAGGATTGATAAAGATTTGATTATATCCAAAAAATATGTCCATGAATGACAACAAAGCTTGTCTTGTAGTTGAATCTACCATCATGTCAATATTATGAAGGGGAAAATCATCTTTTAAAGATGATTTATTCAAATCATGAAAATCCATACACATCCTAATATGATTATCAGGTTTTGTGACTACAATGTTTGAGATACAAGGAGAATACCCAATAGATTGTATAAAACTAGCTTCAAGAAGTTTCTCAATCTCAGCCTTAACCAATAAAGCTATCTTAGTATTCATCTTTCGTATCTTTTGTCTCATAGGTTTAGCATCTTCTTCAAGAACTATGTTGTGTGCCACTATCTTAACATCAATACCTGGCGTGGCATATCTGAATAAGTCCAAGCAAAAAGTTCATGAAATTCGTGTAGTAATGTTGTGTGATCTTCTTGTTCATATTCATCAAGGCACTTTCCTATTTGAATCACTCTTTCTTCATTAGATGTATCCATCGGTATGTTGATTGTATCTCCCAAAGGAAGTGCATTTTGTCTCAAAATTTTGGAATTATGTTTGTCTTTATCATTGTCAACCTCATTAACTTCCTTTTCTTCATCCATTTGTTTAGCACTAACCATAGCACAAGTGACTCATTTTTTCTTAGGGGGAGTAAATGGCTTGTCATAAACTCCTAACATTTCTTTCAAAGCTTCATCATCTTCAAAGTATTCCAATGATTCTTTGCATGGTGTATCAAAAAATTCAGGATGCTTCAAAGTGAGAGTTTTCTTAGGGGAGTTACACATGATAGTGTTGATGTTGAGTGAGGGTCTTTTCATTGCTTTTGTTATCCTAGAAGGACAATATCCAAGACCATTTTTTGTTTCTTGTGTGTTAGGCTTTATAGGAACATAGATGGCTTGTTATTTTCTTCCACATCCTTTTCCATTGTAACCAAGTTGTTTCAAGAGCTCATAACCTCTTCCATAAAGTTTCTCCATCTCTTTTGGATTTGGTGGTTGTTGGTAATCTATCTCATCAAATTTTGTTGTATAACTTATGTCTTCTTCCAGAGTGGATGAAGTAGATGCTTGTGAGGTTTCTTTTGAATTTTGTGTTGACATTACCATTGGCTCTTTTTTCTTTTTAGTTTCTTACATTGTAATATTATATTCTCCCATGAATGTTGGTGTGAAATATAAGGAACCCCAATCATCTTTTAATAATTCAGTGACTTCATCAATGTTCTTCACTTGTTCTTCTTTCGTGATTTCCACTTTTGCAGTTGGTATGAATGTTTTCATAGGACTTTTTTTATCTTTTTCAGCATGCAAACAACTTTCAGGTTTAGGGTTAGTCTTGACTGTGTAAACTTTGTTGTTATGGACATACTTCATTACATGGTGAAAGGTTGAAGGCATGGAATTCATTTCATGAATCCATGGTCTCCCAAGAGGAGATTGTAAGAAAGAGCATGAGGCATAACATGGACCAGAGTTTGTAATGTTACCTTCCCAACTTTAATAGGTAATGTGATGACTCCAAGTAGATGTTTTCCTATGTTATCAAACCCACAGATGGACAAAGAATAATGGACAATGTTACTCTTATCCAAAAGGCTCACACTACACACACTAAGGGTCAAACCATTGGCAACAAGGGTTCTCTTTATCCCATTTTTATTAGCAAGGGCTATTATCATGAATGTTGCATGTCATTTTTGAACTTCCAAGGAGGGTAACTCTCTTTGGTGAAAAAAAATATCTAAATTAACCACATTCATTCCTTGAACTAGTGTTGCCACATCATTTGAATTTATATTAGGAGGAACCATAACTTGTTGCAAGGTTGTTTGAAGCATACTATGGTAATTTGGTGAAGCTTGAATAAGATCCCATAGGGGTATCCTAGCAGGTGTATTCTTAAGTTGTTCAACAAGATCATACTCCTTTCCACTATGTGAAGGTAAACAAGAAGCACTAGGCAAGATAGGTTGAGGCAAAGGTAAAATAGGAGTGGTTTTTTTTTTGCCTATTGTTCCTTGTATTGTATGTATGAGCAATGGTATTGTAACCTGTTTGTTGTGAAACATTTTTATTTTCAAGTAAAGGCTTATTTTTAGGTGGTTCTAGGATGAGCATGGGTTTGTTTTAAACTTGACGTTGTTGTGAGGGAGGGTAAATGATAAATTGAGGTGTGATTGTGTTAACATCTCTATGCTTCAATTTGTCATGACAAGCCTTAGTGGATGGACCTTGTGAGATGAAATCCTCAAGGGCTTCATCTAACATATCAAAGTCATCACTATTAAAGGGCTTGAGGGATATGTTAACTTGAAAAAAGGGATCTGGCATAATCATATAACAATGCTTTCTCTAAGGGTCTTGTTTGTTTCTTTTGATGTTTTAGGTTTTTGTTTTTGTTTTCCAATGATTTCAAAATGTAAACTAATGTATCTAATGATGCAATAATGCTGGAAATGAAAGAAAAATATAGAGATCTAATACTAATTTTAACTAAAATATGCAAGAAATGCTTTTCCAAATGTTGCAATATCTAACTAAATGGAAAACAATTTCAATGCACAAGAAAAATGTTTTAGGAAATTAATTCTCAGGTGTAATAACAGAAACATAAATGCATATCAAAGACCAAAAAAAACTCAATTTTTTTTAAATCTATGTTTGTACAAGGACTCATTCGCCCTAGGGAAAATGGGTCCCAGATTAGGGTTTTTTTAATTTGAGTTTTGTACTTCTAAGTTGATTCTCTGTGTTTTCTATTTCTAATATGTAACAGAAAGTTTTGTAACAGATTTTCTAGATTTTAGGCCTCTAAATGCAAGTTTGACTAACATTGAATGATGAACAATGTGACTAATTTTAATGTGAAATATGGATCTAAATTATTGAATGATGACTTCAATGTTAAAATTATGCAAAATAAACTCATATCTAATGCAATTTTTTTGATTTTTTGTATTTTAAGCAATGCAAACATGTAAATTTAATCCTAAATGCAATTTTCACTAATGCAATATTAAGGAACCCTGAATGTAATGCAACTAATGCAAACCTAATGCAATCTATTGCAAAGCTAAGATCTAGGGTTTAAAGGACTCCAATTTTTAGAATTTTGTTATACAAGGTCAAGTTCACCAAAATGAAATGAATGAAAATAGAGGCATCCCTAGGGTTTCCAAAATGGAAAAGTGGATCCAAAGAGGGAAAAGGGGTGATATCTTTCCTCAATTCATTAGGAAATGAGATCCCCACCAAGAATTGACTAACTACCCTTAGGAGAATCAATTATATGGAGGGATCTTCAGACTTCCCTTTTTTGCTAGGATGAGGGTCCAGGTCAAACAACACTTTGGGGAGAAATATTAAAAATAACAAAACAAATCCAAACTATGATCCTTTTTTTGCCGGTATTGGCATGGTGTGATGGTTTATTGGTGGCATTGTTGTTCTTGCCACCAAGGTTCAATCCCCGTTGGGGTGGTATTGTTGAATGGTTGTATCCGGTTCATAGCTCCGATCAAAAGCATTTACCCCTTGAATAAATATAAAAACTGTGATCTACAAAGTGCAATTAGGAGATTTAACATAAAATAGAAGGAACCAACAAACTTTCTACAAAATATGAAGGTAATAAATGTTGTGCACCTGTCAAAAGTTGTTGCTTTTGTAACCCTAATAGGGACTCACTTGCCCTATGGCGAATGGGTCCAAAAAGGATTTTTTGAAAAAAATTGAATCTAAGATTAAAGCTAGAGATTTGTAATTCCTTCCTATAACTTGATATCCTTGCCACTTAATTTGGATCTATCAAAAATTTACAAAAGAAAATTGATGTTTGTTGGTGGATAGGGGTTTGCCTCGATCAAACCCCAAGTTCGGTAATTAAACCTTGATAAAAAAATAGAAATATGAAACATGAAATGTATGTGCAATCCTAACCTTAAATGTGTCTAAGATTAAGATTTCAAATAATTCCAAGAAACCCTACTCAAGTGTGTTAGAATAGGATCCTAAATGAACATGAATAATGATGAAGACCTACTTTAAGAAACCTCAAGTCCCCTTAATAAGTCATGAAACTAATTATACCTCTCTTTAGGATGAAAATAGAATGATCATAGAAGATGGAATCACTTATGAAACAAGTCATTAGGTTAGGTTGAATCTTATAGTGCTTCTCCCAAAACCTAGAATCCATCATGATTCTTCATAGGCATCTATCATCAATTCTTCAATAATGCTTGATCTTTGATGACAAAATGAGCTTGAAGACCTATAAAAAATAATAGAATGTTTCTCCAAAACTTCACTTTTGTTTTCTCCTTGCTCTTGAATGTTTGATCTCATGTGAAAATATTTTCTTGCTCTTTTCTTTCTTACTTCACTCTCTATAGTGTAAAATGAATGTAAAACTTAGATTTATAGGCTTCCTTCCTAATTTTTTGTCAGGAAAATATGGTCGGGCATCTTAGAAAGAAACATCAAAGATTAGTAGTTCCTTTGGTAGAACACACATACTACTATGCCACAAAGAGGAATTAGAACTAGTTCATTTCCCACATTAATCCTTCTGAGAGAAGCTCATGCTTAACCAGTTTCAATAGCACCATTAACAAATTCAACAAACATAATTGATAACCATGAAAGATGAAACAAAAGACATGAACACATAGATATACATGGGGAAAACCCTTTCAGGTAAAAAACCCCACACTCCAAAAGCCCAGATTGCCATTGTATTATTCAGTAACAAAATACAATTGCAATACAATATTAGGCTCATGACCTTTACAGAGTTTAAATATTATTCCATTCTGGGGAATATCCGGTAGCATAACCCATTGCAACCACCTCCCTTAGTGAGAGACATCTCATTCAACTACACAACCACATAGCTCGACCACTAGCTCTCTGTCGCACAACCACTCGAACTTCACCTTCTACGAGATTCATCTCTCTCTTGGTTTCCTAGCTTCTCAATCAATCTAGCAACCCAACCTCTCAGCCTGCACACAGCCTCTCAGCTTGCACCAATCCTCTCAGCTTGTTCACACTTGGTAACCATGGAATGCATGCTTGGTAACCTTGACCTGCACCCAACCTCTTGACCTTTCCACACTTGGTAACCTTGGCTTGCACCCAGCCTCTCGGCCTATCCACACCTAGTAACCATGACCTACCTGCTTGGTAACCTCGGCCTGCACCCAACCTCTCAGCCTGCTCGACTTGATTGACCAACCTCTACGTCCTCTAACTATTCAACTACCACACCCCATTAGGGTTTCCACCTTGAGCCACATGCCATCATCCAACACCCAATTCTAGCCATTGGATAAGCAACCGAACAAATCTCTAGTGTCGAACTTAGGGTTATCCACCTAACACCATGCCACCCAGTCAAAGAGACATTCATTACTATCTCACCAATGTTCATCGAGCACATGGGCCCACATGCCATATGTCCTCCACATCATCGTCACCCATCATCCTTCACATGATCCACCATTCTTACTATGTCCCAAGTGGTCCCCACATCCATTGACATCAAAGTCACTATATCTCTGAAAAGTCGAACTTAAAAACCTCATGTTAGAGGTTATGAAGTTCCTAGAACCTGTGACTCGTCGATAAAGGGCTTGCTCTATCACTCAAAACATGAACTTTCGAACCTCAAGTCAGAGGTTGTGAAGTTCCAAAAAGTTGTGACATGCCAACAAAAAAGGAATTAACCTTCGCTTCACAGTCAGTAAGTCAGGAGGCTATGAAACTTTAGAACCCTATGACTTTAGTTAGAAAAAATTGAAAACCAACAACTTAACTTAGGCCAATGAAAGAGGAAATAAGAATTGCTCAAAGAAGTCAATCAAGCCAACAAATTTGAGTCACATTTCTCAACATTCTCCCACTTGATGAAGAACTTATTGGATCCTTCTAAAGAAAACTCAAGAATTTTAAGCAATTCTTTCATGCTCCAACCAAGACACCTGCAACGACATCCAATATGTCCACCAACTCAAACAACAGTTCCAACCATCCACCATAGGAAAAAGGAATGAGCCAAAGCGTATATGCACCAGTCTCAAGAACATAAGCACTAGATCCTACAAATGACAGGGGCTTCAACACTGCCACCACTTCACTATGCTCACATTCTATACAGAAGAGATATCAACTTCAAATCCCAAACTAGAACACAAATGTGAAGTTATTCTCTAGAAACAAGATAGAACATCAGGTAGAATAGTGACCAAAAAATTGACTGCTCCCATGCAACTGATCAACCCACGTGACTGAAAATATCACACATAGAAAGTGCTAATCTATCCAATCACACATACCTCCAAGGTATCCACATCAGCAAAATCATGCCACTTACATAGCCAACCCATCAAGAGAAAATACAAGCTCCAAGTGTCAACCAGTCAAAGAAGACCAAACACATTTAGGAATTCCCACTGCATGGGTAATGCCAAATCTGTAGAAAATCCTTCTACATACATCTCTAAATTCCAACTATGTCACCTTATTCTCCATGTATCCATGAGCACTTGCAACCGATCATCTCATGCTAAACTCCAAATGCAACACTACACTATCCTGAAGTTCTCAAGCATATGACCAATGCACCCAAAACACAGAGAATCACCAAACCATTGTCAAAGCTCAAATCATTTGAACCAGGAACTTATCATGACATCATGATCTACACATCCCCCTTAGGAGATCCCATGCTCCAAGTGAACATGCCATGGTCTCAAGAGCAATGCATCATGCCAAAAATCTAATGCACAATCAAGAGTATACCATGACATGAAACAAAACAAACTCTAAACCAACATCACCTATCAAGCAACACTGACACCTCAACCAAAGACTCTAGGAGTCCTCCATGGCTCCAATATGTTCCACATCTTCAATATCATGAAGATGACCCATCTCCAAATAGTGTGCATGCAAATGGGAAAGAACCCTTCTGCAGCAACAAGATCTAAGAGCTCCTTCTAGTAACATCTACAACACTAAAGAAGATCATCCATCACCAAGTGATGAATGCAGAGTCATTGCTAAAGCTCCCACTGAACCATGACAATCAAGATTTCTAATCATCATGACCAAAAATCTTCTAAACTGAAAAATAATTAAGGTCCACATAACAACATGCCCATCTAACAACAATACCAAGCAACCCAAGATCTTCAAACCAAGCATACCAAACCATCACTATCAAAAGCTTACACAAGGTAGTGTATCCAATCTATCCATGACATCGTGATAAAACATGCTATAGTTATCCATAACCAACTATTTAGGTACTCTGCACCATCCATCCTCTCATCTCAAAGCAACCACACCAATGCACAAGTTACCATAGACAAGGCCAACTAACAAGTCTACACCAACATTGAATCAACCTCGTGGATATAGACAATCCACTTCTGAGTTGTCTCACAGAAAACATGTAGGTAAATACATCCCACAACATTGCACAACCCATAGATCCATTCAACAGAAACATGTGAACCCATCATCGCACTGGAAATGGAAAAATTGATATCTCAAGGAGAATAACAACATAGACAACTTGACTCAAACACCAGATCAAACTCAAATCCAATTTGCCAATCATGTCCACAAATTGAGCACCATAGTCTAGGAACTCATCAAGCAACACCACAAGAATGTTGAGTGACAAATCACGTACCAACACTCCCATGTAGAGAATACATCACACCTCCTCAAACCATGCCGAACTACAACTATCTCATCTAGTAACACCCCAAAAGCTAGGGTCTAGAAAATAGCTTAACAACAACTCCACATAACCACAAGTTTTTTTTACTATGTAAAACCTGCAAAACCATAGACCCATGCAAGTAAACCATCCTTAAAAGGAAACAAAAATTCAAGAACTCTAGGCCCATTTCAAGCCAACCCCAAAACCACCAACATACACATGCATTCTAATAGAGCTCCTAAAATTTTGAAAATTTGAGCTCGTTCTATACCTCATAGTGGTTTGTTGCATATATGTCCATAGGTGGGGTTTAGGGTTTTAGCTTTGTAACCATGTTCTCAATTTTCTTACATCTTAAACCTTGGGAATTCTAATTCTCTGTTGACCTACTTTACCTAGTCACCAATCATTCAAGTTGCAACTTAAGTCATTAAAGACATCCTTTTACTGACCCTTCTGCTTAGGTTTGATAGTTGTTTAATCCTATCCTATCACTTTAATGTTGCCAAAGTTTGGGCTAAAATATTTTCATAAAAAATTCCTTGAGTAAGTATCTACCTTGAGGGCCAAAATCTCATTGGCCTAGTTATGGTCCTATTTTAAGACTAACTTTATCAGCATGTGAAGAAATCTTGTACGTTGGATCTAAAGATTAAATCCCCATCGTCAATCACACACTGGACAAGAGTTCAAGAATGGTCATTAGAAGGTGTGTGAGGTCCACAATTGTTTGAAGCATGTCCTTGCCATGGTGGGGACCGATTTTCTTTCATCATGCCCAATGCTTGGTGGTTTTGAGATCGATGGTCCACATGCATTCACAAGAATAAATATCAATCACCCATTTCACACCTCGCAACATTAAATTAATGCTCGTCAGAAGATGTGCGAGGTCCGCCATCAAGGGACATATGTGTTGTTTCATCCACCTAGGAAAGAAGTGGAGCCCATGGGAAGGAGTGATGTGGCTTCCAGTTAACACATTCTTATTGGCTGATGAGTTGAAAAATTATGGCGAAGTGAATTCAAATTGTGTTGACTCAATCTGAGTCATTCATCATGCCATCTCAGAGGGAAATCAACGGTTGCTATCTGAAATTACACACACAGATAATAGAGCCATTTTTCTCTACGTGAGTGAGCAGTAATGGCTGAAAGGACATTAACAGTTATGGTAATTGGGTCATAAAGGTGCATAAAATTGATTTCCTCATACAATTGAAGATTGCAAGCTAGTGTAGAGCAACTAGGTGATCAATCAAAGGTTTTAGGCTGCGACCCAAACACATTAGGGTTCCTGTAAACACAAAAAATCTCTGAGTATAATTAAAAATGTATCTTATGCTTTATTCAAACCATATTAAATTAGGGAAGGTTATGACTATTTTCTTCCAATTGAATTGGCATGCATGCTCTAATTGCTTTATTGTGTTAAAATTGTGCATAAAATTGTAGTTCTTGGCCAAATTTGTTCAAGTCCACGTCTCCTAATTGCACCCTAGGTTTCTAATTGAAAGAATTAGGTTTTGAGCTTCTTTGTGTTAGAACCCTAGTTCATTGTAAACTTGCCTAGTTATCCATGGCTCCCAATACACAAAGGTCTCATTCTGAAACCCCAGTTAGACTACTCTTTGAAGACATTGTCGACTAGCTCAAACCCTTGACCAACAGGAGAAGCCAAGGAGTAGTGATATACTATGGCCCTAGAATTCATGAAGGATTACATGACAAATAGGCTTGGATAAAGGATGCTAAATTGCCTTATACTAGCTATAAAATGTTTAGAAACTAATTTGGGAACAAGATTATTGGGGTCCCCACTTGCAATACCTAAAGATTAGATATGGGGAAACTTGTGGTCCCAAATGTGTATATGGATGCAAATTTTCTCAAGGATATTGTAGCAAGATATGACCCTCTGTCTAGAATTGTTAGGACATGTAATGGTGCTAAGGTGGTCAGGATCACCAAGGTTTGAGATTGCGGAGATATTTAAACTACATGATTGGAGTGAAGATATGGCCCCTATTGACCTTGATACCTCTAGAAAAGAATATGATAATACCAAGGTCTTGTTCTGAACTACAATGTTGCCAATGCACATTACTTCAATGGGACATGGAAATAATAAAAAGCAAATCAAGATTGGCAGAGATGAGAACAAACCATTTCATCTAAATTACTTTGCCCACCATTTCAAGAAGATTGTCTACTCCTTATATCAAATTATTGGCTTCCATGCACTTGATACTATACCAAATGAATATTTGTACATGACAACCAATATTCAACATGTAGCCTTTAATGTAGTTTATGATTTTGCTACTTATTTAGTAGAAAATATACACAAGCACCTAGTTGATCTTAAGGAAGCAAAGCATTGGGTAAAATTGTGGTGGTACTCCCTTTTTATGCATATGATTTTATATAAGCAAGAAAATAATTTTGGCGATGACATGTTGAAGAAGCTGAAAGGAGATCTTGAGATACCAGTCCAATGTTGGACCCAAATTCTGGGCATGGATGACCAAAAATTTGATTATGTGGTCTTTCATAATGTTTTTGCATCCAAGCTAGGGAGACTTCTGGTTGTTGATTCGCCAAGGATCCCTAAAGAAATTCATGATTTCTTGAGGCCCATGGAAACAAGGCCTGAGTTGCATATAACCCATAATTGGGGAGATATTATTGCATATCCAGACAAAACTATATTTAGGGTATATGGGACTAGTGTTTATCCTTTTGTGCTGCCAAGAGATGTGTCCATCAGGATTGGATTTATAGAAGTCATGAGATAGTTGAGAGGATCTCAAATGTGTCACTTGCCATAGAATAAGAAGAAGGGTTCATTCTTCCCTGAGTACACAACATTTGCAGATTTTGTGATGGTAAAGGGAGGCTAGACAACTTTTGATGAAATTCTTAAACCTTACAGATTGATGATAGCTCACCCTAGAAACCATGACCCTAAGGGATTCATTCATGAAGTAGAAGAAAAAAGGTCGTTGGGTGTGTTTGTTCATAATTTCTACTACCCTAAGGATGTTATTAGAAATATTCTTGACGTACAAGTGCAAGAGGAAAGGAAATCTATGTATCTTGCTTTCAACAAGATGGTAGCAAATATCAAAAAGTCAAATATGACCTATGAGCCTCTGTCCAACCTTCAAGGGAAATGGAACAAGATAAGATATGTATTAAGGAATTTTGAAAGTGTTGTTGGTGTGTTGAGAAGAGAAGAAATAATCAAAGATAAGGGAAAAGCTTTGGCAACTGAAGAAGGACCATCTATGCAAGAGGATGAAAGGCCTTCTTATCAACCACCCAAAAAGATTTGGGTATATTCTAGGAAAAACAATAATTAAAAGGGCAGGACATAGCCAAGCTATTGTATCGAGGAGGATTCAAGGCCAACCTCTCCAACTAGATCAGCCTCTAAATTACCTCACAGGAATTGATGATGATTCCCCTCCAAGAAGTTATCCTCCCTCAGAGCAACCACTAATTAAGAGACAAAGGGTTGAGAAGAGCATGGCAGTAGATTACCCTAACAACGATGAAGATGATATTGTGATAACTCCTCAAGATATGCAACAGTGGATGCCCTCTCCCCTAAGGGAAGTAGCATCAAGCTCTGGGAAAAGTATCCTAAGGTTGGGAAAGGCTGAATTAAGTGGTGTGAGTAATATTGATGACACGAGAGAGGAGGCTTGCAAATAATTCATGGAGGATGATTCATTTATTGAAACACCAGCATTCAGGGATTTTTTATGGAGAGCAAAAGCTGCAGAATATGTAGAAAGGGTTGCCATTGAGAGAAGGTTACATCCTAAATTGCTTGAAGGCATTATCCAAGCCAATGTGATGGAGGAAATGAGGAAACAATTTAAAAATATCACACCTAAGGAAGGAAGAGAACTTGTACAAAAGAGTGGTGTTTTATTATTGCCCAAATGGGATATTGTTGATGCATTGGTACTTGATACTACAAGAAGAGTTGATAAGCCCTTATTCCAAACTAAGGAGGAAGCCAAGTTGGCACTTTAGGGATCTACATTTAGTCAAGAATGGGACGCTCTACCAATATGGTAACTATCTCATAGTTCTAGAAATCCCAAAGTTGTAGAAGCATTAGACTTCAGTGGGAAATTAATTATAAAAAGAGTTGTAGATACTCCTACATTAGAAGTAGCTGGCATGACCATAAATGCTAATAGGTTCAGAAAAGAAATAGTTGAAAATATCACTAAGGAGAGGGATATGTTTAGAAGTAAGTACCATGAGATTCTAGGTGAATACAATAGGAGTCAGTAGAGAGTGGTTGAGCTTGAAACAAAGAAAGAATTGTGGAAACAATAAGTGGAAATGTTGATGTCTCAAGGGATAGCTAGCTCGAGCCATACTGCTCCCATTCCTCCTATGACTCATCCTCAATCTCCTCCACCTGAACAATCATTTTCAATTGTGCCTTACAACATGAGCCAGGAGGCCATTGCAATAGAGGAGCCGATCACATTAGGTGTAGCTCCATCCAGTCAACCTACAAGAGAACAACTATTTTAGCAAGTTGAGGTATATAAGAAATTACTGGAGAAAACGTAGGACACAATGTATGAGAACAATTCCAAGATTGTTCATACTATTCTGAAGCACCTAAATAAGAAAATTCAAGGTAAATTGAATAGTGTCCATGCTAATTATTCTTTGATGCTGAGAGCAATAAGGTTGTCTCAGAGAGATGGAGAATTGGGAACTCCACTCTTAGATAAATCGATTCCCAGAGTTGGCAATTTGAAATTACTAGCAGTTGGGGCTAAACAATAGGAGGACAGATATCCAAAGGTGCTTCCAACATACAGATTTTTCAGTGAGGTTAAGGAACAATAGTTCCACAGGTATGTTGCTCCATTATAGCAGAAAATAAAAGAGTTAAAGGCCAAGTATGATGAAGCAGATTTGGCACTGTTGCCTAACATAATTCAACATGTCCATGATGAAGTAAAGCCCTTGCAGATGTGGAAGCATCAGGTGGACACTACAATTTCTTCTCAAGCAAGATTAATTTGTGAGAATGTTAATATTGACATACTAAGAGATGCTTTGGAGAAATTATCCTTCATCATCAGTTCTCTTGAAGACTTTGACAAGGAAGCCAATTCAGTGATGAAAAAGTACTCTCCCTATAGAAAGAAAATGGATGAAATCATTGATTTCAATTGGCCATCTGAGGTGGAGTATGAATGGTGGAAGAGGATATTTATAGATGGATTGGATTTGTGAGTACAAAAATGGAACACATATACTCGGTCAAGTATTGTACAGGTCTAGCCTTTGAGATCAAAATGTATAAAAATATGTGTCTCCTGAGTGAAGGTACCATATGTAAATGC
Organism: Sequoia sempervirens; assembly: GCA_007258455.2. Taxonomy (NCBI): domain Eukaryota; kingdom Viridiplantae; phylum Streptophyta; class Pinopsida; order Cupressales; family Cupressaceae; genus Sequoia; species Sequoia sempervirens. The sequence goes on from VDFB02281492.1 coordinate 357,077,218, forward strand.
TGATCACTAAAGATGTGGATGTTGACTGGGAAATTGGTTTGCTTTTTCTATCTTTGCAAATTTTTTCATTTGGCCTGATGGAATGGAAGTACTACAACGACTTAAAGGATATTCTTTTCAACATGTGCCTTTTGGAAGGCGGGTTTTCTCCTCACAACATGAAAATAATCTTTGTCTCATGTGTATTTCCTCCAATGGAGAATGTAAATATAACTGTAAAGGGAATATGTCTTGTAGCGGTCCAATTAGGATGTGACGTGTGTACTCTTGGCCTAAAGCTTGTTTTGCTGCCTTATTTCCATAAAAGGGAATTCAAGGCCATTAGTGCAGGTCTCTTGTTGAATTCTCAATCCAAATTATGCAATTTGTAAACACAGAGTGAATATGTTTGAAGTCTTTATCTTAAGCTTTGAGTCTAGTTAGTAAATTTTGTCAATTGTATGGTTCCTGAGCATATCTAAATGATAATGCAAGTTTTCAGAGTCTATAGTTTCTCCAATTTTACTCTATATTTGAATTATTAATGAAAACTCTGATCAAAGATCATTTCATCAATCTTCATCATTATTGTGCTTTGATGTATGCTTTGATTTTAGCTTTGGTTTAAAGGATCAGTTAAAATGCTTAAATCAAATAGTTAATTCATATGCAGGTTGATTGGATCTTGATAAGTAGTCTTAGAATCTGATTATTAATTCATGAATTGCAAAGCAACCTCACGTAGATCATGGATGTTTAGGATTAAATTTACCTTGTAGTTCAATTTGCTTTGACTCCTAGCCCACAAATATGGCACTAATCTCAATCTTATAAACATTCCCATGGTTCCGGTCATCCAATTTGAGAACATCACTTATAAATAATCTTTAAATTGATCTATTTTGTGTAGTGGTTTTGTATTGTATCGTATTCTTTGCTTTAGATGTGTAATTCTTTCAAGGAAATGCCAATTTCTTGAAGGATTTAATCTTCCTTGCCCCTCCGAGGGAATACATCTACTTTGTTATACAATGTATCTATTAATTCTTTAGAAAGGTCATAGGATATAGATTGTGGGATTACCCTCTTGGGTTTTGCAGATCCCAAAGTGTAGGAGAAGAAGCATTAGTGCTACATCTCGTTTGTTGGCCAATTATCTTGCAGGAATTCGAGAGTTGAGTCTGACAAGCTCATAATTACTTGGTGAGATATGATTGGTTCATAAAAAATAACCAACAAAATCATCTCTGCAGGGCATGAGGTAAGCCCATCTAAAAGAACATGTCTATCTCTAGGTTGTAAATTTTCTTCATGAACTTTCCAAAAATCTCAGTTACTTTGGAAATCAAACATTGTACTTGATTTAAAATGAACACATCAAAAAAAATATTGAACATGGTTATCAAATCTCAAACCCTTTTGACTTAGTGTGAATACCATTTGAAAAGATCCCTATATTTTCATTCCTTAAAATATATCTTAAACAAATGTCTCTGAAGGTTTCTGAATATTTAGGCTTACATTTCAAGTATCATACTAAGAACAAAGTCAACATTGGGAACTATGGCTTTAGCATTGACTTTCACAAACATTGATTTTGTGGAAAGAAACGCTTAAAGCTATAAAAATTTAGGGTCAAATAGTTTTTATTTTTCTGTTGTATTGTATCAGTTTCCAAAACATCTTAAAAAAATCATAGAAAACAAAACTTCAAAAGATTGCAAACTTGTCCAAACAACTGCCAAAACAAAAACAAGAGAAACAAATTGACCATAAGTCACTATTGTTGCTATTTTTTCTGCTTCTAACCTAAACATTACCATAGTTGATCTAAGAAATGCTTCTATTTCTCTCTAGTTTTTGATAGTCATTGTCTAAACCCCTCGCTGCTTTTGAAAATTCAAATATAGTTGACCTTAAATTGTTGCTTTTAATCTTAATATTATCAAGTAGCTTGACTTAACTTTTATGGCCATAGTTGACTTGGAAAACACCAATCTCCCACATGGCAATAGGAAAATATTGAATTGGAAAACACTAATCTTTTAAAAATAGAAACATCATTTCATAGTGATTGATCATTAAAATCCCAAAACTAGTTCTTGGACTTGTTTTATGACAACCATGAGATCTTCAACATAGAAAAAATGGAAGCCAACAAAAGTTATTCTAGTATGCTAACAACACCACAAATGATGGAAAGTGACCCATGGGGTTATAGACCAAGTGACCTTATAACAAGCGAAAGGAACCAAACCAATCACCAAGTGAGGAGGAAGTAATCTATTACAACAAGAAATGATGGATAGGTCAAACCAAAATCCCAAGGACATGGTCAGAAGAAGTGGATAGTGAGGAAAAATAGATGAGGAAGAATTTTTCAATACTCCCACAATCCTACGATACTTAAACTGATGGAAAAACTACTAAGAAAGGATCCAAATGCCTACTTCTTCAAATTAGCACAAAGTGGTGCTAAACTACCTATAATGTGGAAGGTCTTAAGGATCCTCACCTCATTCCCTTAGGGGATAAATAAGTTTTGAGAAAGATACCCAAACCAATGGATAATATGAACATGCCACCAATATTCTCACAAAGCAATGATCAACCTAAACAACAACAAATGGACAACCCTTTGTTTAGGAAACCCTCCCAAATTGAACAAGCAACAGTGGCTCAACAATATCAAGGGGGTCCAACTCAATATATGCCACAAAATGATAATATGAAAAACATGGGAAATTTTCCAAGAATGGAACAACAAGGTAATATCCCATCAAAAGGATAATACATACCATAGAATGCAACATATATTGGACCTTTATCCAACAATTCACTCCAACAACAATGTGTACCACCAATGCACTACTAGGGTACCCTTCAATACAATTTGTCCCAACACCAAGGTGTACCACCAACACACTACCAAGGTACCCTTCAATACAATTCATCCCAACAACAAGGTGTACCACCAACACACTACCAGGGTACCCTTCAAACCAATTCATCCCATCAACAAGGTATACCACTAATGCACTACCAAGGTAACCTTCAAAAAAATTCGTCCCAACAACAAGGTGTACCACCATTGCATTACCAGAGTAACCTTCAAAATAATTCATCCCAAAAACAAGGTGTACCACCAATGCAATACTACAGTACCCTTTAATACAATTCATCCCAACAACAAGGTGCAGTACCACCAACGCATTATCATGGTACCCTTTAGCAGAGTCAACCACAACAAGGTGTACCACCAATGCACTATAATGTTACCCCTCTTCAATAAAATCAATAAGGACTTAATCATCCTTTCACAAAACAAGGACTTAATACTCCTTCCAATCAACAAGGACTTAATCCTCCTTTCAGACAACAAGGATTTAATCCTTCTTCCACACAACAAGGACTTAACCCTCCTTACACTCAACAAGGACTTAAATCTCCTTTCACACAACAAGGAATTAATCCTCCTTCCACACAACAAGGACTTAACCCTCCTTACAATCAACAAGGACTTGATCCTCCTTTCACACAACAAGGACTTAATCCTCCTTCAGACAAGGACTTAATCCTCCTTTCATTACTAGCGACTTAACCCTCTTACAATCAACAAGGACTTAATCCTCCTTTTCAAAATCAACAAGGACTTAATCCTCCTTCCACACAACAAGGACTTAACCCTCCTTACAATCAACAAGGACTTAATCCTCCTTTCACATAACAAGGAATTAAACTTCCTTTCACACAACAAGGACTTAACCCTCCTTACAATCAACGACTTAATCCTCCTTCCATAAAACAAGGATTTAACCCTCCTTCCACCCAACATGGTTACCAAGGTCCTATACCTCCACCATACCCAACTTATGACCAAACAAATATTTTGGGACAACAAGGCTACTATGCATAGGGTCTCCAAACAAATGTACCAAACACAAAGGTAGGCATGCAACTACAAGCCCTAAATCAAAGGATATCAGACATCCAGATTGGAAAACCAAAGAAGACCTACACTCTACAGGATATATGTCTATTCCCTTTTGATCACTCTATTACTATGCTCCCCTTACCCAAAAATTTTGAAATACCAAAATTTGACAAGTACAAGGGAAAAGGTAATTCAGTAGAACATGTGTGAGATTTCTTAGTAGCTTGCATTAAAGTGCAAAACAATGATTCCTACCCAATGAGACTTTTTCCATGCAGTCTTATTGGTCACACGATGGAATGGTTCTCCCATCTACCACCAAGTATTAAGAGTTTTCATGAATTGAATAACAAGTTTGTGAACCACTTCTCATTCAACATAGAATAGGATGTCACCATCATTGACCTCTACAAGATTAAACAAAGCCAAGGAGAATCCTGTACATCCTACCTACAAATATGGAGACATTAAGCTAGTAGGTGCAAGTGGCCTTTTCTTGACAAAGAACTGGTGGATATCTTTGTTTCCAATATCCAGGTGGAAAAAATTTCCAACTCACCATGTTGTGCCCCAATAACTTCGAAGAGAATATTGAAAAGGGAATACACATTGAAAGAGCTCTCATAGCAAGGGGAGTTATTAAACTAAACAACTCAAAAGACAACCCTTCTAGTTCGAATGAAAAACCCAAGGTTTGGGCCAAAACAAAATGTTACCAATGATGGAGTAGTTGATACTAGAGCTTTATGGAACGTGCAAAATCCTAATGGACCACAAAAAAAATCCCAAGTTGCACAAACGAGCTACACTCCCAACAACATACAAAACAATCAACTCAGCTATCCCAAAATAATCAATCAGATAATTGATAGACAAATCAGGTAGGACAACAAAGACAATATAACCAACCAAGGAGGAAATTTACTGCATTAGGATAAACACTTGATCCAATCATGCACAAATTAGTTCAACAAAACCTCATCAAAGTCAACGAGTGCACAAACTATGAAGAACTGAGTTTTAAAACACCATGGTACAATGAAAAAGACTTATGTGAGTTCCACAAGATCAAGGGACATACAACAAATAACTGCATGAGACTTAAACATATAGTGCAAGACTTAATCGACAAGGGGGAAGTTGATGTAGAACATTGTCCTAGAAATAAAGACCTTCAAATCTACATGAATCCAATTCGTAACCATGCTAAGAAAAATGACAAAGGGAAAGAACAAGACTATAAAAATTCCAACTACATCTATGATGACACTATCCTAGGTACCCTCTCCCAAGCAGATGACACTAGGGTCAATGTGTTAACTATATGATGAAGAGACCCCAAATTTAATGTAACTACCTGTCGAGGGAAAGTCACAATACAGGGAGCCCCACCTAAACCCACAAATAAGTCATCCAATGACTATAGTATTGTGGAACAATTAAAGAAGACTCCTACTTTGTTCTCCATCCTAGAGTTGTTGAAATTATCACCTGCGCATAAGGAAATACTAGAGAAAGCTTTGGAAGCATCGGTCCCTAATGATCTCAATCCTGATTAGGTTCAAGCCATGGTTGGTAAAATCATGAAAAAATCATAATTTAGTCATTTTCAAGAAAGAGCTTCTGTATAAGTCATTCCACAACCAAGCCCTCTATATAGAGGTTGGTGTCCATAAACATATGGTCAAAAGAGTATTGATAGATAATGGTGCAGGTTTAAACTTTGTACCTTGAAATTTCTTAAATAGTTGGGGTATTTTGATGATGTAATTTACAAAGGAAAAAGCATCACTATAAGGCTTATGATGACCTAGAAAGAAATTTAGAAGGGACAATCAGGCTACCTGTACAGATAGGACCGACAACAACAAAAACAACATGTCAAGTACTGGACCTTGAGCTACCATATAATATTCTTTTAGGATGACCATGGATTCACACACTACAAGCAGTTCCTTCAACATTCCACTAGTGTTTAAAATTTCCTCACGAAGGAAAGGATGTTACATTATACGTTGATCCTGAACCCTTCCACCACTGTGAAAAATTGGAGGAGAAATACAAAAAAATCCAACGTATACCTAGTAATGATATATCATTTTAGTCCTCATATGTTGAACCATCAACACTACCATCAACCTCAGCTAAACCCCTATCAAGTGAGAAACCAAAATCTAATTCCAAGATTCAAGTACTTGACAAAGGTAATGGGAACTATCATTTCAATCAAGCTTTTTGAATTGGAATGCTTCACCCAACACCAAAGGTTTATGGATGGCCTAAGGAGATCAAACATGTTCAAGCAGTAACAATGGTAGTCAAACCCACAATCTTTACCAAGTGGGGAGATATGAAGGATG